>CM066034.1:511467087-512667087 GCA_033557465.1 Ichthyophis bannanicus | reverse complement strand
CATTCCTATACAAAAAATAAAATCAATATATTAAACTCCCTCATTATCTGAGCCTTACCTGGTCCTCCTCCATCCCCACTACTTACCCCAAGCCTTTCTTCAGTGCTTCGTACACCTCATCCACCCGTTCAGGCTGCGGCACCTTGGGAGGGGGCGACTTGTGAGACATTGAGAACATTCTACTGATCCTGGAGCCCGATTTCCTGGAGACTATTGGTGTGCTGAAGGCAGGGAGATTCCTGCAGGATAACACACAGGGAAAGAGAAGGAGACCGGTTACTGTTTTTTCTCATTGCCCAAGAATGCCTCTTGTTCCAGTGGCCTTCCAGCTCAGAGCCCGACTTTAAGTAGAGCTCCGACGTCACCTCCATTTCCAGTCATATCTAGATGGGTTTCTATGCATTTCTTTATTCCCTCTTCCATATGGCATATGGAATGCAATTCCCTCTGGAGCCCAGTACAAATGCACCCAAGTAGCTGTCACTGCTGTACAATGGCTCTGTAGGCCTTTCTTCTGAGGGAACATGCCAAAGGGTAGACGAGTCAACAAAAGCAAATTCCACCTAGTACTGTAAAAAGCAGCTCACTTTCCAGGAAACATGTTCATGGTTTGCACATGTGTGGCTTGTCCTCCCTTGACATGTTATGAAAATATGGCGTTGCTAGAACACAAAAATTATTATGGACAGACAGATGCACGACAGACTCACAAGCCCTTTCCTTCCAAAGGGCGTTACAAAACTTAACACATAGGAGAATGGATTCTTTTTGCCCAATCAGCTTTAAAAAATAAGGTGAGAATCTTATGCAAAATACAGAGCAGGTACAGGCTGAGCAAGCACCCTGCTCACAATCCCAGCTTCTCCCTGTACCTTAGCTTTGTTTGCACATTTCAATCTGTGGGTACATTACAGTCAGAGATGGTGTCTCTGCAAGGCTCCCTGACTGCCAGTCACATGGTGGAATCCTTAACAGACTGGTGGAGGGGGGCCAGATACCTCATTCCACATCCTGAGACAAAGATGCTTTATAAAACCCAAGCAGTGCTTCTCTTTGGGTGTTACCCCGTTTGAAAAACATCAAGTCAGACATCTTGAACAACACTAGAAAGTTCCACAAAGATCTAGAATGGGGTAGGGTAGCAAATATCGACTTCATTGAACTTCTGCTCTCTCAGTGCCTGCAAAAGTACCATGTTTGGAATACACAGCATCTGAGGCATTTCTTAACAGTGACAGAGACCAAGAAAGTGGGCCTTGCAGTACAGACATCTCATTTACATACAGGGGAAAGAAAAACATTTCCTATACAGAATGTTATATCACATTAGAGAACACTCCTTTTATGAAGGGATAAGACAGATTTATAAAATTATGAGTAGGGTAAAACAGGTAACTAGTATTATTTGAAAAGGACAGACAAGCCTCCCTGAAGACAAGACACAAAACTAACAAGGTCACAAATTTAACATAACTTTAAGCAAGGGCAGCCCAAGGGTGATGTGGGGCCCTGTGCGGAGACTCATTGCGGGGCCTCATTTGCATAAATATACATTTTAAAATAAAATAAATGTTGCCCATCTAAAACTTTTAGGCGGCTTTCAAAGGAGCCCTTCACAAGCCTCTTTTTTTTTGTCCTGGCAGTTACTTAGGGAGATGTTTAGTAAATATTAATGTGTGTTAAGCGCCACTGTGCCAATAGAAATAAATGGGTTTTCTGCACTTAATGCACATGACGCTGCACTTCTTCACATTCTTTAATGTGAAGAATTGCAGTGTCATGCACTTGGGAAGCAGAAATCCAAGAGAACTGTGAGATAGGGGGCAAGAAGTTGGTGCGCACGGACCAGAAGGACCTCGGAGTGATTGTTTCTGAGCATCTCAAGGTGGCGAAACAGTGTGACAAGGTGGTGGTGGCAAAAGCCAGAAGAATGCTGACTTGCATACAGAGAGGAATTACCTGCAGAAACGAGGAGGTACTATGCTACTGTACAAGTAACTGTTGAGGCCTCACTTGGAATATTGTGTTCAGTTTTGGAGACCACATCTCGCAAAGGATATAAAAAGACTGGAAACAGTTCAGAGGAAGGCAACCAAAATAATTCGGAACCTGCATCACAAGACTTAAGAGAAGAGACTTGAAGACCTAAATATGTACACTCTGGAGGAAAGAAGGGACAGTGGAGATACAATTCAGACCTTTAAATACTTAAAGAGTATTAATGAACAAACAAACCTCTTCCAAAAGACAGGGAAGCTGTAAAACTAGAGGGCATAAAATGAAGCTGCAAGGGGGTAAACTGAAAGACAATGTCAGGAAATACTTTTTCACTGAAAGGATGGTGGATGCTTGGAATGCCCTCCCGATGGAAGTAGTGAGGCAAAATACAGTGACAGAATTCAAAATGGCATGGGACAGACAGTGGATTTTTTTATAGCAAAAAGATAAAATCAAAATAAACATCTCTTATATCTCAACAAATAGAGGCGCCCTATACGGAGCAATGGGTACACCCCAAAACAAAGGCACGGGGAGGGGTGACCTGCACGGAGTGGCAGGTACACCTACTCTTTCCGCCTTGCTGGGCAGACTAGATGGACCATACTGGTCTTTATTTGCTGTCATATATTGTATATTAACATTTGTGAATGCACATTAGCTGTTAGTAAACACACCTCTTAATGAGTGTCTAAATACCATTTGCATGGGGAGTGAGGACAAAGAGACTACCAGATTTCTCTATTACTATATTCCAGTGCCAACCGCCAGGAACATTAGGAAGTACTATAAACACTGCCCATTTAGAACCCATAGCAAACCCGCCGTATCATAACAGCACTACCAGGACTCACAAAGCACCAACCCTACCTATCAAACACTGCAAATATTAAACCAATATATCTCAGAGAATACCAATACATCTCCTACTGGGGAAAGAGAACAAGTGCACCTACTCTTACCGCCTTGCTGGGCAGACTAGATAGACCATACTGGTCTTTATCTGCCATCATATAGTATGTTACTATGTAAGTGAGACTATCACAAAGACACTATATGAACAGAATACCACAGCTCTGTTACACATGCAAAACAGACCATCACCAAACAAAGAACAAGGGATCACAATTTAGAAATATGAAGATAAAGCGTAGTTACTCACCTGTAACAGGTGTTCTCCAGGAGCAGCAGGAATCAGTCCTCACTTATGGGTAACGTCGGCGCCGACGGAGCCCACACGGAGCAATTTCCCCAGCTTTCGAAGAAAGCCTTTGGGATTGCAGCGCGCATGCGCGGTCCTCTTCCCGCCCAAGGATGCCATCTTGCTCAGTCGAATGACATAGCGGAAGACAGCAACCATAAGAATGACTGCAACTCCAAGTGGAGGAGGGAGGATAGTGAGGACTGATTCCTACTGCTCCTGGAGAACACTTGTTACAGGTGAGTAACTACGCTTTCTCCAGGACCAAGCAGGAAGTCAGTCCTCACTTATGGGACTCCCTAGCTTAAGGCTACCGGAGACCACAAGCTGGAAGGAGCTCCCTCCAGCTCAACAGCACAGAAGGAAGGAATCTTCTCTGAATCTGAATCCGGCCGGTAGCCAACACCGGGGCCGGAGGGTAGGAGTTGCCTAAATCTCAAAAAGATTGTGGAGGACTGCCTGTCCGAAAGCACTATCCCTGTGGGACTCCCTCTCCAGGCAGTAATGAGCCACAAGGGTCTGGCTGGAAGACCAAGTAGCGGCCCAGTAGATGTCTGCCAACGGAACAGAGCGGAGGTGGGCTACAGACGCCGCCTTCGCCCTGACACAGTGCGCCGTGACTCGACCCTCCAAGGAGAGGCCGGTTGCCTCATACGCCCAGGCGATACAGTCAGCTATCCAGATGGACAGAGTACGCTTAGAGGCAGGGACCCCCAACCGATTGGGGTCAAAGGAAACGAAAAGCTGGACATCTTTCCTATGCTCACGCGTACGGTCGAGGTAGAAGGGCAAGGCTCTTCGACAGTCCAGGGTATGCAGAACAGTCTCAGCTCTGCTGGTATGCGGCTTGGGAAAGAAGGTCGGAAGAACCACCTCTTGATTGATGTGGAAAGAGGAAACCACCTTCGGGAGAAACTTAGGGTGCGTCCGCAAGACAACCCTATTCTTGTAGAACCTGGTGTAAGGGGGCTCCGACACCAGGGCCTGTAGTTCACTAATGCGCCTAGCGGAGGTAAGGGCTACCAAGAAGAGAGTTTTCCAGGAGAGGAAACGGAGGGGGCAGGTAGCCATGGGTTCAAAAGGCGGGCAAGTAAGCCTTTGTAGAACCACATTGAGATCCCAGTCGGGCGCCGGAGGGCGCAACGGGGGCTTAAGCAGAAGCAGGCCCCTGAGGAAACGCGCCACCAAGGGGTGCGAGGAAAGAGGCTGGCCTTCCACAGGCGAATGGTGTGCCGAGAGAGCACTGAGGTGGACTCTGACAGAGTTAGACTTGAGGCCGAGATCGGAGAGGTGAAACAAGTATTGCAATACCACCGATACTAGGCAGGCGAATGGGTGCTCAGAACGCTGAGAACACCAGACTGAGAAGCGACGCCACTTGAGGGCGTAAGATTTTCGGGTAGAAGGTCGCTGAGACGCCAGGACGACAGCTTCCACCTCTGGAGGGAGCGAGAGCGGAGCTAGGACTACCCTCTCAGCAGCCAGGCCATCAGGTGAAGGGCCCGGAGGTTGGGGTGCAGGAGAGTACCCTGATCTTGGGTCAGAAGATCGGGCTGAAACCCCAGAAGAAGAGGGGTGTCCACCGCTAACTGCAGGAGCAGAGGGAACCAGGGTTGCCTCGGCCATCGGGGTGCTATCAGAATCACGTAGGCCCCATCCCGGGCAATCTTGAACAGCGTCTGGGATACCAGCGGTGTGGGAGGAAAGGCATACAGTAGGCCTGTGGACCACGAAATGAGGAAAGCATCCGGAGCTACTCTGAGGGGATGCGGATGCCGAGAGCAGAACCGGGGTAGTTGCCGGTTCAGTGGACTGGCAAAGAGGTCCACGGTGGGGGAGCTCCACCGGCGGAAGATTTGCTGGGCAACGCCGGGGTTTAACCTCCACTCGTGAGGCTGCAAGACCCGGCTCAGTCTGTCGGCCAGGCAGTTTTCCTGCCCGGGCAGGTAAACAGCCTTGAGGAGGATGTCGCGGTCGACAGCCCAGGAGCACAGTCTCTGGGCCTCCTGACAGAGCAGGAGGGAGCCCGTGCCCCCCTGTTTGTTCACGTAGAACATGGCCACCTGATTGTCCGTCTGCACCAATACAGACTGACGCGAGGTGAGGTGAGAGAAGGTCCGCAGAGCTAGGCGGATCGCCCGCAGCTCCAGGAAGTTGATCTGCTGAGCCGCCTCCCAAGGGGTCCAAAGGCCCTGAGTGCGCGCTCCCTGGCAATGCGCTCCCCACCCCAGGAGAGAGGCATCTGTCGTCAGCACCTGGGAAGGCGTGGGGGACTGAAAAGGCATGCCCAGTACCAGGTTGGGCAGGTGAAGCTACCATTGCAGAGAGGAGACTAGTCGGTCGGAGACCTGTAGAAGGTCCGCCAGACTCTCTGTGGCCTGATGCCATTGAGTGCGAAGACACCACTGGACAGGCCTTTATACTTAGCTGACTTAATCCTGCTTCATACACCTTACCGCCAGCTTCGCTCTCTTCATGCAAATCGTCTGGTTCTACCGTCCCCATCTCAGGCTCATTTGGAAAAAACACGCCATGCTGCTTTCTTTTTTCTTGGCCCCAGTTTATGGAATGCTCTGCCCTCATCCCTCCGCTTAGAGTCTTCATATTCACAGTTCAAATCTGCTCTCAAAACCCACCTGTTCCAGACAGTGTTCAATCTCCCTTCCTGACTCCCCCCCTTCCTCTGGTTTTTCCTCTTGTCATTATCCCCGGTTATTGGTTTTGTCTTAGTCTATTAGTCTTGTCTTTTACCCTTTGTCTGTTTGTGTTTGAGTGGTCTTGCCTCTTTTATTGTTGTAAATCATTGTTTCTTATTTTGTATATTGTTAATTTGTAAACCGCTTTTATGGTTTTTATAGTATGATTTTATTGTTTTAAATATTTTATGTTTTGATATTGTACATAGTTTGTGTTTTATTTATTATTACTTATTGTCTTTTGTATTGTTGTTATGCTTTTCTTTCTTTTCTATTTACTTTGGCGTTCTTTTCCGTAGTTTGCAGTGCCGCTTTTTTATATTGTTTGTACACCGCTTAAATGTTTCTTTTAACGTAAGCGGTTTATCAAATTTGAAATAAAGTTAAAGTTAAAGTTATATGCAGCCGGGCGTTCGGTGTGACATGGACCGTGGAGGCCATATGACCGAGCAGCTGCAGGAACCGTCTGGCCGGGACCGGGGACGCGCTGCGGAACCTGCCGGCCAGAGCCATGAGCCTGTCGGCTCGCTCCCGAGGCAAGAAGGCACGAGCTCGTAGAGTGTCTAGCCGCACCCCTATGAACTCGAGATCCTGAGAGGGACTCAACGTGGACTTCCCGAAGTTTATGACGAAGCCCAAGTGCTGAAGCAGAGCCACCGTGCGCTGCGCGGCCTGAGCGACCTCTATGGCCGACTGCGCTCGGACGAGCTAGTCGTCCAGGTATGGAAACACGAACAGGCCTTGAAGTCTCAGGAAGGCCGCCACCACTGCCAGGCATTTTGTGAACACCCTGGGGGCGGAGCACAAGCCGAAGGGCAGCACGCGGTACTGATAATGTTTCCCTGCCACCACAAATCTGAGATATTGTCGGTGGTCCGGGTGAATCAGGATGTGGGTATAGGCATCCTTTAGATCCAAGGAGCATAGCCAATCTCCCTGCTGGAGGTAGGGCAGCAGGATTCCAAGGGTAAGCATCTTGAACTTTTCCCGCTGCAGGAACTTGTTGAGGTTGCGTAAGTCCAGAATGGGTCTGAGGCCTCCTGTTCTCTTTGGGACCAGGAAGTACCTCGAGTAGAACCCTTGGCCCCACAGATGTTGGGGCACAGGCTTCACGGCCTGCTCCCCCAGCAGACCCTGCAGCTCCGGAAGGAGCAAGTCTCTGTGCAGAGGGGGCCTTGGAGGCTCCCCTGGGAAGTAGGGGGGAGGCAGCTGTGGAAATGCAAGAGGTAGCCCCTCCGAACCACCTGCAGCACCCAGGAATCGGACGTTATGGCCGACCACCTGTGGGCAAAGTGGATCAGCCTGCCCCCCGTGCTGAGCGAAGGGCGCGGGGGGGGGAGAGGCTATGCTGGCATAGTCAAAAACCCCCACCCTGCTGGGCAGGGGGCTGCGCAGCGGGCTTGGGGGCCCTCGGCCTACAGGGGCCGTTTCCCTGACCCTTAGCCTGCGGGCCCGGAGTGGGAGCCACCGATGCTTGATATGGAAGGTGGGGTTGCTTATAGGCAAGCACCTTCCTTGGATAAAAGGGCTTCTTCCCCGGCCCCTTCCACTTCTGCGAAGGCGCGGAGGTCTTTCGGGACAGGCGAGTCCGAGTGAGAACCTCGGACTCGAGTTCTGCCGCCTTGTCAGACATAGACTTACCGAAGAGGTTTTCGCCTCTGCAGGGGACATCGACTAGCTTGTCCTGCACCCATGGCTCGAGGTCGGATGACTGAAGCCAGGCCTGCCGGCGGGCACCGATGCCGGCTCCAGCCACTCGGGCTGATGCCTTGAAGCCATCGTAGGCCGCCCGAGAAATGAACTTCGAGCACTCACGAATGCTATTGGACAAGGCCTGGAACCTCTGCAAAGGTTCGGCGGAGAGACCAGCCGAGAACCCGGCGAGCTCTTTCGTCAGTTCTCGGAGGAACATGCCCATATACAGCTGGTATGTCTGCACTCGGCAGGCCAGCATGGAACCCTGGAAGCACTTCCTCCCGAGGGCATCCAGGTTTCGGGCTTCCTTGCCCGGGGGCACCGAGGAGTGCATCTTTTGACTCCTAAGCCTATGCATTGCTGACTCCACAACCATGGAGTGGTGCGGCAATTGCGCCTTCTGGAACCTGGGGCTCTTGCGGACTCGATACATCGAATCGATCCGTCTGCTCAACACTGGCGTCGAGGCCGGATTTTCCCACATGCGGAAGAGTAGTCGCTCCAGCATCGGAGGGACCGGTATGGTAAAGGCCTCCTTCGGGGGAGAGTCATACTGGAGTGCCTCGAGCTCTTCCGCGTGAGGCTCCTCCTCGGGAGGCTCCTCCTCGGGATCCGCGGGGAAAGCTAAAGCCCTGGCCATATCCCGCACGAAATCAGAGAAGCGCGTATCCTCCGGAGGGGATCGCCTTCGAGGCTCCGGACTGGGACACAGAAGGGGACGAGTCACCCGGCTCTTTTCAGACCCGGTGCATCCCCTCGCCTGAGTCGGAGGGGATGCACCGGGTCTGAAAAGAGCCGGGTGACTCGTCCCCTTCCGTGTCCCAGTCCGACGCCTCCGTGGAGGAATCGAGGGGCTCCGTGCAGGCGAGGGTTCGTCCCGATGCCGACGACCTCGGTCCCGAACGGGAGGCCGAGGGGGACCTCGGCCGAGGATCGACTCGAGCCTGCATCGACTCGAGGATCGACTCGGCCGCCGGGGTCAACATGGCCATCGACGTCCCGGTGATCTGGGCTGATGCACTGGCGAGGCCGGTCATCCATGCCCGCTGCTGGTCCAAGAAGGCAGATATACTGCGCTCCAAGGTTGCCAATCTGAGGTCAAACCCAGAAGACCCGGCAGCCACCGACTCGGGCCCCGACGGCGTCGGGCCCGACGTCGGTTCCGTAGGGGAGTCCAGGAGAACAATAGTACCCACGTGTCCAGGCAGCTCCACCTCGAAGCGGGGAAGCTTGGAAGGTCTCTCCGCCTCCGAGGACTCGGGGCAGCTGGCGGGGCTATGCGACCCGGCCCTCGAGGGACCAGGTGCGTCCTCCGACGACGCCCGCGCGAGTTTCCTCTGCCGGCGACGCTCCCGGCCAGGGGACCCCCGCTCAGAGGAACTCCGACGGTGCTCCTGGCCGGAGTCACGAGACGTCAACGCCTCCGATGAGGTCCGGGCTGGGCTGGACTGGACTCGGGGTCAGAGAAGATTCGGTCCCTTTGCGATTGTCGACTCCTCAGCGACTTGGAGGACATCTTGCCGCACGGACCACAACTGCCGGAGTCATGGTTGGGTCCAAGGCAACGGAGGCAGAAGTTATGCGTGTCTGTAAGAGACATCAATTTAGAACAATGATCACATTTCTTAAACCTGTTGGCAGCCATCGGGGGAAAAAGGGCCCCCGCGAGGTCGAAAGACCGTGCCGCCAGGGGTGGAAAAGTAAGTGGCGGGAACGCCAGTTAGAATAATTGAAAACAAAAAATGTGAACGGGCAGGAAAAGGACACGCGAACTGAGAAAACAACAAAGAAATAAACACTTTTTCAGCGGTGGTAACAAACTACGTCTGTAGGGCTCCGCGGAAAAAAGAAGACTGAGCAAGATGGCATCCTTGGGCGGGAAGAGGACCGCGCATGCGCGCTGCAATCCAAAAGGCTTTCTTCAAAAGCTGGGGAAATTGCTCCGCGTGGGCTCCGTCGGCGCCGACGTTACCCATAAGTGAGGACTGACTTCCTGCTTGGTCCTGGAGAATAATTAAACTAGGAACCCCCAAAAGCCAAACTTGAAATGTACAACACTGGAGGAAGAAAACTATAAATTAATTTCCTCTTGTACTAAACAAAATGCAGATGTTAAAGACACACATTTCCCAGAGCCGACATATTCCAGTTAATAAATTCAAAATAAAAAAGTACTGTTCTACCTTTTGTTTGGGCATTTTATTTTTTCAGTTGCAATTGCTCCAATTACTTTCTTCTGGTTTCTTCGTGTCTTCCTCGAGCTGTTCATTTGTCCTTTCTTCTCTCTTCTAATTTTTTCCATTCTCTCTCTAAATCTGCTTTAACATACGGATCTTTCCCCTTTTTCTCTTTCCTCCATTTCTTTCTTTATTCCTTTTTCATTCACTCAAATTTTACCCTTCCATCCTCACTCTCCTAGTACCCGGCTAATCGTAGATTGTTCTTCCTTCCCACACAAAATATCTTTTTCCCCTCTCCATCCTCACTCCCCCAGCTTCTTTTTTCTATCACTAGCCCCTCCTCTTCTAGTCCCCCTCCAACATCAGCTCCCTTCTAGTTCCAGCCCCTCCCAGCCCTATTGTCCTATCCCCCCCATCAGTCCATTTCTAGTACTAGCCCCCAGTTTTCTTCCGGAGCCAGCAGCTCTCTCATTCTCTCCTCCCCATCAGCCCATTTCCAGTCCTAGCCTCCCCCCCACAATAACTCATTTCTAGTCCTGGCCCCCTAACTCTATCCCGCCACCCCCCCCGCCCCCCGAAAGAATCCCGCACCTGTCTGACCACCTTCAGAGGGAGCAGGGGAGGCCCAAAGCCTAGCGCCCCGGCTCACTTCTGCAGAGCTGCAGGAGAAAAGAAAGAAATTAGAGACTTACATGCTAATTGTTGTTCCTTATCATCCCTCCAGTCCAGTCCCGCACCTCTGGGTAGTGTACCTCTTCCAGCAACTTGGAGACTGAGCACGTCATCTTTTGATGACACTAGTGTACTTATGAATTGGCACGGCCTACCAGCCCCAGTAACCTATTGGCAAAGCAGACTCACAGGAGCATCAAATAAGTAGTTAAACATGTAACAAAATTCCTACACCTGAATCACTGAGCCCCCTCTACCCTGGGAAGGGTATCCCATACCACCCTCCAAGATGAGGAGCCTTACCTGTTGAGCGCCAGAGCAACTCCCAACCGTGGAGTGCAAGAGACCGACAGATCTTATGGTCCGCCCCCCCCCCCCATATGCCAATTACACTCCACTGACCAGCATCCCCTGGCTACATCCTTCACCAAGAGAACCGGCTTCAGGACCGGGGTGCCCACAGACTATCACAAAACGCACTCAGGGGGGTATCCGAGACTGGACTGGAGATCCTCAAGGAAAGCATAGTTACTCACCTGTAACAGGTGATCTCCGGGAACAGCAGGAATTTAGTCTTCACATATGGGTATCGTAGGTACCGATGGAGCCTGCGTGGGAACGCTCCCCAGCGTACAATTAGGAAGCTTTTGGGAGCATCCCACAGCGCCTGCGTGCTGCCTTCCCGCCTTTCCAAACTGCCTCTCTCCAGTTGAGTTTAAAGCTGAGACAGAGAGAGGGAAAGAGAAAGAGATAGAGTGATACATCTCCTAGGGGAGGTGGGTGGGTTGTGAAGACTAAATTCCTGCTGTTCCCGGAGATCACCTGTTACAGGTGAGTAACTATGCTATCTCCAGGAACAAGCAGGAATGTAGTCTTCACATATGGGGACTCCCTAGCTTTAGATGCCAGGGAGAGACCCCAGAGGTTGTGTGCCCCTGTGAAAGGGCTCCACTTCCTCCCATGGATCTCTGGCATCCAACCAGGGATGGCGGGTAGGAGTTGATTAAGTATGGAACAGGTGTTGAAGAAAAGCCTGACCAAACAAGGCATCCCGGCAGGAGTCCTTGTCCGAGCAGTAATGGGCTGTGAAGGTATGAACCGAGGCCCAAGTGGCTGCTCGACAGATGTCGTCGATAGACACAGAGTGCTGATGAGCCATTGAAGCTGCCATGGCTCTCACATTGTGAACTGTGACATGGCCCTCCAGAGGAAGGTTCTTACTCTGATAGGCAAAGGAAATACACTGTGCAATCCAGCTGGACAGTGTTCTCTTGGAGACTGGAAGTCCCAAATGAGAAGGATCAAAAGCAACAAAAAGTTAAGAGGACTTTCTATGCTGCTGTGTTTTTTGCAAGTAAAAGGCCAAAGCCCATTTACAGTCTAAAGTATGAAGATTCCTTTCTGCATTAGATACATAGGGCCTTGGAAAAAACACAGGCAGATAGACCGCTTGGTTTAAATGAAAAGGCGAGACCACCTTCGGCATGAAGTGTGGATGAGTCCTAAGGACTACTTTGTCATGATGGAACCTTGTATAAGGTGGATCAGCTACTAGTGCTTGCAACTCACTGATGCGGCGTCCTGATGTGATTGCAATGAGAAAGATAACTTTCCAAGAAAGGAATTTCAATGAGGTAGTAGCTAAGGGTTCAAAAGGTGGCTTCAGGAGCTGACCAAGAACCAGGTTTAAGTCCCATGCCACCGGTGGTGGCTTAATGGGAGGCTTAGTTAGAAGGCCTCTCATAAATCTTGCTATAAGAGGATAGGAGGAAATAGGTTGTCCATTTAGAGGCTTGAAAGAAGCTGCAATAGCACTCAAATAGACTCTTAATTAGTTAGTTTTAAGACCTGCATTGGATAAAAGAAGGAGATACTCCAGTAATGATTCCAGAGGTATTGCATGGGGGTTAAGACCCTTCTGCAAACACCATATGGTAAACCTTTTCCACTTGAAAGCATAAGAGCGTCTTGTGGAAGGTTTTCTGGAAGCATAAAGGATATCCTTTACTGGCTGAGGAAGGTTAAGATCATGAAGATCTAGGCCTTCAGCAACCAAGCCCTGAGATGCAGAGATTGGGGACTGGAATGCCATAACATTCTGTCCTCCTGAGACAGGAGATCTGGAGCAGACCCTAACTCCAGGGAGGGAGCTTGAGAGAGTTGTAGAAGCAGAGGGTACCACACTTGCTATGGCCAATGTGGTGCTATGAGAATCATATGGCCTCTGTCTCTCTGAAGCTTGAACAGAGTTTTGGGAATTAGGGGAAAGAGTAGTTACTCACCTGTAACAGGTGTTCTCCAGGAGCAGCAGGAATCAGTCCTCACATATGGGTGTCATCGACGCCGATGAAGCCCTAGCGGAGCATTGCCCCAGCTTTCCATGAAAGCCTTTGGGAATGCAGGCACCCATGCGCGGTTCCCTTACCGCCTAAAGGTGCCATCTTACCTCAGTTAAATGACATAGCTAAGAATAGCACACAAAAAAGAAAAAACAAACTAGGTACAACTGCAACTCCCAGGGGAGGAGGGAGGGTTGTGAGGACTGATTCCTGCTGCTCCTGGAGAACACCTGTTACGGGTGAGTAACTACTCTTTCTCCAGGACCAAGCAGGAAGTCAGTCCTCACATATGGGTGACTCCCTAGCTCTGGGCTACTGAGGAACTCAGGCTGAACAAGAGAACTCCCTCTAGTCCCAGCATCAAAGAAAGGCTTTTCACTGACACAACCTCCACCGGTAGCCCAACAGAGGGCAGGAGGGCAGGAGTTGCCTAAACCTCAAAGAGATTCCAGAGTACTGCCTGGCCAAAAGCACTGTCCCTACGGGACTCCCTCTCCAGACAGTAGTGGGCTGCGAATGTCTGGCTTGAAGACCAAGTTGCAGCCCTGCAGGTATCTACCAACGGTACAGAGCGGAGATGAGCCACTGAGGCAGCCATTGCCCTGACATGGTGGACCGTGACCCGACCCTGCAAAGGAAGGTCAGCCGCCTTGTAAGCCCAGGTGATACAGTCAGCCACCCAGATGGACAAGGTACGCTTGGACACAGCCAACCCCAACTTATTAGGGTCAAAAGATACGAAGAGCTGAGTAACCCTCCTGTGCCCCTGCGTACGGTCAAGGTAGAAGGATAAGGCCCTCCTACAGTCCAGGGTATGCAGAACTGCTTCAGCCTGGCTCGCATGAGGCCTAGGGAAGAATGTTGGAAGAACCACCTCTTGGTTAAGGTGGAAGGAGGAGACAACTTTAGGGAGGAACTTAGGATGAGTCCTAAGGACTACCCTGTTCCTATAGAAGCGAGTGTAAGGCCTGTCACAGACCAGGGCCTGAAGCTCACTCACTCGCCTGGCCGAGGTTAGGGCTACCAAGAACATAAGAACATAAGATATGCCATACTGGGTCAGACCAAGGTCCATCAAGCCCAGTATTCTGTTTCCAACAGTGGCCAATCTAGGTCATATGTACCTAGCAGTTTCCCCAAGGGACACAGGTTCCACAATGCTTGTATTGGTTCAAGCATTGATATCCTGGGTCCCTTCTTAATAATGGTTTATGGACCTTTCCTCCAGGAACTTGTCCAAACCTTTTTTAAACCCAGCTACACTAACAGCCTTTACTACATCCTCCGGTAACAAATTCCAGAGTTTGATTACACGTTGAGTGAAAAAATATTTTTTTATTAGTCTTAAATAGTTTACCCTGTAGCTTCATTGCATGTCCCCTAGTCTTTCTATATTCTGATAAGGTAAACAATCGATCTACGTTTACCCGTTCCACTCCGTTCATTAATTTATAGACTTCTATCATATCTCCCCTCAGCCGTCTCTTTTCCAGGTTAAAGAGCCCTAACCTTTTTAGCCTTTCTTCATAGGAGTATCCTTCCATCCCCTTTACCATTTTGGTGGCTCTTCTCTGAACCTTTTCTAAAATCGCTATATCCTTTTTAAGATACGGCGACCAGAATTGCACACAATATTCAAGGTGCGGTCTCACCATGGAACAATATAGAGGCATTATAATATAATAAGAAGAGTGTCTTCCAGGACAGGAAGCGTAGAGGGCAAGTAGCCATCGGCTCAAAAGGTGGGCGAGTCAGTTGCTGCAAGACCACATTCAACTCCCACTCAGGAGCAGGAGGAGGGATTGGAGGCTTCAGCAAAAGCAAGCCTCTGAGAAAGCGGGACACCAAGGGGTGGACCGACAGAGAATGTCCTTCCACTAGTAAGTGGTGAGCTGTTAGAGCTGAGGTGGACCCGAACAGAATTGGACTTAAGTCCCTGATTTGATAAGTGCAGTAAGTACTGAAGCACTACTGGTACAGTACAGGAGAAGGGATCCTCTGTACGTAGCTGACACCACACAGAAACCTTTTCCATTTGAGAGCATAGGTTTTCCTAGTGGACTGTTTCCTAGAGGTTAGGACAACCTCTTCAACTTCCTGAGGTAGGCCCCAGGGAGCTAAAACTACCCTTGCAGCCTCCAGGCCATCAAATTGAGAGCTTTGAGATTGGGGTGCAGAAGGGAACCCTGATCCTGAGAGAGAAGGTCGGGTTGCAACCCCAGAGGCAGTTGGGGATCCACTGCAAGCTGAAGCAGAAGTGGAAAACAAGGCTGTCTCGGCCACCTGGGAGCTACCAGCAGGACAGAGGCCTTGTTCTGAAGAATCTTGAACAGCGTTCGGGCCACCAAGGGCGTGGGAGGAAACGCATACAGGAGGCCCTGTGACCAGGGTATCAGAAAAGCATCTGCTGCTATCCGCAGAGGATGCGGTTGCCTGGAGCAGAACTTTGGCAGCTGTTTGTTCAGTGGACTGGCAAAGAGATCTATCAAAGGAAGACCACATTTCAGGAAGATCTTCTGAACTACCAAAGGATGCAGCTGCCACTCGTGGGGCTGCAGAATTCTGCTCAACCTGTCGGCCAGGTAGTTTTCCTGGCCTGGGAGGTACACAGCCTTGAGGAGCATGTTGTGCTTGAGGGCAAATGAGCAAAGGTCCTGTGCCTCTTGACAAAGGAGCCTGGACCCAGTCCCGCCTTGCTTGTTCAAATAAAACATGGCTACCTGGTTGTCTGTCTGAACCAGGACAGATTGATGAGCCAGGGCAGGAGAGAAAGCTTTGAGTGCTAATCGAATAGCCGGGGTTCAGACTGCGGTGAGTCCGACGGGATGCACCGAGTCTTGAATGTGTCGGGGAACTCCTCATCCTCCATCTCCCAGGCGGACTCGTCCGACGAGGAGTCAGGGTCTGACCCTGCGGGGCCCGGGAGCACCCGCCCCGACGCCCTCGGTCCCGAACGGGAGGTCGAGGGAGATCGTGACCGAGGTCGACCTCGAGCCTTCATGGTCTCGAGTATCGGCTCGGTCTCCGGGGTCGACTTCGATGTCGATGTCCCGGTGGTTGGGGCAGATGCGCCAGACAGGCTGGTTATCAGCGCCCGCTGCTGCTCCATGAAGGCAGACAGTCTGCACTCCAAGGCTGTCATCCTGAGACTCAGCTCGGGAGACGCAGCAGCCACCGACTCGGGCCCCGGCAGATGTCGGCACTCTGGGAGGAGAGTCCGAGGACTACAGGACTTACGTGTCCAGCAGACTCAGGCTCCATGCGAGGAACCTTGGCAGTCTTCTCCTGTTCCACGGGCCCGGGGCGACGGTCGGGGGTCTTAGACCTGGCCCTCGAGGAGCCAGGGACCTCTTCAGACGACGCCCTCACGAGCCGCTTCTTCCTCTTGCGTTCCCGGTCGGGGGACCCCCTGTCCGAGGAGCCATGACGGCACTCGGGATCCGAATCCCGAGATGTCGAGGCGTCAGACGAAGTCCGGGCCTGGCCAGAGGCTGAGTCAGAAAAAAGCCTTTCTTTCTGCTGCTGGCGACTTCGCAGTGCCTTGGAAGGCATCTTCCCACATGGTCCACATGTCTTAGGGTCGTGATCAGGACCGAGGCACCGAAGGCAGCAGTCGTGTGTGTCGGTGAGAGACATCGCCTTCTTACACCAATCACACTTTTTAAAACCGCTGGAAGCCATCAGGGAAAAAAAAAAGAGTCCCCGTGAGGTCAAAGGCCCGGCCTTCCAGGGAAAAAGCAAAGAAGGGCGCAAAAGCCAGCCACGAAGGGCAAAAACCGAAAAAGAAGAAACGGGCTCGATACCGTGTACCGAACCCGGCGGGAGGGGAACCGGTGTCGAACCGGAGAAGAAAAATAGCGAGAATCACCCAAAAAAATCAAACTTTTATCCGGGATGACAGGACACACGTCCGGTGGGCTTCTCGGAAAAAGAGAGACTGAGGTAAGATGGCACCTTTAGGGGGGAAGGGAACCGTGCATGCGTGCCTGCATTCCCAAAGGCTTTCATGGAAAGCTGGGGAAATGCTCCGCTCGGGCTTCATCGGCGTCAATGACACCCATATGTGAGGACTGACTTCCTGCTTGGTCCTGGAGAATGGGCGGAAAGGCATAAAGGAAGTCTTGACTCCAGTGAAGGAGGAAAGCATCCCTGGCCTGAGAGCCCTGAGCCGGAATTCTGGAACAGAACCGGGGAAGTTTGGCATTCAACGGACTTGCAAAGAGGTCTATGTCCGGGGTTCCCCAAATTTGAAAAATCTTGGCCACCTGGTCTGCATGTAGAGACCATTTATGTGGAAGCAGAACTCGACTGAGTGTCTGCCCAAGAGTTTTGTATGCCTGGAAGATACACTGCCAGGAGATGAATCTGATGCTCTCTGGCGAGGGCCCATAGTCGCCAAGCTTTGTTGCAAAGCAACAGAGAGCCTGTTCCTCCCTGCTTGTTCACGTAGAACATGGCTACTTGATTGTCCGTATGAATGAGGACTGTATTGTAGCTGAGCAGGGTGTGGAACACTCGAAGAGCAAGGAAGATTGCTCTGAGCTCTAAGAGATTGATATGTAGATGAGTCTCCTGTGTAGTCCAGGTGCCTTGGGTGGAGAGGTCTTGTAGATGAGCTCCCCAACCCATGGGCGAAGCATCTGTTGTGAGAGTTGCCTGGGGTAAAGGTTGTTGAAATGGGGACCCCAGCAACAGGTTTTGAGTGGACTGCCACCATTGGAGGGACAAGATAAGGCGATCTGTGTTTGCTATTTTGTCTGACAGGCACCCTGATGCCCGAGTCCACTGAGTGGATAAAGTCCACTGGGCTGCTCTCATATGGAGGCGAGCATAAGGAACCACATGCACTGTAGATGCCATGTGGCCTAGTAGTTGTAGCATTTCTCGGGCAGTGAGGTGAGGTTTTAGCACTGCTTGAGAAGCTAACTGCACCATGCAAAGGCAACGGGCCTGAGGAAGATAGGCCCTTGCTTTTCTGGTATCCAGCAAAGCTCCTATGAACTCTAGAGACTGAGTGGGAGTTAGACTGGATTTTGGGATGTTTATGAGTAGACCCAAATACTGAAGGATACGCATTGTGCAAGATAGAGAAATCCTGGCCTCTGACTCTGATGGGGCTTGAATGAGCCAGTCGTCTAAGTAAGGGAAGACAAATAACCCTAGAGTGCGTAGAAATGCTACTACCACAGCCATGAATTTCGTGAACACTCTTGGTGCTGAGGCCAGGCCAAAAGGAAGCACCCTGTATTGGTAGTGCTTTCCCTGGAAAAGGAACCGAAGGAACTTTCTGTGAGTTGGATGGATGAGAACATGGGTGTACGCATCCTTGAGATCTAGAGAACAAAGGCAATCCTGACTCTGAAGGTATGGCAGCAGAGTTCCCAGAGAAATCATCTTGAACTTCTCTTTGAACAGGAATTTGTTCAATTCTCTGAGGTCTAAAATAGGTCTGTATCCCCCTGTTTTCTTTGGGATAAGGAAATAGGGGGAGTAAAACCCTGTACCCTGTTAAAGAATGGGTACTTCTTCTATTGCCCCTTGGGCGAGAAGGATGGTGACCTCTTGATCTAACAGGTTGATGAGAGAGGTCTGAGAATTGAACTGTCTTACCAATGTGGGAGGGGGCATGCACAGAAAGTGCAGCTTGTATTCCTCTCTTATAATGGAGAGTGTCCAATGCTCTACTGTTATCTACTCCCATCTGGGGGTAAAGTGACATAACCTTCCTGGAATGGTGGAAGGCTCTGGTCCATTGAGGGCCAGGAAGGCTAAGTTCTCTAGATGAAAGTCAAAGGCCTTGTGGAGGCTGAGACTGCTGAGACGGTTGAGGCTTAGCAGTCTTTGCTTTCCTTTGTTTAGGTGGTTGCTGACTCTTTCGAGCAGGCTGACCTGCAGAACGTCCTTGCTGGGAATAAGAGGGATAAAACCTCTTCTTTTTTGAGAAGAAAGAAATCTTACAAGAAACCTTTCTCGCAGGATCAGCTGTGGCTTTGGATAGCCTATCCAAAGTGGAATTGTCAGCATCCAACTCATTGGCTTTCTCTTGCCAATTCTTGCCGAATAAATTCTCACCTGTACAAGGGATATTGCCCAGTTTGTCTTGAACCCAGAGCTCCAGATCGGATGCCTGGAGCCAGGCAATTCTACGTGCACCTATGGCAATGGCAGAGGTTATGCTTATGCACTCAAAACAGTCAAAAGCTGCACGATTGACAAACTTAGAAATATCCTGGGCATGCTTGACCAGTGTGAGAAAATCCTGCCTTTTTTTCCTCAGGAAGAAGAGGGCTAAGAATCTCTAAATCTCCTGTGACTTCTTTAAGGAACATTCCCATATATAAAATATAGGAACTGTTCCTGGCAGAAAGCATGGAAGCCTGGAAAGTACGACGTCCAAAGGCATCCAAGGTTCTACACGCACGTCCTGGAGGATTAGAGGCATGCCTCTTTGCACTCCTGATCCTTCTCATAGCTGACTCCACCACAATGGAGTGGTGGGGAAGCTGAATTTTCTGGAAGCCAGGACAAGGAGGGACTCGATACATGGTATCCAGTCTGCGAGAGTGAGGAGAGGTGGTGGGAGGTGTCTCCCACATTCTCAACATGAGATCATGTAAAATCTCATGGATAGGCAAGGTAGCTGCCTCCTTAGGAGCTTTGGGATATTGTAAAATTTCCAACTCCTTAGCTCTGGGCTCTGTTTCAGCAGTCACAGTAATGGACAACCCACGAGCCACCTCCCTGATGAAATCCTGAAAGGAGATATCTTCTGGAGGAGACATCCTACGTTTAGGAGAGGAAGACTCCTCCAGGAGAAGTATCCCGGTACTGGCAGAGCTGTCAGAATCCTCGGAGTCCTCCGAGGATTTGAAGTACCGTCTGTCCGGATGCTCTTGAAAAGCCCGATACCCGTACTGACCGAAGTCGGTACCGGGGGTAATCGGTACCGGTGTATCGGCACTGGAAGGCATCGCATGACTGGGTGCCGGCAAAGCCGATACTGATGTCAATGTCAATGCTATCGGTACCGAGACCAGTACTGGCATCGGTGCCGGTACCGGTTGAACCGTCTGACGCGGTTCAGATGGCATCGATGCCGCAAGGAGAGCCGCCAGACTGCGCTCAATAGCCAGGAACCTCTGGTTTATCGACGCTGCCGATGCCTGGGTATCGGTACCGGAAGCAGCCGGTACCCCAGAGCATGGCACCAGTAGTTCTGCCGAGGTCGAGGCCTCGAGAACATCCTGGAGCCCCGATAATGCTTTGGAAGCCAAAGCCTCCCGCCGGGGCAATTTTGCCGGTATGGAACCCTCAAGGGCAACGCCAGAGGCATCTCGATGCTTGGATGGAGATTTACCCTTTGAGGACCGGCTGGACTTATGTTTAGTTACCTGAGATACATGGGAGGAAGACGAAGCCCTGGAAGACGTCGATGCCACCGAGGCTGCATCGGAGGGAAAAAGGGCACTGAGCTTGGCAGCTCGGTTCTGTCGACCCCTTTTGGACATCATGGCACAAGCCATACACTCGGAGATGGAGTGGTTAGGACCTAAACATTTAAGACACCACTTGTGGGTGTCAGTGACGGAGATGGTACCGCCACACTTTGTGCACTTTTTAAAACCCGAGGCGGGTTTCTCCTTAGTGGAGGGAATTTTGGGCCTAAGGCAGCCTAAGGCCCAAAATGGCGCGTGCACCTGGGAAGAAAAATAAAGAATATATATTTATTTATTTTTTAAACAAAAGATAGAAAGAAAAGAGAACCGGCGGTACCGGTATAGCATCAAGGACGGCAGACGTGACCACAAAAAAATAAAGAATAAGGAATAAATTTTCTGCGGTGACAGGAACACGACCTGCTGGCTCCGCGTAAAATGAAGAACTGGAGAGAGGCAGTTGGGAAAGGCGGGAAGGCAACACGCAGGAGCTGTGGGATGCTCCCAAAAGCTTCCTAATTGGACGCTGGGGAGCGTTCCCACACAGGCTCCGTCGGTATCGACGATACCCATATATGAAGACTACATTCCTGCTTGTTCCTGGAGATTGCCACGCTGACAGCATTGCTATTCCTAGGAAAGGTCGCATCAAATTTTGTAGCCCCTTGTAACCTGCAACTCCAGCAAGAAGTCCCTGCCCACGCAAATGTTGAATCGCACTCCTAAATACTCCAGCTCCTGTGCTCGGACGTAAAATGACTCTTGGCCAGGTTGACCACCCAACAGAGACCTTGAAGGAACTCCACCACTCATGCTGTTGCTCTTTCACCTTAGTTTCTGGGCTTTGCTCTGATCAGCCAGTCGTCGAGATACGGGTGCAGAAGAGCTCCTTTCTTGCAGAATGCTGCCACCACCATCACCATCACCTTGATGAAGGTACGAGAGAGACGCTGTCGCCAGCCCAAAGGGCAACGCTCAAAACTGTTTTCTTTTTCTATCGAACTTTAAAAATAAAACAATCCTTAGCTTACAGGGAAAAAAGCTATGAAACCGAACTAACTTTACACCTAAGCTCCTTAATTATCTCTTCAGTGAGTCCAGCACCCTGGCTCGCTACCTCCTCCAGCTGTTTGGAGATTGAGCATACTGGGGCTGGTAGGCAGTGCCAGCTGCATATGTACACTAGTGTCATCAAAAGATGACATGCTCAGTCTCCAAGCTGCTGGAAGAGGTACACTACCCAGAGGTGTGGGACTGGACTAGAGGGACGATAAGGAACAGCGTTTTCTTTCTTTCCCTTGGCTCTGTTAAAGTTGAGCCCACCGGTGCGCTGAGTGTCGGGAGGCTAAATAGGGCATTTCCTGTCTTGTCTCAACTTTAACAGAGCTGCAGGAAAGAAGGAAAACACTGTTCTTTTCTCCTGCAGCTCTGCAGAGGTGAGCCAGGGTGCCGAGTTTCGGGCCTCCCAAGGAGCGGCCCTTTGCAAGCAACATTCCAACATAATGGATGGGCCCACCCTGATTTTAAGAACACTTCCCCACCTCCCCCATCAACATACAGGGGTATTTGCTGACAGAGGATGCAAGCAAGACTAACAGCATAGCTGAGTTTAAATAAAATATTTGGACAAGTTTCTGAGAATAAATCCATTAACACTTATCTAGCACTAGAGAACATGCTTTGCTATGGAGATCCGAAATATGAAATTTGATTCTGCTAGGTGGTCATGCAGAAGATAATCTGGTCTCTAGGAAACCCATTAAAACCTGATTTGAACAACCTTAGAGTGCTCCTTATGGTTTCATCTTCCTCAATTCAGGTGCTTTAAATGGTGTTTTTTATATAAAGGGCCATTCCTCTCCTAACTCTGCTTTCTCCTGTTTTAACAGGCTAGGGATGTGCATTCGCTGGCACACCCTCAAAACTTTAGTGCCACTCGAATGATTTAATGTATGCTAACCTACGCGCAGAATTGATTTGTGTGCATGAAAAGCACAGTTACTTACCTGTAACAGGTGATCTCTGGGAACAGCAGGAATTAGTCTTCACATATGGGTACGTCGGTACTGACGGAGCCCGCATGGGAACGCTGCCCAGCTTCCAATCAGAAAGCTTTTGGCAGCATCCCTCGCGCCTGCGCAGTGACTTCCCGCCTTCTCCACAGCCTCTCTTCAGTTGAGTTTCAGAGCTGAGACAAAGGCGAGGAGAGAAAAGGAAGAAGATAAAAAAGATGCAACTCCTAGGGGAGGTGGGAGGGTTGTGAAGACTAATTCCTGCTGTTCCCAGAGATCACCTGTTACAGGTAAGTAACTGTGCTATCTCCAGGAACAAGCAGGAATGAGTCTTCACATATGGGGACTCCCTAGCTGGAGATGCCAGGGGGAGATCCCATAAAAATGCAAGTGCCTGGATCAGGGGTGCATTTTGACTCCAGGAATCCCCGGCATCCAATGTGGGATGGAGGGTAGGAGTTGACAATAAAGGAGCTGTGAGGAAAGAAACAGCATAGCCAAGGACTAGAGGGTTCTACAAACTACAGGAGTCCTTGGTAGATATGATGAGTAGCATTAAAACACATTTAATGTACACTTAAAATATGCAGCTTACCTACTGTATTGTAGGAAGTAGAAAGCATGATGGAGTCTACTGGATAAGTAGTGGCGGAATCTTCAAGGTGACCTCTCAGTAGTGAGGATAAAGGTCCAGACCTGGAGGTAGTAGATGATCCAGGTGTCAACTGGGTAGGATTTGACGTCAGGTCTTCAATGGAAAGCTTTATGGGAAAAGCTGAAAACTCCTTTAGGCATAAGGTCATTAACAGTGAGGACTAAAGGAAGAAGACTGACGGAGTTGGACAACTAGCCCAGTCCTGGCGGGCAGAGGGGGACTGGAAAAAAAACCCTATTCCCATGGAAAACAGTTGGGTACTCAAGATAAAGAGGTACACTGTTTTTCCTAGTTGGCGAGAGATAGGAAAAATATTGAAGCTTGATGCTTCATGGACTTAAAGAAAAAATGGAGATGTTAGCACCAAAGTGGTTATTGGTGCCTAACAGTTTCTGCATCGTAAGATGGCATGGGACGTAGGGCGACAGACTGTCTAAAACCTCTAGGAGGTAAAACATGTAGTATAGACAGTAAGGGTGATAGTGTGTAAGACAGATCAACCCTTAAGAGGCCCCCTATCAAACACATATATATATAGGGATATATACATGTGGCTGGAATATATATATATATATATATATATATATATATACACACATACATATGTCCAGATGTGTATATTAGGATATGGGTGGTGAAATATATCAAATATATAGATATAGATATATAGATATAGATATGATATACCGGAAGATATGTAAATTTGTGGGGCATGATTTAGCACCACCAGAGTAATGACATAGGTATGTAGACATGTATGGAGATGCTACATACAAGACAACAGGTTGAAGATACATGTCTACCACCCAGCCCCATAATTGTACATGGGGAATATGAAAGAAAAAGATTCTGTGCTCTACAAGAGGGTGAACCCACTTGAGATATGTATAGCGAATCTATTTTCATGGATTGAGGGATGCAGAAAAGCAATTTAACCAGATAACCGTGATGTTCGCGTGAGAACAGATGAACTTATGAATCTGTAAAGAACAAGGCGGGAGTTCCACAGAACACTGACATGGTAGATTTGGAGAAACGCAGGGAAGATACCAGAGGGACCTATGGAAGGACCCAGAGGTAGCATGCGTAAACAGAAGCCTTGGATTTTCACGCAGAAGAACTGATATATCGTGTTAACACCCCAGGCTAGAGGGGGTGTGGAGAACCCTCACAGGCATAGGAAGGGTTTATAAGTTTTTCCCTAGTAATAGAGAAACTTCAGGGACAAGGCCAATGCTCTATAGCAAGGCCCTCATAGTAGAAAGCTTCTCTGAAGACTGCAGAGAGCATTGTGCAGGAGAGCTATGAGATAAACTGACTGAAGTCAGGTGTGTTGCCATATCCTAGGAGAGGAGATGGTTAGAATAATGTGAGAAAGCCTAAAGGAGTAGGAGGATCCAAGATAGTTTGGAATCACTACTGAGGCTAGACAAAATTTTGAACAAGGGACTGGAACTTGGAAAAAGTCCCAGTAATAGAATAACTAACTCCTGCAGGCAGAGCTGCTGACGGAAACAGCAGAGAGATTGTCCTGTGCCGAATAAAGAAAAACAGACAAGAAAAGAGAGGAGATATCTCTTCTCCCTGTCTGGGGAACGAACTTGCTAGAGAAGCTGTTCAGTATGGTACCCCTCAAGTAATTGGAGGGTGACGTACCCATAGGGTAAGTCAACTGAAGGAAAAAATGTTCAGTTGGGATAGAAACTATCAGGGGATAGTTGCAACTGCTCTTCTAGAGAGTAAGAAGAGGAGAAGTGTGTAGTCCCTGAACAAAATATTTTCCGAAAGGTTAGTACACTGAAAAAGAAAAGCACAGTGAATAAACTTCTAATGTGTAGAAGTGAAGCGTAAGTTACAATTCCCGGCCCCTATGTTTGCTGGGAATGCTGAGACTGGCAAGAACTGGAGGACTTCAGACTAGGCTGAGGCGTCCCTTGTTTAGGTACAGCCGAATGATGGGCAGAAGATGAATGAAACTTTCTTTTCTTAGGGAAAGAAGGTTTGGTAGGACATTTCCTACTCTTTGAAGAAGGAGGTGGCTTAGAATGGTTTTTAGTGGAAAGAGAGTCAGTGGAGCATTGAGCAACCTGACGTAAAGTCTCCTTATTGAAGAGACCTTCTCCTGTATAAGGAGAATGAGCTAGTATAGTTTGTGCCCATCTGCTCAAGTCTGAAGCTTCAAGCCAGGCTCTGCGACGTGCTGCAATGGCAATAGCAGAGGATCTGCTAACGGACTCAAAAGAGTCTATAGAAGCACGAGACAGGAACCAGGATATATTCCGGCTGTGATTGATGAGCAAGGAATAATCAGTAGCCTTGGGCTCTGGTAAAAAAGGGGTCAAAAGAGACAATTTCTCTGTGACTTCCTGGAGTGTTAGACTCATGTGAAAAATATATGAAAGAACTCTGGAGGCCAGCATAGAGTTTTGGAAGGCCTAACGACCAAAAGCATCGAGTGTTCTTGAAGAACGACCCGGCAGATAAGAAGAATGCTTCTTCTTGCTCTTAACTTTCCTCAGTGCCGATTCCACTACAAGGGAACGATGAGAAAGTTGAGGCTTTTGGAACCCTGGAGAGGGTGGCACCCGGTACCGAACCTCAATGTCTGTAGAAACTAGAGGAAGTCGTAAGGGCGATTTCCAGACCCTGAGAAGGGGATCCTGCAGAGCAGGATGTAAAGGAAGCTTTATATTTTCCATTTGTGCCGGTGAGCCATGAGTAGGATCACAACCAGGGATAGAAATATTAAGAAAGGTTGCCATATCCAGGAGAAAAGCCTGAAAAGACTGATCTCCTATGGGAACCATCCCTGGTAAGGCTAAAGAAAGAGCCTGAGCACCAGAGGACGTACAGGGTACTGCACCAATGCCAGGTATCGGTTCCAAAATAGGCATCGGCATCGATACTGATACAGGATTAGCAGGTGAAGTATCCATCGGGAACTGCTGTAGTGGTACCGAGATCATGAGGGAGTTATGGCTAGGATCTTTGGAACTGTCTATCTGGAAACGACAGGAGTCGGTTCCGGGACGCATCGGTATGCAGTCCTCGAGACTCGATGTCGACTCAAGACTCGGCATCGAAGAAAGCGAGACTATCGATGCATGTCGCGACGGTTCCGACGCCGGTGGCAGTATCGGCGATGCCGATACCACTAAGGCAGCCTGGGTTACATCGATCGATACCGACGGTACCGAGGATACCCGATGAGCACCCCTTGCAAAGGGTAAGGCGGTCCACCTCGATGCCGATGCTAGGGTATTGGAACCGATCGACGCCGGTACCATCCCGGAGCATGGCTGAGATTGAGAGAAGTCAATGCGGTGCGTATCGATCGGTCCCGAAGGTACCGAGGATGCCCGATGACGATCCCTGGTGAAGAGTGGAATACTCGACACCGGTGCCGATGCCGGAGGCTCGGTACCGCTCGAAGCGGATACCACCCCCGCGCATGGCTCAGGCATGTTCTGTGAGAGGTGAGCCCCAGGAACATCCTGAAACCCCTTTAACGCTTTGGAGCCCGAAGACTCCCGCAGGGGTAATGCCAATGGATTCTTGAGGGTAAGGCTGGAGCCGTCACCATGCTGGACATGAGACATACCACTCAAGCATTGACTAGTCTTAACAGACTGTTTTTGGGTTACCTGATCCTGTGAAGTAGAGAAACCGGGTACCCTCACTGCCGAGGAAAAAACGGTATCGAGGGAAACTCTAAATACTGAAGGTTTCCTAACAAAATTATCTCCTGAACAGTCAGGGGAAAAAGGGTCAGGACCCACACAGTTGAGACACCAACTATTGGTGTCTAAAAAGAAACAGGTGTTTCCACATCGGATGCACTTCTTAGGAAAAGAAGGCTCCATAATGAAAAGGCCTAGTAGGCCCAAGAAGTTAAGGCAAAAAAAAAAAACACTGAAGAAAATTTTCTCAGAATTTAGTCAAAAAACCACCGGCGATACCAGTGGTAGCGGGAAATACAGCCGCGACCACAAGAAAACAAAAAAACTAAAGCAATTAAAGCAATTAAAAAGAAAAGTTTCTGCGGTGACAGGAGGACGTCCTGCCGGCTCCGCGGAAAAACGAAAACTGAAGAGAGGCTGTGGAGAAGGCGGGAAGTCACTGCGCAGGCGCGAGGGATGCTGCCAAAAGCTTTCTGATTGGAAGCTGGGCAGCGCTCCCGTGCGGGCTCCGTCAGTACCGACGTACCCATATGTGAAGACTCATTCCTGCTTGTTCCTGGAGATAAGTCCTAGCATATATTAAAACAATTTCATTAACTTGAATGTGTGAAACAAACCAAAATAAAGAAAAAGTAAATAGCAAGGGGAAAAAATGCCAAAAATGAAGCAATCTTCTCGGTACCCATCTCTAGCACAGCCTGAACAATAACATTCTAACCACAGGATGCGTTACAGCAGCCATGTTGAGGACTAAGGATCCTAAAGATCTCAGATCTGGGATTTTATTACCCAACCTGCAAGAGCGAGCATTTGATAGCAGACTTTTAGATATTGTTCCTTCCTTCTTTCTTTTCCTCTGGATAGTCTATCCTTGGTTCCTTACAACAGTTTTTACTGGATTCCCACCAGTGTGCATTCCCCCCCACCCCCCCCCCCACAAATGTACTTCACTTCTTTGTTGGGTTTGAGAGGCCAAGTCATTCAGATCTCTTCTACCTGGCCCATATAAATTAAACTCCAATGCAAGAGCTGAACTTTCCAGTTAGGTCCATGACAGCCCTGTTAGCCACAGGCCATAACGATGATGTGGTTTTTGTATTCTTCCAGGTACATTGCACATTGAGAAAAACACCCTCTTCTTCCCAGTGTTATTGGTATGGCTTATTCTGTTGTCTCTCTTGCCATAATAAACAGGCAACACATGAGAGAAAACCCAAGACCCTTCCCATTAACTGCCGACACTCTCCTTACTACACCCACTTGGCTCCCAGATATAAATGCACACACACACACACACTCTCTAACATGTGAAATACACATGCAGTCATGCAAAGAAACCCATCCACCAACACACATACATGCAAATACATATAAAAACATACAAACGCATACATTACCAGCCCACAAAGATACACAAACGAAACAGATAAGCATACAAAACAGATGTACATACACACAAGTAATACCATTCCCAACATTTCCACACTTTTTTGCATCAACAAAATTGTGTGTATTCAAAGCAGTTCTCACTAGGAAATACGGTCTCATGTACACGGTACGAGTCAGCATTGACTCAACGACACACACAAACAATATATCAGAGTGCATCAGAGCACAGGACTGCCTTGCCATAATTTGCATCCTTACTCGTCTGCCTGTGCCGGGGGTCTGTAGGTCAAACTGGTGTAAATGGACGTTCTGTTTCCCTCCCCATACGTAACGTATATTGCTTCCTCTTTCTTTTATACCCTCTATTTCAATTGCTTTATTTTATTTTGTTTTAGCACATACGGGGCAATTTTATAAGACCTTTCTGTACATGAAGCCTGTTTTACATGCAGGAAAATAGTAATTACACTTACTTGGTAATTGTAGTTCCTTGAGACACGACAGCTTAGTCCTCTACGTATGGGTTGTGCACCTCTTCCTGCAGCATGAAGACTGGACCAATCAAATTTCAGCATCACTGGATACAGCATCTCTGCCATCTCCTCCAACCCAGTGAACTACTGTCAAAGCAAACTCAGAAAAAATAGCTAACCTTTAAGCAGAGAAATCATCAGCAGAATGCAAAATTTGTTTGTTTTTTTGGGGGTTTTTTGTTTGGTTTCCATTTACCAGAATAGATTATAGAAAAGAGACCCAAAGAAAAGGTCTCACCACTGCCTCAGCACAAGCAGCCAGAGAAAGAAAGAATAGAAAGGAAAAACACACTCACCTGTGAAAAACGACTGTTGAAGCAAAGGCGTGCCGAGCCAAAAAAGAGTACTAGGGAGGGCCAGAGGACTAAGCTGTCGTCTCTCAAGGAACTACAATTACCAGGTAAGTGTAATTACTATTTCCTTATCGTTCCTCCAGCTTAGTCCTCTACGTATGGGATGTAACAAAGCAGACTAACGGGCGGGATTATTCCAGCCGGCACGCAACACCGCGGAACCAAAACTGGCATCGGCCGCCGCCAAGACGTCAAGACGATAGTGCTTACTGAAAGTGTGGAGAGAAGACCATGTGGCCGCCTTACATATCTCCACCGGTGAAACCAAGCTATGCTCCGCCCAAGATGCCGCATGCGCTCTGGTAGAGTGAGCTCGCAGACCGACTGGCGGAACTCGACCCTGCAACAAATAGGCCGAGCCAATCGCCTCCTTAATCCAGCGGGCAATGGAAGCCTTCGCCGCTGCCTCACCTTTGCGAGGCCCTCCAAAGAGAATGAACAAACGATCGGATTTTCGGAAATCGCTAGTGACTTTCAAATATCGACGCAAAACTCTCTTAAGATCCAACCGACTGAGTCCCCGATCGGAGCCTTGTTCCCCAGCCGCGGGAAACACTGGAAGCGACACTACCTGATTCAAATGAAAGGCAGAAGACACCTTAGGCAAAAATGAAGGTACTGGACGGAGAACCACCTTCTGATCGGAGAAAGAAAGGAAGGGCTCCCTGCAAGAAAGAGCCTGAAGCTCCGAAATGCGACGAGCTGAGCAAATTGCTACCAAGAACACCGTCTTAAGGGTCAGATCTTTTACCGAACACCGCGAGAGCGGCTCAAAGGGAGCCGCACTGAGAGCATGCAAGACTAAGTTGAGATCCCACGCAGGGACAGAAATGCGGTGGGCAGGACGCATCCGGGAAACGGCCCTCAAGAAGCGTATCACATCAGCATGGGCCCCCAGCGCTACGCCCTGAATTTTACCCCTGTAGCAGGAAAGCGCCGCCAACTGCACCCGTAAGGAACTGGCAGCCAAACCTTTGGCAAAACCATCTTGCAGAAAATCCAACAGTAGCGACAGAGAAGCCGTAGCCGCTCGCACCTGACGCCGAGAACACCAGTCCTCAAAAATACGCCAGACGTGCACGTAGGCTAGCGAAGTGGACCTCTTGCGAGCTTGAAGCAGAGTTGCTATGACCGCCTTGGAATAACCTTTCTTCCTTAGCCGCGCCCTTTCAATAGCCAGGCCGTAAGAGAGAATCTCCCCACTTGCGGCATGCGAAGCGGACCTTGACACAACAGATCCGGGTCCAGGGGGAGACGCCACGGAGGGCCTTCCACCAACCGCATGAGATCGGCATACCAAGGACGACGGGGCCAATCCGGCGCTATTAACAGCACCCGACCCCGGTGAGACTCGATCCGCTGAATGACTCGCCCGAGAAGCGGCCACGGCGGAAAGACGTAAAGAAGACCCCTTGAAGGCCAGACCTGCAGCAGAGCATCGATGCCCTCCGACATCGGCTCTCGGCGGCGGCTGAAGAATCGAGCCGCCTTCGCAGACCGGAACATGGCCATCAAATCCATTACCGGCTGCCCCCAACGCAGGACTACCTGCTCAAACACCGCCGGATTGAGCTCCCACTCTCCGGCATCCATGTGGACTCTGCTGAGAAAATCCGCCGTCACGTTGTCCTTCCCGGCAATATGCGCTGCCGATATTGCCTGTAGCCTGGGCTCTACCCACTCGAACAGCGACCGAGCTTCCATTTCTAGGCCCGAGCTGCCGGTGCCGCCTTGTCGATTTATGTACGCCACTGTCGCCGCATTGTCGGAGAGAATCCGCACCGCCCTGCGCGATATCAGGGTCTCGAAGCTTTGCAACGCTAACCGGACTGCTCGAAGTTCCAAGCGGTTGATCGACCAACCGCTCTCTTCCGTAGACCAGAGGCCCTGCGTCACTTGAGCTCCGCAGTGCGCTCCCCAGCCCGTCAGACAAGCATCCGTCAACAGCGGAATCCAGTCCGGCTGCTCTAAGGACATCCCCGCTTGGAGCGAGGCCGGCTGAAGCCACCACGTCAAGTCCCGACATACTCTCGCCGGGCAGGGAAGACGCCTGCTCAGGGGATCGGACTGATTGGACCAACGACGCAGCAGGGCCCGCTGGAGAGACCGCATGTGAAAGCGAGCCCACGGCACTACCTCTAAGCAGGCCGCCATCGTTCCCAGCAACTGAAGGTAGTGCCAAGCCGATGGAGCTGGGGTTTGCCGAAACCGACAAACAAGAGACTGAAGACCCAGCACTCTGCGTTCGGGAAGAAAAACAAAGCCCCTGTGAGTATCGAAGAGCACCCCCAAATACTCGAGGGACTGCGACGGAACCAACTGGCTCTTCCGCGGGTTGACGACCCAGCCGAGGGACTGCAGTAGGCCTACCACTTGCGCTGTTGCCGACAAGCTCTCCGAACGGGATTTGCCTCGAATCAACCAATCGTCCAGATAGGGATGCACCAGCACCCCTTCTTTGCGCAATGCCGGCGCCACGACCACCATGATTTTGGTGAAGACTCGAGGAGCGGTTGCTAGGCCGAAGGGTAAAGCCTGAAACTGGAAGTGACCCCACGGTAGAGCGAACCGGAGATAGCGCTGATGCGCCTCCCGAATAGGGATATGGAGATAAGCCTCTGTGAGGTCGAGTGATGTGAGAAACTCGCCCTTGCGAACGGCCACAAGCACGGACCGTAAGGTTTCCATCCGAAAGTGCGGCACCCGCAGACAGCGGTTTACACCTTTGAGATCCAAAATGGGACGAAGAGTCCCACCTTTCTTTGGCACCACGAAATAAATGGAATACCTTCCTAGACCATATTCTTCCGGGGGCACGGGAACCACCGCTCCCAGCTGAAGGAGATGATCGAGGGTCTGCCGGACTTGAGCCGTCTTCCGAGCACCCCGGCAGGGAGACGTCACAAAGGAATCGAGCACGGGTCTGTACAAATCCAGGGCATACCCGTCTCGAACGATCTCCAAAACCCATTGATCGGACGTTATCTGGGTCCAAGCAGAGAGAAAACGTCGAAGACGCCCTCCGATCACTGTAATCTCCGCCTGGACCCGCTGCCCTTCATTGGGGCTTACGGGCGGCGGCAGGGGTAGCTGTCGCGAATCCGCGACTGGCTCCTCGAAAACCCCGAAAGCTGGAAGTCCGCGAGACATATCGACCGTGCTGAAACCCCCCATAGCGGGGAGAGCGAAATCGACGAAAGTCCCGAGACTGACCCCGAGGGGCAGAAAGGAACCTCCCCCTTTTTGGCCGATCTTCCGGCAAACGACCGCCCTTGGACTCCCCCAAATCCTTGACCAATCTGTCAAGATCCTCACCGAACAGCAGCTTACCCTTGAAGGGCAGTCTGCCTAGCCGCGATTTGGAAGAACCATCCGCTGCCCAATTCTTCAACCAAAGGGCTCTGCGGGTAGCCACTACGGACGCCATACTATTGGATAGCGCCCTGATTAGGTCGTAATGAACATCCGCCAAATACGCCGAACCCGACTCCAAGCGCTGAAGTTCACCTACATCTTCTGATTCCAAGGCCGGCACCTGTCGTAGCCGCTGAACCCAGCGAAGACAGGCCCGAGCAATCCAAGCCCCACAAACAGAGGCCTGCAGCGCAACCGCGTCCGCTTCAAAGGATTGTTTCAAGAGACCATCCATTTTCCTGTCCTGCGGCTCCCGTAACGCCGCACTACCTTCCACAGGGATAGTGGTCTTTTTAGTGACCGCCGAAACCGCTGCATCTACTTTGGGGGAGCGAACCGCTCGAGGTCCGCGTCTGCCATAGGATACAGCTTGCGCATAACCTTTACACCCTTGAGGCCAGATTCAGGCGTATCCCATTCCGTCTGAATCATCTGATCGATGACTTTATGCATGGGAAAAACCACCTGAGTCTGCCGCACCGCTTGAATGATGGGATCGGCCCCGTCAGATTCGTCGACCGACGGCGCAGGTGCCAAACCGAGAGTGTTAAGCGCTTCTGCTACGAGCGCGGGCAACTCCTCCCGGCGAAACACCCGAATAATTTTAGCCTGATCCTCAGGTTCCGGGAGTTCGCCTTCCTCTAAGGGCTCTCCCTCCGCCTCCAAGTCGAAGTCTTGATCCTCGCCCTCCGGCCAATCCGTCTCCGACTGAATGGTTTCACGCACACGCAGGCGCTTGGGCGCTATGGGACCGGAAGATGGAAGCCCCGGGGACTGCGCGGTCGCCCCCGAACCAACGCCCACGCTCTGACGCTTACGACAGAACGCCTGGTGCATCAGTAAAACGAAATCGGGAGAAAAATCTTCCACGGGCAAAACACCGAGCCCTGCCTGCTCTCCAGCACCCAAAGGTAGCGTCAAAGCCGTCCCTGACGTACCCTCCAGTGGAGACTCCAATTCCACAGCATCAGAGTCTTTCTGAGCGGTAGCAGCCATGGAACTCTCCAGGCGCTGCTCCATAGTAAGAGAGACAGAGGCACAGCGGTGACAGACGCCCGTCTCTGGAACCACGCCCCTGCGGGATCCACAAATTACACAGAGAGATCCCGCTGGCATGGAACCTCACCCTACGCAGCTCTCCAAGTGCGTACAAGGTAGTGAATGAAGCCAAAAGGCAAACACTGGTCCCGTATCAGAAGACCAGGACGCAAGGCTGGAAAGAATGCCTCCGCCAGCTGCAAGAAAAAACACCGTGAGAAACGGCACCAGGACTCCAGCTGCCTAGGCCAGGCTGAACTAGGGCGGAGAGGCGCTGTACTGTCCCCTTTGTAACACCAGGTTCTGTGTTTTTTTTTTTTTTTTTTTTTTTTTTATTACTGATGCCTGAAGAAAAAAACTGGTGTGCTCACTTGCTGTTGAAAACTCCAACACAGCAGCGAAATAAAAGCCAGCCCTCTGCTCCCAAAGGAGTACAGAGCCAGAAAAAACGACCCCTCCCCCTCTCCCAAGGAAGGGACCCCGTGGAAAAAATAAAAGGAAATAAACCAAATAAAGGCAAACCAAGAGGAGGAATAAATTCAGAAAAATAAGAAAACAAAATAGACGAAGGGGAAAAACTCTGCCGGCACATACTCGGACCGGGAGATAAACAAAACTCAGCCGCGTGTGCTACACACGGAGAACAAACCGCGGCTCACAAAATGGCCGCGGCAAGGCAAAAAGGCATTTTGGCGCGCTTTTCGTCGGCGACGGAAAAATCACCCGGCCGAAGAGCAAACGCTTAAGGAGGCCTGCCTTACCCCCGCAGCTCAAGAAACTCGCAAAAAGAAAAGGAGGACAGATGTAAACGCCGACGAGCAGAGAAGAAGCCGCTTCCCAGCGTCTGCCCTCACTCTGCCGCCGGAATCTATCGGCACTCCCCCAGCGCACACCTTACCTCTATCGGAGGAGTGCAGCTGTGTACTTGCCACCGGAGCACTGACCCGAATATCCCTGGGACAGAGATCCTGAAATTAAGGAGGACAGAGTTAGAAAAAAGAAGCCGCTTAGGCCAGAACAGAGGAGAGACCTCCCTCGGGTCCCCCCCCCCCCACGGGGAGCCGATGAAATGAGTAATTTTAAAGCAACAAGCACCCCTTAATCTAATAAAGTAATAGAAGCTCTAATAGAGCCCAGAAAAGAAACTACAAAAAGGTTAGCTACAGTCTAAAGACCTAACTGACAAACTAGTGAGCCCAGCCAGGCTCACTCACGTCTTCCTGCTGCATGAAGACTGGACACACTGGGTTGGAGAAGATGGCAGAGATGCTGTATCCAGTGATGCTGAAATTTGATTGGTCCAGTCTTCATGCTGCAGGAAGAGGTGCACAACCCATACGTAGAGGACTAAGCTGGAGGAACGATAAGGAAAGGCTTTTATAAAATCAAGTGACTATCTACATGTGTTGAAAGAGTGCATGTATTTTTAGGCAGACCCCTATAACAACCCTGAGGCCGTGAAGTTCCAGTGTACACCCATTTTATAAAAGACAGATACCCCTCTGGACGCATGAAGAAATTTACACCATCTTCAAAGCAAAGGTGAAACGTGTGTGTATGAATTTGCATGCTACCAGGGCTCGGGGGGGGGGGGGGGCAATCCTATAACAGCACATAGGCACCTCTGCCATCTTTATAAAATTCATACAATAATTCTTTCAAGCATCAGGAAACTCGTATATCAAAGATAAAAAAGCAACAGCACAGTTTTCAAACTGCAACTAATTTAAGTAGCTTTAAACAATATATTGTGTATTATTTAGGACCTCAAAATATACATGAAAGGCACCTCTTGACTTTCCGCAAAAGGTGACCCATTATAAAATTTCCTCCATAGCGTGCGTTTTTCTACTCTTTAGTAACTATTTTGTCCTTTCTAAATAGATTATAACCTAGTATGTCTGCAGCCCAGTCACAGGACTCACTGCACCACGTCTCTGCAAAAGCAGCAACATGCAACCCTGTCTCGACCATTAAGGCCTCCAAAGTCTTGGATTTTGGCATTAGAATATTAGTACTTGTGCATATCGCTTTCTAGATATTGCTCCTTCCCTTGTCCTCTGCTCATACTCATACTTACCTACCCGGTATTTCTGGTTAAACAAAAGGAGTTGGCCACTGTTGGAAACTAAAGGAATTAGGTTACATGGCAGATTACAGACTTCATTAGGTCAAAAATGGCAATCTAATAGAAAAGGACAGGATAATAAACAAACATTTGGCCACCATTAAAAAGAATGAATTTAAAACAGCAAAGCCAGACACTCAGCATAGACATAGTGAGGCTAAGGATTGATTAGTACAATATTTATCATTCACATAATGAAATTATTAGAGCGAAGAGACAACAGGAATTATTGGGAGGGGCACCAGGTCCAAGTGTTGAATAAAATATTTATGGCCTTATGCATGTTTAATTTATATGCAGAACAAATCATCAGAGAAGCAGGACTGTATGAAGACCACAGAGGTGTGAAGATTGGTGGAAGACTCATCAACAACCTTCGCTATGCTGATGATACCACATTACTGGCTGAAAGTGAAGATGATCTGAAACATTTGCTTCTCACAATCAAAGAACATAGTCTCAAAATGGGCCTGCACCTTAATGTAAAGAAGACAAAGATCATGACAACTGGCATAATCAACAGGTTTATCGTTGAAGGAGAAGAAATTGAAATCGTGAACAACTTTAACCTACTTGGATCAACTATCAATAAAGAAGCAACAAGCAGTCAAGAAATCAGACGACGCATTGCTCTTGGCAGAATGGCTATGAAAGACCTAGATAAGATTCTCAAGAGCAGAGATGTCTCTCTCCATACAAAGATTCGACTTGTTCAAGCCATGGTATTTTCAATAACATCATATGGATGTGAAAGCTGGACAGTGAAAAAGACAGACAGGAAGAAAATTGATGCCTTTGAATTATGGTGCTGGCGGCGAATACTGTGTATACCATGGACTGCCCGAAGAACAAACCAGTCGGTACTAGAGGAGATCAAACCTAAGCTTTCTTTAGAAGCTCAGATGACAAGACTTCGACTTTCATACTTCGGACACATCATGCGAAGAGAGAGATCATTAGAGAAAGACATCATGCTTGGCAAGATAGAAGGTCAACGCAAAAGAGGAAGGCCAGCAATGAGATGGATCGCTACAATAACAGCAGCTACAGGTACCAGTCTGTCAACAATGAGCCGCCTGACTGAAGACCGAACACAATTTAGGATAGCTATCCAGAGGGTCGCCATGAGTCGACTCCGACTCGACGGCACTTAACAACAACAACATGCATGAAGATACTCGCACCCAAGGATTTCTGAGACAGCCAAGGCCTCATTAAACTTAAATTTATTTTATTTTATTTTATTTTTTTTTTATGTGAGCTTTCTATCCCTAGGTCCAAGAGAAGAGCATTCCACTGTGTGGGGCCCAACAAACAAAAGGTGGCATTTAGAATCCTTTCATGTCAAAATTTATGATGAGAGGTAACCACTAATAAATGTGCTTGTGAGGCATGCAAGGTTCCTTAGGAACTACAGGGAGTAAGCAAAAAAAAAGAGAGATACAATGGCTATCCAATGTAAAAAGCGTGATTCGCTAGCATGAGGACCTGAATTTTTTTTCTACTGAAAACAGGGAGCCAATCTGTCTGGAGTGGTGAAATCTGGTCTGTCATGTCTTGCAACCTAAATCGGTTTCGTTGCAGTGTTCTGGACAAATCTGATTGACTTCTTTGACTGCGTGACCAGGGAGTTGGACAGAGGGATGTGGTATACTTGAATTTTAGTAAAACCTTCAACATCGTTCTGCACAGGTGACCTATAAACAAACTGAGCACCCTAGAGATTAACCCTAAAGTTACTGACTGGGTTAGAAACTGGTCGAGTGGGAGGCGACAAAGGGTGCAGGTAAATGGAACTCACTCTGAGAAGGATGTTTCCAGTGGTGTGCCACAGGGATCTGTCCTTGGTCAGATTCTGTTTAACATCTTTGTTAGTGATATAATGGAAGGGGCTGTCGGGTAAGGTTTGCCTCTTTGCAGATGATACCAAAATCTGCAATAGAGTAGACACCCAGGAAGGAGTAGATAGCATAGGAGGGATCTAGCTAAGTTTGACGAATGCTCAAGAATTTGGCAGCTGTGATTTAATGCTAAAAAATGCAGGGTCATGCATTTGGGCTGCAAAAATCTAAGGGAGCGGTACAGTGTAGGGGTGAAGTACTGTCCATGAAAGAAGAGCGGGATCTGGACATGATGGTTCCTGATGATCTTAAAGTGGCTAAACAGGTAGAAAAAAGGTGATGGTGAAAGCCAGAAGGGTGCTTGAGGGTATAGGGAGAGGAATGGCCAGCAGAAAAAAAGAGAGGCGATAGTCCCTCTGTGTAAGTCTCTGGTGCAACCTCATTTGGAGTATTGTGTGCAATTCTGGAGACCACACCTTCAATAGAATATAAACAGGATGGAGTCAGTGTAGAGGGTGGCTACTAAAATGGTTAGTGGTTCGTTATAAAGCATATGGGGACAGAATTAAAGATCTTAATATGTATATGTTAGAGGAAAGGTGGGAAAGAGGAGATATGATAGAGACGTTTAAATACCTCCATGGCAGGCCAATTAAGAGAGAGCTACAATAGTCCAATCTATTCTGTACAAACAAATGTGATAATTGTAAAATCGTTTCATTTCTTAACATTCATAAATGACCTGGAAATGAGAACAAGTGAGGTGATTAAATTTGCAGATGACAAAATTATTCAGTTGTTAAAACCAAGAGGAGTGTTATAAATTGCAAGACCGGATGTCCAGATAGCAGATGAAATTTAATGTGGACAAGTGCAAAAGTTATGCACCTAGGAAAGAACCCCCCAAACTACGGTTACATGATGTAATGTTCCACATTAGGAACCACCACCCAGAAAAAAAATGTAGGCGTCATCGTGGATAATATGTTGAAACCCTTTGCCCAGTGTGCAGCAACGGCCAAGAAAGCAAATAGAATGCTAGGAGTCATAAGGAAAGGAAAGGAATAGAGAATAAAAATGAAATTAGATTTTACCTGCTAATTAGCGTTCCTTGAGGAATTCCAGTCCAATCCTGCACCTCTGGGTAGTCAACCTCCTCTAGCAGCTTGGAGACTGAGCATGTCATCTTTTGACGATATTAGTGTACTTAGGCTGCTGGCTTCTCCTTCCAGTCCCAGTAACCTACTGACACAGCAGATTCACAGGAGTAACAAATAAGTAGGAAAACACATTCCAAAAAATAGAAACTATCCAACTAAAGTCCTCCCCCTCCCTTCGCAGGAGGGGCCCTCTTTCTCCCCCGAACAAAGGGGGCTGACCCATGGACTGCTGAAGCCCCACAGTAGTACCAAAGAATACTCTGCCCACGAAGCCGCCTGAGCCCTGGTTAAATGCGCCCGCTGACCTGTTGACACCGACTTTCCCTTCAACAGGTATGCTGAAGCAATAGCCTCTCTGATCCACCTGGAAATGGATACTTTAGCCGCCGCCTCACCCTTATGAAGGCCTCCAAACAAAACAACCGATCCAAGTTCCAAAACTGGGCCACTCTCTTCAAATAATGGCGCAATACTCTCCGTATATCTAAGCAGCACAAGTGCAGATCCGCATCTGCTTCCCGCCCGCCTGAGAGCGCTGGTAGGGAGATTGATTTATGTGGAATATCGAGACCACCTTCAGCAAAAAGGATGGAACCAGCTGGAGCACCACCTTCTCCTTCGAGATGGATAAAAAGGGCTCCATGCACGAGAGTCTGAAGCTCCAAAATTCTCAGGGCCAAGCAAATTGCCACCAAAAACACTGTCTTAAGAGTCAAATCTTTTAGAGAGGTCTTATCCAAAGGCTCAAAGGACTCCTTAGCCAGAGCTGTCAGCACCAGATTAAGATCCCAAGCAGGGACGGGGTCGCTGGATAGATATGCTTAACTGCTTTCAGAAACCATACTACATCCGGGTACGCTCCCAAGGATACTCCCTTGATCCCGCCCCTATAGCATGATATGGCTGTGACCTGTACCTTCAAGGAACTTGCAGCCAAACCTCTCTCAAGCCCCTTCTGAAGAAAAGCTAACACGTCCAGCACCAAATCTGAGAATGGCCGACACTACCTCTCTGCAAACCAGGCCTCAAAAACGCGCCAGATCCGTATATACAATAGGGAGGTGGACCTCTTCCTGGCCCTCAGCAACTTGCGATAACTGGCCCTAAATAGCCACGCCTTCTTAACCACACCCTCTCAAGAGCCAGGCCGTAAGCGAGAATTGATCCACATGAAGCATGTGCAGAGGCCCGAGTCAATAGGTCCTCTTGACTTGACAGCCACCATAGTCAATCTGCCCGTAACAGTACTAGGTCGGCATACCATGGTCGCCTTAACCAGTCTGGGGCAATCAAATGACCAAGCCCCCTGTGAGCCTCTATTCATTGCACTATCTGACCTATGAGTGCCCCTGGAGGAAACATATAGAAGGCCTTCCATGGGCCACCGTTGCACAAGGGCATAGAGACACCCCCCCCCCCCCCGACATCCACTCTCCTCGTCTGCTGAAAAATCTGTCACCATTAGATCCATCACCACTGTGCCCCCCATCTGCTCGCTACCTGCAAGAACATCTCTTGGCATAGAGACCATTCCCCGGGAGCCACCAGTACTCTGCTCAGGAAATCCGCCATCACACTGTCCATTTCTGCCACTGACAGCACTTGCAGATGCCCCTCAGACCATAGCAGCAGAGCCTCCGCTTTTTCCTCAAGGCCTATGCTGCTCATCCCTCTGTTGATTGATGTAGGCCACCATGGTCGCATTGTCCGAGAAAATCCATCCAGAAACTCCAGAGCACTAGAGTGACCGTTCTCATCTCCATTTGATTTATGGACTACCCAGCTTAGTGCAGAGTCCACTAACTTTGAGCCAACTGCCCTTAGCAGTGAGCTCTCCATCCTGAGACTTGTGTCCATTGTTAGTGGGATCCAGCCCGGTGCCTCTAGTGGCATCCCCAATGCTAGGTTCGCTGGCTGGAGCCACCAACGGAGAGCTTCTCTGGTCTCCGCCGGGCAGGGCAGCCTCTGCAACAAGGGATGCTGCTGGTGAGACCATCTGTGCAGTAGTGCACTCTGTAGCGGTTGCATGTGTGCTCTAGCCCATGGCACGAGGTCGAAAGTCACCACCATGGTCCCAAGCAGCAGAAGATAATGCCACGCAGTTGAAGCCTTCCTCAGCAAGAACTGCCACACCAGCTGTCGCAACCCCCTGCGCTCTCTGCACCGGGAGAAAGACGGACTTTCCCCCTGAGGGTGTTGAAGCGCACCCTGAGATACTTGATCTCTGGGATAGTATCAAGACACTCTTGGCCCTGTTGATTACCCATCTGAGACTGCCAAATGGCCACCACTCTGGCCATCGCCTGTTCGCTCTTGCTCTGCGACTTTGCACATATGAGCCAGTCAATAAGGTAAGGGTGGACGAGCACTCCCTCCTGGCATAGAGAAGTCACCGCCACCATGACCTTTGTGAAGGTACGAGAGGCTGTTGCTAGCCCAAATGGCAAAGCCCGAAATGGAAAATGACCCATGGGCACAGTGAAGCGCAGAAACTGCCGATGCTCTGGACAAATCTGAATATGCAAATATGCCTCCATGAGGTCAAGGGATGTCAAAAACTGTCCAGCCCTCATCGTCATAATGACTGACCGCAGCGTCTCCATGTGAAGCCGTGGAATGCGCAGGCTGCGGTTCACACACTTGAGGTCGAGAATGGGTCGAAAGGAACCCTCCTTCTTGGGAACCTGAAATAAATCAAGTACCAACCTAACCCACACTAGTGTCTGGGAATGGCACCATGGCTCCCAGCTGCCGCAGATGCAACAGGGTCTCTTATTTATTTATTTATTTAACAGTTTTTTATACCGCTTTATCATTTCAATCAAAGCAGTTTACATTGTAACTTCAACATGTACATTAAACAGGGACACTGATAACCCTCCATTGCTCAGAAAAAGCCAAGTTAAGTGACTTGCCCAAGGTCACGAGGAGTGCTAGTGGGAATTGAACCCTGGTCTCTTGGTTCCCAAGCCAGTGCTCTAACCTTTAAGCTACTCCTCCACTCCACTCTTACTGCTGCCGCCTTTCCCTGCACCTTGCAGGGAGACTGCATAAAGGATGGACCCCATAGTCGGGTGAACTCCAGTGCGTAGCCTTCCCTGATGACCTCCAGCACCCATTGGGCAGAAATGATCTGGAACCAGGCAGTGTAAAACTCACAGCCAGCCTCCTATGGGCTGTACAGCCACATGGGCTCCCCTCACTTCACTGTGATTTCTTAGTCTCCAAGGATGAGGAGGCACAGTAGTAATCCCTGGCTGCTCCTCGAAACCTCCAGAAATCCAGTACCTTCGAGGGGAAAACAGCCTCTCCGGGGGGTTGTAAATTGTAAGCTGAGAAGTCCCGTGGTTGCCTTTGTGTTGGCAACGTGCTGCAGGTCATTTTAGGCTCATCTTCAGGAAGGTGGCCACCCTTAGACTCTCCCAGGTCCTTCACCAATTTCTCCAACTCTTCCCTGAACAGCAGTTTCCCCTTGAACGGGAGCTTGCTAAGTTGGGCCTTGGAAGAGCTATCTGCCACCCAATTTCACAGCCATAGTGTCGAGCCGCCACAGTCAAGGCCATACTCTTGGATAGGGCCCTAATCAGATCACAGCAGGCATCCACCAGGTATGCAGCTCCCAATTCCATTTTTGCTGCTACTCCTGTCGGCTCTGGATAGGCCTTTGCTGTCTCCTGCACACCTTGTGCCTACCACAGGCAAGCTCTAGCCACCCACGCCCTACAAACAGAAGCCTCCAATGAAAGGGCTTTAATATCAAAAGTCTGCTTCAGCAAGGTGTCCAACTTCCTATCCTGGACATCCTTGAGTGCTGGTACTGCCATCTACTGGGATCGTTGTTTTCTTTATAACGGCCAAGACCACGGCATCTACCTTTGGAGAGCAGAGAGCCTCTCACTCCTATTCCAGGAACAGATACAAAACAGGCCATAGTCCTTAAAACACACACCCACACACACACACACCCCCCCCCCCGCAGACCCACTTCCAGAAGGTCCCACTTATCTTGGATAATCTGTTTGATCACTCTGTGGACGGGAAACACTTTGTGTCTTACGCACCGCCTGGAGCAGCAGATCCTCTGACTCCTCCTCCACCAGGGCACCCGTTGGCATTTATTTATTTATTCTATACCGCCCCTTCCAGAGATCAGGGGCGGTTTGCAGTTAACAGAATGAAAAAGAACAAGTTACATGGAACAGTAGTTAAACTATTTACAAGAACATATCTTATTGAGAATCTTCAAAGATTCCGCGATGAGTGCCACCAACTCCTCCCAGTGGAAGACCCGGATTAAACCTGGTTTCTCCAAAGGCAGAGAGACTGCTCTCTCCAGTCTGCCTCCAGCCTATGTCATTTGGGCTCCTCCCTGATGGCCTCTGGCAGACATTGGCCTCTTTCTGCCTTGCTTGGGCAGGATGGTCTGGCCCTTCGCCCCTGTTGCCTCATGCAGAATGCTCTATGCATGAGCAGGACAAACTCTGGTGAAAAGGCTCACAAATCCCCCTCGCCTCCTAAGCCCCGAGACATGGAGGGGCCAGGGTAGGCCAGGTCCTTCCCATATGGTTCCAACAGACGTGGGTCTGCTCTCCCAACCCTGACCTCCGCCCCTGCTGACCCCGGCTCTCCTGGGCATGTGGACCATTCTTTGCACTACCTGAAGAGACCATGCGCCCTGAGTACTTCTTGGTGAACTCCTGAAGGTCCTGTTTTTTCATCCCAGCCTCCTTGTCTTAGCCATGGCAAAGGCCGGTCTCCAATACCGATCCCCTAGGCCATACATTGAGGCCTTGTAGGCATGGTCTGCTTGTGCTCCAGGTCAGAGTTCCTGCCCTTGAGTAGTCCCGATCCTGGGTTTCGCCACTGCTGCCCACTGTGGAGATGTTGCAGGAGATTTCCTTCCTGTTTCTATGCTCTGGGTTTTTTTTCTTTTATTGATTTTAAGGAACTATGCATTTGCCTCCTTCTGGCCATGAACAGCCCCCCTCCCCCCCCCGAGGAAAACACTGCAGGAGCCGTTCCCTAATGCCCCGCCAGTTCTCCCTAGGAGAGGAGCAAGTTTTAAACAAAACGGCACCTTCCTGTCACAGCTGCGAGCGAGCCGATGACAACCCACGTGGACTAGAGAAGGAGTTCCAAAAGACTCAGGAACTTACAGGACACCTCCCCCAGGCTGCTAGGTTGCCGCCAACTGCCCCCGCAGCTAAAAGTACTCGCCGGCAAAGGAAGAAGGGGAAATGAACAAAGAAAAAGCAAAACTCTTCGGCTGCTGATCTTCCCATCCCTCACGCTCAGCCGCTCATGAGGGCTTGGGCATAGAGGGGGGAGAACAGGAGTATTGATACAGAGCTGCAGTCCTCTGCTGAGCAGCGGCTCCTCTCCCGATCATGGGATCAGGAACCGCTAATGGTGCCTGGCCTCAAGCAAAGCCCCGATTCCCCTGCTCTCCCCTCCGGAGAAGGGGAAGGAAGGAGGGGGTGGAGGAGAAAGAATTCCCTGTTTTAGCTTGCCTCTGCTCCCAAGGCACTGCTCCCTTTTAGCCTTTTACTTAAGGTAATGCAGGTCCAGTCACCGGGACACCCCTAATGCCTGTCCTACACTAAAACCATTATTTGTCCCTACAGTGAGTTCAGCCTCTCTGGATCACTCCTCCAGCTGCTTGGAGAGTGAGCTTACTGGGACTGGAAGGAGGAACCAGCAGCCTAAGTATACCGATGTCATCAAAAGATGACATGCTCAGTCTCCAATTTGCTAGAGGAGATTGACTACCCAGAGGTGCGGAACTGGACTGGAGGGACGATAAGGAAACCAAGATTATATTATATTATAGTGCCTCTCTATCGTTCTATGGTGTGACTGCACCTTGAATATTGTGTGCAATTCTGGTCGCCATATTTTAAAAAGGATATAGCAGAATTAGAAAAAGTACAGAGAAGAGCTAGTATAGGGAATGGAAGGATACCCCTATTAGGAAAGGCTTAAAAGGTTAGGGCTCTTCAACTTGAAAAAGACGGCCGAGGTGAGATATGACAGAGGTCTATAAATTAATGAATGGAACAGAACGGAATTGGTAAATGTAGATTGTTTATGCCATAAAAAGTAGAAAGACTAGGGACATGCAATGAAGCTACAATGTAACCCATTTAAGAAAGAAAATATTTTTTTTTACTCAACATTTAATCAAACTCTCGAATTGGTTAATGGAGGATGTAGTAAAAGCTGTTAGTGTAGCTGGGTTTAAAAAAGGTTTGGACAAGTTCCTGGAGGAAAGGTCCATAAACCATTATTAAAGAGGACCCAAGGAAATCCACTGCTTGCCCCAGGATGAGCACTGTGAAACCTGTGTGCCTTTTTGGAAAACTGCTAGGTATTTGTGACATGGATTGGCCACTGTTGGAAACAGGATACTGGACTTGATAAACCTTGGTCTGACCCTGTATGGCACTTCTTATGTTCAGAGTTGTCGATCTTATAAACCTTTGCAACATGGGGCAAGAAGGAGAACTCCACATCAATGATTATGTTTGTTTATTGCGAGACTTAACATACCCTCATTTGCAAAGCATCACAGTAGTTTATAATTAAAATTTAAAATAGTATTGAAAGCACAGATGAAGAGGAGAAAGCACCAAGGCCACACTGATTAATCAATTAAAAGCATGTTCAAAGAAGAAAGTTTTCAAGCCCAACGTAAATGTAGGAAGAGAGGCTTAAAGTAGCAAGTATTTAGGTAGGGAGCTCCACAGAAGAGGTACTAGAATATATATAAACGGCATTTCTAGTGGATTCATATATAGCATTGACTGGGATGGAATGACAAGGCATTTATCATTCAAGGATCACAGTAATCAACTGGGCACCAGAACATCTGTGAGGTGAAAGGTAAACGTGAATGCATAGACAAAGGCAAGAAGTAAAACTCCGAATTTAGCCCAATAAGGCAAAGATAACCAATGATTATTTTTAAATAGCAGAGTGACATGATCAAAAGCCTTGACACCATGAACCAGTTTGATGGCGGTGTTCTGAATTAACTGTAGTCAACTGAGAGCTACAGAGTAAATCCAGTTTTAGAGGGAGTTGCAGTAATCTACACTGCAAATGAACTAAGAATGAACAAGTTTAAGAAAAACGGGAGGGGGAGGAAACATTCAAAGGCATTCACATGACTTACAGACCTGTAAATCGTGCAAACTGCCAGTTAGCTGGATATACGTGAGTGCTGCCACTACATGCCCCAACACTATGCGGTTAGCATCAGGGCGTGTTGTGGGCAATCTGGGCGGGGCGGGGCAGGACAGAGCAGAGGTGGCACCGTCACTAACCAGTGACAATACTGATCCACTGCCCAATTAGCAACCTGTGGGTAAAGCTGGGTATGGCCAAGGCTGGTTTAACTTTATCCATGGGAGCTAACTGGGCAGCGGCTCAATATTGCCACTGCCCGAGGTTACTATTCAGCGGCAACGGCTATGCACTTTACAAGCGCTAGCTGCTGCAGCTGAATATCAGGCCCAATGTCTTTATAAATAAATTATCCAATTATTTATTTAAAACATATTTTTACACTGCCTTTCTACCATTCAAAGCGGCTTACAGAACAAAACAGGGTTAATGATGCACACTGTTGTACATAGAACAATAATACAGTAAGGATATGGGGAAAATGGGAGTTAAACAACTGTTTACGATTATAAATGCTTTACAATCATGTATTTCCAGATTAGTGGGAAGGGGGGAGTGAGAAGCTATATATCACACTCTCACTCTAGCACCAATGGGCCTAATTTGCCCAACATCAAAAAACGATTTAAACCACAGATGTGGCTTGATTAAAAGAAAGCTGTCAAACATCACCTGAAGGATTTTAATAGAAGACACCAGTGAAACTAGAGTACCATCCAAGACAAGGGAGATTAAGGATGTCTCTTTACCAGTTAACCATCTCGTTGCTGGGCTGCTGTTTGCATCTTTGTATTAACCCTCCATTGCCTCGGAAGAAAGGCCTGGCAATCTACTTCCGGTGACACTGCCAAGAAAACCCAGGAGCTTCTGGGTCGCCAGGAGTCAGGACTGACTCGAAGGCACACATTGCATTTGCATTGTTGAACTGCTTAGTAGTTTAAAAAAATCTCTATACGCTTAGCAACTCTAAAGTGCCTTCAAGTCAATGCTGACACCTGGCGACCCAGCAGCCCCTGAGTTTTCTGGCAAGGTATGACCAGAAGTAAACTGCCAGGCCTTTTCTTTTGAGGCAATGGAGGGTAAAGTGATTTGCCCAAAGTCACACAGAGTGCCAGTGGGAATCAAACCCACATCTCCTGGATAATAAGCTGAGGCTTTCAGAATATTATCTGACCTCAGTGGCATACCAAAAAATAAGGAAAATAAAAAGTAAAGGAATAATTTAACAAGAAACAATATGTGAGCAACTCAATTTCTAAAAAAATCCATCAGGCGAGATGTTTATTTATTTTATTTATTTATTTCTAGCTTTTCTATACCGCGCTATTTGACATCAGTGCAGTTTACCGTCAACAATTTTACACAAGGTGGGAAGTGCCTTGTGCTTACATCAAACAGGACAAATTAACTGGGATTCTTAACATTGAACTATTTACATCTGGACAATGGCAGCTTACTAGTGTCGCTGTTACATTCTTATAGCTGTTGGGTGGTTGTGTTTGTGCAAGGTATAGGGGAACCGTTGGATTGCGAGTAGTATGAGAGGAATAAATGATGTTTTATGGCTTGCCTGAATTGTGAGAGATCATTGATTGATCTTATGTTGGACGGGAGATTATTCCAGCACTTTGGAGCGCAGAAAGAGAATGTCCTGTTTCTAGTTGTTTGCTTGTGTCTAGATGTGTCTAGTATCCATTCGGCTAAGCAAAAAAACAACTGTATGTAGGAAGGGTCAGGCATACTTAGTATATTGCAATTAGCTCTGAGCTCTGGGAGGGCTGTTCCCATCCCAGTAATGTGCGATGACATCACCAACTTGCATCTGACTCATGGGTAAACACTGGATATTATCCTAACACTAAAAGAGAAAACCTCTCCCAGATGTCATCAATTATCTGCTTTGTCTCTTAATACATAGCCAAGTAAGTGCAGTTATCAAAAATTTGCCTGAAGGAAGGTAGCAACTTCCAAAATATTGCTCTATCGAGTTCAGCTACACGTCCTAACTGATTTATCAGGAAAAATGAGTGTATATCTTTTCGGCATACTAGAAGACAAATTGCCAGAACGAGATTTATTCTGTTCAGAGTGATATCTGAAATCAGAGTTTCGACTTCCTACCAAATCTGCTGTGCAAAGAGGTAGAAAGCGTAGTTACTCACCTGTAACAGGTGTTCTCCAGGAGCAGCAGGAATCAGTCCTCACATATGGGTGACGTCGGCGCCGACGGAGCCATCGCGGAGCAATTTTCCCCAGCTTTCAAAGAAAGCCTTTGGGAATTGCAGCGCGCATGCGCGGTCGCCTTCCCGCCCAAGGGTGCCATCTTAGCCAGTCAGATGACATAGCTAAAAAAGACAGCATAAAAATTTGCAAAAAAACTAAAGCAGATGATTGCAACTCCAAGGGGAGGAGGGAGGGTTGTGAGGACTGATTCCTGCTGCTCCTGGAGAACACCTGTTACAGGTGAGTAACTACGCTTTCTCCAGGACCAAGCAGGAAGTCAGTCCTCACATATGGGACTCCCAAGCTTAAGGCTACCGGAGACCCTAAGCACAAAAATGAGCTCCCTCTAGCTCAGCAACACAGAAGGAAGGAATCTTCGCTGAATTATTACCCACCGGTAGCCCACATCCGGGATGGAGGGTAGGAGTTGCTCAAACCTCAAAGAGATTACGGAGGACTGCCTGTCCGAAAGCACTGTCCCTGCGGGACTCCCTCTCGAGACAGTAATGGACCGCAAAAGTCTGGCTTGAAGACCAAGTAGCGGCCCGGCAGATGTCTGCCAGCGGAACAGAGCGGAGGTAAGCCACTGACGTAGCCTTTGCCCGAACGCAATGAGCCGTGACTCGACCTTCCAAGGAGAGTCCGGCTGCCCCATAAGCCCAAGTGATACAGTCCGCAACCCAGATGGACAGAGTATGCTTGGAGACCGGGAGCCCCAATTTATTGGGGTCGAAAGACACAAAAAGCTGAGCAGCTTTACGGTGCTCCCGCGTACGGTCAAGGTAGAAGTTCAATGCCCTTCTACAGTCCAGGGTATGGAGGACCGTTTCAGCTCGGCTGGAGTGTGGTCTGGGAAAGAAGGTTGGAAGTACCACCTCCTGATTGATGTGAAAAGGGGCGACCACTTTTGGAAGCAATTTTGGGTGAGTCCGTAGGACTACCCTATTTTTGTAGAACCGAGTGTAAGGGGGATCAGACACGAGGGCCTGCAATTCACTTACGCGTCTAGCGGAAGTGAGGGCTATCAAGAACAATGTTTTCCAAGAAAGAAAACGGAGAGAACAGGTAGCCATAGGTTCAAAAGGCGGACAGGTGATCCGCTGTAAAACCACATTCAGGTCCCAGTCAGGCGCTGGCGGGCGCAGAGGTGGTTTAAGCAGAAGGAGACCTCGGAGAAACCTCGCTACAAGAGGGTCGCTGGAAAGAAGTCTGCCGTCCACCGGCACATGATGTGCCGAAAGAGCACTGAGGTGAACTTTGACGGAGTTGGACTTAAGTCCCAGATTAGAGAGGTATAGCAAGTACTGCAGGATCACCGACACCGGGCAGGAGAAGGGATCCTGAGACTGTTGGGTACACCAAACGGAAAAGCGACGCCATTTAAGGGCGTAGCATTTGCGGGTAGAAGGTCGCCGAGAAGCTAGGACGACCTCTTCCACCTCCGCCGGCAGGAGAAGGGGAGCAAGGACTTCCCTCTCAGCAGCCAGGCCATTAGATTGAGAGATCTGAGGTTGGGGTGTAGCAGAGACCCCTGATCCTGAGTGAGGAGATCCGGTTGTAACCCCAGAGGGAATGGATCCTCTACCGCCAATTGCAGCAGGAGTGGAAACCACGGCTGTCTGGGCCAGCGAGGGGCCACCAGGATCATGAAGGCTTTGTCTCGGAGGACCTTGAAAAGAGTCCGAGAGACTAGCGGGATGGGAGGAAAAGCGTACAGAAGGCTCTCCGACCATGAGAGTAGAAAAGCGTCTGCCGCAACTCGAAGGGGATGTGGCTGACGAGAGCAGAAGCGAGGAAGTTGCCGGTTGAGAGGGCTGGCAAAGAGATCCATCGTGGGAAGGCCCCACTTTAGAAAGAGCTTCTGAACTACCAAGGGATCCAGGCGCCACTCGTGCGGCTGGAGGATCCTGCTGAGCTTGTCCGCCAGGCAATTCTCCTGGCCTGGGAGATAAACGGCTTTGAGAAGAACGCCGTGATTGACGGCCCAAGAGCAGAGCTTCTGTGCTTCACGACAGAGAAGGAAGGAGCCCGTGCCCCCCTGCTTGTTCACGTAGAACATGGCAACTTGATTGTCCGTCTGGACAAGGACGGACTGGTGAGAGGTCAGGTGGGAGAAGGCCTTGAGAGCCAGGCGGATCGCTCTGAGCTCCAGGAAGTTGATCTGCTGAGCAGACTCCCACGTGGTCCAGAGGCCCTGAGTACGTGCCCCTTGGCAATGTGCTCCCCAGCCCAGGAGGGATGCATCGGTTGTCAGCACCTGGGCCGGCTGAGGTGACTGAAAAGGCATGCCGAGTACCAGGTTCGGCCGGTGAAGCCACCACTGGAGAGACGAGGCCAGCGGGCCGGAGACGCGCACTAGGTCTGCTAGGCCGCCTGTGGCTTGTCGCCACTGCTGGCGAAGACACCATTGAGCAGGCCGCATATTCAGGCGGGCATTGGGGGTCACATGGACGGTGGAAGCCATATGGCCGAGTAGTCTCAGGAAGCACCTGGCGGAGACCAGGGGCTGGCTGCGAAAACGGTCGGCTAGGTCCATGAGCCGTTGAGCCCTGTCGAGCGGTAGGAACGCTCGTGCCTGAGGAGTGTGCAGCCTTGCGCCGATGAACTCGAGATCCTGTGAGGGGAGCAAAGTGGACTTTGCGAAGTTTATAACAAAGCCCAAGTACTGCAGAAGAGTCACCGTGCGGCGTGTGGCGTTGGTGACCTCCGGAGCGGACGCTGCTCTGATGAGCCAGTCGTCGAGGTACGGGAAGACAGAGGCCGTGAAGCCGGAGATGGGCCGCCACCACCGCGAGGCATTTTGTGAAGACTCGCAGTGCGGAGGACAGGCCAAAGGGCAGTACTCTGTACTGGTAATGATTTCCTGCCACCACAAACCTTAGGTATTGGCGGTGGCTTGGGTGGATGAGGATGTGCGTGTAGGCATCCTTTAGATCCAAGGAGCATAGCCAATCTCCCTGCTGGAGGTAGGGCAGAAGGATTCCAAGGGTAAGCATTTTGAACTTTTCCCGCACGAGGAACCGTTGAGGTTGCGCAAGTCCAGGATGGGTCGGAGGCCTCCCGTCCTTTTTGGTACTAGAAAATACCGGGAATAAAAGCCTTGACCTCTCAGGTGGTGGGGCACCGGTTCCACCGCCTGCTCCTGTAGAAGACCTGCTAACTCCTGAAGGAGTAATTCCCTGTGCAGAGGGAGTCGTGGAGGTTCTCCCGGAAAATAGGAGGGAGGGACCTGGTGGAAGTGGAGAAGATAGCCTTCTCTTACGACTTGAAGCACCCAGGCATCTGAAGTGATGCTGGACCACCTGTGGGCGAAGTGAACCAGCCGGCCTCCGGTGCTGGGAGGAGCCAGCGGAGGGGGAGAGGCTATGCTTAAGGAGTCAAAAGCCCCCACCCTGCTGAGCAGGGGCTGGTGGTGCAGGCTTGGGGGCTTGCTGCCTACGGGACCCGTTACCCCGTCCCTTGGCCTGCTGGCCCTGTTGGGGAGCTGCAGGGGCCTGATATTGGGGGTATTGTTTGTAGGCAGCCGCCTTTCTCGGGTAAAAGGACTTCTTTCCCGAGCCCTTCTTTTTCTGGGAAGGGGCGGAGGTCTTCCTAGAAAGCCTAGTCCTGGTGAGAGTCTCCGTCTCGATTTGTGCAGCCTTTTCAGCCATGGGCTTGCCAAAGAGGTTTTCGCCTCGGCAGGGGACATCGACCAACTTGTCCTGCACCCAGGGCTCAAGGTCAGACGACTGAAGCCAAGCCTGTCGGCGGGCACCGATGCCGGCTGCGGCCACTCGGGCCGATGCTTCAAAGCCATCATAGGCTGCTCGGGATATGAATTTTGAGCATTCCCGAATGCCAGAGGACAAGGCCAGGAACCTCCGCAAGGGTTCCTCGGACAAACCAGCGGAGAATCCGGCTAGCTCTTTAGCCAGATCCCGGAGATACATGCCCATGTATAGCTGGTAGGTCTGGACACGACACGCAAGCATAGAGCCCTGGAAACACTTCTTACCAAGGCCATCCAGGTTACGGGCCTCCCTGCCAGGAGGCACAGAGGAGTGCATCTTCTGGCTCTTAAGACGATGCATGGCCGATTCCACTACCATGGAATGGTGTGGTAGCTGTGCTTTTTGGAAGCCAGGGCTCTTGCGGACTCGATAGATAGAATCGACCCGCTTGCTCAGAACCGGCGAGGAGGCCGGACTCTCCCACATGCGGAAGAGTAGTCGTTCCAGCATGGGAGGAACCAGTACAGTAAAGTGTTCCCTGGCGGGAGAGTCATACTGGAGGGCGTCGAGCTCTTCGGCTCGAGGCTCCTCCTCGGGATCCGCAGTGAAGGCCAAAGCCTTGGCCATATCCCTGACGAAGTCCGAGAACCGGGCATCCTCCGGGGGGGACTGCTTCCGAGGTTCGGACTCAGGTGAGTCCGAGGGGACACACCGAGTCCGAAAAGAATCAGGTGACTCTTCCTCTTCAGACTCCCAGACCGACTCCGACGAGGAATCGGTGGGGTCGGCCCGGGCAGGGCGCGGCGCCTGCCGCCCCGACGCCGAGGGAGTCGGCGTCGGCGACCTCGGTCCCGAACGGGAGGCCGAGGGTGACCTCGACCGAGGATCAACTCGAGTTCGCATGGACTCGAGGATCGGCTCGGTCTCCGGGGTCGACTTAGACGTCGACGTCCCGGCGGTCGGGGCAGCGGCGCCAGCGAGGCCAGCGAGCAGTGCCCGCTGCTGGTCCATGAAGGCAGACAGTCTGCTCTCCAAGGCTGTCAACCTGAGTCCGAGCTCAGGTGACCCAGCAGCCCCCGACTCGGGTCCCGACGGCGTCGGGCCCGACGTCGGCGGTCTCGGAGGCGAGTCCAGGAGGACCACAGGACTTACCCGAGCAGGCAGCTCCGACTCCAGGCGAGGTCGCTTCGAGAGGTGCTCCTTCTCCAAGGACCCGGGACGGCTATCGGGGCTATGCGACCTGGCCCTCGCGGAGCCAGGAGCGTCCACCGACGCCGCCCTCGCAGGTTTCACCTTCCGTCGATGGTCCCCGGAGGGAGAACCCCTGTCGGAGGAACTCCGGCGACCGTCCGAGCTGGAACCTCTGGACGCGGAGGCCTCCGACGAGGTCCGGGTACGGCTGGGGTCAGCGAAGATCCTATCCCGCTGATGCCGCCGACTTCTCAACGCTTTGGAGGACAATTTGCCACAGGGCCCACAGATCATTTCCTCATGATCCGGGCCCAGGCAGCGGAGGCAATTGTCGTGTGTGTCAGTTAGTGACATATTTCGGTCACACTGGCCACACCGCTTGAAACCACTGGCAGCCATCGGGGGAAAAAGGGCCCCGGCGAGGTCAAAGGACCGGGCTGCCAGGGAAAAACCGAAAACAAAACTGACTAAGTCAGAAAAACCGAAAAAGAAGAAGAGGACTCGTGACTGGCGTCGCGAGTCCGGGCGGGAAAAAGACCGGCGTCGAACCGAAGGAAAAAAGAGAAAATTATGAGTAAAAATCAACTTTTTCGCGGGGACACGACGGGTATGTCTGTAGGGCTCCGCGGAAAAAAGAAGACTGGCTAAGATGGCACCCTTGGGCGGGAAGGCGACCGCGCATGCGCGCTGCAATTCCCAAAGGCTTTCTTTGAAAGCTGGGGAAAATTGCTCCGTGAGGGCTCCGTCGGCGCCGACGTCACCCATATGTGAGGACTGACTTCCTGCTTGGTCCTGGAGAACCATCATATATGCATGCAAGTCTTGATTTCTCCCAATCTTCACCGACAAAATTATGAAGAGTGAGAAGAGAACCTGCAGGAGAAAAATGGAGCATCTAAGTATGGGATAACAGCTTACTCATGAGATTAGGCCTCTTGAGTTAAAGCTCAATTACTCCTTCACTGTTAACCATGTCCCCTGTCTACACTGAGGTATAAGGATACTTGCATACAATCAGGGCCAGCCCAAAAGGTTTCTGCCATGCAGAAGACCCAGCTGTGCTGCCAATCTCCCCCCGCACGCTACTGCCCACCCTGCTGATTCTTGCTGCGGCAGCGGCTCTGCGGCAGCAGCAGGCCATGTGTGCCGAAGCACATGGTCTGGCACCAAGCCTAGATACCCCCAACACCAGAATCAATGGCAGCAAGGGGGGAGGGGGCGAAGCGGCACAGCTCTACATGGATGGGGGAGGGATGGAAGAGGAGAGGGCAGCATGGTTTGGCATGCAGGGAGGGCAGCAGACCACGTGTGCTGAAGCACATGGCCTGCCATGCCATCCACTAAGGACTGACGTTTAACTTGCTCAGTGGACAGGCCGGCCCTGCATACAAGGACATTGGTTTTGTTTAGTCTTACTCTGGGTCCATGTCAGTTCCAGGCCATCCTCTTAATATGAAAGCCTACTTTCTCTCAGCTAAATATTATATAGTTAAATATATTCTATATGTTACATAAACCAGCCACCATGGACCTTAAACTGTTCTGCTGAATGACTGCTTTGAGACTACCACTTTCTCATAAATATTCACAGCAAAACAAAGCAACCATCCACATCACTATAGGATTTATATGTAATAACCGGAAGGTCTTAGAATTACTTCTTCACTTCCTCCCCTCCACTGGTAGAGGTGATGGACAAAAGGCGAGGCTGAGTTAACCAATCCCGTTTCAGTTTACCATGCTCTCTCTCAGTGATGACATGTGCCTCTTGCAAAAGGACTATATCTGCTTTCTGCTTTAACATAATTGAAAATATATTTTCCTCCTACTAAGGGATGACAAACCCTTTACATTTAGGGAAATTAAATTAAACACAAGAATTAGCTGTTCACCCCAGGCACATCAACAACAAAATAAGATAATGCTGTTAAGCTGGATAAATACTGGAGCATTCCAGTAAATCTAACATACAATTAGCCTGAAAGGCCCCACTGGCTCGCAGAGAACCTGCGCTGACCACGTGAGACTTGTTTTTCTTTTGAATGTGCCACAATGTTACAAATGCAAAAACCAGAAACCACTCCCTCATTTCCCTGGACCCTGAAGAAAAAGGTAATGTCACCTCTAACCCTAACATTCAATGCATTTCAATCTCCAGTGCCAAAGAAGGATAATTCAAACTAGCACTACTAACACACCTATGTGTACCAAGCCACCTCCCCCCCAAGCTACACCTCCCCCCCAAGCCACACCTCCCCCCCATGCCTCAGCATTGTAAAGCAAAAGCAAAAAAATGAATATGCAATTTCTGAATAAAAGAAATAACATCTAATTAGTAAGTCTCAAATGCATTTGATCGGAAATCACACATATCAGGGTTGCTGATTATACCGCCAGAGCATCGGCCTGACCTGTTCCGTCTCTCCAATGCTGCATTCCATTTACGGACATGTAGCAGAAAGGGTGCCTCTCTCAATGTGGCATGCAAACTGATGACATACAACGCAAGGAGAGTCGCAGATGAATCCTGTAGCAGCCCAGTAGTCCATAATCCCAGGTATACCAACTCTGATGCCATCTTGATTAAAGGAAAAGGTGGTATATAAAACTCGGAACAAATTACTAAAAAGGCCTATAAAAGAGCTCTAAACAATGATAGAGCCTGGTTACTACGTTCCACCTCACAGACTACTACAAAAATGGCCGATGACAGTGTCAACCTAATCACAAAGTTCTCTCCGTTTAGTTACAAAATTCAGAGGTTAGTTATAAAGAATCAACACATTTTACGAACAGTTCCGGGGCTTATGGATAAGACAATTAGGTGCGTGTGGCAGCGCAATTACAACTTGAAAGAACAGTTGAACTTAACCAAGACAGTCTCTCTCCAGACACAGGAAAGGGAATCACGAGGAGGTGGCCACACAGCGTGTGGCCAATGTACTATTTGCCAGATCACAGAAGAGACCAGCGAGTTTACATATAGGGGGAAAAAATACCTCCTTAAAAGATCAACATCCTGCATTACAACTTCGGTTGTATATGCCATCAGATGTCCGTGTCTGAAACTTTATATAGGCAAGACAAACAGAATGTTTAGAGTTCGCATACAAGAACATAAGAGTCGGTTGGTTAATAAAGTAATGGCGGCTCCATTAACACAACATTGTCTTGAAAATAACCATGAGTTTTCACAACTGCGTTGTTTCTGCATAGATCACATTGATAGACCGAAAAGAGGCAAAACACTGGAAGAAACGCTATCATTTTATGAACAGAGATGGATCTTTTCAGTAAACACAGTTAAACCATTTGGTTTAAATGCCTCGGTGGAATGGCAAATATGCAAATGATGGGCACCATTGATCAATCAGCTGTTAGTTTAAAAGGATGAACAAGACCTCAGTCCGCATGCGCGGCGTTTTTCTCAGGAAAAGAAAAGTAAGAATCAGAGAGACGTGGGCAGCAGTCAATAGTGAGTAAGATATATTATTAGAACTATTGAATTGCCATTTTAAATATTTTAAATAAATTTAATGTAGACACGTTATACTTTTAAGCAGTATAGACTTTATGAACAGGTACTATCAACATTGTTTTAATTCGCATACAGATCTCCTGAAGAAACTCTTGCGAGAGTGAAACGCTAAGGCGCCAGAGGAGGCGTTGAGATAACTTCAGCGATAGCGAAGGCGAGAACCACTAAGCCCTAGTGGAACAAAAGATAAGCCTGTCTAACATTTTATATATTCGTTGAAACACTTTAAGGGAACATTATATAGGTGTGAAGAGCAAAGAAAATTAGTCACGGTAGATACAAAAAAAGCATTTTATCCAGTAGTCGTTGATGCTGTTGCTTTGCGCCTTGTGGTCCACCAAACATAGTGGCCACAAGTGCTGCACTGGTCTGAGACTACACATTGGATAAAAGAGAGCCTAATGAAAGCAATAACACCATATAAGCCCGAAGTAGAAACTGCATGTTAAAGTGGAGTAACTTTTCAGATACAATATTAGCATACTACTCCAAAAAGACCACAGCGATTTTTGTATATTTACACAGTCAGATGACATAGCAAAAAAGGACTTAATGTAGGGAGGCAATTCCAAGGGGAGGAGGGAGGGTTGTGAGGACCAATTTCTGCTGTCCTTGGAGAACACCTGTTGCAGGTGAATAAGTATGTTTTTTTCTGGGAACAAGCAGGAAGTCAGTCCTCACATATGGGACTCCTTAGCTTCAGGCTGTTGAGAACCGAACTATGACAGTACCAATGGTGACCCATCAGGTAGCCGCGAGTTGCAGAAGATGAGTCCCCACTGAGACACACTGCATGACTCTAGCGTCCAGAAACACTATCACTCCAGTAGCCTAATACAGAAGGGTCAGAGGGCAGGAGTTGCCTACACACCGAAAATATTGAGTACTGCCTGCCCAAAGGCACTGTCCCCGAGGGACTCAGTCTCCGGGCAGTAATGAGCTACAAACGTATGGATCGAAGACCATGTGGCAGCCCTGCAGATTTCCGTCACCGGCACTGAGTGGAGGTTGGTATCGACGTAGCCATAAGCTGCATGCAATGTGCAGTAATCCAGTGCTCAAGGGAGAGGTCCACTTGCTCACAGGCAAGGGCAATGCAGTCTGCCACCCAAGTGGAGAGTCCACTTTGCTACCAGGAGCCCCAGTCTGCTGGGGTTGTATGATACAAGGAGTTGAGGAGCTTTGCAATGGGCCTGTGTCCTTTGCAGATAGAAGGACACGGCCTGCTTGCAGTCTCGTGTATGCAAGATGAGTTCCTCCCTGCCGGCATGGGGCTGTGGAAAAAAGGTGGGGAGGACCAACTCCTGATTGAGGTGGAAGGGAGATACCACCTTGGGGAGGAATTTAGGGTGTGTAGAGCACTACCCTGTTTTTATAGAACCTTGTATATGGTGGATCCACCACCAAGGCCTGGAGTTTGCTTACTTTCCAAGCAGACGTGATGGCCACCAGGAAAACCACTTTCCAGGAGAGGTATCTCAGATGGCATGTGGCCAGGGGCTCGAACGGCAGCGTGGTGAGTTGGGAGAGCACCACATTAAGGTCCCATTCTGCTGCTGGAAGGCAGAGAGGAGGCTTTGACAGCAAGAAGCCCCAGAGGAACCGGAAGACCAGGTGCTGGTTTGAGAGGGGATTTTCCCTTTACTGGGTGATGGTGAGCAACTATGGCGCTCAGGTGTACCCTCACCAAATTATAGACCAGTGTGAGAGAGGTGCGGTAAGTATTGTAGCACTAGTTCTACCTTCTCTCCATACACCAGATGGAGAATCTTTTCCATTTGAAGGCGTACACCCGTCTGGTGGCGGGTTTACGGGAGGCCAGCAGGATCTCCTCGACTCCCCCTGGGAGACTGAAAGGGGCCAGGGATTCCCTTTCAGCAGCCACGCCATCAAAGCTGGCAATCCCAGGTTGGGATGCAAGAGAGCCCTCCTCCTGGGGCCAGAAGGTTTGGGTCACGATCCAGTGGGACCGGGAGTGCCACTAACATGGAGAGTAATAGAGGGTACCAGGGTTGCTGGGCCCATCTGGGGGTGATCAGGATCACTGATGCCTGCTCACTTTGGACCTTGAAGAGGGTCTTGGCAACCAGAGGTGTCGGTGGGAAGACAGAGGAGGCCATCGGACCATGGGATCAGGAAGGCATCCGCCGCTACTCTCTCTGGGTGCAGCCGGCATGAGCAGAAGCGAGGCAGCTGCGTGTTGTCCAGGGAGGCGAACAGGTCCATTTCGGACCTGCCCTAGAAGCAGAAGAGTCTTTGCGCCACCTTAGGGTGCAGACACCATTTGTGTGGGCGAAGGACTCTGCTGAGCTTCTCCGCCAGGCAATTGTCCTGGCCTGGAAGATATACCGCTCGTAGGCGCATTCCATGGCGTACTGCAAAGGAGAGGAGAGCCACCGCTTCCTGGCAGAAGGAGCACGAATCAGTGTCCCTTGCTTGTTCATACAGAACATGGCGACCTGGTTGTCTGTCTGGATTAGCACAGAACGGTTGCACAGGAGGTGGCGGAATGCTCACAGGACCAGGAAAATGGCCCCAAGTTCCAGGAGGTTGATCTTCAGGAGCGGCGACTCTTGCGAACAGCTGCCTTGAGTGCGGAGATCTCCGCAGTGTGCTCCCCACCCCAGAAGGGAAACGTCCATGGTTAGGACCTTCTGAGGTGCAGGTGTGCCTGGAATGAGCCAGTCGTCCAGGAAGGGGAAGACAAAGGCCTCTTGAAGGCACATGTGGGCGGCCACAACCACCAGGCACTTTGTAAAGACTCTTGGCTAGGAGGTCAGGCTAAATTGGAAGCACCCTGTACTGGTAGTGCTCTCCTTCCACCACGAACCTTAGGTACTGTCTGTGGGAGGGGTGGATCATGATGTGGGTATATGCATCCTTTAGGTCTAAGGAACACAGTCAATCTTGCTGGTGGAGGTAGGGCAGCATGGTTCCAAGAGAGCATCTTGAACTTCTCCCTCACCAGAAACTTGTTCAGGTTTCACAGGTCTAGAATGGGCCCGAAGCCTCCAGTTCTTTTGGGGACAAGGAAATACTTTGAGTAGAAACCTTTTCCCCACACTTGTCTGGGTACAGGCTCTATCACCTTGTCCTTCAGCAGCTCGCGAGCTCCTGAAGAAGCAAGGTATGGTGAAGGAGAGGCCGCACTGGCTCCCCTGGAAAGAACCCCAGAGGGATTTGATGGAACCTAAGGAGATAGCTCTCCTTTACCACTTGTAGGACCCACTGGTCCGTGATGACCCCAACTCACTTGTGGGGAAAAAGCGCCAGGTGGCCTACTGTGGGCTGGGGAGGGGCTCCCAGGGGTGAAGCCCTGCCCGGAGAGTCAAAAGCTCCCCCCGAGTTGGGCAGGAGCTGGGGTCTGAGGCTTTTGAACCTTAGGCTTCCTCGGGCCATGGCCCTGGTTCTTGGGCTGAGGGCCCTGCTGCTGTTGTCTCAAGAAGGGCTGGTAGTGGTCCTGATGGAAAGGCCCCTCTTTTCCCCGATGGCTTCTTCCAGGGAAAGGTCCAGGTTTTCCTCGAGAGCCTTTGCCTGGCCACAAAAACTCTCCCTCCATTTCGGTCTCCTTGTCGGCCATGGGCTTGCCAAACAAGTTCTCCCCGGTGCAGGGGGCATCCAGCAATTACTTTTGCACCCATTGCTCAAGGTCAGAGGTTTGCAATCAGGTCTGGCGCCAAGCACCGATGCCCGCTGCTGCTACCACCCTGGCTGCAGACTCTAAGCCATCATAGGCGGTATAGGAGAGGAACTTTGAGCAGTCCCAGATTCCGGCAGTCAGGGCTTGGAACCTCTGAAGGGGTTTCCCGGCGAGGTCCGCAGAGAAACCTGCCAGCTCCTGAATGAGGCCCTTGAGGTACGTACCGATGTACAGCTCATAGCCTGTATCTGTCAGCCTAGTATGGATCCCTGGAAGCACTTGCGCCAGAGGGCTTAGAGGGCTCTGGCCTCCCTGCCCGGCGTGACAGAACAGTAATTCTTCTGGCTTTTGAGCTTCTGCATCAATGGCTCCACAACCATGGAGTTGTGCGGAAGTTGGGACTTCTGGAAGCCTGGGCCCTTCTTGACGCAGTATATTGCACTGAGGCGTTAACTGACCACCGACACCAGAGTCTCCCACATCCGCAGGAGAAGCCTCTTGAGGATGGGTTGCACCGGCATCGTCAGTCTCCTTTGGAGGGATTCATACTAGAGGATCTCCAGTTCTTCGGTACGTGGGGTCCTCCTCTGACTTGGTCAGAACAGAGAGGGCTTGGGCCATATCCTGCACAAAGTCGTGTAAGACCACGTCTTTGGGCAGGGAGTGGTGCCGGAGTTCCGAAGGAGATGGCTTCAAGGGAACGTCCTGGTGTCGAGAGGTCTCCCAGTCGTAACAGGAGGGCATTGAGGATTCCAAGGCTCGGGGCTTCTGTATCTTAAGGCAGGCCCCAAGGAACTGGGGTCCCCCGGTGGATCTCGGGTCGGACTCCTGGGAAACTGGCCAGGGAGAACCGTACACCCAAAGATGGGACTGGGACCTCAATCAGTGTCAAGGGTTCACCCAAGGCCAATGGCGCTCAGGCCTGGCTCGACGCCCGGGGATTCCCCTGCAGTCAGGGGCCCAGTTGTTGGGGAAGATGATGCGGGTGAACCTGACATAATTGCCTGCTGCAAGGCCAGGATGGCAGAGATATTCTGCTCTAAGGCCACTATCCTGGTCTCAATACCAGGAGGCTCTGCAGCTTTCGGCATGGGCACCAAAGGTTTCATGAGTGCATCCTTGACGAGGACCATGGCCTCGGGGAGACTCGCACAGTCACCGCCGGCCGAAGACTCCCTCTTAGAGACCTTCAGGGGGCACTGCTTGGAGTCACCCGAATTCCTCCACAAGACCTTACTGGGTTTCACCAGTGGAATCTCGACTGGCTTTGAGGATTTTTTTCTTTTTCTTTACAGTGTCCAGCATCTTTACAGAGGAGCAGCCGCTGCGGGACTACGAAGACACCCGGGCCTCACAGGATGTGCTCAGCTCAGGGCTCAGCGTCAGGGAAGCCAGTGCTGAGTTGGACCGCAGGAACAGCTTCTCCTGCAACTCCGACCATTTCTTCGTGGTTCTCGGAGTCATAGCCTAGCACAGGTGCAGGTGGCACTATCGTGGTCCAGTCCGAGGCAATGCAAGCAACAGTCATGGGTGTCTGTAATAGACATGGTCTGACCACAGCAGTCGTACTTTTTCAACATACCGGAGGACGACATAGTGGGAGACACCCAGCCGGGGTCAACAACCCTCGGGTGAAAAAAGGGCACGAACGTCAGTCGAGGCAAGGCTCATCAAAATAGAAGGGAGAAGAGGACAGCACTGGCTCAAGGTGGGAAGAGGAACCAGTCTGCAAACTGGGAAAAACAAGTTTTAAGGATAATGTTAGAGGATTTTTCTGGGGAAACAGGACGTGCATCCGTTATGCTCTGTGGAAAAAAAAGAGACTGAGCAAGATGGCACCCTTGGGTGGGAAGGGGACCATGCATGCATGATAACATGTCCGAAAGACTTTGAAAGCTGGGGAAATGATCCATGTGGGCTCCATTGACGCAGACGTCACACTTGTGCAAGGACTGACTTCCTGCTTGTTCCTGGAGAATGAGTCTATCCCTCAGTCTCTCTATGGGCAAAACACTCTCCAAAATATTAATGGGCTAGGATGAAATTTGGCATGTGGGAAAATCTGATAGAGACATCAAGCTCAAAAATGGGCCAAATCAGATAGTGAGTTCCAGAGTTCCAAGCCCCCCAAAAAATTACTGAACATGTGGATAGTCATGTCTTAATGGCAGGAAGCCAACATGGATTTAGCCAAGGAAAGTCTTGCCTCACTAATCTGCTATATTTTTTAAAAGTGTGAATGAACAGGTAGATAAAAAGGTGAGCCAATTGATATAGTATATAGAGTATCTGGATTTTCAGAAAGTCTTTGACAAGGTCTCTCATGAGAGATTCTTGCAGAAATTAAAAAGTCATGGTATAGGAGGCAGTGACTATTATGGATTAGGAACTGGTTAAAAGAAAACAGAGTAGGACTAAATGGATGATTTTCTCAATGGAAAAAGGTGAATCGTGGAGTACCACAGGAATCTGCGCTGTGCCTGCTGCTTTTTAACATATTTATAAATGACCTGGAAATGGGAACATCAAGTGAGGTGATTGAATAATGTTTTGTTATCTGCAAATTTAAAGTTGTTAAAACACAAGAGTATTGTGAAAAATTGCAAAAGGACCTTTAAAGTTTTGGAGACTAGTGTCCAAATGACAGATGACATTTAATGTGGACAAGTACAAAGTTATGTACATGGAGGCCAATTATAGGGCCCTTCTGGGCTATCTGAATGTCCAAAAATTGAACGGCCCAAAAGTGCACCTGATTCTGCACCCACGGGAGCTAGACGTTCCCGCAGGTGCAGAATCGGCCCTGATTCCGCAGCACTGTATATCCATCTACTTCCCCGGCTAGCCCTGTCTATGCTCCTGCTGGAGCTCCGATCATGACACGTCTCATCGCCATGGCACCAAGACGCCATGCAGGAGAGTTGAAATGCCAGTGTTCCTTCCCTTGTGATCAAACAAATACTATGGTCATTAACAGAGCTGCAATCTGATACATCAAACAAACTAACAGCTCTACCAGCTAACCCTCCGTAGTAACAAGATAATCTGCATTAGAATATGTCTTTAAAATGGAAAAGCAAACCTCAGAACCCTCCGACACCGCCCACAGTTCACACAAAATGAGCTCAGGTGTACAAACGAGGTTAAGTACATCAATGGTTCGCTAATCCACACTAATAATCAAAATAACAGAAGTCATACATGTATCCATAAGACACTGATATTCACAAAACTCACAATGTGCTTTCCGATAACTAAATACATGGTTTTCACATGATAATAAAGTAATTAGTCCTTACCTGCTAATTAGTGTTCCTGAAGGAACTCCAGTCCAGTCCCTTTACTCTCGGGTTGCGCAACCCTTCCAGCAGCTTGGAGGCTGAGCCCATCATCGTTTTGATGATGGTGTGGTATAAATACCACTGGCACCGCCCCTAGGCACCAGTAATCTGATGAAAAAGCAGTCCTGCCAAGTACTCGTAACAAAAATGCGTAAAACAAGGCACCCAAATCAACAAAAACAGGAAATCAAAACATAATGTTTTTGTTTTTTGGTTTTTTTTTTTTTGTTTAACTGAAAGTACCGGGGGGGGGGGGGGGAGGGAAGGAGAAGGCTTACCCCAGGCCGACACAGCCTTTACTCATTTGTGCCCGTACGGGGCTCCTCCGGCTGGAGTCTTCCGCCCCGCCCCGTTCCCCTACTTCGGTCCTTTATTCCACTAGAAACTGAACCTGGGCAGGATCAGGGACTGGACTGGAGTTCCTTCAGGAACACTAATTAGCAGGTAAGGACTAATTACTTTTTCCTTAGCAGAACTCCAGTCCAGTCCCTTTACTCTCGGGATGTAACAGAGCAGTTCAAAACCTGGGTGGGGTTCGCTAACCCGGACCGAAGTACGGCACCCGCAAATCTGGTGTCTGCTCTTCTCTGGACATCCAGCCTGTAGTGCTTGGAAAAGGTATGCAGAAAGGACCAGGTGGCCGCTTTACAGATGTCTAGCGGAGGCACCAAACTATGTTCTGCCCAGGAGGCCGCCTGCGCTCGAGTTGAATGAGCGCGAAGACCTGTTGGGACCTGCCTTCCCTTGAGAATATAGGCAGAGGCAATGGTCTCCCTGATCCACCTACAAATGGAAGCTTTGGCCGCTGCTTCCCCTTTGCGCGGACCTCCAAATTGGACGAAGAGCCGTTCGGACATGCGGAAGGAAGCTGTGCGAGAGAGATACCGTCTCAACACTCTACGACATCTAGGAGACGCAGTTTGGAATTCCCCTCATCTTGAGCTTCTCCCGCGAAGGACGGCAGCGAAACTGTTTGGTTCATATGAAAAGGAGAGGAGACCTTGGGTAGGAAGGAGGGAACCGTCCGCAAAACTACCTTATCTTTAAAAAAGGAAAGAAAGGGAGGCCCAGAAGAGAGCGCTTGGAGCTCTGAGACCCTCCTAGCCGAACAAATAGCTACCAAGAACACTGTCTTCAGAGTCAAGTCCTTCAGGGAGGAACTCCTAGCTGGTTCAAAGGGTTCTCTGGTTAGGGAATCCAACACCAGGTTTAAGTCCCAAGGAGGGATCACTGATCTTTGTTGCGGCGGTAGGCGCTTGACTGCTCTCAGGAATCTACCTACATCGGCGTGGTCACCTAGAGACTTGCCCCGGACCTTTCCTCTATAACAAGAAATGGCCGCTAACTGCACTCGTAATGAACTGTGAGCCAAACCTTTCTCAAGGCCTGCTTGGAGGAACTCTAACACCTCCGGGACCGAGGATTCAAAAGGTCTCTTATGGCGATCTGCGCACCACGCCTCGAATATGCGCCAAACTCTGATATAGGAAAGGCATGTCGAGCGTTTGAGCGTTCAGCAGGGTCGAAACTACCGAAGCCGAGTAACCTCGCTTCACGAGCCGCGCCCTCTCAAGGGCCAAGCCGTAAGCGAGAATCGATGCACGTGGGGCATGAGCACTGGACCCTGTCGTAGCAAATCCTTTCTGTTGGGGAGCCTCCAAGGGCGAAGAACCGTTAGTCTCACCAGGTCTGCATACCATGGGCGGCGAGGCCAATCCGGGGCTATGAGGATTACCAGACCTGGATGGGTTTCTATTCGCCTTAGGATCCTCCCTATGAGGGCCCAGGGCGGGAACACATACAGGAGACCTTCCGAGGGCCACTTCTGTACCAGGGCATCCAAGCCTTCTGACATCCTTTCCTTTCTCCGACTGAAGAACCGGCTTGCCTTGGATGTTCCGTAGCGTGCCATGAGGTCCATGATCGGTGTTCCCCAAAGGGCTACTATTTGGTCGAAGACCTCCTGTGCTAGTTCCCATTCGCCGTGGTCTATCTTGTGTCTGCTGAGGTAATCTGCAGTCACATTTTCTGTTCCTGCCACGTGTTGAGCCGACAAGTCCAGAAGGTGAGCTTCGGCCCACTTGAAGAGACTGTCCGCCTCCTTCTCCAGCAGGGGGCTGCCCGTCCCCCCCTGGCGGTTGATGTAGGCCACCGCGGTGATGTTGTCCGAGAGAACACGGACCGCCCTCTGCCGGATCAGGGGCTCGAGGGCTCTGAGTGCCAGCGCCACTGCTCTCAGTTCTAGTCTGTTGATGGACCAGCGAGCCTCCCCCGGGGTCCAGCTCCCCTGTGCGAACTGTCCCTCGCAATGAGCCCCCCAGCCAGAGAGGCTGGCATCCGTCGTCAGCTGCATCCATTGGGGTGGATCTAGAGGCATCCCGCATCTTAGGTTCCTTGGGCACTCCCACCAGAGGAGAGATCTCCTGATCTGAAGAGGACAGGGTAGCTGCGTGGATAGGGGATGAAGCTGGGGGGACCATCGACGTAACAATGCGCGTTGAAGCGGTCGCATATGTGCCTTGGCCCATGGTACTACCTCTATCGCTGCTGCCATGGTGCCCAACAGCTGCAGGTAATGCCAGGCGGTAGGGATTCGTCTTGAAATGAAGCGAGAGACCAGGCTCCTGAGGTTTCTTAACCTCTGTTCCGACAGGAAAACCCTTCCTCTTCTTGTGTCGAACCTCGCTCCGAGGTAATCGATCTCCTGCGAGGGAACTAAACTGCTCTTTGCCCGGTTGATGACCCATCCCAATTCCTCCAGGAATTCCACCACTCTGGCTGTAGCGGTGCGACTCTCTGACTCGGATTTCGCCCGAATCAGCCAATCGTCAAGGTATGGATGTACTAGGATCCCTTCCTTGCGGAGGGCCGCGGCTACCACTACCATTACTTTGGTGAACGTCCTTGGAGCTGTTGCTAGGCCAAAGGGAAGAGCCTGGAACTGAAAATGACCCCTCGGCACTGCAAATCTCAGGAACTGCTGATGGGACTTTCGTACCGGGATATGTAAGTATGCTTCCGTCAAGTCTAGTGATGTTAGAAACTCCCCCTGTCTTACCGCTGCGATGACCGACCTCAGGGTTTCCATTCGAAAATGAGGAACCGAGAGACAGTGATTGACTTGCTTCAAGTCCAGGATTGGACGGAAGGACCCTTCTTTCTTTGGTACCACAAAATAGATCGAGTATCGACCGGAACCGTATTGGTCTCTGGGGACGGGAGTCACCGCTCCCAACTTGATCAGCCTTGAAAGGGTGTCTTCTATTGCTGCCCTCTTCTCTGGAGAGCTGCAGGGAGACAGCATAAAGGCTGGGGGAACTTGCTTCGTGAATTCGAGAGCATAACCCTCTCTGATTACTTCCAGTACCCAACGGTCGGATGTGACTCGGGCCCAAGCGGGAAGGAACTGCCTTAACCGACCCCCTACCAGCAGGCCTTTCTCCTGGGCCCCCGTCGTTTCATTGTGTTTTCCTAGCGGCAGAGGATGAGGAGGAAGCTCCAAAACCTCTTCCAGCTCCCCGAAACCCTCTGAAGCCTTGTCCTCTAGGCGCGGGGCGACCCCTAGGAAAGAAATTCTGTCTTGCCGGCCGGAACCTACGCAAGTCCCTCGGCTGATTTCTGGATTGGACCGTCGAGCGGCTTTGCTTAGGTCTATCCTCCGGGAGTCTACCTCCCTTAGACTCGCCCAGATCCTTCACCAACTTTTCCAGGTCTTCACCGAACAGCAGCTTTCCCTTGAAGGGCAGGCGACTCAGCCGAGCCTTCGAGGAGGTGTCTGCCGCCCAATTGCGCAGCCATAGATATCTTCTGGCTGCTACTACCGAGGCCATATTTTTTGCTAGACTCCTAATAAGGTCATACTGGCTATCTGCTAGAAAGGCGGACCCCGACTCTAACCGCGCAGCACTAGTCTGTGCGTCAGAAGAGGCGCCATCCGTTAGTTGAAGCTGTTGAGCCCACCTCAGGCAGGCTCTTGCTACCCATGCTCCTGACACCGAGGCCTGCAGGGCGAGGGCACTAACGTCAAAGGCTTGCTTCAAGAGAGAATCCAGCTTTCTATCCTGACTATCTCTAAGCGCAGCGCTGCCCTCGACCGGAATGGTCGTCTTCTTTGTCACCGCTGACACCGCTGCGTCTACCCTTGGGGACTTCAGTAGATCTTTGTCAGCTTCTGGCAAAGGGTACAGGCGAGACATGGCCCTCACCCCTCTTAGACTGGACTCCGGTTGATTCCACTCTTCCTGGATCATCTGGCGTACCACTCTGTGGACCGGAAAGACTGAGTTTTTCTGACGGCTTGAATCAATGGATCCTCTAACATTTCTTCCTCTGCAGGGATGTCTGATGCCATATTGAGCACCTTCAGGGATTCATTAATCAAGGCTGGGAGCTCCTCCCGACGAAAAACTCTAACTATCTGGGAGTGCTCCTCTTCTGGAATCTCCCCCTCCTCAAGCTCTTCCTCTTCCTCCCCCACTTCTCTGTCTGATCCCTCCTCATCTGGAGTGATCGGAGAAGGAGAGGTGAGAGGTTCTTCGCTCACTAGCCTAGAGCGCTTAGGAGGGGCTCCGGGATCATGTGAGCTTGTCTTCCCTGGGCCGGGCCGGATACAATCTTTTAGCAGCGACGGCTCCCCGAGTCCCTGTTGCCTCATACAAAAGGCTTTGTGTAACAGGAGGACAAATTCTGGAGAAAAATGTTCCCAGCCTCCCTCTGCTGCACCGGGAGCAGGGGGAAGGGCCTGAGAGGGGCCTGGTAATGCCGAGGTAGAGGGCGGGGGAGAGGAGGGAGAATCTCCTCCCCCCTCCCGGAGCCCTTGAGACCCCTGAGAAGTGTGGTCCATGGACAGCTGAATTTCCTGCTCCACGGAGGCTGCTTCAGCAGCACAACTCCGGCAGATCCCGGCCTCAGAATCTGCTACTCTGCGGGTTCCGCAGGACAGGCAGCGCAATTTACCCGTCATCTTTCTTCCAAAATAAGTATTATTAATTTTGGGTCCTGAGGGTAAAGGTTTAAAGAAATTAAATGGCATTAACTGAAAACAAATTAAACATAAATCCCCTTAAATGGAAGATTTTCCAACCCCAGGGAAGGGAAGGGGGGGGTGGGGCCTCACCCCTGAACGGCAGTCCTAGCTAAGCCTAAACCCAAAAATAAGGAAAGAAATAAAATTAAAATTAAAACTATACAGCAATCAAAATATATGGCTCCACAATACTTGCGATTTGGATGTCCTGATACTTTGTTTCATGCTGCACACTCTGGACCCGCTGACTGAAGTTAGACTCCACGTGGTAGGCCTGAGCCACGTGGAGTCAGGTCATGTGGCCGGCGAGCTTGTTCTCGCGGCGGCGGTCCGTATTCCCCCTGAGAAATCGCTTCGTCGATCCGATGCCGCCTCAAGCGCTCAGCTTGCTCAATCGCTGTAAGCGCGAGGCGGCAGAAGAGCAGGAGAAGGAGCGCTGCTGACTGCGAGCTCTGCCCCCGAACGGGACTCCTTTGCCGTGATGTCTCTAGCGCTCAGCCCGCCTCGGGGGCTTCGGCGCGAGACAAAAGTGAGCGGTGAGGAGGTCGGCGATCCGGTCGGCGTGCCCGCGGGGGGGGGGGGGAGCCCCGAACACTCCGCTACACCCCGCTGCTTAGTAAGCCTTCTCCTTCAAGGATACCGGGGACCGAGAAGGAGGGAGGAGGGGGGGAGGAGAGCCCAGAGAGCAATTAAAGAAACAGGCAAAAAGGAAAAGGGAAAAAACCCAACGGGAGTAAGAGAACTCCCCCAACTAAAGGAAGGTAAATTAAAGAAAATAAATTAAATTAAATTAAATTAAATAAATATAAAGGAAACTAAAGGACCAGTAAGCTCCTGGCTTACGGTAACCCTCCAGCTGCTTGGAGGCTGAGAATACTGGTGCCTAGGGGCGGTGCCAGTGGTATTTATACCACACCATCATCAAAACGATGATGGGCTCAGCCTCCAAGCTGCTGGAAGGGTTGCGCAACCCGAGAGTAAAGGGACTGGACTGGAGTTCTGCTAAGGAACACAAGTTTTCATAAACACATATTACATAAAAATCAGCATCTTAAAATGAAAAACTCCTGATTTTGAACAAAACGAACATGTAACCCAAAACGAGCATGTAACCAGACACTCGCTGGAACGTTCCTCCTGCGTTTCGCTTCCGCTGCTTCAGGGGGAAGTGATTCTGGCCATGTTCAACAACTATCGCACCCCAAAAAGGCCGTCTCCCTCGGCGGGGTCTTCCAGGGCCGGGATTGGGTGGACGGGTCTCACCTCATGGTGCTCCCTGCTTTGGGGGACTGCTCCCTGCTTTGGGGGGGTCCTTCCTGGTCAGATTGCTACCGTTTATGCAACTTATTCCACCTCCAAAGTGGAACAAGTCCCACGTCCATCTGCCCCCAGCATACGCACAGGGCTGTGACCAGAATAGGCCCTGTATGTCCGGGTTGTGCCCAGAATAGGCCCTGTATGTCCGGGTTGTGCCTCCTGTCCCTGCTCCGCCCACTCTCTACACAGTCGTCACCTCCTCCTGCCCCCGTCCGGAGCTCCCCACACAAAGGCCCTGTACGTGCGGAGAGCTTTCGGGGCAGAATAGGCACACCGCAGATAGCAGGGGTTGTACCTCCAAACCGGATGTAAATCCCTGCTACTTGCTGTTCATAATGACCCCCATAGGGAAGAACAACCCAAACTATAGTTACACGATGCAAAGTTCCACATTAGGAATCACCACTCAGGAAAAGGACCAGGGTGTCATCGTTGATAGTACATTGAAAACCTCTGCCCAGTATGCAGCCACAGCCAAGAAAGCAAACAGAATGCTAGGAATCAAAGAAAGGGATAAAAAATAAAACCAAGGATATTATCATGCCTCTGCATCGCTGCATAGTGCGACCACACCTTGAATAGTATCACCATATCTTAAAAAGGATATAGCAGAATTGGAAAAGGTACAGAGAAGAGCGACGAAAATGGTAAAGGGGATGGAAGGATATTCCTTTGAGGAAAGGCTTAAAAGGCTAGGGCTCTTCAACTTGGAAAAGAGACGGCTGAGGGGAGATATGATAGAGGTCTACAAAATAATGAATAGAATGGAACGGGTAAACATAGAACGGTTGTTTACTCCTTCAAGAAGTAGAAAGACTAGGGGACACTCAATGAAGCTACGATATAGCACATTTAAGAATAATCAGAGAAAATCTTTTTTCACTCAGTGCATAATCAAACTCTAGAATTCGTTACTGGAAGATGTAATAGAGGAAAAGTCCATAAACCATTATTAAAGAGGACTGTGGAAATCCACTGCTTACCCCCCCCCCCCCCCCCCCCGGGACAAACAGCATGGAATGTGTATACCTTTGGGAACCCAACAGGTACTTGAGATCTGGATTGGCCACTGTTGAAAACAGGATTCTGGGCTTGATGGATCCTTGATCCAACCCAGTAAGGCGTATCTTATATTCTTATGAGAGGTGTTCCAGCTTCTGTATCACAGAAAATATACATACAGTGAAACACAGCAATTACAGAAGTCCTCTTTTCAAAATCCCTCTCCCTGTTGTCTACTCAAACAACCCTCCAAAGTGTCCCCACCACTCCGCGTACTGCCCCCCCCAAAAAAAACCACTCCCTCACAAGTGACCTACCAATCCACCAAATGTCCCACCTTAAAACAAATACGCCTCACAAAACTGTCTCACCAGCCCCAAAACTGCCCAACAACCCCCCCCCCCCCCGCAGCTGCCCCCACTCCCAAAAACTAAACTCCTGCCAACTCCCCACCCCCAAAAAAATATTCCCTACAACTGTCTCACCTTCAAAACCACCTCCCTGCACCTGTTTCCATTCTTCAAACCTATTTACCCTTGAAATGCCCCACCACTGCCAGCTACCCCTCCATAGGCACTACACGCACAGCACTCAAAGAGCACAGAGATACAAACAGACTGGCAAGTTTGTTTTTGTATCTGCAATGCCTTTGAGTGCGACCGTGCTTATATCTTTGTTTGGTAGGTTTTATTTGTTGCATGCGTGTGCCTGCACACACACACACACACTAACATCTATGAATGCAGAGACATACTGTACATGCAACATTCACGCACACATACAAATGCACATGCAGTGACAGACAAATATATGCACAGACAAATGTGCACACACATACCAGCCCACAAAAATACAAAATAGAGATATCCACAGACCCCCAGAAATGCCGATACAAAAACTGACGGATGTGTACATGCACAAACACATGCAGAGGGGTTGGAAACAATTCCTTAAGCCATGCTCTGCATGCTCTTCACACTTATGACATATAGCTACTTAGAACAGAAATATAAATATACCCCCAAAATAGTCATGACCCAATGTTCATATCTTCTGTAAATCACAATACCCTTCCTCAACATAACATTACACAGCCTCTTTATGTGTACATAGTTATAGATACAATTTCCACATACTGTATATAGTTGAATTAAATACCCCTGTCTGCTTGTAATCTGTACATTAGAAATTTGTAATCTGTTCATTGTAAATTGCCCTGAGCAGTAGTTGAAAATGTTCCCTGTAAACCACCTTGATTATCCAGATAAAGCGGTGTATATAAATCAATTAAATAAATAAATACATTGCTTTTAGACCTGGTCTTCTACTTAGGTCTCCTACTTAATTTTGCAGCAAGGGTATAATTTTAAGGTTACAGGGATCTTTGCTTAGTAAGCTGATACATAGCAGTAAGATTTCAGTTTGAATATTTCAGTTTCCTTTGTTGCAAGCCTGCTTTATAGGGTGTGGCTAATTAAATTAAAGCTGCTCTACTACTGACCAAATACCTGAACAAGTCTGCTCATCACAACTTCAAGAGAGACTACACACTCAGCTAAGGCTTTCAAACTTTACCATTGCCTGTTTCTTGATCAACGCTATTGAACATAGTTTTTTAGGAATCTTCAGCCTGCATACATTTCTTGCATTTATTTATTTATTTAACAGTATTTCTAAACCGCCTTCTCCTTCAGTCAAGCCTTTAAATCAGATATCCGAGTATGCCCTCAGTTCATAGGCAGCCTACTGGCCAGGGACACTTAAGTTCCTACCTACCCTACCCCTCACCCCTGGGTTGAACTGCCAATATAGTCTTCATAAATATTGACTTCTGTCTTTTAATTAAGTGTTACACCCACTTTTTCTCCTCCTCGGACAGCTGAGTCAGAATGTCGTGTATTTAATGCAATAACTGTGGTGCTTTCATTCTAAGAAGAATCATTTGGAACCTAAGAGCTTACCCTATATGCCTCAAGTTAGCTGCTATGCATAAAGAATTGGCTCTAAGGGAAGAATTAGCTGCAATTAAACACACCTCCTCCAAAATCCACCTCCTCCAAAATCCACCACCTCTCCCACAAAGAATCAAACAGCCCAGGAACAAATGGATCACAGTGGGCTCTGGTAGGTTGCGACCTGTAACACAGACACCCTATACATGAAGGGATATATCCCTGCATAATGCCTTCTCTGCCTTGGATAATGAGGGTGCCCAATCAGTGGAAACTGAAGTGACCTTAAATGATAGGTTTAATGCCAAATCTACTGATAATGTGCCAAATAGGAAGAAAAAAAATCACAAAACAGAAAACTACTCCTCCTTGGAGATTCCATCATCAGAGGTACCAACATGGGAACACAGCTCAAAAGAGAGAGGATGGTCAAAATGGCTCCCAGGCTCTTCAGCCAGCAGGAATACAAACCAAATTGTTGGTATAGTTAGTGCAGAAAGTGAGCACTCCAAAATGGATACTGTCATCCACTTGGGTACAAATGACCTGGCTAGAAACAGTGCCTCTGCAGTTCAAAGGGACTTCCAGACTCTGGGAGAGAAACTCAAGCCCATTGCTAACACTATAGCAGAAGTTCTACCTGTTCATGGTAAGAGGCAGAAAGGCTGCATCACAAACAATTTTAGTGCATAGCTCCAAACCTGGTGCAAACAAGAAGGATTTAGATATATAGGCGACTGGGGAAACATGGATCAGCAAGAGACTATACTGTACTGATGGACTACATCTTTCCGCCACAGGGAAAAGAATCCTAAGTGAAAAATTCAGGCAGTATGTGGACAAGCATTTAAACTAGGGAAAGGGGGTGACGGATGGAGGAGGACAAGTTCAGTATGTCACTCCCAGCAAAAGCAAAACAACACTGGAAACAATAACACTTTTGAACACCACATCAATAGCAAGCGGGAAGGGGCGTGTAGAACAAAATTCATGTAAAAGATAGGCAAGTCATTCAACAAATGCTGGAAAACAAGTACAAATGCTCGAAGCCTAGCCAACAAAGTTCTTGATCTGGAAGCCCTAATGGTGGAAATGGACTTGGACTTTGTGGCCATTACAGAAACATGGTTTAACGAGTCACATGAATGGGATATAGCCATAGCTGGCTATAATCTATTTAGAAGAGACAGAGAGGGTAGAAAAGGAGTAGCCACCCTATATGTCAAAAGCAATATTAAAACTGCTGAAATGCAGGAGACATGGGGACAAGAAGCAGCATTGGAAAGAGGAGATGGCACCGTCATCTATACTGGTGTGATCTACACACCTCCAACTCAAACAGAAGAAGTGGATAGCAAATTGATTGTTGATAATGCAATGATAGCCACGAAGGGGGAAGTGATCATATTGGATGATTTTAATCTACCCAATGTGGATTGGAATGTTCCTTCTGCAAATCTGATAAGTAAAAAAAACATTGTGGATGCCTTCCAAGATGCGTTACTTAAACAAATGGTGATGGAACCGACCAGGGAGAGTTCCGTGCTGGATTTAGTGCTCACCAACAGAGATAACGTGTCGAATATCCAGGTAGGTGCCCCTGTGAGCAGCAGCAGCAGCGATCATCACACATTGTAGTTTGAAATAAAAGCCCAGGTGGAATCCAATCACAGCAAACTCAAAGTCTTAGACTTCAAAAATGGCCAAGTACCTGAAGGAGAAGTTGGTAGGGTGGGAGGGGATAAGGGAAGAGGAATTGCAATGGGCTAAACTAAAGGAGGCAATACAAGGTGCAACAGATACATTCATAAGGAAAGTAAATAAAAACAAGAGGAAAGGGAAACTTATTTAGTTCTCCAAAGAAGTGGCTACACAAATAAAGGCAAAAAACCACAGCTTTCACAAAATTCAGAAGATCGCAAACAGAGGAACACAGAAAAGAATACAAGATCAAACTAAAAGACAAAAAGAGAAATAAAGATAGCAAAATCATAGGCAGAAATGATGGCTAAAGATAAGAAGTGTGGCGACAAAATTTTTTTCAGGTATATTCAGGAGAGGAAGAAAATCAGAGGTGGAATTGCAGGACTCAAAAGTGCTGGGAACGGATTTGTGGAAAGAAATTGAAAAAGCAAAAATGATAAACAAATACTTCTGCTCTGTTTTCACTAGAGAAAATCCTGGAGAAGGACCACCTGTGATTGACAAATATGGAAGATACCACACCATTCACAAAAAATGATGTGTTAGAACAGTTCGCAAAACTGAAAGTAGACAAGTCTATGGGACCAGATGGAATACATCCCAAGATACTGAAAGAGCTCAGAGAGGTTCTTGCAGGGCCTTTAAAGGATGTTTTTAATAGATCCTTGGAGACAGGAGAAGATCCACAGGACTGGAGAAGGGCTAATATAGTACCTTTCCACAAAAATGGTAATAGGGAAGAAGTGACAAACTACAGGCCAGTAAGCCTTACCTCAGTGGTGAGAAAAGTAATGGAGGCGCTCCTGAAAGAGCAAATAGTGGACTTCCTCAAAACCAACAGGTTGCATGATCCGAAGCAATATGGTTTTACCAAAGGACGAGCTTGCCAAACAAATCTGAGTTCTTTATCTGGGTGACCAGAGAACTAGATCAAGGGCATGCGATGGATGTGATCCACCTAGATTTCAGCAAAGCCTTTGATATTGTTCCTCACAGGAAGCTTATCAATAAACTTAACAGTTTAGGGATGGGTCCCAAGATGGTGAACTGGATCAAAAATTGGTCGACTGACAGACGACAGAAGGTGATGGTAAAAGGGACTCACTTGGATGAAAGTAAGGTGATTAGCGGTATGCCCCAGGGTTCGGTCCTGGGACTAGTACTGTTCAATATATTCGTAATATTGCCGAAGGGCTAAATGGAAAAGTGTCTTTTTGCAGATGACACCAAAATTTGCAACAGAGTGGACTCTGAGGGAGTAGAGAACATGAGGAAAGATTTACAAAAACTGGAAGAATGAATCTTAACTGCAAAGCATTAGACCAATGTGAAGAAGTGCAGCGTCATACACTTGGGAAGCAGAAATCCAAGGGAACTGTATGCGACAGGGGGCGAGAGATCGGTGTGAACGGACCAGGAGAAGGACCTTGGAGTGATTGTTTCTGATGATCTCAAGATGGTGAATCAGTGGGACAAGGTAGTTGCAAAAGCCAGAAGGATGCTGGGTTACATACAGGGAGGAATTACAAGCAGAAAGGAAGAGGTACTAATGTCATTGTACAAGTCGCCGGCGAGGCCTCACTTGGAATACTGTATTCAGTTTTGGAGACCATATCTTGCAGAGAAAGAGTAGTTACTCACCTGTAACAAGTGTTCTCCAGGAGCAGCAGGAATCAGTCCTCACATATGGGCGATGTCGGCGCCGACAGAGCCCCCGTGCGCAGCATTTCCCCAGCTTTCAAAAAAAGCCTTTGGGAATGCAGTGCGCCTGCGCAGTCCCCTTCCCGCCCAAGGGTGCAATCTTGCTCAGTCTGATGACATAGCTAAGAGACAGCAAAAATCAAAATAAAGGATATGACTGCAACTGCAAGGGAGGAGGGAGGGTCGTGAGGACTGATTCCTGCTGCTCCTGGAGAACACCTGTTACAGGTGAGTAACTACTCTTTCTCCAGGACCAAGCAGGAAGTCAGTCCTCACACATGGGACTCCCCAGCTCTAGGCTACCGGGAACCCAAAGCTGAAAAAATGGCTCCCTCTCAAGAGCCTCAGCATCTGTGAGGAGAATATCCTCTGAGAACGCCCCCATACGGTAGCCCAATACAAGGGCTGGAGGGTAGGAGTTGCCTAAACCTCAAAGAGATTACGAAGTACCGCCTGTCCGAAAGCACCGTCCCTTCGGGACTCTCTTGAGGCAGTAGTGGGCTGCAAAAGTCTGGCTTGAAGACCAAGTAGCGGCCCGGCAGATGTCTGCCAACAGAACAAAGCGGAGATGAGCTACTGACGCGGCTTTCGCCCTGACACAGTGGGCCGTAACTCGACCCTGCAAGGGAAGATCGGCTGCCTTGTACGCCCAGGCGATACAATCTGCTATCCAAGTGGACAACGTATGCTTGGAGACAGGTAACCCCAATTTATTAGGGTCAAAGGAGATGAAGAGCTGAGTAGCCCTTCGATGCCCCCGCATACGTTCAATGTAAAAGGACAACGCCCTCTTACAGTCCAGAGTATGCAAGACTGTCTCAGCCCAGCTGGTATGCGGCCTGGGAAAGAAGGTCGGAAGAACCACCTCCTGGTTGAGGTGGAAAGAGAAGACCACTTTTGGAAGGAACTTTGGATGAGTCCGAAGGACCACCCTGTTCCTATAGAACTGTGTATATGGTGTATCATAAACCAGAGCTTGTAGTTCACCTCACACGTCTGGCCGAGGTAAGAGCTAACAGGAAGAGCGCCTTCCAAGAAAGGAAGCGTAAATGGCAAGTAGCCATCGGCTCAAACGGTGGGCGAGCAAGTTGTTGCAAGGCCACGTTCAAGTCCCACTCAGTGGCAGGTGGACGAATCGGAGGCTTGAGCAAAAGCAGGCCTCTGAGGAAGCGGGACACCAAGGGGTGAACCGACAGCGACTGTCCCTCCACCGGTGAGTGGTGTGCTGAAAAAGCACTGAGGTGGACCTGAACAGAGTTGGACTTAAGGCCTAGGTCTGACAGGTGAAGAAGGTATTGTAGCACTACTGGCACCAGGCAGGAGAAAGGATCTTCATTGTGCTGAGCACACCACACTGAGAACCTGCGCCACTTGAGTGCATAGGACTTTCTGGTGGATTGCCTCCTCAAGGCCAAGACCACCTCCTCAGCTTCCCTAGGTAGAAGCAAGGGAGCTAGCACTATCCTTTCAGCAGCCAGGCCATCAAATTGAGGGATCTGAGATTGGGGTGAAGGGAGCCCTGATCCTGAGACAGGAGATCGGGTTGCAACCCCAGAGGGAATGGAGTTTCCACTGCCAACTGCAGAAGAAGTGGAAACCACAGGTGCCTCGGCCATCTGGGGGCTACCAGAATCACCGAGGCCTTGTCCCATAGAATCTTGAACAGAGTTCGGGCCACCAGGGGTGTGGGAGGAAACGCATACAGGAGGCCCGTAGACCAAGAGATCAGAAATGCATCTGCTGCTATTCTCAGGGGATGCGGCTGTCTGGAGCAAAACCTGGGCAGCTGACGGTTCAGTGGACTTGCAAAGAGATCGATGGATGGAAGTCCCCATTGTAGAAAGATCTGCTGAACCACAAGTGGATTCAACTGCCATTCGTGAGGCTGGAGAATCCTGCTTCGTTTGTCTGCCAAAACGTTCTCCTGACCAGGTAGATAAACTGCTTTGAGAAACATGCCTTGTTTGACTGCAAAGGAGCAAAGGGCCTGCGCCTCCTGACATAGGAGTCTGGACCCTGTGCCACCTTGCTTGTTCACAAAGAACACTGCTACCTGATTGTCTGTCTGAACTAAGACAGACTGGTGAGAGAGGGCATGAGAAAAAGTCTGTAGGGCCAAGCGGATTGCTCGCAGCTCCAAAAGATTGATCTGCTGTGTGGCCTCCCAAGGAGACCAGAAGCCTTAAGTGCACGTGCCCTGGCAATGTGCACCCCAGCCCTTTAAGGAAGCATCAGTCGTCAGCACCCTGGTGTGTGCTGGGGCCTGAAAGGGTACCCCCCTGAGGAGGTTTGGGAGATGTAGCCACCACTGCAAGGAGTCCAAGAGTGGTTTGGACACCTTTACTCCGTCTCGGAGGTCACCTGTGGCTTGCGCCCACTGAGCTCTGAGGCACCACTGAGCTGCCCGCATGTGCAGACGGGCATTCGGGGTCACATGTACTGTGGATGCCATGTGGCCCAGGAAGCGCAGGAAGTGTCTGGCGGAGACCTGAGAATTGCTTTGGAACTGGTTGGCCAAGTCCATCAGCCTGTGGGCCCTGTCCTCAGGCAAGTAAGCTCTTGCCTGCAGGGTGTCTAATCTTGCCCCTATAAACTCAAGGTTCTGTGAAGGGAGCAAAGTGGACTTTGCGTAGTTAATGACAAAGCCCAGATGCTGAAGAAGATAGACAGTGCAAAGAGTGGCTTGTCTGGCCTCCTGGAGAGACTGACCTCTGATGAGCCAGTCGTCCAGGTATGGGAAGACAAAAATTCCCTGATTTCTGAGATAGGCCGCCACCACCGCTACACATTTGGTGAAAACCCTGGAGGCGGAAGTTAGGCTAAAGGGAAGTACTTTGTACTGAAAATGGTTTCCTCCCACCACAAATCTGAGATATTGTCTGTGGTCTGGATGGATGAGAATGTGAGTATAAGCATCCTTTAGGTCTAAGGAGCATAGCCAATCTCCCTTCTGGAAGTAGGGCAGCAGTATCCCAAGAGTAAGTATCTTGAACTTTTCCCTCTCCAGAAACTTGTTTAGGTTTCGCAAGTCTAGGATAGGCCGGAGGCCTCCTGTCCTTTTTGGTACCAGAAAGTACCTGGAGTAAAAGTCTTGCCCTTTCAGGTGGTGAGGCACCGGTTCCACCGCCTGTTCCTTTAGAAGACTTGCCAAATCCTGAAGGAGGAGGTTTCTGTGCAGAGGGAGTCTTGGAGGATCCCCTGGAAAGTAGGAGGTGGGTATCTGGTGGAAGTGGAGCAGGTAGCCCTTTTGGACTATGCTAAGGATCCACGTATCCCCTGTGATGGCTGGCCACCTGTAGGCGTTCAGGGTCAACCGACCTCCTGTGCTGAGTGGAGCCAGCTGTGGAGAAGCTATGCTGTGGGAGTCAAAACCCTGCTCCCTGCTGTGCAGGAGCCGGAGCTGGCGGCATGGGGGTCTTCTGCTTACGGGGCCAATGCCCCTGCCCCTTGGCCTGCTGGCCCTGTTGGGGAGCTGGAGAGGCCTGATATTGAGGGTAGGATTTGTAGGCAGCACCCTTCCTCGGGAAAAGGAGCTTCTTCCCCAAGTCCTTTTTCTGAGAAGGGGCAGTGGTCTTCCTGGACAGCCTTGTCCTGGTGAGAGTCTCAGTCTCTATTTCCGCAGCCTTTTCAGTCATGGGCTTACTGAAAAGGTTTTCACCTCGGCAAGGGACATCGACCAACTTATCCTGCACCCATGGCTCCAGTTCTGATGACTGTAGTCAGGCCTGACGGCGTGCACCGATGCCGGCCGCGGCTACCCGGGCTGAAGCCTCAAAGCCATCATAGGCTGCTCGAGAGATAAACTTCGAGCACTCTCGAATCCCTCTTGACAAAGCTTTGAACCTCTGCAAAGGATCCTCGGAGAGGCTAGCTGAGAACCCGGCAATCTCCTTTGCCAGGTCTCGTAGGTAGATGCCCATGTACAGCTGGTAGGTTTGAACACGGCAAGACAGCATAGAGCCCTGGAAGCACTTTCTACCAAGGGTATCCAGGTTCCGGGCCTCCCGGCTGGGGGACACCAAGGAGTGCATCTTCTGACTCTTCAGACGGTGCATGGCCGATTCCACAACCATGGAGTGGTGCGGTAGCTGCACCTTTTGGAACCCAGAGCTCTTACGGACTTGATAAATGGAATCGACCCGTTTGCTAAGAACTGGCGTCGAGGCCGGTGCCTCCCACATACGGAAGAGCAGCCGTTCCAGCATCGGAGGAACCGGTACAGTAAAGGCTTCCTTCGGTGGAAAATCATACTGAAGGGCATCGAGCTCCTTGGCTCGAGGCTCCTCCTCGGCGTCCGCAGGGAAGGCCAAGGCCTTGGCTATGTTGGCCATGTCCCTCACGAAGTCCAAAAACCAGGTATGCTCCGGGGGGGGAGGGGGAGGGGGATGGTCTCCGAGGTTCGGACTCCGGTGAGTCCAAAGGGACGCACCGGGTCCGTAAGGTGTCCAGGGACTCCTCGTCCTCCGTCTCCCACTTCGACTCCTCCGAGGAGGAATCGAGCGGCTCCGGCCGTGTGGGCCTCGGTGCCACCCGCCCCGACGCTGAGGGTATCGGTGTTGACGACCTTGGCCCCGCATGGGAGGTTGAGGGGGACCTTGACCGAGGATCAACTCGAGACTTCATCGACTCGAGGACCGGCTCGGTCTCCGGGGTCGACTTAGACGTCGAGGTCCCGGTGGTGGGGGCAGATGCACCGGTCAGACCGGCGATCAGCACCCGCTGCTGTTCCATGAAGGCAGCCAAGCTGCTCTCCAAGGCCGTCAACCTGCGTCCAAGCTCAAGAGACTCGGCAGCCCTCGACTCGGGCCCCGACGGCATCGGGCCCGACATCGGCTCCCCGGAGGAGAGTCTACGAAGACAACTGCACTTACGTGACTCGGGGACTCCGGCTCCACAAAAGGTAGCTTGGAAGGCCTCTCCGATTCAGAGAGCCCGGGGCGGTGGTCAGGGCTACGTGACCAGGCCCTCAAGGAACCAGGAGCCTACACCGACGACGCCCTCGCGAGCTTTTTCTTCCTTCGATGCTCCCGGGAGGGAGACTCCCTTTCAGAGGAACCCCAACGGTGCTCGGAGTCGGACTCCCGAGATGTCGAGGCCTCTGACGAAGTCCGGGCCGGGCCGGATGCAGAGTCAGAGAAAATTCTCTCACGTTGATGCTGATGGCTCCGAAGTACCTTCAACGACATTTTGCCGCATGGGCCACAGGCCAGCGGGTCATGGTCGGGCCCGAGGCATCGGAGGCAGCAGTCATGTGTGTCGGTGAGAGACATAAGTTTCTTGCACCGATCACACTTTTTGAACCCACTGGCAGCCATCGGGGGAAAAAGGGCCCCTGCAAGGTCAAGAGACCGGGCTGCCAGTGAAAACACAAAAAGAGCGCGAACGCTAGTCACGAAGGGCAAAAACCAAAACACACAAGTCCTGACTCGATACCGGTGTACCGAGCCCAGGCGGGAAGGGGAACCGTCGTCGAACCGGATAATACAACATGAAAATCACAGAAAAAAATAAACTTTTTTCGGGTGACACGAACTCACGTCCGTTGGGCTCCGCGGAAAAAGAAAGACTGAGCAAGATGGCACCCTTGGGCGGGAAGGGGACCGCGCAGGTGCGCTGCATTCCCAAAGGCTTTCTTTGAAAGCTGGAGAAATGCTCCGCACAGGGGCTCCGTTGGCACCGACGTCACCCATATGTGAGGACTGACTTCCTGCTTGGTCCTGGAGAATATAAAAATGCTGGAAGCAGTTCAGAGGAAGGCGACCAAAACGATTCGGAGCCTGCGTCAGACGACTTATGAGAAGACACTTGACAACCTAAATATGTACACTCTGGAGGAGAGGAGGGACAGGGGAGATATGATTCAGACCTTTAAATACTTAAAAGAGTATTAATGGACAAACAAACCTCTTCCAAAGACAGGGAAGCCGTAAAACTAGAGGGCATAACATGAAGCTGGAAGGGAGTAAACTGAAAAGCAATGTCAGGAAATATTTTTTCGCTGAAAGAGTGGTGGATGCTTGGAATGCAGTGATAGAATTCAAAATGGCATGGGACAGACACAGCGGATCCCTTTATAGCAACAGGATAAAATCAGAATAAGCATAACTATCTTATATCTCAATAAATAGGGGTGACCTACATGGAGCAATACGTACACCCCTAAACAAAGGCATGGGGGGGTGACCTGCACAGAGTGGCAGGTGCACCTACTCTTGCCACCTTGCTGGGCAGACTAGATGGACCATACTGGTCTTTATCTGCCGTCATATACTGTGTTACTATATGTTTTCTGCAGCTTGACAGAAAAATTAGGAATTATATAAAACATGACAATCCTGAACAAAAGCGTCTCGATTCTTGTTCTATAAAACTTTGGCCTTTAATTCTACAGACTGATGGCAGCCTAGAGAGCATTTTCAGCCAGTGGAGGTACCAGAGCAGTGTGTCAATTTTGAATGCTCTGTTCAAGATATCCAATGTCAAAACTTTCAGAAATCACTTGTCAAAACAGAAGAGTGGGTCAGTTCCCTTATTTTTTTCCCAGATACCCCACTAAAGGGGTAATTTTGTAACAGAGCAGCTATATTAATGTCCAAAGATATAAAAAACTTTGTGCCTTTACAAAATAGGCACCTAGAACTATCCCTAGTAGTGCACAAATGTCTTTGCACAAATTGACACTGGATGGCCTTTTCTACAATAGCTTAGTTATGTGCACACCATGACAGTCGTGAACCTAAGTCAGGGTATGTGCAGTATGACTCAGACTCTCAAATTTACTTCCAATGATCGGCATAGGACTTGCATCGTGTCAAAGAGTTTCCTTCTGGAGTTTGTAAGATGTAATGGATATGGGTAATTTGTCATGAAGTATTCTTAAATTTGCATCTGTTGATTTTTGCAGTTTTTCTAGTGGTAATTTTCCTCTTTCTTCCAGGTTTTGGTGGATTCTCTTTGTACACCCTCTTGATTTAAATACAGTGTTTATAACATAAAAATAGCAGTACATTATCTCCTCATTATCTGCAGAAGTCCATTGGCTTTGAGGCAGATGCACTGATGTATTTAAAGTCGCATGCATCCACTGCAATTTCATACAAACTACATGCCTAGGAACCCCTAGACGCAAAGTGCATAAAAGTAGGCACATAGTCTTCCTGTGTGCCTAATTTTTGTGTGTGTATATCCTGCACAATTTTGTAAGAGTCATTTTCTGCACGGAAAAGTTCTTAAGATAACTGCCCAAGGGTATACTGTTAAACAGTTTGTTTTCTGAACCACCCTGCTTCTCAAGCAAGCCTTTGTTCCAAGTAGTCTAAAGAAAAATCTAATTTTTGTTGCCACAGTTAAGAAATTTTTCAACTCCTCCGCACTCTCTTCAACCTCACTGAATCAGGCAGGCTAGTTTGATCAGGCAACAAAGCTTCACCCAGAACTGAAATAAATGAGTTGGTTCGCTATTTTACATCTGGTCCCTGCTGGAACACAGGACCTGGTTTGAGGGGTAATGGTGTCCTGGAAGACCAGATAAAATATATGCAGTATTTTAAAGGTTGAAGAAAGACCAAAAAGCGGGGTTACTTACCTGTAACAGGAGTTCTCCATGGACAGCAGGATAAGTCAGCCACACCTGGTGGTGACGTCATCCGACGGCGCCATGACGGAAGTGCTCTCTAGAGCTCAGAGTTTCTGAGCATGTGCAAGTGGCCCCACCTCCCCAGCCCGCCCCTAGCCAGGCCAGTGAGTGCTTAGCTTTGCCGTGAGGTGTACTGGCAAGGGAGCAGGCCTGCCTCATACAGGGGAAGGTGGGTGGGAGCGTGTGGCTGACTTATCCTGCTGTCCACGGAGAACTCCTGTTACAGGTAAGTAACCCCGCTTTCTCCTTGGACAAGCAGGATGTGTCAGCCACACCTGGTGCCTCACAAACTGTAGAAGACTAGCTGTGGTGGATGAGGGAGGCATGCGTTGGAAAGGATGCACACTCGCACGGGTAGTCTAGACTTTATTGGGTGCAGATAGTGAGCAACAGTGAAAACTACAGTGCAACTTCATCATGTGCAAAAACAAGAGTGCAGGCTGACACACGTGCCAACTGCGAAAGGTGAGCAAACATAGTGCAAAACCAAGTTAGTGCAAACAACGACGACAGTGCAGCAACAACATAATGCATGAACAGGCATGTGCAAAACTCAACAGGGCAGTTGCAGGTCATGTGCAAAGGGCAATATGAGTAAGAAACAAGGCGTCCCCGGTGACATATGTCTAGGCTGAGTCCGAGGGCAACGCGGCCCTGTCTCCGGTAGTTGACCTTGAGGTGGCCGCTGTTAGGACCGTCCGGCCGAAGGAACTATCGGTCTCAGCCTGGAGGTCAAGGCAGTAGTGTTTCTGGAAGGTGAGCCATGAGGACCAGGTCGCGGCTTTGCAGATGTCGCCCACTGGAACTTCATGCAGGCTGGCAAGAGAGGTAGCTAGAGCGCGGAGTTGGTGAGCGCCGGCCTTGCTGCCTGGAGGCGCGCCTGCCTTTTGAAGGCAGTAGGCGACACATCCTGATATCCAATGGGAGAGTGTGCGCTTGGTGACGGGCCGCCCGGGCCTATTGGGGTCAAATGACACGAAGAGCTGGGCCCCTTGCCTGATGGCGGATGTCCTGTCGATGTAGGTGCGCAGTGCTCTGACGCAATCCAGCGAGTGAAGGCGCTGCTCCTCCGGGGAGTTGTGTGGAGCCGGAAAAAAGGTGGGCAGCTCAACCGTTTGGTTCACGTGAAAGGCCGATGCGACCTTCGGCAGGAACTTGGGATGAGTTCGGAGAGAGGCACGGTTATGGTGGAGCTGCGTGTACGGTGGGTGTGCCACGAGCGCTTGCAGCTCGCTGATACGTCTGGCTGAGGTGATGGCAATGAGGAAGAGCGTCTTCCATGACATGAACTTGTAGTCCGCCGATTGGAGCGGTTCGAAAGGCTCCTGTGTGAGCTGTTGAAGTACAAGGTTGAGGTCCCACGTGGGTACAAGCTTATGTACCAGAGGCCGGAGATTCGCAAGGCCCTCCATGAACTGGGCTACAATGGGCAATGCTGCGAGAGATCCCGTGTCCGCGCCGCTCCTGTGTTCGTGCAGGGATGCAATTGCTGCGAGGTGAACTCTAACAGACTGTGGTTTCAACCCAAGGTCGAAGAGGGAGGTGAGGTACTGCAGAATTTGGGGTACGGGACACGAGACCGGGCTGATCCCTTGGTCTGCGTACCAAAAACAGAAGAGTTTCCACTTAAGGCTGTAAGACCTTAGAGTGGAGGGTCTTTTAGTGGCCAAAACTATCCGCTGCACCTCCGAGGGCAGATGGAGGGCTGCGAGATTCACCCTTTCAATCTCCAAGCTGTCAAGGCTAGGACCTGTAGGTTGGGATGCAGCGTGTAGCCGTCGTTCTGGGAGAGTAGATCCGGCCTCGCTGGCAACCGAATCGGCGGCTCCTGTGCCAGGCGAAGCAGCATAGCGAACCACATCTGCTGTGGCCAGTAGGGCGCGATTAGTATGACATGGGCCGAGTCTGTGATGATCCGCTGTATCGTCATGGGGATCAGCGGGGTTGGGGGAAATGCGTACGTCAGGGTCCAGTCGCCCCAGGGCACTGCGAATGCATCCGAGGCGAGGCTCCTGTCTGATGGATGTTTGGAGCAGAATACTGGGCACTTCGTGTTGAGTTCTGTCGCGAAGAGGTCGATCTGGGGAGTTCCCCAGCGAAGGAAGATGCTGTCCGCAACTCCCGAGTGAAGAGTTCATTCGTGGGGTTGCAGTTCTCTGCTTAGCCTGTCCGCCAAGGCGTTTTGCTCCCCGGGAAGGTAAGTCGCCTGTAGGACACAGTTGTTGGATAGCGCCAGGGACCATGTTGCCAGGGCCTCCCTGCAGAGGGCTCGGGACCCCGTGCCTCCTTGCTTGTTGATGTAGGACATTGTCACTTGGTTGTCTGTTTGGACAAGGACGGACTTCCCCGCAAGTTGGGACTGGAAGGTTTGCAGCGCGTATCTGACAGCCCGTAGTTCGAGCAGGTTGATGTGGAGGGACTGTTCCAACCTGGCCCAGGCTCCCTTAGTGTTGAGGTGTTGGAGGTGGGCCCTCCAGCCCATGGTAGAGGCATCTGTGGTGAAGACAACCTGATGGCTGTGCAGTTGGAGATCCCTGCCTGTGGCTAGGTTGTCCGGGTTCGTCCACCAACGGAGATCCTTTTTGATCCGTGCGTTGATGTGGATACTGGTATTCAGGGGTTGGGAGAGCTGCTTCCATTTGGTCCGGAGGTGCCACTGCAGAGGGCGCATGTGGAGCCTCGCTAGAGGAAGGACCGAGGTAGTGGCTGCCATGTGCCCCAGAAGGCGCAAGATGCAGCGTGCAGTGGTCTGTCCGGTCGAGGAGACTTTCCCGGGCAGGGACACGATGGCTCTTATCCTCTGTTCCGGCAGGTACGCTTTGGAGGTGCGGGTATCGATGATCGCTCCTATGAATTCTATTCTCTGAGTCGGGTCCAGGCGAGACTTCACTTTGTTGAGGAGGAACCCCATTCTGGCTAGCATGCCTGTAGTTGTAATGCACTGCCTTTTGGAGTTCGGAAGGTGAGGGGGCGGAGAGGAGCCAGTCGTCCAGGTAGGGAAAAATGGCGACGCCTAGTTTGCGAAGCTGTGCCGTGACCACTGCTACGCACTTCATGAAGATTCTGGGTGCCGGGGACAGGCCAAATGACAGCACCCGGTACTGGTAGTGGCGACCCATCACTATGAATCGCTGAAATTTCCTGTGCGCTCTGTGAACTGGAATGTGGGAGTACGCATCTTGAAGGTCCAGGGTAGCCATCCAGTCCCCTGTTTTGATGAGGGGTAGGATGGAGTTGAGGGAATACATTCTGAATTTCTCCTTTGTAAGGGCAAAGTTCAACTTGCGGAGGTCCAGGATTGGACGTAGGCCACCGGACTTCTTAGGAATAAGGAAGTATCGGGAGTAGAATCCAGTGTTGATCTGTTCCGTAGGCACCTGCTCTATCACCTGGGAAGTGAGGTGGTGTCGTAGGAGCTCCGACATTGCAGCAGCTAGATGCGGGGGTGTATTGCTGACAGGTTGTTTGGATTGCCATGGCGGGGAGGCGAAGTTCAGGCGGTAACCCGATTCGATGATCCAGATCACACACTTGTCCGTTGTGATGGCCCGCCAGGCAGGCTGGAAAAAGGTGAGACGGCCGCCCACAGGCAGCGCGTCTCGGCCCACAGGAGATGCGCCCCGCAGCGTCTGATTGTCAGGAGGAGGCCGCATTCTTGCCGGCCTGCTGTGTGGTTTGCTTTCTCTGTTTGCGTTCCCGCTGCTGCTGCCTCGGAAAGGACGAGGAGTGGTAGGACTGTTTGTACTTAGGGGCCTGCCATTTCCTGCTGGCACCATACCTCTTAGAGGAGTAGTATGGTTTGCGATAATTACTCCCTCTCTGGGAAGCAGAGTGACGTTCGAGTCCGTCCGCCGCCAGCGTCTGCAGGGTGGTGCAATGTTCTTTCATGTCGTTCACAGCATCTGCGACCTTGTCCCCAAAGAGGGAATCGCCCGTACAGGGAGCGTCTGCGATCTTGTCGTGTGCGTCTTCCCTGAGACTGGAAGCACGGAGCCATGCCCAGCACCAGGCCGCTATGTCCGTGCCTGCGGTCCTGATAGCTGTGTCAAAGGCATCAAAGGCTGTGCTCATCAAATGTTTGCTGCATTCGGCCAGGTCCTGTAGTGTGGTGGAGGCTGCTTGCTGGTTTTCCTTGGGAAGAGCTGACAAGTGGTCCTTGAGGTTGGCCAGCAGGGAGTCCTGGAACAGGATGTGTTGGAATTGGTGGGCCGCCACTCTGGCATTAAGCATCGCCCCTTGGTAGACTTTCCTGCCCACCTCGTCAAGAAGCTTAGGGTCTCAGCCTGGTGGGTGGTTGGCTTGGTTGCGAGAGGATTTAACCCTCTTCAGGGCTGACGATACCACGATAGATTGGTGTGGCAGCTGAGTTTTTTGAAATCCCGGACTTAGATGCAGGAGGTACTTGGTCTCGAGCCTCCTGGAACAGGCGCGTCCGGAGGTGGGGATTGCCATAATGTTAGTTGGTTGTCCTGCAGTTTTCTGTGTAGAGGCAGGGCAAGCGCTGGTTTGGAAGCACTGAGGTACTTCATGACCTCCGGCTCCTTCTCGGTGGAAGTGTCCTCTGTCGCCAGGCGCAGTGTGTCCGTCACCTTCTGTAAAAATTTGGGGTAGGTGAGATCTTCGGGAGGGAGGTGGCGCTGTGGTTCCTCAGGGTTGTCCGTCTGAATGCTAGGAGTGTCCTTGGACGCGGAGGAACCCAGGCCTGTGTCCTCTATTTCACTTTCGCCGGAGGTCAAAACTTTATCCTCACCGGATGACAAAGCGTGCTCCGGGGAGGGAGAAGTTCTGTGGGATGACAGAGAGAGGCTGTGGTGAGGCAAGCTGGATGAAGCAGAGGGTGCCATAGTTATGTCCTTTTGGAGGTTACAGTTAGGCTCCTGCACTGGTCCATTAAAGTTAGCTGTTTGATTGACCAGGCGTGTGAGGAGTTGGAGAATGGCCTCTGAGGTGCTAGCATCCTTAGAATGTCTTCTCCTGTGTCTCCTAGGCGGGGGTGACCGGGAGGAGGCATTGGAGGGAGAAAGGTCTGAGCAGGAGAACCGATGCCTCCTGCGATGTGAATGGTGCCGTTCTCTGTTGCCTCTCCGTTTCCGCTTCCTGTAATTGCTGCTGCTGCCACTGGCCCGATCAGCACTGCGGTCAGCGCTACCGGCTGAGTCGCTGCACCGCTGTATTCCTCCTCTGTTGTTACTGCCGGCTTGATCAGCGTTCCGTTCAGCGTTCTCTGCTGATTCGCTGTGCCGTCCCCTTCCTCTTCAGCGCCGACGGGAATCCCCTTTTGAACGAGAGGGGGACTCCCTGCGCCAGCGCGGGCTTGATGTCTGATTTGCTCCATCCAGCGGGGATCCCCCGCACCGATGCGATGAGGCAGAGGCGTCAGCGCGGGTAGGGAGGTTTGCCTTCCTTGGGTGGGCGGAGCCAGGACTATCGAGGCCACCTGAGCCAATGGAGGGTAAGTGGGAGGAGGTTCCTTGGGCCACGATGCCAGCGCCATCTTGCCCGGTAGCTGGGGGCTCATCCATGCTGGAAACGCCCGCGTGAGCAGGAGGACTCACCCGAAGCACCGCGGGGGCCATGGGAGCCGGCGAGGAGCTGGGAAATCGCTCAGAATGGCCAGGGATGGAGGCCCTGCAGGGCGCATCCCATGCCGGAGCAGAAGAGGGGTCTGGCGGTCTCTTCTTTTCAGATTTGGAATCAGAGTTCTTTTTGGAGTCCTTCTTTTTGTGTGATAAGGAGTCCTTTGAATTGGAACCGGAGCCTCCTGGAGCAGATGCGAGGAATTCCTTCAGAGCATGTCCTCTGTGCTTTCTCACCCTGGGGGACATCCTGGAGCAGGCAGAGCAGTCCTCTACATCGTGGGATGCCCCGAGACAGCGAATGCAGCAGCGGTGAGTATCCATAGAGTTCATCTTCCGGGTGCATTGTGGGCATTTTTTTTAAAACCCGGCATTCTGTTGTAAGTTCTTTTGAGTCTTGAAAATCAATTCTGGTGTAAGTTCTTCTGAGAGAGCTGAGAATCCGTCTTGTGGCAAGGTGGAAGAAAAAGACTGGCCTGGCTAGGGGCGGGCTGGGGAGGTGGGGCCACTCGCACATGCTCAGAAACTCTGAGCTCTAGAGAGCACTTCCGTCATGGCGCCGTCGGATGACGTCACCACCAGGTGTGGCTGACACATCCTGCTTGTCCAAGGAGAATGACTGTTAGCGTGATTTAAATATTGAGATGAAAGAGGCCATGAAAGACAAAAAAGAGCACCTTCCAGAAAATGGAAAGCAAACCCACAGAAGAAAATAGGGATAAGACTTGCATTGGCAAAAGTCAAATATAAAACTGTAATAAGGCAAGTAACGAGAGACTTTGAAAAAAAGGTTGCCATATAGGGAAACTGCACTAAACATTTCTTCAAGTACATTCAAAACAAGAAGACTGAGGTAGTCAGTCAGGTATAACTATACTGGAAACTTTTGATGGTTATGATTCAGAGCAACTAAAGAAAAATCGCTGCAAATCTGGAAGAGATAATAGAGAAAAACAAAATTTTCAAAGAGCTCAACACAAAATTGTTAATCTGTTACTAATAATCTGTAATTTGTCCTTTAAAACAGCTACGGTACCCAAGAACTGGAGGGTGGCCTATTTAATTCCAATTTTAAAAAAAATGGCTCCAGGGCCGATCTGGGAAAATGACCACCAGTGAGCTTGGCATCAGTGCCAGGCAAAATGGAAGAAGCTATTCAGAAAAACAAAAATTAATGACCATATAGACAAACAAAAATTAATGGGAAAGTGTCAGCAGGGGTTTGTGGCTTTAATTTCCTAATTTACCTTTGTTAAGTCTTGCCTTTCAAAAAAAATCTAATAAATTGGTAAGTGTAAAGAAACATGTGGATAATTGTAAAACAGTTGATATAGGGCAGTGGTTCTCAACCCAGTCCTCTGGGACCCCCAGACCAGTCAGGTTTTCAGGATATCCAAATGAATATACATGAGATAGATCTGCAGTGTGAGCTCGTTGTGGATATCCTGAAAACCTGACTGGCCTGGGGGTCCCAGAGGACTGGGTTGAGAACTGATATAGTGTATTGGAATTTCAGGAGGTGTTTGGCAAAGTCCCTCATGAGAGATTACCTAGGAAATTAGAGCCACGGGATAGGAGACAATGCCCTTTTGTGATTGCTAAAAAGACTGGAACAGTAAAGGATTAAGCTGTCAGTTTCTAATTGGAAAAAGGTTCTTGTATTTGGATCTGTGCTATACAACATATACGTGATCTGGAGAAAGGAACAATGAGAAAAGTGACCACATCTGCAGATAGCATAATTATTCAAAGCTGTTAAAATGGCAGAGATTATGAGGCATTGCAAAACGATCTGTCAGACTTAGGAGAGCGAGCATTATAATGGTGGATGAAAATTAATGAAGCGATGCATAAGGAAAAATAAATCTACAGTACAAATTCTGGGTCTGCAACACAAGCCACCATTCCAGAAAAAAAGATCTTTGAGTCATGATAGATAATTCATAGAAGAAATTTGCAAGCCCGTGTGCCATGTCTATCAAAAAAGCAAATAGAACTCAAGGGGTTACCCTAAAAGAGATGGAGAACAAAACTGAGGTCATCATGATGCCTCTGCATAGTTCCATAGTGTGACTGCACCTTGAATATTGTCAGGCAAGTCTAGTCACCTCTTTGTCAAAAGGGTACCATAAAACTAGACAAGGTTCAAAATACGGCAACAAAAATAGGGATGGAACATCTCTTATGAAGAGGCTAGAGTTCTATTGCCTGCATACGAGCCAGCTGAGAGGAGATATCATAAAATGTTTATCAAATCATGCATGAGGTGAACAATTAAGTAGGGAATCTTCCCAACACCAAAACAAGGCACACCACAAAACAAACCACCAGCAGATGGAAAACAAAGCAGATGAAGTATTTTTTCATGCAGCACAAACTTAAGGAATCTGTTGCTAGTGGATGTGGTCAAAGCAACCAACATAACAGTTGTTTGGACAAGTTCCTGGAGGAAAAGTCCATAAAAAAGTATTAGTTGGGTTGTCTTGAGAGAGCCATTGCTCATCCCTGGAAATGAACCATGGGAAATGCATCTACTTTTTGTGTCTGCTGGTTACTTGCAATCTGGACCAGTTACTATTGGAGACAGGATGCCGAGCTCAATGGACCTTGGTCTAACTCGGCATGGCTTTTCTTATGATCATCTTCTAAGTAAAGTCTTGTCTCACTAGTCTGTTATATTTTTTTGAAGGTGTAAACAAACAAGTAAATAAAAGGCGAGCTGGTTGATATAGTGTATCTAGATTTTCAGAAAGCCTTTGGCAAGGTCCCTCATGAGAGACTTGTCAAAATTAAAAAGTCATGGGATAGGAGACAGTGTACTATTGTGGATTAGGAACCGATTAAAAGAAAACAGAGTAGGGCTAAATGGATGATTTTCTCAATGGAGAAAGGTGAATACTGGATTACCCCAGGGATCTGTGTTGGGCCTGCGGCTTGTTAACATATTTATAAATAGGAATAACGAGCGAGGTGATCAAATTTACAGATGATACAAAATTATTATTTAAAGTTGTTAAAACGCAAGAGGACTGTGAAAAATTGCAAGAGGACCTTGAAAAACTGGGTCTCAAGGAACCTCGCACTGTCTCCACTGGCCGAGGAATCCTTCTTGAGGACCTTGGTATGGCACTTCTTGGAGCCGCCAGAGTCCCTCTGGGCAGTTTTACTGGGTTTCTCTGGTGCAACCTCAGCGGACTTTGAGGATTTTTTCTTCTTTCTCTCAGGGTCCAGGTCTTCTCAGAGGAGCCGCCGCTGTGGGACTCCAAGGATGCTCAGGCCTCACGGGAAGTGCTAGGCTTAGAGCTCAGCATCAGGGAGGCCGGTGCTGAGTTTGACCTGGGGAACAGTTTTTCCTGCAACGCCAACCTCTTTTTACTGGTCTTAGGTGTCATGGCCTGGTATGGGTCGTAGGAGGTGCTGTCATAGTCCGGGCACAGGCAGCGCAGAAAACAATCATGGGTGTCAGTGACCGACATGATTTGACTGCAGCGGTCGCATTTTTTAAACTCACCAGGGGACATGGTGGGGAAACACCCAGATGGGGTTGTGACCCAATGGCAAAAAAGGGTGTGAATGCCAGTCGAGGCGAGCCTCAATCAAAAAAAGACAAAAAGGAGCAGGGAACAGCGCCGGTTCGAGGCGGGAAGAGGAACCAGTACGCAAACTGGGAAACTAACTTTTTAAAGGATAATTAGCAAGGATTTTTCTGGGGTAACAGGGCATATGTCCGTTGGGCTCCATGGAAAAAAGGAGACTGAGCAAGATAGCACCCTTGGGCGGGAAGGGGATCACACATGCGTGGTAGCATGTCCAAAGGCCTCCTTTAAAAGCTGGGGAAATGCTCCGCGCGGGCTCTGTCGGTGCTGACATCACCCACATGTGGGGATTGAATTCCTACTTGTTCCTGGAAACTCTGGAATTCATTACCGGAGGATGTAGTAAAAGCTGTTAGTGTAATTGGGTTCCGGGAGGAAAAGTCCATAAACCATAAAATACACTGCTTACCTCTGGGACAAGCAACAGAGAATGTGTATACCTTTGGGAGCCCCAAAAGGTACTTGAGATCTGGAACAGCCACTGTTGGAAACATGATACTGGGTCAGACCAAGGGTCCATTCAAGTCCAGTATGTCATATCTTACGTTCACTGGGTTCTCGGAGACCTTTGATTTTTCAGGAGGTATTTAATTTGCTCCAAATGCTTTAATTGTCTTGCTTGGTCTGCACATATCATGTTTTAGGACACATCTAAATGATCTAATATACATTCATGAGAAGCACAGTAACAGGGAAAATTCATGACAAATGGCAACACAGAGAAGCAGTCAATTCCATTATTAACCAGTGTCTAATGTGCATCACTTGACAGCCCCTCCTTTCCACATTCTTGCTTTTTACTGCAGATTGGTTAGGTTTAAACTTTTCTGCAGCCTCTTATGCCTCGTAAAAAAGGGCTTTGTTTACTTGTTCGGAAATGTTCATTTGTTCATGTGATTTTTACATCACAGCCAGAAATTGCTCTCTTGTCTTAACATAGTTTGAAAGATGTTATATCTTGTCTGTCTAAAGGTTACCTCTTCCTGCACAGAGCTCTAAGGTTGTACCATTTCTCAGTTCTCTCTTATTTTGTCTTTTATTTCTGAAATTCTCCTAGCATCTGCAGCACATTCTTCTATTTCTAAACTAAACTAGGGATGCGAAGAAACCATGGCTTTGCATGGATTCTCTAGTGCTTTTCAACTTTGACCCTATTGAAAATTAACTCACCTAATCTAGTCAAAGCCATTTACAATACAGTAACAGTGTCAGCACTATACTACATCATCCCTGTCCCCCTCCCCCCCCCCAAAGTTCCGAACCAGATTTTTTTTCTTAGAATTACTTGTCTTTTCCAAATCCAAATTCAAGGCAAGTTACAACAGGTACTCAAGTTATTTCTCTGTACAGGAGGGATTACAATCTAATCTGTCGATATTGGCCAGGGTCATGGGAAAAACGTCAGTAGGAGACGCATGATTTGAATACTGTCTTCCTAGTTCACAGCCTGTTAATCTAACCCAGAGGTGGGCAACATTTTTTTTAATGCAGCTACAGATGCAGTGAATGAAAAGTAAAAATTTGGACTTTGGAGGGGAACACTGGCTGGTAGCATTGTATCAACGAGTCTGTCAGAGGGTGAAATAGAATGACGGAGTGGTCACATGATCAGGGCCGGCCCAAGGGGTTCTGCCACCCTAGGCAGACCCTTCCATGTTGTCGTCCCCCCACCCCCCTCCCCAAAGATTGCAGCACCACCCAGCCTACCATGGCACCTCCCTCTCCTGGCATCCATCTTCTCACGGGGGGGGGGGGGGGCACGGCGGTGCCTATGCTGCCTACTGCTCCTGCCCCTCTCCGACAACTTCCTATTGGAGGAGGCAGGAGCGGCAGGAAGCTGTGTCAAAGGAGAGAGAAGGAGCGGTAGGCTGTAAGCACGCCAGTGCAGACATTTTAAAATCAGACGCAGCAGAGGCATTGCTGTGCCACCCCCACACTCCCCCAGGTGAGAAGATGGATGCCAGGAGGGGGACGGCATGGCGGGTTGGGTGACAATGAATTGCCGTTTTACTGAGGGAGAGGGCAGATGCTGCTTACCGGGGCCTGCCACCCTAGGCAACCGCCTAGTTCGCCCAGTGGATAGGCTGACCCTGCACACAATAATGATGCTCTCTCATTGGTTGATTTTACACAACAGACCACACACATGGCAACAGTTTGCCTCTTGTGGAGACTGCCCACTTTGGGTCTAACCGCTAGACTACTCTTCCACTCTACTGATCAGTCATCCTTTATGGAAATCATGTTCCCCAACGGCCAGACTAATTAGTTTCACCACTTTCTGACCTACTTGAAAATACAAAATAAGAATTTTTAAAAAACCCTGTTTAATGCTTCGCTCCAGCTCTTGGATCCTCTCACTTCTTGATATTGTATGATCATCTTCTTTCCAGACCTATGATAAGCACGCTCTTTACATTTACTGGCATGTTTGCATGCAAGTGACTCTAATGCAAGTTACAAGCTGCATCCCTAAGCAGGGATGGCCCTGCCCTAGTCAGGATAGGTGTCCACCTAGGGCAGCAGGCTTCGAGGGGGGAAGGGCAGCATGGGGAAGTCCATTAAAGCCACAGTCAGCAGTGGGCATGTGAGTATCTGTGCATATATTCATGGCCTTCCACACCCCACCCCCAAGCCTGAGTGAGCAGAACATGGCAGGCCTTGAGTGCGAGCATGCGCACACACACACAAACACAGCTACTCAAAGGCCACCAATGACTGTGACTTTAGAGACCTTACTCTGTGGGGTATATTGCTGCTGCACTGCTAATCCCTAAAGCCCTCCCCCTTTCTGTTTTGCTTTCATGAGGGTAGGTTGTGGGAGGTGACAGCAGCAACAATGTTAGAGGGAAGGGAGGGAGGGGAGATGCTGGACACCTGTGGGGCTGAGGAAGGAGGAGATGCATGAGACCTGTAGGTGTTGAGAAGGGAAAGAGATGTTGGACGATGGGTGGGGTGTAGGTCAGAGGTGCATGGCCAACGGTTTGCCTAGAGTGCTGGATACTCTTGGGCCGGCCCTGTCCTTAAGGTTTCTTTTGTTCCCATGGCTTCTTATTTGACATATTCAAAAGCGGCCCTCTGAGGAGGTTTTCCTTCATTTGCTCTTTAGAGGGATACACCGCCTATACTGATCATAAAGCACACAGGTCGATCCTATAGAATAAGCCAGCAAGCATGTTTTGGCTTCCTGGACAATGGGATGATTTTCCAAGGGCTGTTAAGCAAAGATGGCATCCATCTGTCAAAGGAGGAGGGAAATGTCTTCCACAGCAGACTGGCTAACCCACTGAAGAGGGCTTAACTAGATTCATCAGCACTGGATTAACAGAGCTCCAGGGCAAGCAAAAGTCCTCCAGTTAAGTAAAATACTAAATACCTGCATATAAATGGGAAAAAAGAGCAACATCTGGAAAGCTGTGTATACTAATGCCCGTCATAAGGAAATAAGATTCTGAAATATAGAGGCCTATAATTGAAGAGACTGACGGATTAGGCAAAAGTCCCTGAGATGTGGTTTGCAGTAAACTACGACTGGGATATAATTATACCAGGCTATAATCTATTCAGAAAGAACAGAGTAAGAAGAAAGGGAGAGGAAATGACGTTAAATGTAAAAAAATATTAAAGCAACAGAACTGGAGAGCTTATGAGGTAAGGAGTTGGCACTGTGGATTAATCTGGAAGGAGACAATGGTGTGATAAACAGACCTTCACAGGCAGAAGAGGTGGACAGAGTTAATTAAAAATGTCCATGATATTGTTATGAAAAGGGATGTCCTTTTGATAGGAAACTTCAATACGTCATATGTTGATTTGGGCATCTCTGCTGGATGCTATCTAGAAGTAGGGATATCTTGGCTTCTCTACAGGGAGTTCTTCCAGCACCATATGGAACCTGGAGCTTATGGATGAGGAGTTTTTCTGATATCACCTGGCATTCAGTGGCCACTAAGGTTCAATTAGACCTTACCTGCTTTCCTTGAGTCCATCCAGTCCAGTCCAGATGCATGTATTATGCCAACCCACCAGCAGATGGAGGCTGAGAAAATCATAGAGCTGTCACAACCTCCCATCCACCATCAACCTACAAACAAAAGACAAGAAAAGAAACAGAGACATGGAAGGCCACCCACCCCCCCAGTGAGGGCCACGGCCCTCCACCAAACCAAGCTAGGTCAGACGGTTCGAAAAGCTCTCACTCTTTTTTGGATGTACTTCAGCAACCGGAAGGATAGAAAAAAAAACCCACATGGGGAACCAAGGCAGTGCCCACAACCTAACTTTCTTCAAATTGTGCAGACCGAATCCCAATAGAAGAATCTCAGGTGGATTCTGGGCTGGACTGGACTGGAGGGATTTAAGGAAAGGAAAGGAAAGGAAAGGAAGTTAGCAGGTAAGGCCTAAAGTAACCTTCCATATCGTCCCTCCATTCTAGTTCAGACTCGTGGGATGTAACAAAGCAGTACTAACGATGGGTGGGACCAGACATACCAGCCTGCAAGACCAGTGCACCAAAAGCGGCATCCTGTCTGGCCTGCACATCCAGGTGGTAATGACACGCAAAAGAAAAGAGGGAAAACCAAGTCACAGCCCTACAAATGTCCTGTGGCAGAACAAGGCCAATCTCTGCCCAGGAAGACCCCTGAGCTTGCATGGAGTGGGCTTGCAGGCACACCGGCACTGCCAGCCCTTAACTTAATATGTCAATGCGATCGCTTCCCATATCCACTGGGAGATGGAGGCCTTCGAGGCAGTCTTCCCCTTCCTGGGCCCATTGAACACCACAAATAGGACAGCTGACCTCTAGAAATCCTGCATGTGCTCAGATAGCACCAGAGCACCTGGCACACATCCAACAAATGCAATATCTGGGACCCAGAGTCACCATGGTTCCCTCAAAGATGACCGAGCATAGGGTCTCCATCTGAAAAATGGGAACACGTAGGGCCTCATTGACCCTTTGAGATCCAGAACAGGGTACCAGGACCCTTCCTTCTTGGGGACCACAAAGTAGATGAAGTAGCAGTCTTGCAACTCAAGGTGGTGGTGCTGGTTCCCAGAGACAAGTAGGGGTCTAGAGCCGCTACAGCGTGTCCCTCATCACTCCAGCCCTTGCCTGGCACACAGCAGGAAGAAGCTATAAAAGGCGTTGGAAAGGGGCCGCTCAAACTTGAGCATGTAACCCTTACGAACGACCTCCAGCACCCAGACATCAGTCGTGATCTGGGCCCAGGCGGGTAAAAATTCTGCAACCGGCCTCCCACCAGTAGTAACCCCTTCGGAGTCCCCAAACCTTCAATGCATTGTCTTGGACTCAGGAGCACCCTATGGAGCCATCCCTCCCCCCTCCCCCCTTTGGCCTTCCTGAAAAGACTAGCTGTGAGGGAGGAACCAAGGGCGCTGTGGATTGCCACCCCGTGCAATATAAAAATGTCAGAAATCCCGATTCCGGCGTCGAGGGGCAGCTGCCTTCCCGGAGCCCATGGGTCTATCCTTAGCAGGCGTGAGACCTTTGACTCACCTAAGTCCTTGACCAGCTTCTTGAGGTCTGCACCAAACAGCGACTGCCCAACAAAGGAGAGTTTGTTGAGTGGGATCTTGGAGGCCCTATCCGCTGACCAATTCTGGAGCCACAGGAAATGCCTCGCAGCCACCATTGTGGTCATATTCTTGGCCAAGGCTCTGATCAGGTCATAGAGCAAATACGCCAAAAAGGCAGTGCCCAACTTAAGCCTAGCTCCCTCGGCCAGGGCCTGTGGCTCTGCCAATGGGTCCCCTAAGGCCCTCTGTACCCAACGGAGGCAAGCCTTGGCCAAGTAAGCCCACAGCCCGAAGCCTGCAAGGCCTAGGCCAAGACCTCTAAGGATTGCTTGAGAAGGGCTTCCATCAGCGGTCCTGCGACTCCTTCGGGGTGGCCCACCTTCCACCAGAATAGTGGTCTTCTGGGTGACCAACACCAGGGCATCCCCCTATGGGAGGCGCAGCCCTTCCCTTTCCTCCTCAAACACCGGATAAAGGCGAGTCATATTTTTGCCCATGGGCTCAAGTCCAAAAACGTAGCACTAAGAAGGGAATGCTTAAAAAGATATTTTATTTTTGACCGAAATTGCATGCCAAAGACCATTTGGCACGCAATTTCAGTCAAAAATAAAATCTCTTTTTAAGCATTCCCTTCTTGGTGCTACAGTTTTGGACTCGAGCCCCTGGTGTGCATGGTACAGTGCTTTTTTGTTGGTACATATTTCTGCCCATGTGCAGACCTGCATCGAGCACCTTCCACTCGGCTACAATGAGCTACTTCAACACAAAGTAGAAAGGGAAGGCCTTAGGGAGCTGCAGAACCCCTCGCAGTATTGAGTCCCCTGGCAACTCTGTAGCCATAGAGGATGCCTCTTCCAAGATCCAGAGCTTCGACAGAGTCAGAGAAATGAGCGAGGACAGCTCATCCCTATGGAAGGGCCTAATCACCATGGGGTCATCGCCCACCAGGAGTTCTTTCCTGCAGGAGCTCCGAGGGCCCCTCCAAGGCCCCCAGGAATTCCAGCAACACCAGAGAGCTGATATAGGTGTCCTCCAACAAGGGATCCCTTTGAGCCCTTTTTGAAACCACAGGGGAAAGTCCAACCCAAATCACAGGGGAAACCCCCCTTCCTGGCCTTGCCTCAGGCAATAGGCCTGGTGAAGGAGAAGTACAAAATCTGGCAAAAAGGGAGGGACCCCAGTAGAGGATGCCCCCTTTGAGCCTTCAACAACCTCCCAGAGCCTCTGCTGTGAATGCAAAGGCTCCCGGGCCCGTGATTGGGTCAGTGGCCGAATCCAAAATAGTGGCTGTTCCCACTACTAAGCTGGGCCCTGAGGCACTCTCCACCTCGTGGCTTCATTTATCGGGCCGCCCAGACCCTTGTGTGCCCAGGCTGCCTTCCAGCAAGTTGGCCGTGGCAAAACCCACCGAGAGATGTGCATGCCGGCTGCCACAGATGGCACACCTGCACTGCGAGTCCCCATTGGCCATCTGAAGCACCCAGCACTCCCTCCCTGGGCCGCATACCCTGCTGCAGCTTTCCTCCCACTCACTGGGACCAGCTGCTACACAGAGAGCCTCTCTGATTGCCGATTCACCATTTGCGCAACCTCCTCACATCGCTCTCCCGCTTTACCAAGGGACTGTTTCGGTGTTTTGGGCTTTTTGTTTTTTGTTTTAAAGCACAATCCATGCTGCTCAGCCCTGCTCCACCCCGAGACCTCTCCAAAGAGTTGGGAAGGGGGAACGGGGGAACATCTTGCACGGTGAAGGGAGGACTTAGAAGAGGGACTCAGGCCACCGGTTTCTACATCCTTAATGCCAACAAGACAGGCAAGAAAACAACAAATAGAGAAAACTTCACAGTACAGAGCACAGGCTATGCACTATCCACCATCTGCTGAGACTACTGGCTGGTTGAGGGTGCACAGGCTCCTTTGGGGCTGGTTCAGTTCAGTGATTTTCTCAGTCTCCATCTGCTAGTGGGTGGGCATAACCCACGCATCTGAACTGGACTAGAGGGATGATATGGAAGAATGGTATGGAAAAAGTAATAGAACACGAATGAAGCTGGCTCATTTGAAAGAGACCTTCAACAATGTCCAGAAGACTGCTCATGAAGAGCAAGTGGAACTAAAAGTAGATAAAGCGATGGGACCGGATGGGATACATCTGAGGGTATTGAAGGAACTTAGGGATGTTCTGGCACCTGTGCTGTTGTGTGACCTTTTCGATGCTTCTTTAGAGTCAGGAGTGGTCCTGTAGGATTGGAGAAGGGCAGATGTGATCCCTCCCCACAAAAGTGGAAGTAAAGAGAGGAAGCTACATGCCGGTTAGTCTGACCTGCAGTGAGTAAATAGAAACACTGCTAGAAACAGAGAATAGTACAGTTTCTGGAAGCCGGTGGATTGCTGGACCCGAGGCAGCATGGTTTACTAAAGGCAGGTCTCGTCAGATGAATCTGATTGATTTCTCTGACTGGGTGACCAGAGAGTCAGACTGAGGGAAAGTACTAGATACTGTGGACATAGATTTCAGCAAGACCTTTGATATGGTGCCACGTAGGCAAATTATAAACTTCCAGTGCTGGTTCCTTGGGAGGGGGGCGGGGGTGTGTGTAAGTGACTGATTACAAGTTAAGCCCTAACTATATTATTTATACACATACGGACATAGACATTACAAAGGCGGGGGGGGGAGAAGAGAAGGCAACCATTATTGTAAAATGTGCTAAATCTGCCTAGCAGTGCCCAGTGCAGTTTCTACAGTGGCTAGATCACTCCTTGCACAGCTTGGCCAAGCCATAGCAAACAAACATACATTCTATTTTCCTCTGTCTTGAGCAGCGATGCAGAATTATGGTTATATTATATTTGGTGGGTTTAGTCATGTGCAGCATCTGACAGTAATTGCAGCCTACAAAAATGTCTAATCCAGAATTGCATGCAGAAGAGCAGCGTGCCCTGGGATTGCATGGGCATTCGGATAACTGGAAAATGACAGTGCTTACACTCTGGCCTATCGAAAGTTACTTTTGCCTATGCTAATTACTTACGATACACAGCCTTCCATTTTCAGCAGGCCTCCTCTACCCACCCATTCCAGTGGCCTCCAACCGTTGCCAAATAGGATATCTAGTATCAGTATCCAGGCTCTATAGAGCCTTCATATGCAGCTTCCAGGATACTCTGGTGATCATGCCAGTAAATACTGATGCCATACCAGTTTTCTGCCTAAATCAAAAGCTTTACCACATTTGGAAAGTAGGTCTGTGGATCTGGCATGCATCTGTTTTAAAGTTGCACAGTCCATTTGTCTGAGCTCGTATGACATCTCCACAAATAGCAGCAGCAAAAAGACGCATGAGGTTCTCACCTGTAGCACTTATCTGAAGAGTTCACCCCAGCGAAGGATTGACTCCTAGTGATAGCCGAGGACAGGAGGCGCCGCTGAGGCCGCACAGACAGCGACATGGTGGAGCGTGTCCTTGAGGAGCCCCCTACAAGAGAAATCACGGAAGAGAGTCATCAGGAAGAGATCGGACCACAGGCTACCACAATAACAGAAAATTCTATCGAAGAACCTTCCTCCTCCTCCCCCCCCCCAAACGGACTGTTAAGCCCACCCAAAACACTTTCTAACCCAGCTAAAATAGAAAATTGTCCAAAAAGCGTATTATTTGCTAGACTACCCAGAGGACACGCTGCCCAGCAGTCAACTAAACACAAAATGCTCCATATGTTTTCAATATCATAGTAAAACTCTGAATTTGTTCACGGCTGAATTTGCTCAGAGACTAATGTTCATTTTTCTGAACTAATCAGAATAAAAATAAAGAGCTAAAGAATAAGGGCACAGGCTGAGGCACACAGAGCTGACATACTATAATTGTGAACATGTGGCAGTAGGACCAAAGTAAATAAAGTCCCCGATTCCTACATGCAAAATGAACAGTTTCCAGGAATATGTTTCATGGCCTCGTCAGGCAACGACTGTATTTTAAAAGCCTAGGCCCTTTTTTATACCCTATGGCACGGCAGGGCATATTAAGTTTATACAACTGTGTAATCTTTAAGTGCACCATTAATTATTCTGCAACATCCTACCCCCTTCTAATCTTTATCAACCAGAATAAAATTTTCATTTTAATTTCTTAATTTTCTATGCCATCTCTCTCAATACAGCTACAAAATTGTTTACAGTACAAAATCATACACATCGTACTTGGACAGATAATAAAACTAAAATCATCCATGTTTCTATGAAATTATATTTAGCAGCTCTGCTATGTCAGCTCTGAATTGCTTACTCATAAATAGGTCCTTTGTTGACAGTCTGCCAGATTTGTACTTATAATCTTAACATTTTTACAGATACTTTTTTCAGTTGCTATTCTGCGCCCTGTTAGCCTCACTATTCCAAGGCTAACCCTTCATCCAAAGAAATAGTTCCAGCTCCAGAACACAGCATTTTCACAATGCCTGAACCAAAAGGTACTGGGTAATGGCCCTTGGCCCTTTCACGCATCAATTTTGACAACAGTACCTGGTTTTTGGTGGGGGGGGGGGGAGGGTTAAGAATATGCAATTTTTTCTTTTTACTGGATGTCAGCTTCAAATCATACACGGCTAATAGTCCTAAAGTCCTTAATTTTCTCTTGCTAGAATTCTGAACACACAATTAAAAATTCTGCATCAAAAGGTCTGAGTTTAACAAAGCATGCAGAATTTTGCATTACTAACAAAGGATACTGCTTGAGTGATCTTTGATTAAAAAAATAAATACAATACTTAAAAAGTACAAAACTGAGTTTTTTGCAGAATTCCAACGTATAAATTGGGGCAAAACAGCTAAGCCAATTTAGAATGTCCTAGATATCCATTACTGATTACCTTTCATACACATCCTCTGCACCCATTAAGCTGATTAGAGACAGGCTTGCTGATAAAACATTATGGGGCTGAGGGCAAAAATTTAGGAGGAGCCTTAAAGGCCTATTAGCAAGCTGTAGATCGAAGACCCAGGGTAATAACCCTGTTTATACTTCCTTAACACCCGTTGTGGTCAAAAGATTTGTCTGCCTCCAATGAAGACCTAGCATGCTCTACAGTAGTTACACCAGCTGTTTTCTACGTACAGGTGCCAGCCCTATAAGTGCCCCCTCCCAATATATAGGAGGCTCTGTTCTATAGAGCATGAGCAGATGTAGTCGGGGTCAGTTCTATCATGAGGCAGGGCGAGGCTGCTGCCTCAGGCGACAAATTTTGGAAGTAGCAAAAAATGCCCTCCAAAACAGACCAGTGGCAGCCGCCTCATACTGCCTTAAAAAAAACAGAAACAAAACAAATGCTAATCCTGGCCGCAGCCTCCTCCCACTGCTGCCTTTCCTTGAAATACAAAGCAAAACCAGCATGGGTCTTTGCAACTCCGTGCTTGTTAAGACTGCAAATGCCCGCCCCCTCTGACGTATCACAGGCTGCGGGGGTCCAGGATCATGGGAAGGGGCAGTCTGAGGGCAGGTTCAGGGCTCAGCTGGAACAGGGCAGTCAGTGGCAGTAACATTTGTTTGTCCCCCCCCCCCCCCTTCCCCCAATAAAGCTGCCTTATCATGGCTGAGTGCTGCTGGGAACACTGTAACAAAGCCCCCAAACTGCACTGCTCAGCCTGCCCAATGCCGTTGTGGTCCTGTTCGCAGCAAAGAGCAGCAGCGGCAGCAGTTTTTTTTGTTTTTAATTTAAGCTGAACTCAGGTGCAACTTTCCTCAGGTTTTGTTTGTTTTTTTTTTAAACCACTGCCGCTGATACTCTTTGCTGCGATCAAGACCACAATGGCATTGGACAGTCCTGATTGCAGCAAAGCCCCCAAACTGCACTGCAATCGGGCAGCTTTACTGGGGAGGGGGGAACCCAAATTTTCACTGCCGCTGACTGCCTGATTCCAGCTGAGCCCTAAACCTGCCTCTGCCTGCGTTCCTGGACCCCCTGAGCTGAGTAATTATTTATTAATTTTTACTGAATGGGTTACAAAATTTGCATTTCCAAGTACAAAGTTGCAAAGACTTGCGCCTTTTTTGTTGGAGTGTTTCAAATCTGAGGACTGCTGCCGCTGCAGACATTGGAAAGGCGGTAGCGACAGCAAAGGTGAAGGGAGAGAGAATGGGTAGAAGGGGGGATTGCAGGACACGAATGGGGGTGGGGGCAATGGCTAGAAGGGAGATGCAGGACAAGAAGGGGGATGGGATGGGGAGTAATGGCTGAAAGATATGCAGGATACCAGGCAGATGCTGGACATATAGTGGAGGGGCAGACAGTAGACAGTATTACTGACATAAGAGGATAGAGGGCACGTGGTGGACACAAGGTGGTGTAGAGGGATGGAGAGCAGATGTTGGACAAGGGGTAGGGGATAGCAGAAACTGGACATAGGGTAAGGGTCATAGGGGTAAGAAAACGCACAGGATGGGGGTATAGGGCATAGTGAGCAAAGGCTAGACACAAAGTAGGGATGAAGGGCAGATGCTGGACATAAAATGGAGTGGTTGGCGTGAAGACACTGAACATGGGGAGATAGAGCAGATGCTGGACATGGAGTGGGGGAGAGGGGGATGCTGGACATGGAGGGGATAGGATGAAAAAAAAGAGAGAGGCACTAGATGGTGAGAGAGGGGGGAAGACAAGACAGGGCCACATGTAGCGCCGAGAATGCTATTAGATGCGCCTCTGCCCACTGTAGCATCTGCTGACTCTCCTCCAGCAAGGACGCACTGCCCGTGCCCCCCCTGTCGGTTGATATATGACACTGTCGCCGCATTGTCGGAGAAAACGTAAACCGCTTTCCCCTCCACCAGGCTTTGGAAGTTCTGTAGTGCGCACTGCACCGCTCTCATTTCTAGCCGGTTCATCGACCACCCGGCCTCCTCCGCCGACCAGATGCCCTGTGTCACCCTTGACAGACAATGTGCTCCCCAGCCCAAGAGACTGGCATCTGTGGTGATCAACACCCAGTCCGGCTGCTCCAGAGGCATGCCCGCCAGCAGATGACTGGAGTCTAGCCATCACTCCAAACTGCTGCAGACTTCTTCTGGACACACCAACCGCTGAGACAAGGGATGATCTTGCGGAGAACACCGGGAAAGTAGCGCTTGCTGAAGCAGCTGCATATGAGCCATGGCCCAAGGTACGAGGTCTAAGGTCGCTACCATCAAACCTAACAGCTGCATGTACCGCCATGCCGTTGGCGCTTGCACCCGTAAAAAGCCCTGGACCTGACTTTGAATCTTCTGCACCCTGTCTATGGGCGGAAAAACTGACCCGACGACCATATGTTTATGTTTATGCAATTTCGTGATATACCACCCAGGCTGAAGGGCATCAGAGCGGTTTACAATCACATATCAAACAAGGCCCTGAGATACACCAACCGTTGCACCAGCTGCAATTGACTTTTGGCCTGGTTTACCATCTAACCAAGCCCTTCCAAGAACTCCATGACTCGACCGGTCACCGTGACCAATTCCTCCACGGACCCCGCTCAAATCAACCAGTCGTCCAGGTAGGGATGCACCCGAATACCTTCCCACCGCCGCAACCACTACCATCACCTTTGTGAACGTCCATGGCGCCGTCGCCAGACCAAATGGCAACGCCCAAAACTGAAAGTTCCCCACAGGGACGGCAAAACGCAGAAACCTCTGATGATCTTGCCTCCATGAGATCTATGGAGGAAAGCACCTCGTCGAACTTTACCACCAGAATCACTGATCTGAGCGTTTCCATCTGGAAATGCGGCATCCTCATTGTAATTGTAGTCTTCTTAGTCATAGCCGAAACCAAGGCATCAACCTTAGCCATCTGCAACAGCTCTCTCTCCTCCTGCGGTACCGGGTACAGACGGCCGATAGCCCGGCTACCCCTCAGAGTGGCCTCCGGACACTCCCATTCCGATTCAACCATCTGCTTGATAACTCTATGGACCGGGAAACACTTCTGCTCCGCCTTAAACCCCCGGAGCAAAGGATCCTCCAGAGGCTCCTCCTGAACTACCGGCAGGGCTAAATTCAGAGCTGCTAGAGAATGAGCATTGAGAGCCCCCAGCTCCTCCCTGCAAAACACCCTGAACATATTCGGCTCGTCGCCCGGTACTGACTATCCTTCTTCTAACTCTCCGGCCCACAGATCCAGGCCGGACTCTGACAGAATCTCCCTGTCCTCCCTCATCCGGGACCCCAAGGCCTGCTGCCCCCAGCTGTCTAAGCCAGACTCTAATTCCAGGCTCCTTTGCAAAGGATCCTCTCCAGGGTCATCCACCAGAGCAACGTCCAGCTTTTGTGAACCCAGCAACCTAGAATCAGTACTCTTACCCTGTGTGCCTGCTCTTGCTTCATGCAATACGCCTTATGCATAGAAAGAATAAAGTCGGCTGAAAATAAGAGCTCCAAGGCTTCCCGCAGCCCTGGCAACTGAGCCTGGGGTGGTAAAGTCACCCCCAAGGGCTTTTTAGACTTCGATTTCCTCTTTACTGCCTTTTCTAGCAGCGCGGGAGAAACTGCAGCCTACTTCAAAATGGCCGCCGCTCCCGCCTTCTCCACTGTGCCCTGCAGCTTACCAGCGTGCTCCCCCAATGTCAATTTCACCTCCATCTCTGCCAACACTCTCTCTAAGACGCTACGCCGACGGAGACAAGACCAGCAGAGCCCGAGACCTGACAACCCCCGGCTACTAGCACACTGAGCGCACGCTGCCGCGATCGGCAGCATGCGCCTGACACTGGAGCCGACCGCGTCATCTGCCACCCGCCCTAAATTTAAAAAAATCTGCCTAGTCGATACACAAGCGCTGCGATCGCCGAGTCCCTGCAACCTCCTACCTTTACTTGTTGCCGGTAAGGTCGCTCACTATCCCGCAGCCAGCGAGAAGTGAAAACGCTGCTCAGGAGGCAGAAGGGAGTGCTCTGGGGCCTCCAGGCACTTTCCCTCCCAGGCAGTCCAGCAACAGAGGCTCCATTCCTCTCGAGGTAGGCTCTACTTCTGCTGCCCCTTTTTCCTACCACTCCAATCCTCCTTTGACCAATTAAATTTGGCAACCTCTGGTCTTACAGCCCTGCTAGGGCCACCCAGGACCTCCTTTATTCCACTATCTCCTACCACACTCTGCGTCTTTTTCCTTTTACTTTAACAAGGAGCCTAAGTAAAAACAGTCCTTTTCAGCTGCTGAGGATTAAAAGACTGAGTCTCTGGCACCAGAGGGAGCTGTATAGGGTGTCAGCAAGACTCTGTGTTGTTTTTCAGTCCTCAGCTGCTGGAGGGGATTGACTACCCTATGGTGCGATGAAGAGGAATGGATGGTAAGAAGGAGAAATGAAATCTGAGTTGACAGAAAAATGGAAGAAAGCCAAAAGGAAAAGATCAGTGTCTAAGATGGAAGGACGGGAGAGAAGTGGCAGATGGACCAGACCCTAGAAGGTGAATTAAGAGAAGATGAGGAAAGCAGAAAACCAGAGACTTGGAACAACACACTTAGAGAATAAAATGACCAGACGGCAAAACGTAGAAAATTTTAATTTATTTTCAGTTTAGTGATTGAAATGCGTCTGTCTTTGGACTTTACAGGCCTAATATTCAACCTTCGATAGTGTCTGACCGCCACGGTCAAAAGTGAAACCAGATATTCAGCGCCAGAATCTGGATATCCTCTGGCACTGAATATCTGGTTTCAGCCCTCACTGGCACAGCTATTCAGCCAGTGGCAATATTCAGCCGCTATCCGAATAGCTGAAACCGCATAAAGTTAGAACAGTTGTTGAGATGACCTGACCTTATGCACTTAGCTGGTTGGTGGACTGAAAATCGCTACTAACCAGCTAAGTGCTGGGACTACCCTCGTCCTGCCCACAGACTGCCCTGAAACTCTCCAGACAGTGGCTGGTTAGTGCTGCTCAATATACCTTTCAGCGGGATTTATCCGGTTAGCAGGTTCTGCTAACCAAATGAACCCCTTTGAATATTGGGCTGTATGTATATATGTTATCTTTATACTCTACACAGTACAGGGGCATCTGCAGCTCTTTCCGTTTCTCTGTTGTTGTATTGCATGCGGAGACTGGGTTTGGGGGATTTCAATTTAATTTTTATCTGTATTATTTTATTTTTAGTTTGCGTTAATTTATTTTATGCTTGGTGAGGATCTCTCTATATTCTCAGTGTGTGACCAAGGCCAGGTATTCTGTTAGCTTGGCGTTTCTATGTAATGATAGATAGTAATCTGGCTAGTTTTGTTTTCTGACTGGGTATATGAATAGTCTAGGGCTCACTGCAATAGAAATATTTAGGAGGATGTTTACTCAATTGGTTTAACCTAACGAGGTGCTATCTGCAGAAACTGTGTTATCTGCAAGAGTGGGTGGGTGTGTGCAACGTACAGTTACTGCAGGTGTCAGTGTGCGGTAACCATCAAATTTGCAGACATGGGTGCTCATAATGCCACCTCAACGGGTGGCATTATGTGCATCCATGGTGCTGCCGGAGGACGCTTTCTGCAATTTTGATGCATTATCTGCTGAGGAAATGCTGTGCAGTCTCACAAAAGATAGCATGCTTTAACTGCAAAAGCTGTGCACTTTCAGCAATTTTTTGCCACGTTAGCTGCAAAAGCCTAACGTGCTTTAGTAAACAGATTCCATTAGTGTGCTGCTCTTTTCCAGATAGGCTCCTTGTGTGAATTTTGGAAGTTGATACTGTTACGGTATGGTAGATTTTCTCTATAGGTCCTGAGTAATTTTTATAAGGTTTTATATTACCTTACAATATCTCCATGACTGCTTATGCATAGTTACTCACCTGTAACAGGTATTCTCCGGGGACAGCAGGAATAGGTCCTCACATATGGGTTACATCGGCACCGACAGAGCCCACACGGAAGCATCTCCCCAGCTTTCAAAGAAAGCCTTTGGAAGATGCACCATACCTGCGTGTTCCCCTTCCCATCCAAGGATGCCATCTTGCCTCAGTTTAATGACATAGTTAAGACCGCAAAAATAAAATACGGTCAAGAAGCAACTCCAAGGGTAGGAGGGAGGTTGTGAGGACTGATTCCTGCTGTCCCCAGAGAACACCTGTTACAGGTGAGTAACTATGCTTTCTCCCGGAACAAGCAGAAGTCAGTCCTCACATATGGACTGCCCAGCTACAGACTACTGAGAACCTGTACAAAATGCCATGGGTGACTAGAGAAGGTGAGCCATGAGCCGCAGCAGTTGAAGCCCAACTGAGAGACTCTCACAAGACCCAAGTGTCCGGATAGGCACCAACACTCTGGTAGCCTGAACACAGAAGGGTCGGAGGGCAGACGTTGCCTATACCCCGAAGAGATTACAGAGCATGACCTGGCCAAAGGCACTGACCTGTCAGGATTTGCTCTCCAGGTAGTAGTGAGCTGCGAAGGTATGGATCAAAGACCAAGTGGAGGCCTGGCAGATTTCCATAACAAGTACAGAACACAGATTTGCCACAGAGGTGGCCATGGGCCTGATGTGCTGTGCCATGACCCATTGGTCTAGTGAGATCCCAGCCTACTTATAGGCTAGGGCAATACGGTCTGCCACCCAAGTGGACAGAATTCGCTGGGTCCCTGGAAGCCCCAGTCGACTGGGGTCATAGGAAATGAAAAGCTGAGGCGCCTTGCGGTGGCCCCGAGTCTGTTGCAGATAAAAGGACAGGGTCCTTTTATAGTCCAGAGTATGGAGAACAGTCTATGCCTTGATGGCATGAGGCCTTGGTAAGAAGGTGGGGAGCACCACCTCCTGACTGAGGTGGAAGAGGGACACCACCTTTAGCAGGAACTTGGGGTATGTGCGGAGCACCACCCTGTTCTTCTAGAACCTAGTTTTAGGGCGGCTCTGCCATCAGAGCCTGGAGCTCACTGATCCTGCGAGCTGAGTGCCACGAGAAAGACAAACTTCCAAGAGATGTACCAGAGGTGGCAAATAACCAGGGGCTTAAACAGCAGCTTAGTGAGCTGTGAGAACCACATGGAGATCCCACTCCACCATTGGTGGGCGGACGGGGGGCTTGGACAACATGAGGCTCCACAGGAAATGAGAGATAAGGGGCTGAGCCTTGATGGGCTCACCCTCAATGGAGTGGTGGTGGGTCACAATAGCACTCAGGTGCACTCTGAGTTGTATTTCAATCCCACCTGGGACAGGAGGAGTAGGTACTGAAGCACCAGCTGCATCAAGCAGAACGGTTCGCCTGCCTCTCGGCGCACCACACCGAAAATAGACACCACTTGAAGGCATATACCCTTCTCATGGAGGCCTTGTGGGAGACCAGAAGGACCTCCTCCTTGTCTCGGGGGAGGTTGAAGGGAGCTAGAGCTACCCTTTCAGCTGTCAAGCTGTGAGCGACAGGAACCCCAGGTTGGGTGTAGGAGAGAGCCCTCCTCAGGTAAAAATAGTCCTGAGTCGCAGCCCAGGGGAATCAGAGACACTGCCGAAAGACAGAGAAGCAGCAGGAACAAAGGTTGCCTGGGCCACTGGAGGCTACCAGAATCAGTGATGCCCTGTCGCACTGGATCTTGAAGAGAGTCTTGGCGACCAGCGGTGTCGGCAGGAAGGAGTAAAGGAGGCCTTCTGTCCATGAGATGAGGAACACATCCACTCTCACCAGGGAGGGGTGCAGCTGGCAGGAGCAGAAGCGTAGCAACTGTGTGTTGTCCGGGCTGGCAACAAGTCAATTAGGAGGATGCCCCCGAGTCGGAAAAGCCGGAGGCCGCTCTGGGGTCCAGGTGCTATTCGTGCAACTAGAGGACTCTGCTGAGCCTGTCCACCAGGGCATTGTCCAGGCCCGGGAGGGAGACCACCCACAGGAGCATCGCATCACGTGTTGCATATGAGGAGAGGGCTACCGCCTTCTGACAGAGGGAGTACGACACTGTGCCCCCTTGTTTGTTGACACAGAACATTGTGACTTGGTTGTCCATCTGGACCAACACCAACTGGTGCTGCAACCAGTGGCAAAAGGCTCAGAGTGCCAGAAATATCGCCTGAAGCTCCAGGAGGTTGACCTGCCACTGGCACTCCATCTGGGACCAAATGCCTTGGGTACGGAAGTCCTCGCAGTGAGCTCCCTATCCTTGCAGGGAGTGTCCGTAGTAAGGGCCTGCTGGGGGGTGGGTGCCTGGAAGGTCATCCTGGCCTGAAGGTGGCAGGGGATCTTCCACCAGTCGAGAGAGTCCACCAGTTGACGGGTCACTTTTACCCTGTCTCAAAGCCTACCCTTGGCTTATGTCCACTGGGAGCGGAGACACCACTGAACCATTCTCATATGTAAGCAGGCATAAGGGGTCATGTGGACAGTGGAGGCCATGTAGCCCAGCAAGCAGAGAAGGAAGCGAGTGGGCACCGACTGGCGGTGCTGCACCTTTGTGGCAAGTGCTCTGAGGGAGGAAGGCCTGGCCTGGAAGGTGTCTAGCTGAGCCCCTATAAACGTCCAGCACTGAGCCGGAGAGAGGTGGACTTGGGATAGTTGACGACAAACCCCAGGGGCTGCAGGATGTGGATGGTGCATTCGGTGGCATGGTGTACCTCTGCAGCTGTGCTTCCCCTTATGAGGACAGGCATCGAGGTAGGGAAAGACAAAGGCCCCTTGGAGACTAAGCTGAGCTGCGACCACCACTAGGCACTTGAAGACCCTTGGCGATGACTCCAGCCTGAAGAGTAACACCCTGTACTGGTAGTGACCTCCTCCCACCACAAACCGAAGGTATTGTCGGTGTTTGGGATGGTCAGGATGTGTGTATACACATCCTTCAGGTCTAAGGAGCATAGTCAGTCTCCCTGCTGGAGGTAAGGCAGCAGTGTTCCAAGGGAGAGCATCTTGAACTTCTCCCTCACCAGAAATCTGTTCAAGTCTTGTAGATCCAGGATGGACCTGAGGCCCCCTGTTCGCTTGGGAACGAGGAAATATCTGGAGCAGAAGCCTTTGCCCCAAAGATGTTTAGGCACTGGCTCCACCACCCTGAACGCAAGGAGGCCTGCAAGCTCGGTGAGGAGCAGAGTCTGGTGAAGGAGAGGCCTCACAGGTTCTCCTGGTAAGAACAAGGGTGGCATCTGTTGCAGGTGGAGGAGGTATCCCTCCTTGACTACTTGTGGCACCCAGGAATTGGTGGTGATGGAGGACCAATGCAATGTGTGCCTTCGAGTCAGTCCTGACTCCTGGTGACCCAGAAGCTCCTCGGTTTTCTTGGCAGTGTCACCGGAAGTAGATTGCCAGGCCTTTCTTCCGAGGCAATGGAGAGTTAAGTGACTTGCCCAAGGCCACAAGGAGTGCTAGTGGGAATCGAACCCTGGTTGCTTGGTTACCAAGCCAGTGTTCTAACCACTAGGTTACTCCTCCACCATCTGTGAGCAAAAAGGGCCAGACACCCCCCTGTGGGCTGCTGGCAGAGAGAGGGCCTCCTGGGGGAGAGGCAGCCATACCCAAGAAGTCAAAAAATCCCTCCAGCCTGGGCCAGGACCAGTGCCTGGTTCTTAAGCTTATGGGGGCCAAGCCCTTGCCCCTTGGACTGTTGTCCCTGCTATGGGGCAGAGAAGACCTGGTACTGTGGGGCATTACCAAACACCCCCTTCTTTCTCAGGAAGAAAGGCTTCTTCCCCAGGCCCTTCTTATGGGGGTGCACCAAGGTCTTCTTCGAGAGTCTGGTCATGGTCAGGAACTCAGTCTATCTCAGCAGCCTTGTCTGACATAGGTTTTCCAAAGAAGTTCTCTCCGGTGCAAGGGACATCAGTGTTTGCCCAGGAGACTGCAGCCATGCCTGGCTTTGGGCCCCAATGGCGGCCACTCTGGCTGAGGATTCAAAGCCATTGTATGCTGCTCGAGACAGAAACTTCTTGACTGCCAAGGCCAGTGACTTGAACCATTGATGAGATTCCCATTGAGGCCTGCAGAGAAGCTGGAGAGCTCCCTCGCGAATTCCTTTAGGTACATACCAATGTACAACTGGAAGAACTGGACTTGGCAAATCAGTAGACTCCTAGTAGCATTTTCGGCCGAGGGCATCCAAGGTTCAGGCCTCCCTACCTGGGGGCACAGAGAAATGAGTCTTTTAGCTCTTGAGTCGCCACATGACCGACTCACTGATAGAATTGTGAGGGAGCTGGGTTTTTTGTAATCCCAGGCTTTGGCGAACTCCGTACATGGAGTTGAGCCATCTACTCACAATGGGCACCGACACCGGTGTTTCCCCACATATGGAGGAGGTGCTCAAGGATCGGAGGGAGAGAACTGTGAGGGCCTCCTTCAGAGAGGCCTCGTACTGGAGGATCTCAAGTTCCTCCTTGCAGGGGTCCTCCTCCACTTCCGCCTTGGTCTCAAACACAAGCACCTTTGCTATATCCTGCACAAAGTCAAGGAAGGCAACATCCTTGGGCAGGGAACGACGCCGAGACACCAGTGGAGACAGGTCCAATGGCATGTTTCTTTGTCACCGGATGTCCGGGGACTACTTGTCCTCAGTATCCCAGTCTGACTCAAAGTCAGAGGAAGAATCCAAAGCTCCGTGGCTCCCATGGTTGGGCCCTGAGCCCAAAGGCCCGTGATCCCCAGAGAACCTGTGGTCTGAGACGCATGCACTCGCCGGAGAGGACCGGTGTCCCAAGTAATGGGACTGGGACCTCGTCCGATGCCGATGACTCTCTAGAGGTCAGTAGCGCTCGAGGATAGTACAGTTACTTACCTGTAACAGGTGATCTCAGGGAACAGCAGGAATTAGTCTTCACATGTGGGTACGTCGGCGCCGACGGAGCCCGCACGGGAATGCTCCCCAGCATCCAATCAGAAAGCCTTTGAGAGCATCCCTCGCGCCTGCGCGGTGACTTCCCGCCTTTCCCACTGCCTCTCCCCAGTTGAGTTTCATAGCTGAGACAGAAGGAGAGGAAGAGGAAAGGAAATAGATAGATACAACTCCTAGGGGAGGTGGGTGGGTTGTGAAGACTAATTCCTGCTGTTCCCTGAGATCACCTGTTACAGGTAAGTAACTGTGCTATCTCCAGGAACAAGCAGGAATGAGTCTTCACATGTGGGGACTCCCTAGCTGAGGGTGCCAGGGGAGATCCCATAAAATGCGTATCCCTGGACAGGACGGCATTTTCCCAACCTGGATCCCCGGCATCCACTGAGGGATGGGGGGTAGGAGTTGAGGAGAGAAGAGTTGCAGAGGAGCAACAAAAAAACTAAAGACCACAGGGGAGAGGAGTCTTTAGAATGCATGTCAGGTATCATTAAAGTATTTAATGAACTAGTACCATATAGAGCTTACCTACTGGATTGTAGGAAGTAGAACTGTGATGGAAGGTACTGTAGACGCAGTAGCGGAATCTTCAAGGGAACTTCACAGCCGTGAGGATGAAGTTCCAAATCTGGAATGGGCAGGTGACCCAGGTGTCAACTGGAGCAGGAGAAGAACGGCAGGTCTTCAATGGAAAGCTTTATGTGAAAGCTGAGAACTCTTTAGGCACAGAGTTATTAACATTGAGGATTAAGAAGAAGACTGACCGATCTGGAATTAGCCCAGTCCGGAAGGGAAGAGAAGGTATGGAAAAAACCCCTTTTCCCAGGGAAAACAGGAGGGTACTCCGGAACACTGAAGATGTACACTGTCTCTCCTAGCCAATAAGAAATAGGAAGACATTGAAGTTTGATACCTCATAGATAAGGAGGTGTATAACAAAAATAGAAGCTGTTGACGCCACAGCAATAATTTTGAGTATAACCAGACCCAGTTACCGAGCCATATGATAATAGGCAAGCGGACTGTCCGGACAAGTGTGACACATATAGCTATATATATATATATATATATATATATATATATATATATATATATATAGGCATGGTTTATGCCCACCCAGGGTACAAAAACCATGTATGCATAGGAAAACAATACTGCCTGCAACTGGGCCACAGAAGAGACATCCACATGGGAAATGTGATGCGAAAAACTGCATCTAATAGTAGGGGGTGAAACCACCCGAAGAGTATAGAGAATCTATTTCTGTGGTACAGGGATGCAGATCAGTATAGTTGCGTGAAGAACAGAGGACAATATCAGTCCGGGGAGAGCACGGCAGGAGCACTTTAGGCTGCCGATGCGTCCCAAGGACAGAAAACGCATAGACCAAGATACCAGGATGACCCAGCCAAGGGACTCAGGGGTATCATGTACAGTAAAGAGTATGCGTTGTCCAAGTGGAGCAGAAACAGAGTGCCAAGCTGTAAGGAAAAAAGGGGGAATTCCTGCCAGATTGGGAGCTCCTTGGACATTCACGCAAAACAAACTTGTCTTCTGCAACACAACGGAAGACAAGAGGGCATAATTATCTAGATAGCCATGGGATGACTATATAAGCCTCTTCAATTATATGGAAGACCCTCAGAGACAAAGTCCAATGCTCTAAGGCAAGGGCCCATAGTGCGAAGCCTCTCTGACGATTGCAGAGAGCATCGTGCAGGAGATGGGACTGACAGAAGTCAACAGGTTGCCACATCCTCGATAAGGACATGGCCAGAAGATAATCTGCAGTGAGTGTCAGCACGCAGATAGTTGAGAGCAGTGTGCAGAAGCATTAAAGTACGCACTGGAACTCCTGCACGCACAGCAACTGAACAAAATAGCAGAGGGGATTCTCCTGTATGAAACAGGGAGAAGACAGACCAAGGGAGCAGGGATATTCCGGCCCCAGATGATGATCCCTAGTGACAAACAGAGCACTCGACACCGGCGTCGATGCCGGGGAATCGGCCCCGTCCGAAGCCTGCACTAACCCCGCTCGTGGCTGGGATGCAGGAAGGCCAGTCTGGGTCGAATCGATCGGTCCCGAAGGCACCGAGGACACCAGTTGACAATCCTCGGCGAAGAGTGGATCACTCGACGCCGGCGCCAATGCCGGGGAATCGGCACCGCTCGAAGCGGATACCACCCCCGAGCATGGCTCAGGTATGTTCTGTGAGGAACGAACCCCAGAAACAACCTGAAACCCCGTGAATGCTTTGGAGCCCGAAGACTCCCGCCGGGGTTTTATTGCCAAAGGGGTCTTGAGGGGAAGGCCGAAGCCGTCGTCATGCTGGGCATGAGACTTACCCCTCAAGAATTGGCTAGTCTTAACAGACTGTTTGCGGGTTACCTGATCCTGGGGAGAAGAATAAATCGATGTCCTCACCTCAGGAGGAAAAACAGCATCGAGGGATACCTGAAAAAGAGAGGGTCTTCTCCCAACCCTAAAGCCCGATGGACCGGGGGAAAAAGGGTCAGGACCCAAACAGGATATACACCAAGTGGTGGAGTCTAAAAAGAAGACTAAGTGGTAAAAGAAAACAAAAAACAAGATACCGGCGGTGCCGGTATCGGCGGGAAAACGGCCGCGACCACAAGAAAACAAAAAATAAGGATTTAAGAGAAAAAGTTTCTGCGGTGACAGGAGGTACGTCCTGCCGGCTCCGCGGAAAAATGAAAACTGGGGAGAGGCAGTGGGAAAGGCGGGAAGTCACCGCGCAGGCGCGAGGGATGCTCTCAAAGGCTTTCTGATTGGATGCTGGGGAGCATTCCCGTGCGGGCTCCGTCGGCGCCGACGTACCCACATGTGAAGACTCATTCCTGCTTGTTCCTGGAGATTAGCTTAACGACTGGGGACACCCTCGGAGGTAGAGGGTCCAGTCGTTGGGACGGATGAACTGGACATCAATGCCTGCTGCTGGGCCAGCAAAGCAGTGATACTGCACTTCAAGGCCACTATCCTGGTCTCAATGCCAAATGGCTCTGCAGCCTTTCACACAGGCACCGATGGCTTTGAGCCCAGCATCTGTTCCACTGAGTCGTCGTCCTCGACCAGGATGGCCTCAGGGGTCAGAGGCCGGTTGTCCAATGCTGATGACTCCTTCCAGGGCAGCTTGCGAGGCCAGTCCCACTCAGACCCTTTGGACTCACGCCAGGGACTGCGGTGCCTGGTGTGGAATTTACCCACTTTTCCCAACCCATCCTCTGAGGCAGTCTTCAAGCTCTTCTTGCTTCCACCTCCAGGGAGTTTCTCTGAGAAACCATGGCTGCAAGACTTAGAGGCAGCCCGGGCATTGCGGGGCACCGAGGTACCGGAGGGGTCCCTGGAGCATAGTGTCGCCGGGGACTCCATTGCAGAGTCTGATCTATGGAATCATTTCTCCTGCTGCAACTGATGGCTCTTGATGGCCTCTGCGGACATGGACTTGCAAAGGTTGCTGCCCAAGTTGTCATGATCTAGCCAGAGGCAACAATCATGTGGGTCGGTGAAGGACATTATCTTACTGCACCAATCACATTTTTTGAAGCCGCTGGAGGCCATGAGGAAAAACTGGCCCTTCAACCCAGGCGAGGGTCTGAAGCCTACTGACCAAAAAGTGTACGAAGTGCTGATTGAGGGACACCTCGAGAAAAAAACAAGAAAATGAACCCGGAGGAGCAACGCTTAGGTGAGCTGGCTCGGGGGTGGAAAGAGTAACCAGTACACGTACCAGAAAGAATAATTTTAAGGCAAAAAAGAGAAACTTTTTTCTGGGGAAACGAGACAGATGTCCAGTGAGCTCTGCAGAAAAATGGAGACCGAGGCAAGATGACACCCTTGGGCAGGAAAGGGACCATGCATGTGTGGTGCATCTCTCAAAGGCTTTTTTTGAAAGCTGGGGAGATGCTTCCGTGCGGGCTCCGTCGGTGCCGATGTCACTCATATGTGAGGACTGACTTCCTGCTTGTTCCCGGAGAAAGGTTTATATTGCTGATATTGATACCAGAATCAGAAATTATACTGACACCAGAATCAGAAATTATTTTGTGTATGATGACAGTGGTTTCCCCAGGACCTTTTGAATGGGTGCGCCACTTGGCTGATTTTACTGACCATCCGGCTAACAATCACTGCAAAATAATGAGAAAGAATGGAAAACGAAAAGATAAGTAATTATGTTGTCTGCTGCAGGCCAGCTTATACTGTAATGTGACCCACCAGGCTACACCTTCATGCCACCTGGCTGGCGAAAATTTCTGGGGAGAATACTGGTTGAGTTCTTTGGGGAAATGTCCTCTGCATTCATTACTGGAAAAGGGTTTTTTTTAGATGTAGAATATATGTTCAAAAACGAAAAAGCAAGCACAGTGCAGTTTAGAACACCAAAATAAAATTAGCTGTGGTTCTTTTTTCATTTTGTTCCTTGGTTTGTAATCATCGGGCATCTCCTTTGTTTTTGCAGACTGTATAGTTACATTTAATAACATGCCAATCCAGTGTGCAGTATCAAGTATCAATATGTTTTACATTAATTATATAGCCTGGGAATCTAATCTGCTACATTTTTTGTTGTATAAAAACAGCATAATTAAGTTAAAAAGAAAACCCCTTATATAGCCTGGGAATATATTGCTTTCTTTATTTGTGGAGTAATCACCTGACTGGTATTGAGTGTGGTGTGGGGGGGGGATGTTCCTGACTAGGGCTCTGGGAAATCCCTCCATTTTGGCTACTTGGGGAGGGGGGCACCAGCTTATCTCTTGTCTCAGGCAGCAGATTGTCTTGAGCCATTCCTGGATGAACTGAACATTAAGGAGAGCTCCACGTCCAATTCAAGATACCATGCAGCTCTTTGAAAATGTGAGTTGCATAATACCTACACACCCATGGGATTGGGGAATTTAGTAGTTGGTATGGATGGTCAGACTGGATAGGCCAGATGGTCTTTCTACCATCATTTTGTCTGTTTCTATGTAAATAAGCAAGGCAGTGAGGAGATCCCAAAGCAGACTTCAGAAAATAGCAAAACTGAAAGCCGATAAAGCCACGAGGCGAGATGGGAGCTCAGAGAAGTTCTGGAAGACCTCATGTCTGATCTTTTCAATTCTTTTTTGGAGTCTGTTATGATACTAAGGGCCTCGAAAGATAAGAGGAAGCTATAAATTACAAGCTGGTTAATTTAACGCTGGTGCTGGGAAAATGAATGGGAACACTGATTTAAAAAAAAAAAAAAAAAAAAAGACAGCTCATTTTCTTGAATTCTGGTGATTACAAGATCCAGGGGGTAGATCTGGTTAAGCAAATTTAATCAAACTTCTTGATTGGGTGACCAAATATGGTGCTTAATGTGGTGCACCTAAATTTCAGCTAAGCCTTTGACAGTGCTCCATATAAGCAAATTAAAACAAAGTAGCTTAGGTGTGAACCGAAGGTGACTAACTGCGTTAAAACTAAAAACATACAGCAGCATAACTAATTTTCCATGCTTCACGTTTCGACCATATCACTCCCCTGCTCATCCGTTTGCATTGGCTCACAGTTTAATTCTGCATCTAGTTTAAGATTCTCACTCAGGTTCACAAAACACTTCACACCAATCTTCTGCAATACCTGTCTTCCCTCATCATACCGAACACTCCTCAACATTCATATGAACCTCTTTTTTCTCCCACCCTTCCCAGGCACACTTAGAATCCACATGTCACTCCGCTTTTTATTTCCTTGGCCCTTTTCTCTGGAATAATCTCTCGCCTGCCCTCTGGTTAAAGCTATCATTTCCCAAGTTCAAATCACTGCCCAAAACTCATTTATTCTCCACAGCATATAACCATCCACCGGACCACTCATAATTCTACTTCCCCTCCCTCTACGCTCTCTAGTCTGCTCTGATGTCCTATGCTTCTTTCCTGTCCATCATTGGCGTTCTTTTCTATATGTATTTATAATTTTGGTTTTATCTTTGTAAACTGCTCTGCTAAGGGTGGTATATTGAGTACTAATAACCAAAATGAAATGAAATGGGAAAGAGGCAACAGGACTTTGTTTAACAGAGATCATGCCATTGAAAGGTTGGGAGGGGGGGGGAAGAGGATAAGAAGAGGATTAACAGCAGACTACTGAAGGGTTCAATCTTGTATCCAGTTCTGTTGAACATTTATATATGTTTTATGAGTTTATTTGGACTTGATCTACCAATCTTCAGGTACAATCAGAGAAGTTTACAAATGTTTAAAAACGTACTTTAAACATAAAATAAGAGAGGGGAAAAGACAGTATAGGACAGACAATAGTAACAATACAGATACAGAAGGTAAATGGGAGAACATTGAGAACAGAAAAGTGGGCTAGATTAAAACAAAAGGGTAAATCCAGGCTAACACCAGCAACCAGGCAATCCTACCTGGAAGGGACTCCGAAAAATTGCTCAAAGAGATATGTCTGAGATCAGATTTACAATTTTTATGTGTGTGGGCAAGACGAAGGCAGGGAGGTAAACTGTTCCATTAGATGATAGAGGGGTTAAAGGGGCACTAAGCAAATCACCGGTGCGGTGCGGTGGATGAGATAAGTGTGATTTGCTCTTATGGTTGGTTTTTAAACCACATGAAAAGTGATCTTTGTTTAATCAAAAAAAGGGGCATGTACTATATGTGAGTGACAGAGTGGTTTTGTCTCTCGCTTGGTTTATGCCCGACAAATAACGATAGTGGATGGTGGAGGGAACTTGTAGTATTCCTTCTTTTGTATGGTTCCTCCTGTGCAGGGCCATACCAGAGATGGGAGAGAAGCCATGCTGTGGGAGGCAAAAAAACCCTCCCGGCTGGGTGGGAGCCGGAGCTGGAGGCTTGGGGGGTTTCTGCCTACATGAGCCCATGCCCCTGTTGGGGATCTGGGGTGGCCTGATAAGTGGGGTAGTTGCGGTAGGCATTACCCTTCCTCGGGAAAAAGGGCTTTTTACCTGAGCCCTTCTTTTTGTGAGAAGGGGCAGAAGTCTTCTTGGAGAGCCTTGTCCGGGTGAAGTACTAGGACTCGATCTCCGCAGCCTTTTCAGTCATGGGTTTGCCGAATAGGTTGTCACCTCAGCAAGGGAAATCGACCAACTTGTCCTGAACCCATGACTCCAGGTCCGACGACATTAGCCAGGCCTGACAGCATACACCGATGCTGGACACAGCTACTCAGGCCGAAGCCTCGAAGCCATCGTAGGCTGCTCGAGACAAACTTCGAGCACTCTCGAATCCCTGTTGACAAGGCCTTGAAGCGCTGCAAGGGTTCCTCGGAGAGGCCAGCCAAAAATCCGGCAATCTCCTTTGCCAGGTCCCGTAAGTACATGCCCATGTACAGCTGGTAGGTCTGGACATGGCATGACAGCATCGAGCCCTGGAAGCACTTTCTGCCAAGGGCATCCAGGTTCTGGGCCTCCCGGTCGGGAGGCACCAAGGAGTGCGTCTTTTGGCTCTTGAGCCTTTGCATGGCCGATTCCACAACCATGGAGTTGTGTGGCAGCTGTGCTTTCTGGAACCCGGGGCTCTTGCGGACTCAATAAATGAAATTGACCTGCTTGCTGAGATCCGGCATCGAGGCCGGGGACTCCCACATGCGGAGCATTAGCCGTTCCAGCATCGGAGGCACCTGCACAGTAAGAGCTTCCCTCGGGGGAAAGTCATACTGGGAGGCCTTGAGCTCCTCGGCTCGAGGCTCCTCCTTGGACTCCGCCGGGAATGCCAAAGCCTTGGCCATGTCCCTAACGAAGTCCAAGAACCTGGTGTCCTCCGGGGGGGGGGACCTTCTCCGAGGCTCTGAACCCGGCAAGTCTGATGGGATACACTGGGTACGGTGGGTGTCTGGAGACTCCTCATCTTCCGTCTCCCACGCCGATTCCTCCGAGGAGGAATCTAGTGCTTCAGCCATGAGGGCTTCAAGCCCGACCGCCCCGACGCCGAGGGCACCGGCATCGACGACCTTGGTCCCGAACGGGAGGTCGAGGGAGACCTTGGCCGAGGATCGACTCAAGACCTGATTGACTCAAGGATCGGCTGGGCCTCCAGGGTTGACTTGGACGTCGAGGTCCCGGTGGTCAGGGCGGATGGACCAGTGAGACTGGCTATCAGCGCCCGCTTCTGCTTCATGAAGGCAGCCATGCTGCTCTCCAGGGCCGCCATCCTGAGACTGAGCTCAGAAGGCTCCGCAGCCTCTGGCTTGGGCCCCGACGTCGTCGGGTCCAACGCCGGCTCTCCCAGAGGAGAGTCAACGAGGACAACAGGTGTTACCTGACTCGACGGCTCCGGCTCCTTACGAGGTAGTTTTGCCGGCCGCTCCGACTCAGAGGACCCGGGGCGACAGTCGGTGCTCCGCGTCCTGGAACCCGAGGGCCCAGGCTGATCAGAAGCCTCCAACGACGTCGCCCTCACGAGCTTCTTCTTCCTCCGGTGTTCCCTGGAGGGAGAACCCCGTTCAGAGGACCCACAACGCTCGGTGTCGGACAGCTCCCGAGATGTCGAGGCCTCTGACGAGGTCCGGGCTCGGACGGTTGCGGACTCCGAGAAAATCCTTTCACGTTGATGCTGCCTGCTCCTCAATGCCTTGGAAGACATCTTGCCACACGGGCCACAGGGTCATGGTAGGGCCCGCGGCATCGGAGGCAGCAGTCATGTGTGTCAGTAAGGGACATCAATTTCTTACACCGATCACACTTCTTGAACCCGCTGGCAGCCATCAGGGGAAAAAGGGCCCCTGCAAGGTCAAATGACTGGGCTGCCAGTGAAAATGAAGAGAAAAAAAAAAAAGCGCGAACACTAGTCACTAAGGACAAAATCAAAAAATGTGACCGACTTGATACCGGTGTACTGAGCCAAAGGCAGGAAGGGAAACCGGCGTCGAACCAGGTCAAAGAAATGATTCTTCAAAAGTTTTGATGCACTTTTTCTGAGGACAGCGAAACAACGTCCGTTGAGCTCTGCAGAAAAAGGGAGACTGAGCAAGATGGCACTCTTGGGCGGGAAGGGGACTGCGCATGCACAGGCAATCCGAAAGGCTTTCTTTGAAAGCTCGGGAATTGCTCCGCATGAGGGCTCAGTCGGCACCGACGTCACCCATATATGAGGGCTGACTTCCTGCTTGTTCCTGGAGAATGCAAGAAATAGAGTATTTCCTGCACATGAAGGAAAATCCAATTGCTTCTTTTACCAATTGTCAAACATTTAGAAAGAGCAAAAATGAGTGCAGATTAAAAGCAAAGGTTACAATGATCGTAACACAGTTCTCTCCTCCAATTCGTATCAATTGGCTGATCAGCATCCCAGTAAATCTCAGGTTTTTCATGGTTTCCCCTCTTCAGACTAGCAAGGCACAATATAGGTCCCAAAAACCAGGACATACAAATCCTTGATAGATATACCAACATGTAGTACATATTTCTGACCATCAGACCAACTGAAAATTATCAAAGTCTAGTCACTTGCTGCTGCAGGAGCTGCAAATGTCCTGTAACAGGGCGGCACGCATGCAGGGGAACTCGCACTGTTGCGCCTGTTCTGTACCAGGGTGGTGCATGTACAGGGGACGTTCACACAGCTGCAGCTGTTTTGTAATGGGGTGGCGGGCGGGTATGCAGGAAAGCCTGCACTGCTGCTGCCCATCTGTGCTGAAGCTCGGTCCTAGTCGATTTTGAATAGGGATAGGCTTGGGGAGGGGTGGGGCACACACGCAGCCACAATCTTTGACTGCCATTGCAGCCTTTGTTTTTCATTTCTCCTCCCCTCCCCCAACTGTCTTTTCTTGGTCTTGATGGTTTGTATTGTAAACCGCCTTGGTGCTCTTACGGAAAGCGGTAAATCAAATTTTGAACAAACATTGGAACAATAAATCGGGAAAGGGATTTGGAACTTTATAGCCATCTACATTGTGTTGCATGGAGTAGATTGCAAGAGCTCTGCAAATGATGTCGTCAAAATGTCTCCACCCAAATCCAGGTCCTGCAGTTTTCATCTAATTCTTGGTTTTCAGACTCATCCATGGCAGAGAAGGGCAGCCTGGACCTGCAGACACTGCAGGGAGATTTATAAAGCCAGCACTGGACTCCATGCTCATGATGGCATGGAGGTTGTGAGCCCCAGATAAGTCCCGCCAATTCACACTACAAGGCTTTATGGAAACGAGGTTCTGCATTAATAAGAGGACATGCCTAGAAGTCATAACTGTTTTTGCCTCCCCCCCCCCCCCCCCCCCCCCCCGCACCCCCAAACAGCTTGGCCCCAAAACTCCACTGGTTAAAAAAAAATGAGATGACGGTAACTAGAGTGACTGTCAGCTCCAGGAGACGTTTAAAGCAGCAGTGCTTTAAAAAAACATTGATAGTTTCCCAATTCCGATAACCTCCGACGTTATTCCTAATTCTTTTCTTCTATGTTCTCATTTCTTATGTTTTAACAGTCTTTAGAATAAAAACATGGGCACTTCTATTTGTGAAGTCACCAAGTTTTTAAATATTAGGCGTCTGAAGTCTCCAGCTGTTGCCCACTGGGGGATGTGGTAAGGCTCAGCATGGCAGGCTTCCAGGACCAAACTACAAAATGAGAGGGCTGGCTAAACAGGAAAAGCTTTGACAGGATAGTTTCAAAAGCATTTCACCTGTGTTAAGCAATCATGTGTGAACCGCCATGCCTCTTGGCGCCATTCAAGGAACACATTCCTAGGGTGCATATTTAGGTTGGAGGAGGGAATTTAGACATGAGCACCTATTTTTCAATTTAAAAAAATCTGGCCACAGAAAAAAACAGGCACATGTATGCACATTTAGCAATTTACAAAAAGAAAAGTACATGCAGACAGAATCTGAAAACTGCTCCTGGACACCTACTTAAAAATATTAAGGTTTTAAAATATATAGTTTATCGTCTTTTTCTGAAAGACAACTTGTTTGCTTGTCTATTTCATTTGAAACTCCAAATTAAAAATAAAAGAGGAATCAATGCTTTTATGTGAGCAGCTACATGCAAACTTTACCTATCTACAGTATGTTCTACCACCTACCTTTTCTCAGCCTTGGCACACCAGGCAGTGAAGGCCCAGACTCAAAGCAAGAGCAAATCCTCTAATGCCAAAAAGACAGTGCACCCTGCCAAGGATCCAGTAACGGTGAGATCGCTGCCAACAGCCTGTATGTTTATGGGAACACTCCAGCTCCCCTGCACACCCCTTCCCTCCCCATATCTTTCATGAGCCCAGCAGAGAGCAGAACACACTATCCTCTGCTGAAAACATTCTTAACATAGCAGAGATCAACAGTACCTGGTACTGAGGGTAAGAGGCTAAGATGGCAGGAAGGAGGCGTGAGATGGGGTTTCAGCAGTGTAGATGCATAGACTCCTTAGAGCATGCAGACACAGAAATCCTACAATATAAACTCCACTGGGAAGGGTAAAAGTTGGCTTGCTCCTTACGCTGAAAAGCTTTTCTGCTGCAAAAGTTCCAAAATTTGCTGGGGAAGGGTGAGGCAGGAAAGAAACAGAGAGCTGTACCAGGAGGAGGGAGGGCACAGCCTTGGGCTAGTCATCTATCAGCAGTGTGACCGACAGTGCAAGTTCCCAACCATCTCCAGAAAGGGGAAAAAAAACAAGCCCACTGACCTTTTTGGTTAGTTTTTAATCTGATTTCCTGTCGACATAAAATTTCCCTAAGAGTGAATATGGTGCTGGAAACACACTGCCTGGCTAGGGTTAACCCTTTGGCCAGCTGCAGCATGCCAAGAATGAGCGACAGAGGCCCAAGCTCTTTCTTGATCCTCTGCCAGTCCCAGTAGCCCCTCAACATCCTCCATACCCAGGACTGTATCAAGTTAGAAATGTGCCCTGTGCGACTCGAACCTAGTGGCTCCCCACTCCACCCAGCCATGTGCAGAAACTCGCTCCCGTCGTGCTTCCTGGAAGCCCAGTGATGACATCAGTGACCCTTTTACCTGCGCTCTGTGTAACTGCACCCTAACACAACCCTTGTCCCTTTCACTCTCCCATCCATTAAACTTTGCCTCTCTACCTCACCAAATCTTCAAGGTTACTTGAAGTAAAGCTTTGTAACCCTCCAGAGAATATACGCCCCGTTTTTCCAGTCATCCTCAGAGCCAAACATGCCTTTGGTTAAGATCAAATGAAAAACTTAAGTCATATGACTGTGTATGTATATAATATAGAGGGTGAGGGGGTAAACGCCCATTCACGCGACTGCTTTGGGGGCATGAACCCATTTAGATCCTGAGAAAGCCTCCAATTAAAAAAATAACCAGCTTTTCCCCTTTCACAAAAAAAGGCTTCACATGAGCCTCAAGGATCTCGGCCTCCTCTCAAACATCCCCCACTCCCCACCCAAGAGAACGCACACGTCTTTTCTGTGGCAACTCCAATACCCCCACCCATATCCAAATGGTGGCACAAGTCAAGTGCTCTCTTTACTGGCACCGCAAAATAGTTTTGCTTCCAGATTTTACACGACTTCAAGGTTCTTTTAGATTCCACAGCCTCTGATGTCTTTAGCACGCAGCCTTCCTGCGGCACAGGAAAGAGTTCACATAAAGACACAATAGATAACAGAAGAGGAGCAGGCTTCCAACCCAGCTCTGCTACAGAGAAACCGGCGGTTTATGCACTTCTTCCCTATCCTCAGCTACTCTACAGGCAGGGATCAATATTTAAAAAGCACTTAGAGGTTCGGCACCGTGCCACTAAGTGCTGCTGTTTTTTGTTTTGTTTTGTTTTGTTTTTTTAATTAAATGTGGCGGCATTATACATATAGCTGAATATCAACATTCCTCTATTCATAGAGCAGGGAGAGGGCCATAAATCCATATTACTACTACTATTAAACCCCTACTATAAACTATATGTACAGGCACAGATTCAGCCCCTATACCTAAAGCTTATATGGGCCAAAAATCAGATATAACTTGGACTGTCCGAGCCAAATGTATAACTTGTATGTTTAAGCCCCAATATCCAGATATTCTAAATATACATACAATTTATACTTATTTGTTTTTATAGACCTCTTTATCTTTAAATCAAACTGGTTTACATTTAACGATAAGTTTACATGTAACATTGAAATCTTAAACTAAGGTAACATGAATAAAAAAGGTCCGTATCCTTTTGTCAAATCTTTTATAGGGTACATTTGGATATTTTTATATTACATTACTTGTTCTAGGAGTGGGTATTATTCTACTTTTTGCTAAAAGGAAGATATCACTATGAACCGGTATTTGTGCTATGAGACCTTGATTAGGTCTATTTAGGTTATGGCTCATTTCCAAAGTGTTCCCTAAAAAGCAGTGTCTTAAGTTCCTTACGAAATGCTGGGCGGTCTGAGATGGTTCTTTTCTTTTCAGGCAGTGCATGCCAGAGTCCTAATGTATATATTGTGAAAGCATATGCCGTTTTTGAGTGCTCGAGAAAACTATGTACAGGGTCTCCAGGCTCTCTGGTTTAGAGTCTTGTGCAAGATGGACTGTAGATAGGGAGAAGATAAGCTACGAGTTACTTTGAAGATGGTTATTAGGAACTTGTGCTTGATTGGACAAGGGTAGTCAGTGCAGTTTTAGGAAGGGTATAATATGGTTAATTCTTGATGCTCCATAAAGGATTCGGGCAGCTGTGTGTTGTGCCATTTGTAGAGAGTGTAAGGCAAGTTTTGGAATTTCATGGTAGATGCTGCAGTAGTTCAGAAGTGGGAAGATCATGGCCTGGAAAACCATCTGGAAATCACTTGCTTTGAGTTTTACAGAGTCCTAATCTTGTGGTATATCATTTTGGTAGTTTTTCTAATGGGTGAATCTAGAGAAAGGTATTGATCTAAATAATGTAATTCAGGTTTCACCTCTAATTCTTCATCTTTGGTGTTGAACTCTCTGTCCTTCGTTATGTAGAGTGCTTCTGTTTTCCTATAGTTTATTGATAATTTATAGCCACAGTGATAGTGTATTGAAGCAATTTATTATTGCTGAATAGTTGGGTTTTATGGTAGAGAAAGGAAAGTAAATCATAATCAGGCTCATTCCGAGCCACGAATAGCGAGGATGAACATCCCCGCCTAGCTTCCCTGCCAGTTGTACAGGGAAGCTAGAATGGGCTGGGAAAGGAGAGGATCGGGGGCGACGTTAGGGCAGGCAGTGGGCAGTCGCTGGCCCCAGGCGTACAGGGCCGATTCTTTTTTTTTTCCCCCCAATTTCAAAACTTCTTTATTTGAGAAAGAAAATAAACATTACAATAAGTCCACATCAAGAGGATAGCTGCACTTAACTACAAGATAACTTAATTCACTAACAATGATAAAAAGATATTAAACAAGAAAAACAATCCCTTAAAGCAATAGCTATTCCAATAAGAATGGATCCATTACAATGCCCGCAACACCTGGTGTTCCTAGGTGGTTACCCATCCGGGTACTGACCAGGCCCAACTCTTAAACCCCATTAGCTAGGAAAGGAAGGAGGAAAAAATAATCAACCATTTTCTTTAGTTAACAAAAAAGCCTCTAGCTGCCCAACATCAAGGAAAACATACTTAACACGTTCATAAATCAAAATACACTTACAAGGATATTCCAGAAAGAAGGAAGCCCCAACTACTAGAGTCCTCGCTTTTAACACAACAAAAGCTTTTCTACGCTTTTGTGTTAATCTACAAACATCAGGAAATAACTGGATTGAGCTACTGCAGAAAGCTTGATCCTTTAAGAAAATATAATTTCATCACTAAATTTTTATCTGAAAGTAACAAAAAGGAAGCAATCAAAGTAGCTCGATATGGAATCACATCTAAAGTCTTCCAGGCCATAATCATGCCCCACTTCGATTACGCCAACCCCATCCTACTTGGACTCCCAAAGAGCTCGATAAACCCCTTACAGCTTGCGATGAATACCGCAGCAAGAACCCTCTATGGCGCATCTCGCAGAGAACATATCACCCCTATCCTGAAGAGCTTGCACTGGCTCCCCGTCCAGTACAGGATCACATTTAAGATCCTCACTTTGACCTTCAAAGCAGTCAACTGTATCACCGCAAATATATTGTCAGATATGATCCAACTTACTCCAAACAACAGATTAAGAAGAACCACATCCTGTAATACCATCCTCCTTCCAAAAGCCATCACAAAATGCAACAAATCCACTAGAAAGCGTGCCTTTGCCTTATTCGCCCCTTCTTGCTGGAACTCCCTCCCAACAGAAATCCGCAGCATAAATAACCTCCCCCAGTTCAGAAAAGCCCTCAAACTGCAATTATTTATACAACACTTTGGTAACTCCGACAGCATCACCTAGACAGTACCACATGATCTTATAGTCTAACAAGCCAACGCTGTCTAACCAATTTCCGATGAAAACTCGTCACCTCCCCCATCTATCCCCCTTAGGGCCTGTATCATAAACTTAGATGTGATGCAATCCCTGTGTATATAATGTATAAAGTTCACCTGTTACCCTTGTTTAAATCTCCCTTTGTTTGCTATGTATAAAGTTCACCTGTTATCCATGTTTAAACTCCCTGTTCTATGTAAGTTCAATGTATGGCTGTTCCTCATTGTACAAACTTGTTTATTGTAAACCGTGCTGATGCTGAATAGTGCGGTATAGAAAAACCTTAAATAAATAAAATAAATAAATAAATAAATTCCAAAAAAGCAGAAATATCTAAGGACTCAGCAGGAGGGGACTTCCCACTATCTTTGATAATAGGAGAGGAGGTCTCCACAGAAGACAAAATAGGAACATAGTATACTGAGGAAAACTTAATAGACTACATCCTCAATTAGCAAAACTTCTTTGAAATACTTATGTAATAATATCATAGGTGAAAGATAATGAGTACAAGGAAAATTTAAAACACACAGATTTTTTCCACGAGCCGCATTTTCCAAAGATTCTAACTGATGATGTATATTAACACTATCTCAGATAGAAGATGAAACAGCAGCCTCTAACAACCGAGACTTGACCTTCTAATTATTCAACGATTTAGTACAATTAGCAAGGGAGTCATGCTCTGAAAGTTTCTGCACCAATTCCTTAGAAAACTGCTGTACTTGGGAAAGAGATGCACAGAGCGAAATGCTCTATTTCTGTCACGGGCTCTGGCTTCTGCCCTTCTACTTGAAGTCTGCTCCAAGTGCTCATCAACCTCTTGATGAAAAGTAGTATTTCCTCATTTCCCTTCAGCTTCTTAGTCCAGAAGTGCAACTAGTTCCCACACATCACGCAAAGAGACATCAGTAGGGGTAATATGCGGAACATCAGAAGAAAACTCTAATAAAGATGGCAACATAATTTTCATTTTTCCCGAATCGCTAGGCAGACATGAGGGCATTTGTCTGATGGCAGGTTCACCCCCCACCCAATAGCTGTTCCTTGGGGGGGGGGGGGGAACACTGTTCAGCACTTCCTTACCGGGCAGGGTTAAACCCGACGCATTATAGGATAAGTCTGAGACAGTACTCACAGAGTCAACAGACGTGCCCCATGGGATCAGAATCACGATGCGTTCTGTACATCCGGTTCAGACCAGACATACAGAGGGGTCTACGTCCAGGACAGAATCTGGCTGAATGTCATCTACATAGATGTGGATTAGACATTCTGAGCCTGCATGATTTTGCATATTGGTTGGATGTACGTGTTAAATAGTAGTGATGTATATTCAGCAAGACTGAATATAGGAATAATTTGAATCTAAATGAGATGTTTCAAATTATTCACCAGATATATTAAAGTATTGACCTCTTAGTGTCTGCATGGGTGCTACATTTCCTGCAGCTCAGAGGCATTCTTGCTGTCTGACTTCCACCAAGCTCCCTGATCACAGCAACAATATCTCCTACTGAGAGAAAGCTTGTAATGCCAAGACTGACTTTGGAAGGGAACAAACAACTTGAAAACCCATGAAAAAAAAGAATCAACATTTCCCATTATGAACAAACAGCCCTGCCCCAACACTACTAAGTTCAGAGAATATTTCTTAGAGAAGAAAATGGAAACCAGAGAACCTCAAACATGAGATGTATAAGGAAAGAGGATTTATTTTTTGTTTTTAGAGACTAGTCATTTTAGCCCTAGTTTTACATGTCTAAGAGCCACGTTGGGGGGGGGGGGGCAAGAGAGATTTGTATATTCTTGGATAAATTTCACCCTTCTGTGTGTGTCTCTCTAATGTCTTCATGGAGAAATAAACAGAGCAGTGATTCGCAAACCTGTCCTGGGGCATCCCCCAGCCTATCAGGTTTCTAGGATACCCACAATGAATATTCACAAAACAGACTTGCATGCACTGTCTCTCATGCATAGCCTGAAAACCTGACTGGCTGGAGGGTCCCCCAGGACACATTTAGGCACCACCAATATAATGAACAAATAGGAACACTTGGTTCATTCTCCGATGGGGCACACAGTGGTATGGAGTACTGGCACCTCTCTCACTGCCTGCTAAAATTGACCCATGGTCTTCATATATTAAAAGACAGAGCCTTGTATATGAGTAGTAGCACCTTTGTTTTCTAGGAAAATAATGCACCAATTCCCCCCATTGTGTTTGTCCACTATGCTGTCACAGATATCTATCTTTACTCTCTGCGGTCTTACTCTCTCCCTCCTGCCCCAAGCATGCTCTATTTCTGTCACGGGCTCTGGCTTCTGCCCTTCTACTTGAAGTCTGCTCCAAGTGCTCATCAACCTCTTGATGAAAAGTAGTATTTCCTCATTTCCCTTCAGCTTCTTAGTCCAGAAGTTTCCATTGTTCATTGAAAGTAGCTTAAGCCAGCTATGCCCTATGGGGTTGATATTCAGCAGTGGTGGTCAGCATTTTTAAAGCATCTAGCCACCGCTGCCGAAACTAAACATGGATATTTAGCACTGGACGCTGCATAAGCTTCGTCACCACCGAGAGGAATTCCTAGCCAAATCGGTGGCAATATTCAGCCGCTAATCGGAGTGAAGTGGTAGAGGAGCCTAGTGGTTGAGCCTAGTACCCACAAGAGATCAGGGTTCAATTCCCACTGGCACTCCTTGTGACCTTGGGCAAGTCACTATCTTGTCAAGAAAATCCAGGGGCTGCTGGGTTGCCAGGAGTCAGCACTTACTTGATGGCCTTAATTGGATTAAAAAAAACGCACGCACACACACATAGTTAGGACAGGCCAATCCAGTTAGCTGTTGAATATCACCGCTGACCAGATAGCTGCTGGGACCACCCCAGCTCCGCCCACAGACTGCCTGAAAATAATCAGATGTTTCCAGGTTGATCTGTGGGGGCATTCAGCAGCACTACCTGGTTAGGGCGCCGAATATTGGGTTCACAGGGATTGATGCGGCTTGCAAGTCCTGCAAATAGCATAAGCCCTTTTGAATATCGATCCCTATTGTATCCTATTTTTTCTAGGAGAGTATGTCATTAGCCCTTTTGAATATCGATCCCTATTGTATCCTATTTTATCTAGGAGAGTATGTCATTAGCGCTTTCAGTCTCTGCATACGACTTGTAATGTAGGCCTTGTACGATGAAGCTTCAGTAGCACAATATGATCGCACATCTCAGAATGCCTTAGAAATGGGACAAACCACCCCAAAAGCTGCATTCCTCTGATGCTTTGTCAGGGATATTGAGAGCGCTTTAATTTCCACCTCCAAAGAGGCTTCTGTTGATAATGCTGGCAGGCATGAGACCAGGGTCACCCCATGTCATTACCAGAGAAATTACCCAGTACCATCTGGTCACTGGTTGCATGTCCACTATGTACATGCGATGAAAAAAAGCACACCTTTACCCAAGTCGGGCAAAAAATAAGTTAGCAAAGACTACCGCAGCAAAATTGAAATTACACTTACCTGGTAATTGTAGTTCCTTGAGTGACGACAGTTTAGTCCTCCACCTCTGGGTTATGCACCTCCTCCTGCAGCTTGGAGACTGGACAAGTCAAACTTGTGACATCACTGGATATAGCCTGCCGGGATCGCCCATCATCCCCAGTGAACTACTGACAAAGCAGACTCAAAAGAGCAACAAACAAGTAGCTAACATTTTAACAACAATTTGAATTCGAATGGAAGGCATAACTGAAAACTTATGTTACCATGAACCTCTCCTGTAATCACTTTCTTCCCTGCCACACCAGAAACCAGAAAGAGAAAGAAGAGAGAGGTCCAGAAAATCAGAATGAAAACAGCAGCAAATCATCTTAAGGCGACACTCACCTGAATACCTGGATTCTGCTCCAAAACATTGCCCTGCTAATAAAACAGTCCCTGGGTGGGATTAAGAACTAAACTGTCGCCACTCAAGGAACTACAATTACCAGGTAAGTGTAATTTCAATTTCCTTATCGTTCCTCCAGTTTAGTCCTCCATCTCTGGGATGTAACAGAGCAGTACTAATGGGCGGGACCTTTCCAGCCGGCACGCAATACCGCCGACCCGAAACGGGCATCATTCGCCGCTAGCACATCAAGGCAATAATGTTTACTGAAGGTATGAAGAGAGAACCAGGTGGAACTAGGCTCAGGCCCAATGGTGCCATACGCCCCTGCAAAATATAGGTGGAAACAATTGCCTCCTTAATCCATCTGGAAATGGAAGACTTCGCTGCCGCTTCACCTTTCCTTGGACCACCAAACACCACAAACAGATGATCCGATTTGCGGAAAGACATTGATACGGCCAAATATCGCCCCAACACCCTCTTTACGTCTAATCGCCGCAAACCTCGATTGGAAGCGTGTCCTATCTCCGCCTGCAAAACCGGAAGAGAAACCGTTTGATTCAAATGAAACGGAGAGGACACCTTTGGCAAAAATGATGGAACTGGCCACAGAACCACCTTTTCTCTGGAAAAGCACAAGAAAAGCTCCCTACATGAAAGGGCCTGCAACTCAGAAATGCGCCTTGCCGAGCAAATGGCTACCAAAAACACAGTTTTTAGGGTTAAATCCTTTACGGACGCTTGGCCCAAAGGTTCAAAAGGACTCCTTAAGAGCGCCCCTAAAACCAAGTTAAGGTCCCACGGAGGAACCTAAATTCTACACGGAGAACGCATTCTGGTAACCACTTTAAGGTAAAGTACCACATCGGCGTGAGTCCCTAGCGACCAACCTTGGACTTTACCTCGATAACATGCTAGGGCCACTAATTGAACCTTCAATGAACTGGCGGCCAGCCCTTTCTCGAACCCGTCCTGAAGAAAACTTAATACCACAGACACGGACGCGGTAGTGGTGCGGATTTGATGTCTTGAGCACCAGTCTTCAAAAATCCGCCAGATATACACATAAGCCAACGATGTGGAGTGTTTCCGTGCCTGAAGCAATGTTGCTATTACCGACCTAGAATAACCTTTCTTCTTTAGCCTTGCCCTCTCAATGGCCAAACCGTAAGCAAGAACCGATCCACCCGGGGCATTCGAAGCTGACCCTGTAGCAACAGATCCTGCGAAACAGGAAGTCTCCACAGGACCCCGTCGAGTAGCCTCACTAGGTCAGCATACCACGGGCGCCTGGACCAGTCCGGAGCCACCAGTAGTACACGCCCCTGATGCGCTTCAATACGCTGAAGCACGCGACCGATGAGTGCCCACGGTGGGAAGACGTAGAGGAGACCCGTCGATGGCCAAGGCTGAATCAAGGCGTCAATCCCTTCCCACATGGTCTCCCTTCGTCTGCTGAAGAACCGACTCTATTTCACTGACTGGAATGTTGCCATCAGATCCATGATCCGTAATAAGAGCTGTCAACTCATCTTTCCGGAAGACTCAGATGATCCTCGCCTGATCCTCCGGCTCCGGGATCTCCTCCTCCAAGTCTTCGATATCCGCCTCCATTTCGAACTCTGCCTCCTCCACGTCCTGCCACCCCAACTCTGAAGGGGAGTGATCCAGTGGACGAGGCCTCTTGAGGGGTTTAAGTACAAGTCTTTCGCCATCCGTTACTGCGGATTGCAGAACCGTCAAGGGGAGAGGTAACACCCCTGGCAACTTACCTTGGTGCTGGCGACAAAATGCTTGATGCATGATCAAGACAAAGTCAGGACAAAAGTCCCCCAGCCGCACATCGGCGCTGAGTTACAAAAGCGCACTAGGGCCCCCAGACACCGCCTCCGAGCCGGACATGGATGGAACCGCCAACCACGCCTCTCCCTCCGCCCCTGCTGCGGACCCCTGGGAAGCGGGGACAATGGAACTTTCCATCTGCTGCTCCACACTGGCCGACACGGCTGCACAGCCCCGACAGATGCCGATGTCTGCGACTGTGCCTCTATGGGTGCCGCAGACACCATACTATGGACACGCTGACATGAGCTAGGCGGCCTTCCTGCAGCCCCACTAGTTAAAGTGAGGAAAGTACACTATATACTTGTATGCTGGTAAATAACTAATTTTTTTAAAAATTTTCTTTTTTTTTTAAAATAAGACCTAATGACTGATTTCTGATGTCCGCGGTCCTTTGACCCGAGCGAGCTAACCCCCCACCCCCCCACAAGGCTAGACCCCCAAGGAGAAGCTCTCATAAACAGAAAAGGTTAAGCCAAATCAATTAAACTAGATAACCTCAAATCAAAGAAATCAACAATAAACTTCTCTAAATGCCTAAACTAACGCTGTCCACGAAACTCTGCTGCCCGCTGGGCCTGCGCAGGCCAACACGCAGTGAAAACCGCGTGCTCAAAATGGCCACGGTTCATGAGGAGAAATTTTTGGTGCGCAAAAAAGAACTCACCCCTGTCAGAGAAGTCACCCGGGCGAGACTTGACGGCAGCCCGAGGGAGAGCCCAGGCCGCTGCTTCCTCCAGGTCCGCAAGCTGCCCCCACAGCTCCTACAAACCACGGCGTCACTCAACGCTAAACGGAGCGACGTCCGCTGCTAAAATGTCAGCTGCTGACTGGCCTGTTGAACGGGACGGCCTCCGCAACCGTGAGCAGTCACTCAGCAGACGCTGACCTGCAATTGTGCTGCTGCTGGAGTTCTCCCCCGTGCCTTCAAGGGGGAGAGATCCGTCCAGAGAGAAAAAGGTTTTTGGCTCGGCAGGGAAAGGCAAACGAAGTTCTCAGGTGCCGTTTCCCCTCTTTTTTTTTTTTTTTTTTTGAAGATAAACCCACACTAGAAAGCAAAGAAATTTAAAGGGACAGAACAAATTGAAAATTAACGCCCCAAAAATTAAAAAAAATGTATATCCCTAACTAGCTAGCTCCTTATCAGTTTCTCTAGTGAGCCCAGACCTAGGCTCACTACATCCTCCTGCTGCATGGAGACTGGACACACTGGGGATAGAAACTTAGAAATATAGAAATATGACGACAGAAAAAGACCACATGGCCTATCTAGTCTGTCCTTCCATATCAACAACTACAACAGTCCACTTTTTACCTTTAGAGATCCTCTGTGTTTGTCACATGCTTTTTTGAATTCAGTTACTGTCCTCATCTCTACCACCTCCACTGGGAGACTATTCCACAGATCCACTACTCTTTCCGTAAAGAAATATTTCAGCAAATCCCTCCTGAATCTATCTCCCTTCACCCTCATCCCATGTCCCCTCGTAGCAGAACTTGCTTTCAATTGAAAGAGGCTCTCTCCCTGAACATTTATGCCACGGAGGTATTTAAACATCTCAATCATATCACCTCTATCCCACCTTTCCTCTAAGGTGTACATATTAAGATCCTTAAGTCTGTCCTCATATGCTTTATAATGAAGCCCACTAATCATTTTAGTAGCCACCCTCTGCACCGACTCCATCCTGTTCACATCCTTTTGAAGGTGCGGTCTCCAGAATTGCACACTATACTCCAAATGAGGTTGCACCAAAGACTTATACAGAGGCATTATCAACTCCTTTTTTCTGCTAGCCATTCCTCTCCGTATGCACCCAAGCATCCTTCTAGCTTTTGCCGTCGCCTTTTCTACCTGTTTAGCTACTTTAAGATCATCAGACACAACCACGCCTAGGTCCCGCTCTTCTTTAGTGGACAAAAGTACTTCACCCCCTATACTATATTGCTCCCTTGGATTGCTGCAGCCCAAATGCATGACCTTACATTTTTTAACCTTCAGTTCCTTTTTACTCCACACCCATCTCTGCCTCTCCATTGATATTCCCATCCTGCAGTCATAACCATCTCAGATCTAACAGGCCGATGCAGAAAGCCAGTACTGAAGTCCCATGCTATCCGCTGATTTGCAGCGCACTGATAACGCGTGACTTTAATGCTGCCTTGCAGAGAGAGGCTCATATGCAAATTAGTCATGCATGAGCCATTCATTAAACCGTGTGCGAATGGCAGAATTAAACTGGGAAAACAAGCCAAACACATGCGCAGAGAAGTTGGTGCAAATTTGGCATGCTCTCCCAGAGAACAATGGCACCATATGACTAATTTGAATATGAGCCCCGACAGTATTTTGATGGCATTGGGAACTTTCGCCGATGCCTGGAGGAAAGCCCCCAATGCAATCAAAACACTGTCGGGGGGCCAATGCCCCTGACTGAAAGCAAATCCCTGGTGGCCTAGTAGCTGCAATCCCCCCTTCCACCCAACTGTGAAGAACTGTGGTGGCCCCAAACCTCCCACTCGGTACCTTTACAAGCGAGCAAGAACACTGCCCACACGCTCCTGCGCTGCCAACTTGAAAAATGGTGGCACCTGGCCCTGATGCACCGGGAGGGGTCACACTGTCATGTTGTTGTTGTTGTTAAGTGCCGTCGAGTCGGAGTTGACTCATGGCGACCCTCTGGATAGCTATCCTAAATTGTGTTCGATCTTGAGTCAGGTGGCTCATTGTTGACAGACTGGTACCCGTAGCTGCTGTTATTGTATCGATCCATCTCATTGCTGGCCTTCCTCTTTTGCGTTGACCTTCTATCTTGCCAAGCATAATGTCTTTCTCTAATGATTTCTCTCTTCGCATGATGTGTCCAAAGTATGAAAGTCGAAGTCTTGTCATCTGAGCTTCTAAAGAAAGCTTAGGTTTGATCTCCTCTAGTACCGACTGGTTTGTTCTTCGGGCAGTCCATGGTATACACAGTATTCGCCGCCAACACCATAATTCAAAGGCATCAATTTTCTTCCTACCTGTCTTTTTCACTGTCCAGCTTTCACATCCATATGATGTTATTGAAAATACCATGGCTTGAACAAGTCGAATCTTTGTATGGAGAGAGACATCTCTGCTCTTGAGAATCTTATCTAGGTCTTTCATAGCCATTCTGCCAAGAGCAATGCGACGTCTGATTTCTTGACTGCTTGTTGCTTCTTTATTGATAGTTGATCCAAGTAGGTTAAAGTTGTTCACAATTTCAATTTCTTCTCCTTCAACGATGAACCTGTTGATTATGCCAGGTGTCATGATCTTTGAAGACAAAGATCACACTGTCATGTAAGGTCTTATATAGCAGTCTGACCCTGCCCGTTGCATCCCAGGATGCACTGCGCGGTGCCATGTGCTGCCATCTTTCAAATGGCAGCACAAGAGTTGGAGCATGTGTGTAGCGCTCCCATTCATTTGTAAAAGGTACTGGGTGTGGGGGGGGGGGGTTCAGGGCTGCTGGGCCACCAGGGATTATTTTAAGTTGAGCAGGTGGGAGTTCAGGGCCGTTGGGCTACTAGGTTTATTTTTAGTTGGGCGGGTGGGAGATGCAGGGCTGCTGCGGTGCCAGGATTTTTTTTTTTGGTTGGGAGGGGGTGGGGGGAGAAATTAGGGCTGCTGGGCCACCAGGGATTCACTGTCAGGGGCACTGGCCCCCAACAATATTTTGATGGCATCAGGAACTATCCCGATGCCTGAATCATCTTTGATGCTTCCCTCAGATGATCCGGGCATCATGGAAAGCACTCAATGCCATCAAAATACTATCAGGGGCACGCACTAGATGTTAAGCCGCCTTAAGACCAGGCGTAGAGATACTGGTGATAAGACTGGTTGTGAAGTCCTCTATGCATGTCTCTGCATCGAGTGCAGGCAATATTTGCATGCCATTTATTATGTGCAGCTCATTTGCCTCTAATTTAAATAAATGTAATTAAAGTCGGCATTAATTGTGCAGTAGATTTTCCTTTGCTGTTTACACGCACATCAGTCTCTCCTGCATTTGGCGGTAGCAGTATGTGTGCTTAAGGGTGGCGTTATCTGTGCTTAAAGACCAAACTAGTTTCTACATTGGCCCGTAAGTTTCCAAAAATTTGTTAGATCACCTTTCTCCTTTTTCTTTTAATACTTAGTCTCCCATCCCTCCCCGCCCCCCCCCCCCCGAAAAAGGCAGCTATCAGGGGAGATAGTAAAGGCTTTTACACAGTTTGCAGACTTGCAAACCTACAAATCCCAAACTTGGGGTCACAGTAACATGGCCATTTCCTGTCCTCGCTGGACTTTTACTGGGACCTATGCCAAGCAGTGGCAGCCACCAGTCAGCACATGGCCTGTGAGCCAGTGAACATTCGTTGGTCCTTGCTCTCACCTGGGTAAGCTTCCTGTTATATTTTATTTATTTAGCTGTATTTATATCCCGCTTTTCACCGGGTCAAAGCGGTCAATTGGGGGGGATACATTTAACACAAGGGGATATGAGACACATACACTAATACTTACAGGGAACATGGGCAATGGAGGGTTAAGTGGCTTGCCCAAGTCCACAAGGAGTGCCTACAGGACTAGAAATCCCAGTCCCTCCGGCCTGAGATTGCTGTCCCCAGGTGGGACTTGAACCCCCGACCTGAAGTACCTTGTCCAAACCACTAGATCACTCCTCCCTTAGACTCGAAACCCATGCTGAGAACAAAGGACTCTGTGCAGACTGCTGCCGCTTTCTGCTTTAGATGAGCGTAGGGAGGGGGAGGAGGCGGCCGAAGACCTGCTACTGATTTCATCATCATCTAGGGTCACGTGAATTTTCAGTTGCTAAAATGGGGTCACACGGGCTAAAAGTTTGGAAAGCACTGCAGTAAATGCTGCTCGGTGGGATATACCGTGGCATGAACCCGGTTACTGCCAATGAACATCTGCTGGTGCTCCCACTACACACCCGGTAGTGTGTAGTGCCAGAGGCATCAGTGCGTGCCAGAGGCGTTCCTGGGCGGCACCAGCCACTAACCGGGCAGCAGAAATATTAAACCACTACCCGGTTAGCGACGCAGCGAAAGTCAGGCGCAGGAAACACTGGTCTCACTTTCGCCATAGAAAGTAACCAGGCGGCGGCTGAATATCACCACTGCCCAGTACCAGATCTGGGCAACCCAGATATGACCCTGGCACCGAATATTCCGGTTTAAAGCTCCACGCCAGCGGCTCGTCACTGTAGGGGCACCAGCAGTCTGCACGGAATATCTGGTCCTAACTTTTTAAAAATCACAGCAAAAATGTACTGCAATTAAAATTATAATCAAACATCTTCTGCCCTCTCTCTTTCAGATCTGTCCCTCACCTCCACTGACAACCACCCCTCTTAGAGCCTCACTCCTCCCCAACCCCACAGCCACACCTGGCTCCCCCTTCACTCTCCTCTCTAATGTAAGAAGAGACATCTTCTCTGGCCTGGACATGCTCAGAATTTCTTGTCCAAAATACTCTCAGGGGAAAAGAAACCATTTCCACCTATTCTTAGCCCATTTCCCTTTCCTGGTCCCTTCCCCTTTGTACAACAGAATCATATTTCCAAGGAGCTGAGATGGAAACAGTTCTCTAAAGTGTGTGTATGGGGGGGTAGAAATAAGAGAGTCGAGCCATTGCATCTCCCTGCAAGATCTTGCATGTAATCATAGGCTGTAGGGAAGGGAAGTGCTCCGGGTGGGGTAAAATTAGGCTAACTCCATCCATGAAACAATGACATGACACAGCTGACGAGTCACTCTCAAGACAAAACAGGGCCCCGCACTAATTTCCTTAATGAATCCATGAGTCAAAATGTGTATATATTATGCTATTATGTATATTTTAATTTTAGAATTGTGTAAAGGTTACTCAGTAAAGAGAAGCACTTCGACACACAGCCCATCTGTACTAGGCAACATTTTCCTGTTCTGTTTATGTCCTATAAAAACATTTTGTTTGAACAGGACTCTTAACTCCCAAATGTTACTCTTCCAAGCTGTGCAGGTTTGGGCAGCAGCTTTCCCACTGCTTTGACAGCAATATTACAGACACCTTTCAACCCTAAGCCAAACAGCTGCCTACACCATAGGGCTGGTCTATCAGGCAGGCTAGGCAGCTGTCTAGGGTGGGCGGCAGCTTCTGACGGGTGTCAAAGAGCAGCTGCCATCAAAGCAAGACAATAAGCTGTGAAAGCCAAACAAACTCAAAGAACCGGCAGCCCGAGTTTTTACCCGCAGGAAATGTGGGCAATTTTTAAAACTAGCCCATTTACCCAGGTAAGACTTTTTCCAGGAGTCGCTCAAAGAGAATTACATTGAGGTACAAGTAGGTAGTGTATTATGGAAAATGTCCTCATTATGTATACATATGCAAAAATAAAGTTTAATAATTATGACTTTTTACGGGATGGCATGATTTTCAAAATCTCAGGGGAGGACCTGAGAGATAACGGAGGGGGAGCAAAGCCAAATTTTCTCTGAAGGCACCTCTTGTACCAGGACTGTTAGTTCAGGTCAGAAGTAAACCTGCTGCATTCCACCTCCAGAGTAACACTGAAAGCTCAAAATACTGGGTGTCAGCACTTCCATCCTCAAAATGCCTTTTTATATAAGAGCAAAATAATAAATCATGAAGTACTGTTTTTCCTACTGGAAAGGATCTTCAATTTACAAAGGTAAAATGGCTTGGCTGAAAAACTGGCTTCTGGTGCTCAGCAAAAAATGAGTGCAAACTCACCCAGGGCACAGTTTTAGCCAAATTACAAGGAGAAATACACCTATGAGTGAATATATTTAAATCAAGGTAGAAGAAGACCAATGATGAAAGAAGAAAAGATCACATATGTACTAAACATTTTCAAAAATTCATACAATTTTCAGCCACTCAAAAATACATGGTTACTTTTTGCTCTGAAGACAGTGTGCAAGGTACATGGGTTAGAAGTACTTGTGTTCTTTGCAAAGAACTTAGCTTGATCCCCCATAGATTCAACCCTGAACTTTTTCTGCTCCATCTCTTGAAGGAAGGCATCCAATCTCTATTTCTAGTTTCTTTTCCCTGTTTTCTCTCCCATTTCTTCCTTCCTATAACCCCCCAGCCAATTCCCCTATCCTCCTGCCATCTTTAGTTCTCTTTCCCTACCTCCCAGCAAGACTCCAGCCTCTGTTCCCGAGCTCTCTCCCACTCTTTCACCCCAGCACATACTCCCAACCAGCACATAACCCCAGCTTGCTCTCTGCTCCCCACAACCAGCACACAACCCCAGCTTGCTCTCTTCTCCCCTGCCAACCAGCACACAACCCCAGCTTGCTCTCTTCTCCCCCCAACCAACACACAACCCCAGCTTGCTTTCTTCTCCCCCCCCCAACCAACACACAACCCCAGCTTGCTCTCTTCTCCCCCCCCACCAGCACACAACCCCAGCTTGCTCTCTTTTCTCCCCCCCCCAACCAACACACAACCCCAGCTTGCTCTCTTCTCCCCCCCCCCAACCAGCACACAACCCCAGCTTGCTCTCTTCTCCCCCCCCCCAACCAGCACACAACCCCAGCTTGCTCTCTTCTCCCCTCCCAACCAGCACCCAACCCCAGCGTGCTCTCTTCTCCCCCCCAACCAGCACCCAATCCCAGCTTGCTCTCTTCTCCCCCCCCCCAACCAGCACACAACCCCAGCTTGCTCTCTTCTCCCATGCCAACCAGCACACAACCCCAGCTTGCTCTCTTCTCCCCCCCAACCAACACACAACCCCAGCTTGCTCTCTGCTCCCCCCAACCAGCACACAACCCCAGCTTGCTTTCTTCTCCCCCCCAACCAGCACCCAATCCCAGCTTGCTCTCTTCTCCCCCCCCCCCAACCAGCACACAACCCCAGCTTGCTCTCTTCTCCCATGCCAACCAGCACACAACCCCAGCTTGCTCTCTTCTCCCCCCCAACCAACACACAACCCCAGCTTGCTCTCTGCTCCCCCCAACCAGCACACAACCCCAGCTTGCTTTCTTCTCCCCCCCAACCAGCACACAACCCCAGCTTGCTTTCGTCTCCCCCCCAACCAGCACACAACTCCAGCTTGCTCTCTTCTCCCCCCAACCAGCACACAACTCCAGCTTGCTCTCTGCTCCCCCCTCCCCCCCAAGCAACCAGTACAGAACCCCAGCTTACTCTGTTTCGCATGGTGCCGTTACACAGCAAGAGAGCAGCTTCCTCCTCTTCTGCCACTTGGAATCAAACTGCTGATACAAAACATGTAGAACACCTACAGCCACACAATACAAAGCATCACTGATTCCAGAGGGAAGAGGAGGACACAGCTCAACGCGTGGCCACCCTCCTCTTTCTCTTGCTGCAATCAGTGCGGCTAGGTTTGTCTCTCACAATCAGAGTGTGGGTGGCGGTACATTACCATGCCGCCAAGACTGGCAACATTTTGAAAGAGAAAACCCACCACATGTCACACCCCCTCTGTCCCAGCACAATTCATAAGATACCCCCCTACCCCTCCCCAGCCTTACTTCCTGGATCACCTCTTCAGTAGGCAAGCAAAATGGCACACACTGCTATTTTACATGTGGAAAGGGCTTTGATTATTGTCCTCCAAATGCTTACACTATAAAAATACTATAGTGCATAATGCTGTAAACATTAATTTACATCAAGGGTTCTCAACCCGGTCCTCGGATACACCTAGCCAGTCGGGCTTTCAGGACAGCCACAGTGAATATGCATGGGAGAGATTTACATGCACTGCCCTCATTGTATGCGCATCTCTCATGCATATTCATTGTGGCTATCCTGAAAACGTGACCGGCTAGTACCCCTGATCTACATGAACCTTTATTCCATTTAACTGCCCCACATCTTCTCCCCAATTTAACACAATTGCAGACCTCCCCATACACATGATGCATCCGATCCCTGCCCCCCATCCCCATACATATCATCATCATCATCCAAAATGTGGCACTTAGGGACTGCACGCATTCTGCAATGAACAGTGCGCACACAAACGCTATACGCAGCAGCGCCTCTTTCGCCACAGGGTTGCCAGCCCACCCTAGGATGAGCAGACTGACTGATCCAACTCTGGATTTTGTCACATTGGAGAAGAAATCCATGCATCTAATTATCTTTATTTATTAGCATTTAGCTTGCACCTTTCCAGTGGTAATTCAAGGTCATTTATAAGCAGAACCACAATTGCTGCATGCAATAAGGCAAAATTTAGGACCTGATCTGCCTGTTTGGGTCAACCTAGATAGGGTTGCCTGCTCACTCTATGCTCCCAGCATGCAATATAAACCCTTCAAGTAGTCCTTCAGCTCCTCACTGACCCAATGGTCACTAATTCCAATTTCAGCCATCCTGTAAAACTACCATTATAATTATTTGATAGGCATCATTTAACACATTTTTTCCATTGGGGAGTGAAATCTGGAGTCTATCTATACAAGATTGGACAGAAAACCAATCTATTAAACCCTGCACCTCCAGTTCTGTAACACATTCCTTTGAACTCCCCACACAAAAATATTCAAATTATGATATCATCTCAGGAGCCACACACTAACATTCTACTGTCAAACACTTTGGGCTAGAATTTCTAAAGCATGTTAGTGTGTAGCACATGCTAATGCAGATAATGCAAATTAGTAAATAGGTTTCACTGCATAACAGGGGACCTGTGGTAAATATTTGTTAATGTATGCTAGCATGTGGAATTGTGGTAGTGCCTTTTAGTAAATAGAATTCTTTGTGACGTAACAAAAATCCCTGCAAGAGACCCTCAAAACCTGTCTAGCGAGCTCCGTAGCAAATTAGAAAGGATTTAGACTGAAACACACCTAATCAAAAAGACAAAACTGCAAATATTACACCAAGTCCGAGAATGCCCATCTTCCTTCTATTACGCAGAAGGACAGAACTAAGGACTACTATATAACATAGTAACATAGTATATGAATAGATCCCTGCACAGGAAGAAAAGCCAAACAGAATCTTTCACCTCCCTCACACACACAGAACATGGCAGACCCTCACCTAAAAGAGAAAAAGGAACCACAAAAATAAGAAACCAACAGGTAGACAAAGCATAATACAAACCCCAAACAGCCAAACTGAGACATGCAATATCGGAAAGAGACATAGAAATGCTGTTCCTGCACTTTCCGAAATACAAAAATAGAAAAAGGTGTACAATTCCCCAAGCTGGCATAATCCAATCCAATCCATAAAAAAATTACAAATTTCTTCTATTATTGTCTTGGTTTTCTGGCATTTTTATTTTTCTGATTGGGTTGGTCCCAGTCTCTCCTTCCCACTTTCCTTATGCTGATCCTCTTACATTCTTTTTTAGGATCTTTATTTCATTCCTCCTCTCTACATCAGTCTCTTGACATGGATATTCTTTTTCATTATTTTTTTCTTCATTTCTCTCTTCTCTACCTCTCTCCTCTCAACTATATTTTATTCTTTGTTCCTCTTGCCCTCCGGTTCTCAGTCTTCTTTTCACCTCCCGCAATGCAATATGTGCCGTTAAGTCAACAATGACTCCAGGCAACGCAGCTGAACCCGGGTTTTCTTAGCAAGATGTCATCGGAAGTAGACTGTTAGGCCTTTCTTCCAAGGCCATGGAGAGTAAAGTGACTTGCCCAAGACCATAAGGTGTGCCAGTGGGAATCAAATCCTGATCTTTTGGTCACCAGGCCACTGTTCTAACCAGAGCTGGCTCCAGAGTTGGTTCAAGGTGTAGGCGCCCTAAGTCTCACATCCTCCCTGGCTGACAGAATCTATTTAACTTTAAATGCCCTGCTTTTTGCCGCCCCTTAGAAGCTGCTGCACTAGACAACAGCCTTGTTTGCCTGGTGGTTGCGTCAGCCCTGGTTCTAACCACTAGGCTACTCCTCTACTCTTAACCTATTTTAAATCTTTCACTCTTGCTTCCTCTCTAGCACTCCATTACCCCTCTGCCCCTCTCCTCCTTTAGCCTTATATACTCCCTCTATAGTTCACCCAGTACCTAAGTCTGCAATTTCCACTCTGTGCTCACTCCCTCAACTACCTATGCCTCTCATTCCCATCCCTCCCTGGCCTCCAGCCCATTCTTCTGTCTCATATCCCCCTACCCAGCTTCCTATTTACCCCTCTTTCACCAAGTTCTCATCCCCATTTCCACCATCTTACTCACTTTAAAGATCCACCTCTTTTCACTGTTCTCTAGGTCATTCAGAGCATGTCTCAACCCCTCCTCCCTTTTCTTACCATCATCTTACAGCTTCTCACATCTACCCAATTACAGGGTCTCCATTGTTCTCTGAAAATTCTACTCAGAGTCCCCGCACTCTCTTATCCCCAGTTCCCTGTTCTCCAACAATCCCATCTTCAAGTCCCCAGTGTCCCACCTGATGTGAGTCCCAGTTTTCTCTCCAGTTACCAAGTTCTGACCCCAGGCTCTGAATCCTCATTCTTTCCTTGCTTTCCATCCCCACTCCCTGAACTGAATCACCACTGTTCTTTCTAGAACCCCAGTCGAGCCCCATCTTTTCTCTGCTATTTCTCCCTTTCCCAGTCCCTGCCTTCCCCTCAATTACATCTTTTAATATTTCTCCTGCCAACCCAGGTCGGCCCCTTCTTTTAAACTTTGGTTCTCTGATACTTTCACTCTCTCTCTCTGCCTTCATCACCACTCCCTTGGTTTCTCTCCATTATATATAGAGCTTCTGCCTTCTTATCAAACATGCCCCTATGGTGTGCCAGTCCCTCACCCTCATCACCTCCCACATCCCGTTCTTCTCTCTGCGATCCATTATTTCTACTAGCCACTCTCCTCTTTATAGTGGTCTAGAATGTTCTGGCCCGACTTAATGCACTGCTGCCCTGTGAAACTGCAGTGACTTCGCCCTGTCCCAGTGCGGTCTGTATATGCAGCACTGATCTCTGAGGAGGGCAGCATTGAGGGAGGTTCAGGGCTCACAATCCAGCAGTGGGAGAAATTGATGTCAGTGCTAAAACTTTAGGCATTGCCACAGAGGCTGCATTCTGGATGGTGGAAGAAGTCCAGTGGGTGCAGAGAGGTGCTGCCCAACCTTTCTGCATCCGCACGCATTTGAAACATTCAGGAACCACATCGAGGCCTCCACAGATCTTTAAGTCAGCACATACAGCATAGTTACTCACCTGTAACAGGTGTTCTCCAGGGACAGCAGAAATCAGTCCTCACATATGAGTGACACTGGTGCCGAAGGAGCCCTTGCGGAAGCATCCCCCCAGGTTAAAAAAAAAAAGCCTTTGGGAGATGCTACCACGCATGCATGGTCCCCTTCCCACCCAAGAGTGCCAATCTTGCTCAGTCAGATGACATAGCTAAAAGACAGCAAAAAAACACAGTCCAAGGTGTGGAGGACAGTCTCCACCCTACTGGCGTGAGGCCTCGGGGGAAAAAGGTGGGGAGCACCACCTCCTGGTTACAGTGAAAAGGCAATACCACCTTCGGAAGGCATTTAGGGTGTGTGCAGGACACGACCCTATTCTTGTAGAACCTGATGTAAGGCGCCTCTGCCACCAAGACTTGGAGCTCGCTGACCCTGCAAATGGAGGTAAGCGCAACTGGGAACACCACCTTCCATGAAAGGTATTGCAGGTGGCAAGTAGCCAGGGGCTCAAAAGGCAGGCGAGTAAGCTGCGCCAGTACAACACTGGAGGTCCCACTCGCTGGAGGGGGGTACCGGGGGTTTCAATACAAGGAGTCCCCTCATGAAGCGGGTCACCAGCAGCTGGGCCGAGAGGGGTTTGCCATCCACCGGGTGGTGATGTGCCGCCAGGGCACTGAAGTGCACGTTGACAGAGTTTGATTTGAGTCCAGAGTGCAAGAGATGGAGAAGGTACTGCAGCACCAGTAGCACTGGACAGGAGAAAAGGCTAATTCCATGCTCTACGCACCAGACTGAAAGTCTGCGCCACTTGAAGGCGTATGCTTTCCTGGTGAAGGATTTACGGGAAACCAGCAGGATCTCCTCCACTTCTTCCGATAGGGTGAGCCTAGCCCCTTTTAACCTTTCAGCAACCACACTGTCAGTGACAGGGACCCCAAGTTGGGGTGCAAGTGAGAGCCCCCCTCCTGCGACAGGAGCCCTGGGGAGCTCCCTAATGGGATGGGAGTTTCCACTGATAGTCGGAGGAGTAGCGGGAACCACGGCTGCCTGGGTCAATGAGGGACTATCAGGATAAGCAAGGCCCTGTCACAGAGGGTCCTGAATAACGTTTTGGCAATTAGTGTTGTGGGTGGGAAGGCGTACAGGAGACCTTCTGACTAAGAGATGAGAAACGCAACTGTCACCACCCGGGAAGGGTGGGCTTGCCGAGAGCAGAAGCAAGCAACTGGTAGTTGTACAGGCTAGCAAATAGGTCTATCCATGGTTCTCCCTAGAAGTGGAAAAGCCGGCTGGCCACTCTGAGGTCCAGCTGCCACTTGTGCTGCTGAAGGAACCTGCTTAACCTATCGGTCAATTTGTTGTCCTGGCCTGGCAGGTATACTGCCCGTAAGAGTATGCCCTGTTGAACTGCATAGTAGCAGAAAGCCATCGCCTCGTGACAGATGGCACGAGGCTCTGTGCCCCCCCTGTTTGTTCACATAGAACATAGCCACCTGGTTGTCTGTTTAGACCAACACTGGTTGGTGCCATAGGCAGAGGCAAAAGGCTCAGAGGTCTAGGTGTATCACCATAATTCCAGGAGGTTAAGTGCTGGTTTGCTCTCGCACTGTGACCAGCAAAGTTCCATGCAGTGGGCTCCCCATCCCAGCAGGGAAGCATCCGTCGTGAGAACCCTTAAGGGGCACAGAGTCTGGAAGGGCATCCCTGCATTGAGGTAATGGGGATTTTGCCACCAGGTCATGGATTCTGCCAACCGGTGGGTCACTACAACTCTGTTGCAGAGACGGTCTGTGGCCTGCATCCACTGGTCCTGAAGGCACCACTGTGCGGCCCTCATGTTGAGGTGGGCAACTGGGGTTATATGGTTCGTGGAGGTCATGTATCCAAGCAGACGCAGCAGGAGCCGAGTGGACACCAAAGGACAGTGTTGTATGTCCAGGGCCAGAGCCCTGAGGCGGTCGGCTCGGTCCCCTGGAAGGGAGGCCTTTGCCTAGAGGGTATCTAGTCTTGCCCCTATGAACTCTAGACACTGTGTTGGGAGGTGGTGGGACATGGGGTAGTTTATTACAAACCCCAGATACTGCAGGGCCTGGATGGTACATGCGGTTGCCTGCTGCACTTCTGAGGCAGTGCCTCCCTTTATGAGACAATCGTCCAGGTATGGGAAAGCAAAGACTCCCTGGAGGCGGAGAAAGGCTGCCACGAATGCCAGGCACTTGGTGAAGACTCTTGGGGCAGAAGCCAAGCTGAAGGGTAGTATCCTGTACTGGTAATGGCTGCCACCCACCATGAACCTCAGGTACCGCCTATGGTTGGGGTGAATGAGGATGTGTGTGTAAGCATCCTTCAGATCCAAGGAGCATAGCCAATCTCCCTGCTAGAAGTAAGGCAGCAATGTTCCAAGTGAGAGCATCTTGAACTTCTCCCTCATCAGGAATCTGTTCAGATTGTGCAGGTAGAACAGGGGGCCTAAGGCCCATCCTCGTTTTGGTACGAGGAAGTACCTGGAGTAGAACTGGTTCTACCGCTCTGTCCTTGAAAAGAGCTGCTAATTCCTTCAGTAGAAGGTCCCGGTGAAGGGGAGATCGGGGGGGGGGGGCTCTCCCGGAAAGAAAGGGGGGAGGTGTCTGGGCCAGGTGGAGTAGGTAGCCCTCCTTGACCACCTGGAGTGCCCAAGAATCGGTGGTGATGGCTGGCCACCTTTGAGCATAATGAATGAGATGTCCCCCTGACCTCCTTGGGGTGGAGAGGCTATGCCAAAGGAATCAAAAGCTCCCCCCTGGCTGGGCCGGGGACGACGCCTGGGACTTGGGAGCCTTCTGCTTATAAGGGCCATGCCATATCCCTTGGCCTGCTGACCCTGCTGGGGAGGCCTGAAAAGGTGCGTAGTTTCTGTAAGCAGCCCCTTTCCTCTGGTAGAAGGGCTTTTTACCCGAGCCCTTCCGTCAGGGAGGGGCAGCGGTCTTTTTAGAGAGCTTGGTCCTCGTCATGAACTCTGTCTCCTGCTCAGCAGCCTTGTTGGTCATGGGTTTGCCAAAGAGGTTTTCCCCTTGGCATGGGACGTCAACCAATTTGTCCTGAATTCATTTCTCAAGGTCAGACGACTGTAGCCAGGCCCGGCGACAGGCATTACTCGAGCCGCCGACTTGAAGTTGTCATAGGCTGCCTGTGACAAACTTGAAGCACTCACGAATGGCTTTGGTCAGGTTCTTGAACCGCTGCAGGGGTTCCTCGAAAAGACCAGCTGAGAACCCGGCAAGCTCCTTCGCCAGGTCTCTCAGGTACATGCCCATGTACAGCTGGTATGCCTTGATCCAGCTGATGAGCATCGAGCCCTGGTAGCACTTTCTGCCAAGGGCATCCTGGATGCATGCCTCCTTGCCGGGGGGGGGGGGGGCACCGAGGAGTGCGCCTTCTGACTCTTTATAGATGACACATGGCAACTCCACCACCATGGAGTTATGCGGCAGCTGTGACTTCTGGAAGCCCGGGCTACGGCAGACTCGATACATCGAGTCGAGCCGCTTTCTCAACACTGGCACCAACGCCAGTGTCTCCCACATACTGAGCATTAGCCGTTCCAGGATGGGAGGGATCAGCACTGTAAGAGATTCCTTCGGAGGGGACTCATATTGGAGGATTTCTAGCTCCTCTGTCTGAGGGGACATTGCGGTGACGACGGGTGTCTGGCAACTCCTCGTCCTCTGTTTTCCATTTAGAACAGTCTGTCGAGGACTCCAGGGAAGGATAGCTTGCAGGCTCCGGGGCTGGTCCCCATCCATGGCTCTCGGAGGCCCCTTGGCCGGCACCGGGCACACTTTGGAGAAGATCATGGCCCCGTGGAACAGGAATCAGATCGAGATCTCGGCTAAGGATCGACTCGAGACCAAAAGACTTCCAGGGATGTCCTAGACATTGAGGGCCCGGTAGTCTGGGTGGAGGAACCGGCGGTACCGGACAAGAGTCCCTGCTCTGGTCCATGAAGGCGGACAAGCTGTGCTCCAGGGCTGCCATTTTGGACTCCAGGCCATAAGGCTCCACAGCCATCGGTGTGGGCACCAAGGGAATCAGGCCCAAAACCGGTTCCCCCAAAGGGGAGTCCGACAATGATCGTGTCAGGCAACCAAGGCCGGCCTGAGCTAGAGTCCTTTCGGGGGAGCTTCGCAGGTTGCTCCTTCTCTGATCCCTCGGACAAGCATCTATGACTGCGGGACCTGGCTTTGAACTTACCCTGCCTGTCTGAGCCATTCAGGGACGCCACCTTCAAGGCCTTCTTCTTGAGCTCGCTGAGGGAGACCCCCTTTATGAGAAACCATGGCGTCAGTCAGAGTCCATAAGACCACACCCTGGGATTCCACAGTTTGAGGCGGCCTTGGCCTTCGGAGATAACGGGAACTCCGGGAAAAACTTATCGTGCTGCTGCTGCTGGTGGCTCATGAGGGCCTTGGTGGACATCTTCTTACAGAGGTCACATGCTTTGGGGTTGTGATCTGGTTCCAGGCAACAAAGGCAGCGGTCGTGTGTGTCGGTCAGGGACATTATTTTGGCACACCTATCACACTTTTTTTTTTTAAACCACTGGTAACCATGGGAGAAAAAAAGTATCCCAGCGAGGTCAAAGACCTACGATGCTGCCAGATGGAAAAAAAGGCACCAAGAAGTTAGAAAAACTATGAAACCGAGCCTCTATGCTGGGGTAGCAGGCTCGGGTGGCGGGAAGAGAACCGGTGCACCACCAGAGGAGAGTATGAAACTCAGGTCGAGAAATCAACTTTTTACAGGGAAAAAACAGAGAGACGTCTGAAGGGCTTCGCAGAAAAAAGGAGAATGAGCAAGATGGCACCCTTGGGTGGGAAGGAGACCACAGGGTGTGGTAGCATCTCCCAAAGGCTTTCTTTGAAAGCTGGGGGGATGCTTCTGCGAGGGCTCACTCAGCACCGATGTCACCCATAAGTGAGGACTGACTTCCTGCTTGTTCCTGGAGAAACTGTATCTATCATCTGCCTAGGACTTTGAAGACAGAAGTATCTGGTTTATTGGATGTTCCTGCAGTAAAGCAGCAAAAATTAACATGTACATGTGAGCAAGATTTTTAGTAGCTGGGCCAGTACTTGTAATTCCTTACCAGGCCAGTTATTTGTCTTTTCAAAAGAACTTGCAAATATACTTGTTCCAGCAGGCCTGAGGGATTTTGATCATTCGGCAATATAATTTAATTTAAATTTAATTTGGCAGGTTTTATGTTTTATCATTTTTTATGTATTTGTGTCTTAGTTATTTGTGAATATTATGTATCTTTGTAATCCACAAAAAATTTAGGATTGCTGTGGAATATAAATGATTTAAATAGATAAAATACATACAGAGCACAGTGGACTTCACAATAAATGTTTCAGTCTCATGACTCAGAAGCTGTAGGCACAAGGTACTGGATGGGATGCACTAGGTAGATAACAAAAGTTAAAAAGCAGCAGACAAACTGGTTACAGGCGTATGCTGGAGCAGGACGGGGTAAACTATGGCAAACTGCAGCAAGATGCCCATAAAGTTTAGGCGTCCCAGCCATGTTGGAGGCTTGCGGTCAGCAGAAAACCAATTTAGTGGCCTGCCAGCCACCAGTCTCTCTTTATGAAAGGCAGCCAGGCTGGCAGCAGTCTTTGAAAATTAGCACAAAAGGGGAAATAGGAACACACTTTCACTTGCAAAATTGCCTAAGAAAAAAAAAGTACTCAAACTTGCACCTGTTATATTTGCAGATATTTTTTCAGACTAACACAATATCCCTGTGGCTTTAAAAATCCTGGGCCCTATATTTAACCGCTGTGGCTAGCCCTGCTAAAGCAGCTAGCCACCGCTACTGAACTTTAAACCCAGATATTGAATGCCGAGGCCATATCCGGGCCCTGGCATTGAATAACCGGGTTGCCCGGCCACCACGAAGCTAACTGGGCAGTGGTGATATTCAGCGCTGCTTGGTTAGCTTCAGCAGCTAACGTTAGGCCGGCCCTTACACTGTACCTGAGTTTTACCACCTAGTGATAACCAGGCGGTGGCTCAATATCACTGCTGCCCCCCCCCCCCCCCGAACACCCCGATGTTCACCGATTAGCATCAGCATTTGCCACTGAATATCAGCAGGTCGCGGCACCACCTGCGGATATTCAGTGGCAGTAACCATACTAGTGTGGTTGAATATCCCAGCTAGGGGGATTAATACAGTTGACAGGTCTGCTGACCATGTTAATTCCTTTGTATAATCGGGACCACAAAATTTTGTAGCCATCCTCGCACTAATCTCACTCCCAGAATGCCTTAACAAAAGCGAGTAGAATTGCAAACACTGTGGGCCGCCGCCCTTACTCTGGCCTTCACACAGGCTGGGTAGTACTGAGGGACGTGCTTCATGTTATATGCAGTTCGTGTGCCAGAATCTGTTGTAACCCATTAATGTGGCACTCCGGCGCTATTACCCTCTCTGGGCCTGGTGGCAGGCCATAAAGAACCGAAATTCCAGCCCTTTCACCTGGCTTTTGAAAACTGCACTCAATTTCTTGGAATCACTGCATTCAAGCAATAGACCATTTCTGGCCAATCAGGTGTGATGAGTATGATAAAATGCAGCCGATACCGTGAACAGTTTGTGCTGCAGTCGGCAACATCACAAGTGCAGTAGTGAAGATCTGTCTAAAAAAGAGCATCATGCATCCATTTTGCATATTCATAATCAAAAGTCCATTTATGCTAGGTTCAGTACTGCTGGCTCTGGAAATGGATTGCAACATATCCCCAAACAGGTCTGGTGACTGGGCTTTAATCCGACACCGCACAGGTTCTCTCAGGCACAAGACCAAGAAGGGTCTGTCCTCAGCTTGCAGATTAAACCCTACATATGGATCTTAGCCAAAACGCAGCCAAATAAAAAAAAAAGTAGAGAATATATAGTCTGTCTGTTCCAGTTCTAGTTGCATGGTGGCTGTATTACACAAAAAGAGTTTGATGACACTGTTCCCCTGCAAGGGGATGATTTTTCAGTTATTTATTTATTTAGCTGTATTTGTATCTCGCTTTTCACCGGGTCAAAGCGGCGTTACATAGAAAGGGGGGGGGGGGGGGAATTTACATATAAGGGTGGGGCCATCACCGGGGAGGCTAGTTATATCACTGCATTATCCACAAGCTGCAGAAACCACTTCCCCAACAGCCCAGAAGAATCTCCATGAAGTGGGGCTAATAGTCTGCACACACTTACGATACACACCACCTGAAATACGCCGGTGGCAAACTAGGTGGTCGAGTAGGGAGGTAGCGAGCGTGTGCATGCGTGTGTGTGTGTGTGTGTGTGTGTGTGTGTGTGTGTGTGTGTGTGTGCGCATGTGCGCGTGCGTGCGTGTGACAAAGAGCATTCAAAGCTAAACAATATATTCTGATAGCTGGGAAGGGAGGAAGGGTGTAAAGTTTAAGGCTTGCCTAGGGTGCCAACGTCTTGAACCAACTCTGGGACCAGCCTGCTTCCCAGCAGCTTTTGCGCCAACTGACATCACAAATGACTCTCAAGGCTTCCATAATAACCAACTGCAACAGCCAAGTTTAGCTAATACTAACTCCATGGATGAACACATTTGCTTCTAATCAGGAAAACCATGGTGTCTTGTTACTTATCCACTGTACTACACAAGTGCTCCCTTCCACTTACTAGCCATAAGCCTGAATGCTAAATGCTTGCAGCTGACTACTATGCTAATGACCAACAGTCAGAACCAAACTAACTCCAGATGCTAGAAAGATGTACACACAAGACACGCAACAGTCCAACATTTGGGGCTCATTCTTTTGCTTTATTTAAAGTTTTACTGAACCACAATCAAGTATATAATTGTGAGGGGCAAGAGGTGGATTTGGTTGAGGGGAGAAATATTGGTTGTTTTCTCAGTACATCTTGATTTTATACAAATTAACAATCTCGACAAGATAGACAAGGAGCTAGATCAGCAATTCATTATTAAAAGGACCAATTTTAAGCTTGCATGGATTTAGTTCCACTCCATATATGATTTCCATAGAGACCTCAAATTCGTAAGACAGACAGACATTCTCCATACACCAAAAGAGGGGCTCTTACAGAAATTTCACGTCATGCTGCCAATGTGCATTGTGATATTAGTCTCTCAGTTTGAGAGGTGGTCTGCAATAGACACCCCACCAAAACTTTCTTGTGCAATTGAGGCAATGACAAAATTTTAAGCTACAAAAAGAGCACAAGTAGCATCTCCAGGTATCTCTGTACCAGGATGTATACCTACCGTCAAGCCCAACCACATCTGCACCAATGCAGCCCCAGCATGGTCTATATTTTATAGAGTTTCACAGAAGCGAGATAATTACCAGTAGAGCAACTTATACCCATTTTCAGCAATGCTGGTTACCCTTGTTAAATTATATGAAAACGTCCAACCATCGATCTTCCTTCCCCTCAGATTATGCCACAGGCTGAATGGCCTCCTAGATCCTTTCAAAGCAGCCAATGACACAAGCTAATTTTAAGTTTCTTTAGGAAATGCTCCTGACGAAGATCTACAGGTCATGAATTCTAAAGAGAAGGTGCTACAAAGCCAAATCACAGCAGAACAAGTCAATTCAAATCGAAATTGAGATGGCGATGGAATAGTGAGTAAGTGGGACTGCAAAGATCTTAGTGTCCGCCCTAGACAATAGAGACTGATACAGGCAAAAGGATAAGTTAGAGAACAGGTATAATACAGACTGGGTATAAGAGAAAGAATTTTGTACCAGATCCTATAAAGGACCAGCAGCTAAGAATATAGCTTGGAAATAAAAATATTTGAACGTCTGTGTTGCTACATAAAATTTTCATCATGCACTCTCTCAAATAGATCCAATTGGAGCTTGTTTCTAGGAAATGCCTAAAACTGTGCATTTTCCGTTTTCAGAAGGCACCGTCTCTTATAGTGCCTCAAGGCTACAAATCTGTAGTTTCCCAAGATTTGGCCCAAACTGTTACAGGCCACATTTTTCCCAGTGCCTCTAAAACCTTATAACTTTCCTAGAATAAAATTATAACCACCTCTCGGCCCATGGTCTTCACTCCCAGTCAAATGTTGCCAATGGGCCAGGTTTTCAGGTTATCCTTAAAGAATATGCATGAGAGAGATTTGTATACCCATTACCTCAACTGTATGCAAATCTCATGCATATTCATTAGAGATATTTATTTACTCATTCATTCATTTTTATATACCACTCTATCTTGGAGCCAGAGCAGTTTACATAGAACACCACAAAGCTATTACTATATGTTCAAAGTTCAAGGGTCACAGGGTTGTTGCTGTCAAGTCTGTTGACGCGTGGCAACCCTCTGGATAGCTGTCACATGGTTACACAGAATTATAACTTAGCATATCCTGACAACCTGACCCATTGGCAGTCCTTGATTGGGAGAGAAGGCAAGGTGGTTCTAGGCAGTAAGGGTGACTACTCTTCCTTAATTAAACAAAGGTTTTAGTGCATCCCAAAGCTTAACAACTAGCCCTGTATATGGGTTGCTAACTGTCTTTTGTTTGGTCAGATAAGCATAAAATGAAAGTGATGCGTTTCCTAGCAAGGATTGTTCAATTTCAACAGTTTTGCTCCATTTTAGTTTGCCACTCTGCGAAACTAGGAGGCAATATAGTAATATTTGAAATCTGGCAAGCCAGGGCCCACTAGTTGCTTAGTCTGGGAGAGCACTAATGTGTGGAATCTGCGGTTGTCTACACCTCAAAATTTAGCTAAAGATTTCTTTTCTTTTTTTTCAAAGTTTTAAAAATGTTTTGCTTGGAATCCCTACAAGTAACCCTTGAAAGGGCTAGCTAACCTCAGGAGGGCAGTCATTTCAACTGTAGTCCTACGTCATGACCAAGTGAGAGAAAGCTTAAACTAGGGTGCCAGACCATGGGCAAGAGCAGAGATCATGGGACCTAATTTAGAATAAATAATTAACTGTGATCCACTGATTATTTTGACCCCTAAATAGTTCCAGTAATCTTTGGCCCACTGAAATGAAAAATTTGTTCCTAAGGCTCACACTCTTTGCTAAGAAAAACAAACATTTAATCTTTGGTTTTATTGACTCTTTCAATCTGTGCTCCTTTTGTGTTGATCTTGGGTCTCTGCATCTGGGATACATTTCTGCAAAGAAAAAAGGAGAAACAACCCCAATTCAAGAACATCTGCATTCCTAACATGGTCTCCTGTTGGCTCAGAATGAAAGGCTTTGGAACATGTGGCTTGATCACCCAGCAGCTGTGCAACAGTACACACACCATGCCATAAGCAGAACAAAACCCTTGCTTTGCTTCATTTATAACATGCTAATAAAAATCAGGGTTTACAGTATGATATATAACCAGATATGGCTTCAATGTGCTCTACTATCCCTGAGACTCAGAACATACGCACAGTCCTTCTAACCATATCAGGCGCCAGACTATATGGCAACTTCCACAGAGCAACAGCATTGCCCCTGCAGTACTATCCCATGACCACTAAAACCAGGACGCAGAGAAAATCATGGGGGTGTTGAACAGTGGTGTAACCAGGACTAATTTTGGGGTGGAATCCGAAGTTAGGACAGGTGGATATTAGGCAGGGTAGATATTGTCACTGCCTCCAGTTCTCTGTTAACTGGCCCATGCCAAGGCCAGTGACGGGGTGGGGTGGACTCCAAAGTGGTAGGGCCACGGCTCCACCTCCAGTGTTCAAGACCACACTCTGTGGAAGAGCACGAATGGAAATACCAGAAACCCACGGGTTCTTTGTAATTCTAGACAGTCACTAGCCTTCATCTCTTCGCATGAAGCCACTAAGATGCCATAGCACTCCGTTTCACTGGGCATCCATCCAGCTAATTGTAAAGTATTTTATGCAGGCAGGATGGGATCAGATCGGAATCCCAGTGACAACTATCACTCTGCTCAAAACCCCAATATAACAAAGCTGGCCCAGTGTACTGCCATGCAAAGGAACTTCTACTCCACAATCAGCTAGCAACCAGAACTGCACACAATCAAGGTATAGTCGCACCATGGAACAATAGAGGCATTATAATATCCCTGGTTTTATTCTCCATTCCTTTCCTTACGATTCCTAGCATTCTATTTGCTTTCTTGGCCGTGGCTGGACACGATGACACCTAGATCCTGGGTGGTGACTCTTAATGTGGAAATGACTATTTGCTCTGCTACAGGAAACTCCTTGGAACTTGACATAAAATATGTTGTCTTTTTAAAGCATACTGAACAAGAAAACCTAACAAAACAGTTCTAGCCTGAAAGTGCTCACAATACAAGTCTGAGCACACAACTACACCCTCCATGTCTTTGGCATTTTATTGGACATCACAAAACACATACTGCCCGAGAGCACCCTTGAGACATCTGAATATCCAGCCAGGATAATGTAAGAGATCATGCAGTGAGTGAAGCAGACAGGGATGTTATGGCAGCAGTGTTTTCAGCCTTGGTTTCAGGGAGGGGAAGGTAGAAGGGGAGTCTTGGATATTACGAGCTGGTGACAAATCATGGCAGTGGTACTGTCACTGAGCCACCTCAGATTCTGGGATGGAAGAGCAATAAAATGCATTAAACACTCTCTTCACTCTATGAAATGTACTTGCATGCATTCATGCTTGGAAGAAATCAAACTAGCATTCCTATTCCTCTCAAGTCCACATCATCACATGTGCTAACATCTGTGGAGTCTGACCTTACGTTCCAGCTGTCACAGAAGGATTAGACCATGGCTTCTCAAGCATAGCCTGGAGGCCCCACAGCCAGTCAGACTGGTTTTCAAGATACCCAGGGCAAAGTCTGCACGAGGTAAATTTGCAAATATTCAGATTTGCCTTACGCATATTCATTGTGGAATTAGGCATTTATGTTCTGCTTTTACAGATGGCTTCTCCATACTGCCAATGAAGTACAGCTCTACAGTTGTATAGTAGATTAACCACTATTACTATCCCTCACCCCATCATCACTCCTAATTCTAGTTATTTCTATAGTGCTACGAGACATGTGCAGCATGCTACAGAGATAAGTAAGAAATAATCCCTGATCCAGGGGATACATAATCTAGCTGAGACCAACAGGCGGTTTAAGGAAATATATTTATTACAGTCAACATGGTTTAAACAAAAAACAAAACTGAAAAAAAATCAAAAATAGCCAAGGCTTAAGATTTAAAAGCAGCTTCATATGGAATTTGAATATGGGAATGGAGGGGACATGACATATCAACTCTGCTAGACTATTCCAGGTATACACGCAGGAAGCAGGGTGTCAAGGAGTGGGGAATGGAGAACGGCACAAATAATAACAGGCTTGCACAAGTCAAATTACACAGGCAGGCAGGCTTATGGAAACAAGAGGCAATAGGGTGTGAAGGTTCTACTGTCATATCCACCCTCCCTGCATGAGCTGGGCAGCACCGAATGACTTCAGAACCCAGGAAGGGAGGTAAACAGCACTTCAGGCCCCCACCCTGAAGTGCTGGAGCTCTAAAAATATCCTGGGAAACTCCTAGAACAACATTTCTAGATTCACCCTATTAATAAATAAATAGTGTGCTACTCTGACCTGGGGAGGTGCTGTCCAATTGACCAAAACACACATTGTTAAGGAGTGCTAAATCAAGAGCTTTACCTGAAAAAAGTCACTCTATAATGGTTTAATGCTTCTTGTAAGAGTCTTCACAATACTGGCACGTTTGTTAATATTTATTAACCATCTTGATGATGCACCGATTTGACTTATGCCTGTATTGTTGCGACTAGATTGTAAGCTCTGATGAGAAAGACGCTGACGAGCAGGGACTGTCTCTTGTATGTTTGACTATACAGCGCTGCGTGCGTGGCACTATATAAGTGCTAAATAGTAGTAATAGTAGAAGTCAACCAAGGTGGTGTACAATAGACTTAGCTTGACAGACAACTTATACTGTAGTAACAGCAGGATAATTCTCATTTGGCTGTCTAAAAATAATGCAGTCTTTGAAGTAGAAGGTTTCTCTTCCTGGTATACACGGCACTCTATACTTTCAACAAGAAAGAATGATGGTTGGACTAATCAAAAAGTAATTAAGAATAAGAAACCAAAAAGTCTTGATTGTAGAAGTCTTCACACTCCTTAATTAAATACTTGGTGGAAGCCCCTTTTGATTCAATAGCAGTCATGAATCTTTTAGGATAAGAGCAGAGCTGGCCCAAAGATACTTGATGCCCTAGGTGAACTTCAGCAGTGCACCCCTTCCTCTCCCCAAAGCATGGGTGCAGTGTAGAACTAGGACATTTCCCCACAGTACTCACTATATAAAAATAAATAAATGCCCGATTCTAGTTTGATAACCCTTTCCAGGACCAAGCATATTATGAAAAGTCACTTGGAACTAGAAATCACATAAGAAGCTTATCCAAAAAAGGGCAGCACTGTAAATACTGTATTGGACTCTAGAACATCCATACACCTACTGGGAAAAGTTAACAAGCCAAATTCCTACATAGAAACTCCATGCTCACAGAATACCTGGCCTCAGTCAAAACACACACCAAACAGTACAGAATAAATTACCACAAACTAAAATAGAAATACGTAGACAAAAATTAAACTGAAAACCCAAGAAGCCACATACTGCATGCAGTACATCAGAGAAATATAAACAGTGATGCGTTTCTTCCAATACTGTACAAAATATAAGACAGTAGATGCAAATTTAAACAAAAAACCCACACACCCGACATCACTAAATGAAATATACAATTGGGGTTTTATGGTTGGTTTTTTTAATTACCGTTATCTGGCCATATTTTCCAAATCATCTTGCTCTCAATCTCTGGTTTCTGCTTCCCTCTGTCTTCTCTTAACTTTGTTCCCAGGGTCTCCTGTCCATTTTTCCATTTCTTCTCTCTACTCCTATTTTCACTTCCTCCCCAAAAATCATCTCTGACATTGATCTTTCACTAAAGCTTTCTTCCGTGTATTTTTCTGCTTCTGTATGCACTCTGATTTCATCTCTCTTTACCAGTCTTCACTCTTTACTTCAACTACCTATAACTTCCCATCTCCTTCATCCCAGCCCTCCCATTCATCATCTCCAGCCTCACTATCTCCTCCTTACTTCTCCTCCCTTCTGCCTGCTCTCTATCCAGCATTTTGTCTTCTCTTTCCCAATAGAATGCTAGGAAACATAAGGAAAGGAATGAAGAATAAAACAAAGGATATTATAATGCCTCTATATCGTTCCATGTTGCGACTGCACCTTGAATATCGTGAGCAATTCTGATCTCCATATCCTAAAAAGGATAACTGAATCAGAAAAAGTACAAAGAAAAGCAACAAAAAATGGTAAAGCGAATAGAAGGATACCCTTCTGGGGAGAGGCTTAAAAGGTTAGAGCTTTTCAACCTGGAAAAGGAGACAGCTGAGGGGAGATATAGTTGTCTACAAATCAATGAATAGAGTGGAACAGATAAGCGTAGATCTGTTTATGCCATCAAAAAGTTGAAAGACTAGAGGGCACACAATGAAGGTACAATGCAATCTATTTAAGACTAATAAGAGATTTTTTTTTTTACTCAATGCATAATCAAACTCTGGAATTCATTACCAGAGTTGTAAGTGTAGCTAAGTTTAAAAAAAGGTTTGCACAAGTTCCTGGAGGAAAGGTCCATAAACCATTATTTTTTTTCCATTTAACTTGTTATTAATATTTTCTGTTCATTAACAAGCATCTTCTGTCATCTCCATATACAACTTTTATAACTTGTACACAATCCCAAGATAATATGTTCACCTCTAGAATTTACAACTGCAGTATACCTTATGCTTCTACATACCCCCTCCCCTCCCCCCTCTATTTCCCCCATCCTATGATTTTTTATGGTGATGTCTCGTCAGTGCTATCATAATCATCGCCACTATATATGAACTCCCCCTATTCATTCCAAAGACATGACTTCATACTGATAACATTCTTTATTCCTTCCCTTCCCTCCTTACTCCCCCCTCACCTTTACCCCCCCCTCCCCAATTTCGTAGCCACCCCACACCCTCGTCCAATGTTCCGTACTCCTCTCCCGTTTCCCTTGCCTCAGCTTCGTCAGTCGATGCATCAAACACAATTCTGTTGTCCTTCTAATGAAGCCATCCACCTGTGGCAAGGACGGCCCCGTCCGACATCTTGCTATCTCACACAGAGCTGCCACAATACAATGATGCAGCACCCCCTTGTCCCTCTCCAAAATAGTGTCCTCTAACTGATGCAGTAAGCAGACCTCTGGGGTCCCTTGTAATCTATATCCTGTCATTTCATAAATTATATCCAACACCCTGTCCCAATATTTTTTGATCTTTCCACATTTCCACCACATATGTAGCATATCTCCTTTCTCCTGACAGCCCCTCCAGCACAAAACAGATTGCCCCAGTCCTGCTCGCCTCTTACAAGCCGGCATCCAATACCACCTATATAAAACCTTATAGGCATTTTCCTTTGAGTAGCTATTGATATTCCAGCCACTGTCTGTATAATCTTATCCCACTCCTCCTCCGTCCATTGCACCCCTAAATCTTCCTCCCATTTCTTTATGAACTCTAATTTGCCCTCTCTGCCCTCCATTAACCCTTTATATATCTTAGATAGGGGGTGGTTTGAGGCCCTGGTATCAGGACAGTTAGGTCAAAAAGGAGCCCTATTTCCCCATAAATCCTTCCATACCTTTTGTTGTTGCAAAAAGTGGCTAACCTGGATATAGCTATAATCATTTCTTGTTAATCCGTATAAATCCTTCATACCCTCAAAATCTCTCACCCCCTCTTTATCCACTATTTGGTAGATATCTGTAAGCCCCCAATTTAGCCCATCTTCTCAGTAGACTCATCCCTGGCCCCTCTCGAAGCATGCCATTAGTGTCATCCCTTGTGTGTATTCTTTATCTTGTATTAATATTTTCCTGTTGAGCTTCCAAACCTTCAGACTATGCGCTATTATGGGGTTTAAAGTGGTCCCTTCCAATACTTTACTTCCCTTCCATACCATTCTCTCCAATCCCACTCCCCTTACCGAGTCCTCTTCCATTTGAACCCATTGCTTCTGTTTCTCTCAATGCCATTCATATATGGTTTTCAACTGTGCTGCCTCATAGTATTTTCTGAAGTTAGGGACCCCAAGACCCCCTCCCCCTTTGCTCTCTGAATGATGGATAGTGCTACCCTGGGACTCCTATTTTGCCAAATAAAGCAATTAATGATTTTTTGCATTTGCCTCAACTTACTATATGGAACCTGTATCGGCAATGTTTGGAACAGGAACAGAAATCTAGGCAATAGCATTATTTTTATAACAGCAATTTGTCCAAACCAGGACACACAACCTTGCCCCCAACCATTCAACCAACTCTCCACCTGCCCAATAGCTTTAAATAATTTAAGTCATAACGATTCCAACCTGTTACTTATTTGGATCCCTAGGTATCAAATCGAACCCCGAGCCCACCTAAATGGGTATTTCTTTTGTAATTTTTCCTGCTCCTCCTTTTTTATTGACAAATTCAATATTTCAGATTTTGCCCAATTGATAGTAAAACCAGACAGTCTGCCATATTCTTCTAATCCCCACATTAATATTGATATAGTGAACCCTGGTCTAGTCACGCTTAAAATGATATTGTCTGCATACGAGATTCTATATTCTTTCTTTCCTACAGTTATACCTTTCAAATCTGCCCGTTCTCTTATCCTTGCCATGAATGGTTCCACTGATAGTGCAAACAATAGGGGGGACAAAGGACATCCCTGCCTCGCCCCCTCCCCTGCTCAAAAAACTGTTGGGTACAAGCATTATACCGCAAGCTTTCGGGTTGCGGTATAATGCTTGTACCCAACCCATGAATTCTCCTCCCAACCCCATTCTTTCCATTACCTGGAATAGGAAAGGCCAAGACACTTGGTCGAAGGCCTTTTCCACATCCAAGGATAGCAATAGTGCCGCCTCCTTACTTTTTTCAATTGACCAGATTGTATTTAGTGTCTTGCGTATGTTATCTGTTACCTGCCTACTGGGTATAAATCCCGCATGATCTTGATGTATTAATTTCCCTATTACCCTATTTAAACGTGTAGCCAATAATTTAGCGTCTAGGTTCAATAATGAAATAGGTCTATACGAAGAGCATTCTTGCGGATCCTTTCTTGCTTTATGTATTACAATGGGATTTTTTCCATTAAGCAGCACCGCTTTCTCCCCTTTCTCTCCCTATCTGCCTTCTTCCTCGCAATTCTTCTCTCCAGGGCAACTCTCCTCTGCCAGCGTCCTTATCAGGATCACTCCCGCCTTTAAACCAGGTCCACCGCTTTGTCTCCGCATGCTTCCCTCTCTGCTTGCACTACTACCTTTGCTGTCCCCTTTATTTGCTGGTTCTGTTGCTCTCTCTGCCTCCGTTGGGGTTTTCCTTTTGTCCGCTCCGTTGTCTCCTCCTCCGTCCTCTGTGCGCTGTCTGCCTGGCATCTCTCTGCTCTAGCTCCGCTTTGTTTCACCGGCTTCTCTGCCAAGATCACGCACGTTGATGCGCCCAGGCTGCCGCTTCCTTCCACCTCGTGCTCCCCTGTGCCACTTTCACTCACTTTCCTTTACCGCCCGCCGTGCTTGCGGCCACCGCAGTTTTCTTTGCCTCTTTCCTCTTCGCGGATGGCTCTGCCACTATTGCCCCCTCATTGCTCCTTGTTTGGCCTCCGTTTTTTGGGGGGGGGGGATTTTCCCTTTTGGTGCAGGCTTAGGTGGCAGAGCTCTCTTTATGCCGCCATGAAGCCCGATGTCATCACCGGAAGTCCATAAACCATTATTAAAGAGGACTCGGGATAAGCACTGTGGAGCCTGCCAGATACCTGTGACCTGTTTTGGCCACTGTTGGAAACAGGATACTGGGCTTGATGAACCTTGGTCTGACCCAGTAAGGCATATCTTATATTCTAATCCTCCTCCCCCCCCAACAGTTCTTCCATTATCTATGTCCCAGTCCAGAATCTTCCCCTTCTCTTCCCTTCCCTCTTTTCCATGTCCAACATCCCTCTCCTGAACATGTCCAGCCGCTCTCCTACATCTTGCTTTTCCCCTGCTGGACCTGCTTCTCGCTTCCTCTGCCTTCACCCTAAAGCCTTTAAAGGCGGTATGGCAGACACCTCTTCACTGCAGCCATGGCCTCCAGCACCACTCTTTGGCCGGAAGTAGGCAGAGGTGTCTCTGCCTTCCTGTCCGTATTTCTCATGCCGGTGGCTATGGTCTCTAACACTCTTCCTCAAGTGGCGGACGGGGTCCCTGCTGCCTGGTGGCACTGGTTTAGACCACAGCTGAAGCCCCTCTGCATTTCTTTGATGGCAGGGATGAGTTCACCGCCAGCAGGCCGTGCAGAGTTTGGCCAGTAACATGGGCTTTCAGCATGTTACCTCCATCCCTGCTAGTAGGTACCACTGTTCATATCACCTGCATTCCTCTCTTTATCAGAACACATAGGTTGGTTTAAGCTTGCACAAACAAACCTATGCAAACAAGACAGACACTGAAAGACTTCACAATAGACAGCATCACTAGGGCAAAATGAGTCTAAAAATTACTAGACCTCTCCTTTCTATTGGTTATACCTCTTTCTACACACTGTAGTACTTCCTTGGGCTCTTGCCATGACTTACTTTACAAACTTGATATACTGCATTATCTAAAGAAAAATCTATGCAGTTTGTAATTCTAACATTTTTTAAATAAAAGGGGGTGGGGCATCAGAGTACATTGGGAGACTGAAATTACAATCAAAATAAAGGTTTTAAGATACAATAGGGCAAGAAGGTGGATAGCAGGTTGCAGAATTCCAGAAGGCAGGATGGGGGTGCTATGAACCATCAACTAAATCAAAACCAGGAGGAAAAGTCTGCCCAAAATAGTTTTCAAGGAAAATCTGAACTACTTACAATCGCAGGTCTGAGGGTAAAGCATTCCAAAAGGTAAGGGACTAATGTGCATGTTAGTACCTCAAAGATCATCAGATGTGATCAAGCCAAGGTCTCTCTCCTGGTTGGTGCGCATTAGTATCTCATCCCAAAATTGTGCAGTGCTCTCCTGGATTTCTGTACTCCAAGTGTATAAGATTCAAAGCAAATTAGTTAACAATTAAACTGCCAAGCAATCAACTTCTCATGCTCCCTTAGATCACATCTCAGTTTGTCTAATCCAGTGCTCATCAACGTTTGATCCATGCTGCTGCTCCCGTCCCTCCTATAGGATTGGTTGCAACACCGTCATCATCCCCAATGCAGCCGATGCTATAGCCCTGACCTAGTCCCACTAGCCCTAATCCCACTAGCCCAGGCAGGCCTAGTAATATAGCATGGGCTCAATTGAGAGATATGGACCATTGTTTTCAGTCCTACGCAATCTACCACAAAATGTGGCTTTTACAACCCAATCTACTGTCTCAAACCACACTTTGTTAAGTGCTGACCTAGCCCTGTAGGGCGTGTCCACTCTTGCAGATATTTAATATCTTCTGCAAACTAACTTCTCCACAATTTTGTTCAAAAAGACAATCGAAAAGAACTGGCCCCAAGACACATCTCTGAGGCACTCCACTAGTCATCTTTTATTCTTCAGACTAAACACCATTTGCCACCGCCATCTGTCTATCATGCAACAAGTTTCTAATTCAGTTGATCACCTTGCCTAGCCCCAGATTACTCAATTTACTTATGAACCTCCTCTTTGGGACAACATCAAAAGCTTTGCTGAAATCCAAATATACCACGAACATAGACGAAGTTTCCGGTGACATCATGGTTGCAAGGAACCAACTGGCTCCTGTCTAGCAGGCAACTTGCGACATTGTTTTCAACATGGCTTCCAAAGGACTCCACTGGAAAGTTTATGCTAGTTCTAATGCTTCAGTTAAGCATGCTATCCAGTTATCCATGCTGGAGACAGCCACATACATGTTTCTTATCGGTCCTACAGTTCAGTCCTCCACCTCTGGGTAGTGCACCTTCTCCTACAGCATGGAGACTGGACAAATCAAATTCGTGACATCACTGGGTATATCTTGCTGGTCTTCTCCCCTCATTCCCCAGTGTGTCCAGTCTCCATGCAGTATGACGACGTAGTGAGCCTAGATGCTGGGCTCACTAAAGAAAAAAGTTAAGGAGCATTCCTTAGTGTAGTGTAGCTAGTCTTAAGGTTGAGGATCAGTTTTGTTTTATTTCTTGTGCTTGGCCTTTTATTCTTTTTCTTTTGAGTAGGGTTACTAAAAAAAAAAAAAAGGAAGGAGGAACTAAGGAAGCTGATCGAGGGGGGGAGGATCCACTGGTCCTTATCCTTGCCTTCCAGAATCAGCCCAAGTGCTGAGCTGCTCTCCCCTTCTAGATGGGACGGAGGGGAGTTATGCAGTGGCAGCAAAGGCTGCTCTGAGCACCCTGGTACTGCTGACAGTCCTTGTGGCAGTAAACCAGGGGCCGGTAAGCCCGCTCTGTGACTGCTTAGAGCTATTAGCTGAGTGCAGTGTCACAGATTGAAGGGCCAACGATTGGCGGCGATCGTTGCAGATGAATTGTCCCGCGGATCACAGCTGCAACAGGTGGCTTCAGGGCTGGCGTGGCATACGGCGACAGAAGCAGGCCCAGCCAGTCTTTATGCGCAGGCCATGCTCCTTGCACTTATCAGACCGCATGGAAAAACACTGTGTTTTCAGAGTATATGCTGGAGGACAGTGAGTACATTGGCAATGTCTGCCGCTCAGTTTGTTTCTAAGAAATTTATTTGAGGTAGTAGAGACTCCGCATTAAAAAAAACCCACAAACCCCACAAGACAAGCTATATGGCGGTTCTGCCTCAGCGCGCTGCAACGGAATACCTGCTGGCCTCCGGAATGTGCCCCAAGCAATCTGCTTCCTCAGACAGGCGATCGATGACCCTTCTATCCGCGCTGCTGCTCACAGTACGGAGTGAGAGCTTCCAGACCACTGAGGTGGCCTTCAGCCACTCCGCGCAAGTCTCGGGCTGGCCAGCAGATCGTCCACTCGGCTGAGTGTCTCCTCTCCGCTCAGTCTGGGAGGGGAGGGGAGTGCAGTCCTCTTCACCGGCGAAGATCTTTGGTCAGTAATGTTCGCGGACATTTTTACATCTGAGAGTGTTGAGCAGAGCGGTAGGGCCGTTTAGTATTTTTGCGAGGCACTAACAGATGGTAAAGCCGGGGCTGTGGTAGTACCGAGGCGGCGGCCTCTAAGCACAGCAGTTGAGGTGAGCAGGTCTTTTCCCGCGTGTTTCCTGTGCCGCGGGTAGGCCACATGCAACGGCTGCCCCTGTATATGCTTCGGCTTTTTCAGGCAGGATTAATTTCCTTGGCTTAATTTATTTGGCTTAATTTATTTTGATTGTACCCAAAACAGAGTATGAAAAATAAAATCAAGAGAACCAAAGGAAACAGTGTTAAGGGCTATGTTTGAAGGCTTTGGTCCCACGGACTTGGGGGATCCTTAAAAAAAAAAAACAACCAACCTTTCCTTTGAGAGAGTTAGCTTTCGTTACAAAGGTGTTGTTGGATATGGTTCTGTTAATAGCTAATGCAATTTTTTTTTTTTTGGGGGGGGGGGGGGAGGGTCTTTTTTTTATGTACCTCAAGGCCGAAGCATTATTTGCTTTCCAGGGGGGTTTGCTTTATCTTTCCCTATTTGGCACTGGCGGGCGCGGCAGTCTGGCAGTTGATAGGGACTCGCCCTGCACAGTTCATTCCTTCAGTATAAGGGGCTATGAAGAAGCAGGGTACAGAGGGGGCTTCTTGCAAAGCTGTTCATCCCAGCGCAGCTGGCTGAAAGTTGGTAAGAAGGTTTCTGGCACAGCCGATACCTGTTTCTTATTAGTCAGGTCCAGATGGGCTTACCTTTCCCCCCCCCCCCCCTCCGCGGTATTTTGAGCGCAGGGGACAGGCAGGCTCCGGAGATTAAGCAGGATGCGCAAGACAGAAGGTGGACGGCTTATGGAAGCAGGCCTTTGAGGTTTAGGCTCTCTTGGCGAGTTCCTATTGGCGGAGCTTGGGTGACGACAACTCCCTCAGGTGAGAGAACGATATAGCGGCCGTATCAGAATCAGGTGCGGGAGCGTTGGGTGTAGGTGTCGCGGCTTATTTAGAGGACATCCATGGTGATTTGGTTAGGACACTGGCAACTAGTAGGGCTTCCTTGATAGCCCTGCGCCGATACCTGTGATTAAGAAATAGAGGGGCAGACACTTCTACAACGCAGCTTAATAAGCTTCCTCTTAGGGGAAGATCTTGATAAATTGGTCAAGGATTTGGAAAGATCCAAAGGCGGAAGACCACCAGAAGATAAGCCTGGGCAGGGGAGGTCCCTGCTGGCTATGATAGGTTAGTTTTGAGTCTTCAAGCTCCTTCGCACCCCACGACGGGGTGGTTGCCAACTAGGCAGAGTTGTGGCAAGAGCACAATGCTTTCAGGATCTTTTTCAAGGAGCAGGGAGGGGAGTTGCCCTCTCCACGGCTTCCCGAAAACCACAATGAAGCGAGCTCCGGCTAACGCCCAAACGTTGGGTGTTGGAGGTAATATGTGGGGGTTTATGCTCTCAAATTTGCTTGTCCGGTACCAGATCCGGTCGTTCGTCTCCTTGCAAAGAGCAGCAGAGAACGTTCGCAGTTCAGCGCAGATTAGTTCACCTCTCACAGGAAGGAGCGGTATTGACAGTGCCACAGGTCTTGTATGATGGCGGTCGTTACTACATTTATTTGTGAGTACTGGAGAAGGACGGGCCTCCCCGTCCTACTCTGGATTTCCAGGGGGTGACTTCCTGTTTAAGCATCCCTCAAACTTTCAGGGGCGTAATTGTGCATCTCTATCAGACTAGTTCAGCCGAAAATATTTAGGGTTCGCGCTTCCTTGGGGCATTTTCAGTTTCAAGCGCTGGCCTTCGGTCAGGCAGCGGCTCCGCGTACCTTCACCTAAGTTATGGTGGGACTGGCGGCAGCGCTGCGAAAGGAAAGAATCTTAGTTCACCTGTACCTTGATGGTGGTTGTTTAAAAAAAAAAAAAAAAACCCCCAAGGCGGAGAGCTTGTAGGTTACTAGCATAGTCAAGTTACTTCTGAGCCTCAGCGGGGTGGTCAATGCGACCAATAACTGTCTAGTTCAGGTGCAGGCCCTAGAATACTTAAGTACGGGTCAACACTCGTTTGGGAGCAGTATCTCTGATGGTTCAGCGAGGTCAGGCTCCTCAGCTCCTAATACGCTAGTGGATGTCGACACCGGCTCTATCAGCTTGGAGTTTTTCGAATGCTAAGGACAAGGGCGGCGACCCTGAAATTAGTACCATGGGCCAGATCTCACATGCGTCCTTTGCAGAGGTCCTTTTTACGGCGTTGTTCGCTCCAGAACAATTCTCTGTACAAACATTTTCCCTGTCCCTGGCGGGTCCAGTAGTCCCGTCAGTGGTGGTTTTCGTCTACGAAATCTGGCAGCAGGATTGCCACTAGAGCAACCGCAGTGGATCCCGATGTAGCCAGAGGTAAGTCTCGCAGGCTGGGGAGGCCGTTGCGGGGATCAAGTCGCACAAGGAACCTGGAACGAGCAGTGGTCATTCATCTGTCTGGAACTGCGAGCACTGGTTCTAAACACTTCAACCGTTCGGCACTGCGGTGAGAGATCGAGCAGTTAGAGTATTGTCGGCTAACTCCACGACAGTGGCTTATCTCAGTCGACAGCGATGTGCAGGAAGCGCTACCAGGAGAGAAGAAGCAAGAGTCCTGTTGGAGGGCGTGGAGCCGTGACTCCAGCCGATCTCGGCAGAGCACCTTGCAAGGCCGGATGATGTGATGGTGGATGTTTCAGCAGAGTCCGGGTGGATGCCAGAGAATGGAAGCTTCATCTGGAAGTGTTTGCACAGATAGTCGTCAGGTGCAGTCCTACGATTATGGACCTCATGACATCTTTTCAGCCGGCTAAGGCAAACAGCTTCAACAGCAAGAAAGGATGTCGGAGGGGACTCTGTTGCAGCAGGGGTTTTCACCCAGTCTCCTCTGTCCTTCCCCCGGGGGCGCTTATAGAACAAGTGGTTTAACGCATCGGGGCGCATCAGGGGAAAGTGCTGTTAGTGGCATCAGATTGGCCGAGGCGTCCTTGGTAAGCCGATTTAGTTGGCCTTCTTGACGGGGTCCCTGGCGATGGCCGGCAATGGCAAATATTTTGTCCCAAGACCCTCCTCGATTACCTCTAGTGGATCGGCGCGTATGGCTTGGCCATGGACTGGACGAGGGTAAGGTGGAAAGGCTGTTCTGAAGCCGTGCTTTCATTCTTACTTTGAGTCGGAAAAGCCAGTTCGTTAAGGTTAAAGCTAGCAAGGCTGGCGTATTACAGAGATAAAGTCCAAGGAGTGTCCTTGGGGCTATCACGTCAACGTGGTGCATTCTTGTGCTTCTAATTGCGGTTCTAGGCTACGGCTTCGCGCAGTATGAAGTGGCATCCATGGGGTTCCATCTGGGTTTTAAGGGTTTTATCTATGGAACCTTTGGAGACCTCGCAGCAAGCTTTGGACACAGATTTTGCGTTAGATGGTGAATTTAAGAGCCAGCGGTTCGGCACAACGTGTTTCGGAGCGGCCGGCATTGGCCTGTCAAGAGTCATATTGCCTTTTTCTAGGGAAAAGGTAGCGTTGGGGCCCGTACCGTCGGTTAGACAAAGCTAGCTTTGTCTTTCATCTGAATCTAGCGGGGACGTTGCTGGTATTAGGAACCGCGGGTAGTGGCGTCTCAGACCGTAGTTCACGTTGCTCTGACATTAAGAGAGTTTTGCATTAATTTTTAACGGCTCCAGAGTGTTTGTTTCTGTCTCTGGAGGTCTCCGTAAAGGAGCAGCGGTTCCTAAAGCAGCAATTTCTAGCTGGGCTCGGATAGCCATAGCGTCAGGATATGTTGTTTTCTAGGGCGCCCGGTGCCAATGGGTTACGGGCTTGCTCCTCTGGTGCGCAAGTGCCGCCTGGTGCAGAGCACAGTGTAGTTTCGCCAGTGGAGAGGGTCAGAGCGATCTCTTGGCATCTCTTCATGTTTTCAGTAACTTCTATTGTCTGGAGTGCAGGCAGCGAACGGTGTCTGTTTGGTTAGTTAGGCGGTCTGGCGGACCAGTTGGAAAGGTCCCTCCCAATGATTACTTTGGCATGGCCCTTAGGCGTTGGTCCGTGGCGTTTGTTGCTGGAGTCTATATTGAGTTCCTGCTTATATATCAGGGTAATTTGCTGTTCCGTGTCCTTCTCCTCCTCTTATCTGTTTGACTGTTTCTGTCCTCTACTCTGTCCTATCTTATAAATGGCGTTCCTTTCTTATTTCCTTAATAGTAGTATTGTAAACCGCTCTAAGCTTTTGATCTGAGCGGTATATCAAATTCAAAATAAACATAAACATAAACTGCTCTGTTACATCCCAGAGGTGGAGGACTGAACTGTAGGACCGATAAGGAAATGAAAATTACACTTACCTGGTAATTGTTGTTCCTTGAGGGAGTACAAGTTCAGTCCTCAATCCCGCCCAGGGATGATTAATTCAGACGCGAGCTGTCCGTTGGGAGGGGGGGGTTTGCCGGTCCATAATAAGAGGGCAATGTGTTCTGTTATGCCGGTGATCATGAGCGTATCTTCTTTCTATGATCTCTTTTAGTCCTTCCTTCCTTCCCTCTGTCTGCCTTTCTCAGGTCTGCGGGCAAGAGGATAGGGTCAAGGAGGAAGGTGTTCTTTGTCCTTTATTTCAGGGCACTGCAGTTTAAAAGTTAAAGGTTAAGCATAGAATTATAATTAATTCCGTAACTGCTCATTTGTTGCTCCTTTGAGTCTGCTCTGTCAGTAGGTCACTGGGGAATGAGGGGAGAAGACCAGCAAGATATAACCGGTGATGTCACAAATTTGATTTGTCCAGTCTCCATGCTTCAGGAGGTGGTGCACTACCGAGAGGTAGAGGACTGAACTGTACTCCCTCAAGGAACAACAATTACCAGGTAAGTGTAATTTCCATCTTTCCTAGTACATAATATGAAGCCACTGGGATCTTGGTGCATGCAAAATGTAAATCGGTACTCATTTTCTGCAAAAAGCAAGCAATTCCAGCTAACATTCCTGGGACACAAATGTCAAGCAATGCACCTACCCAGCATAATCTTTAAAATGCTTCTGATAAGCAATAGTCAATAACAATTCATGCAGGAGGAGGAGAAAGTCACACAGAGTACATAATGAAGTCACTTGTCTCTTCGCCCTCCCAGAGCCAGCCCCAGAGTTGGTTCAAGGTGTTGGCAGCCTAGGCAAGCTTAAGCCTTTTGCCTCCCACCCCCACCGGCTGTCAGAATGTATTGTTTAGCTTTGATTGCCCTGCTCTTTGCTGCCCCAGAAAGCGTCTCCCTAAACGTTGCCTAATGGTTGGGCCAACCTTGCCCTCCACCCTGTACCTTTAGCCTCTCACTCAAGAGCTATTTAATCCTAGTTAACTGAACACTACCTTGTGGCTAAATATGAAGCAGCAATCTAGGATGCATCAGTCAATTTCTCTCCTTTCACTTTTTTAAAATTTTGTTTTTATAGCAAGCGACTAGATTCCAGATCAAAGTACTGGCACCCACATCATCTAAGTAGAAACTTTGTTTTATAAATTCAGTTTTCTAATTTGCAAAAATACAAAGATCTGCTTAGATAATGTGGGTGCCAGCATAGTCATCAATGAATAAAATGGAAAAAATATAAACGTTTGTTGTATATTGCAGACAGCTGATTCACACAAACGTAAAATTGAACAAAGTTTTGACCTAGGCAGAGGGTCACCCTTAGAACTGCTGAATTGGAAGAATGTTTATATTTTATTGGCATTTGCTATACTGCCTCTCAAGCAAAATCAAACTGGAAAAGTAAAAACAGAGCAAAGAGGAACTGCATTGTACAATAGGAAAATCTAATCAAGAAAAACAGGAGGAGGATAGGGTACAGTAGGAGAGAATTCAGGCAGAGGGTTAACTCCCCAGGGGCTCAGCACTGCGCTTAGATGCAGTCAGTCAAAGGCTGGCGTAAATATGTGCATCTTAAGGGCAACCTTGAACCCCTTAAATAAGGGTTCAGCTCAGAAGACCAGGGGAAGTTTCAGCAATAAAAAACTACAAGTCCCAGAACGCAGTGACCATGAACGGGATAGTGACAGAGGAATCTCAGATGCTGTAAAACACTGACAGCTGAGTCACCGGCACTGCTTTGCCAAGCCCAAGTAAACACCGTTCATCCTGCCTGCAGTGGAAGGAGAGGTCAGAGAATTTCACTATAGGGCAGGCTGGAAAAGTTCAGCCTTTTAAACACTGGCTTGATTATGTAATACTGGTTCCCATGCAGCTGTGTCAGCTCTGCAACATAAACTTCCGTCCACCGCTTAAACAAACAACCCATGACCCCATGTACAACCCTTTGCTCGACAGCATGCCCCGTGTACAACATTTACCTTTATTTCAGAACTCTCCTCCATTTTCCTCATCCCTACACCACACTTCTCTCTCCAGAGTTAAACCCCGGCTTCACCTCACAATCCCACAAACAACCCTTTTTTGTCTTAACATCTCTGTACAACATACTGCTTTGTTAAGACCCCATGTACAAGCGTTCTGTTCTAGTCGACTCACTCCCTTCTTTGATTTTCAACGAGTGTGTCTCTGCAAGGACCCCTGTACACAAATCCACTCCTGTTTCTTCACATCGCCAAAATCTCATCAGCCAACAAGCTGGAGACACCTCTCCAAAACCAATGAACTTGGAATGTCTAGCATCAGATAATCTAAACCTCCAATTACACAAACTTGGTACAAAACTACAGACTTACCTAGCATCCGTTTCAGGCAAAAATAACCCAAATTGGAGACAGCATCATTATAAGATGACTGTGTTACTTCCCCCGCACAGGCCTGTAGCTAGTCTTCACTCCTGAAGTGCTACATCACGCTGCGTCTTCAACAAATTCGCAAATGACACAAAATTATTCAACATTTTTAAGTCACAAGAGGACTGTGAAAAATTGCAGGAGGACCTTGAAAATTTGGGAGACTGGGCATCCAAATGGGAGATGAAATTTAAATGGAGGCAAGTGCAAAGCTATGCACTTAAGGAAGAACCTAAACCTTAGTTACACGATGCAAGGTTCCACATTAGAAGTCACCACCAAGAACAAAGGATCTGTGTCATCATGGGGGATAATTTGAAATCCTCTGCTCAGTGTGCAGCGGTGGCCAAGCAAGCAAATAGAATGCTAGGAATCATCAAGAAAGGAATAGAGAATAAAACCAAAGATATCATAATGCCTCTGTATCGCTCCATAGTGCAAATCATATCTTGAATATTGTGTGCATTACTGGGCACCGACTATGAAAGATAATGGAATTCAAAAAGATACAAAGAAGGGTGACTGAAATGATAAATGAGATGAACCACTCTTCTATGAGAAAAGGCTTAAAAGGTTAGGGCTCTTCAGCTTGGAGAAGGATGGCAGCTGAGGGGAGATGATATAGAAGTCAAATTACAAGTGGATGGAATGAGTAAATGTGAAATCAGTTTACTCCTTCAAAAAGTACAAAGATGCACACATAATGAAGCTACAAAATAGTGTATTTAAGACTAATCGGAGAAAAATAGAAATCATACTTACCTGGTAATTGTTGTTCCTTTAGTGACTCCAGTTTAGTCCTCCACCTCTGGGTAGTGTACCTCCTCCTCCTGCAGCTTGGAGACTGGGCATGTCAGAATTGTGACATCACTGGATGTAGCCTGCTAGTCTCTCCCATCAGCCCCAGTGAACTATTGACAAAGCAGACTCAAAGGAACAACAAACTAGTAGCTAACATTTAAACTTCAACATTATTTTCAAACTGAACGGATAACTCCTAACTGACTGGTAACTAACCCCCTTCTCTCCGAAATAATAAGAAGAAGGCTACTCCTCGTACTTCCCCACTCCCTCCCTGTGCCGATCCAGAGACACGGAAGAGAAAGAATAGAAAGAAATGAACGCCACTGTACCCCCCCCCCTCCTCAATTGACGATCCGCTACCGAGTAACAATCCCCGGGCGGGAAATGAGGCCTAAACTGGCGTCACTAAAGGAACAATTACCAGGTAAGTGTAATTTCTATTTCCTTATCGTTCCTCCAGTTTAGTCCTCCACCTCTGGGATGTAACAGAGCAGTAATCATTGGGAGGGACTTTTCCACCCGGATCGCAGCACCGCCGCCCCAAAACAGGCATCGCTTGCCGCAAGAACATCCAGGCGACAATATTTGCTGAAAGTATTCAAGGACATCCAAGTAGCCACCCTGCAAGTGTCTACTGGTGGAACCAAGCTGTGCTCCACCCAGGAAGTCGCTTGCGCTCTAGTAGAGTGAGCCCGTAAGCCCACTGGAACAGGCCGACCCTGTAACATATACGCTGATGCAATGGCTTCCCTAATCCACCTAGAGATGGAGGCCTTCGCCGCTGCCTCCCCTTCAAACACCACGAACAGGCAGTCCAATTTGCGGAATGGTTTGGACACCTTTAAATACTGCCGCAGCACTCTCGACATCTAGATGGCGCAAGCTATGGTCAGAGGCGTCCTCCGACGACCCCAGAGCTGGGAGGGAGACGGATTGATTCAAGTGAAATGGAGAGACAACCTTTGGTAAGAAGGAAGGCACTGGACGCAACGCCACCTTTTCTATGGAAAAGGACAAAAAGGGCTCCCTACATGATAATGTCTGCAACTCCAAAATCCGCCTCGCCGAGCAGATAGCTACCAAAAACACTGTCTTCAGGGTTAGGTCCTTAATGGATGCCTGGCACAGAGGCTCAAAAGGTTCCTTAGCCAGTGCCCCTAACACCAAATTGAGATCCCACGGCGGGATAAGAATTCTACGGGAAGGCCGCAGTCGGGACACCGCCTTAAGAAACCGCAGCACATCTACGTGAGAACCCAGAGCCACACCCTGGACCTTGCCTCTGTAGCAAGCCAGGGCTGCCAGCTGGACTCAGAGAATTGGCGGCAAGCCCCTTATCAAACCTGTCCTGAAGAAAACTCAATACCAAGGGAACCGACACCGTGGCCACGTGAACTTGCCGCCAAGAACACCAGTCCTCAAAAATACGCCATATGCGCACATAAGCGAGAGACATGGACCTCTTTCTGGCTCTAAGTAACGTGGCGATAACCTCTCCATAATAACCTTTTCTTCTCAACCTTGCCCTTTCAATGGCCAAACCGTAGGCGAGAACCGATCCACCTGGGCATTCTCAGCGGCCCCTGAACCAAGAGATTCTCTGAGATCGGTAGCCTGCAAGGATTCTCGTCGAGCAACCGCGTGACGTCGGCATACAATGGGCGTCTCGGCCAATCCAGAGCACCAAGAGCACTCTTCCCCGATGCGTTGAACCACTCGCCCTATGAGCGCCCACGGAGGGGAAGACGTAGAGGAGCCCTGACGTCAGCCATGGCTGTATCAGGGCATCGATCCTTTCCGACATCCTCTCTCTCCGCCTGCTATAGAAGCGACTCGTCTTTGCGGACTGAAGTGTTGCCATGAGGTCCATAATCGGCGGCTCCCATCTGCGAACGACTTTTGCAAACGCTTCTGGATGCAGTTCCCATTAAGGTTTAAGGTTTAATCATTTGATAAAAACCACCTTTCTGGAACAATCAAGGCGGTGTACAATAAAATACATAAAATACATAAAATTCACTCGGACCCTGCTGAGAAAATCTGCCATCACGTTGTCCTTTCCGGCAATGTGCGCCACTGAGATCGCCTGTAGACGGGGTTCCACCCACCCGAACAGCATCTCTTCTTCCTCCTCTATCACCACACATCCTGTTTTGCCTTGCCAATTGATATAGGCCACCATCGCGGAATTGTCCGAGAGGACCCGCACCGCTCGGCCCCTCACCGTGGCTTCGAACATCTGCAGCGCTAACCGCACTGCTTGCAGTTCCAAACGATTGATCGACCAATCGCTCTCCTGGGCTGTCCAAGTCCCTTGCGCGAAGAGGTCTCCGCAATGCGCTCCCCATCCAACAAGACTTGCGTCTGTCAACAATGGCAGCCACTCTGACTGTTCCAGGGGTACCCCCACCCTCAGGGATCCTGGATGCAGCCACCACCGCAACGACCGCCTGACCTGGAGAGGACAGGGAAGTCATTTGTTCAGCGAGTTGGAGTGGTTCAACCAATGGTGAAGCAGTGCTCTCTGCAATGGCCGCATATGAAATCTGGCCCAGGGGACCACCTCCAGCGTCGCCGCCATCGTCCCCAGCACACGAAGGTAACTCCACGCTGAGGGTGCCGGGGTGGACATGAACTTGCGCACGAGCTGTCGCAGGACTTGAACCTGACGGTCCGTCAAGAACACCGCTCCTCTGCGAGTGTCAAACCTCACCCCCAGATACTCGAGATCCTAGGACGGCACAAAGCGGCTCTTGGCCGAGCTGACCACCCAACCGAGATTCTGAAGAAATTTCACCGCTTTGTCCGTCACCTGCACGCTCTCATCCTTGACTTTCGCCTGGATCAGCCAATTGTCGAGATAAGGATGAACTAGGATGCCTTCTTTTCGCAACGCCGCCGCTACCACCACCATGACCTTGGTGAAGGTGCGCGGCGCTGTCACAAAACCGAAGGACAACACTTGGAACTGATAATGCCCCCTGGGCAGAGCGAACCTCAGGAACCATTGATGGGCCGCCCTGATTGGGATGTGCAAGTATGCCTCCATAAGGTCGAAGGAGGTCAGGTACTCCCCTTGGTGCACCGCCACAATGACTGACCATAACATCTCCATCCTGAAATGCAGGACTCGGAGGCAGCAGTTCACCCCTTTTAAATCCAATATGGGCCGAAGAGAGCCGTCTTTCTTTGGCACCATGAAATAAATGGAGTAGTGACCTACACCGTACTCTGCAGATGGTCTAACGTACGGCGCACCACTAGAGTTTTCTGTCGGCCCCTGCAGGGTGACATTACAAAGGAATCCAGCATCGGCCGTGCCAATTCCAGTGCATAACCGTCGCAAATTATCTCCAACACCCACTGGTCGGACGTTATTTGGGCCCAGGCAGGAAGGAAGGAACTCCTGAAGCCTCCCTCCAATCGGTTGACCTCCTGCCTGAACCTGCCTCATCTCATTGCGGCTTTCTACTTGACATTGTTGAGGTCGCCGTGAAACCTCTGCCTGCTCCCCGAAACCCCTGGGCTCGAGAAGCAAACCTTCCCCTTTGGAAACCACCCAAATGGGAAGTGCAAAATCTCCTGAAGTATCTAAACTGTCCTCACGCGGCCAGAAAGGACTTCCCTTGCTTAGGCTTGTCCTCCAGAAGTCTTCCGCCCTTGGACTAACTCCTTAACCAACTTGTCTAGATCCTCACCAAATAACAATTTCCTTTTAAAAGGAAGCTTACTGAGACGCGACTTAGAAGAGCCATCAGCCGCCCAATTTCGTAGCCACAGAGATCTCCGGGCGGCCACCAACGAAGCCATACTATTCGCTAGAGCCCTGATCAAATCATAGTGGACAGACATCAGCCAAATAAGCCGAGCCAGATTCAAGCCTTGATAGTTCCCCCAGACTCTCCTGCTCCAGCTGAGAAGACTGCTTTAAGCATTGAGACCATCGAAGACATGCTCTAGCCACCCATGCTCCACAAATGGAAGCTTGCAAGGACAATGTGTTCGCCTCAAACATTTGTTTCAATAGCCCGTCCATTTTCCTGTCTTGCGCGTCTTTCAATGCCGCACTACCCTCTACCGGGATAGTGGTCTTCTTAGTAACCTTAGTAACCGCGGAACTTATCTTTGTCCTTGTCCACCAAGGGATAAAGTCTGTTCATTGTCCTGACACCTCGCAGGCCCGCTTCTGGCTGATCCCACTCGTCCTGGATCATCCGGTCTACCACACGATGAACGGGAAACACCACCTGAGTTTGCCTTGCCACTTGAATCAGAGGGTCCTCAACCTCCTCTTCGTCCATGGGCTGCGCCGTAGCGAGATTGAGCGTTTGGAGGGATTCCATGATGAGTGCTTGCAGTTCCTCCTTCCGGAACACCCGAATGATTTTCGCCTGGTCCTCAGGCTCAGGAATTTCCCCTTCTTCCAGTTCCTCCATACTGGACTCGAGCTCTACCTCAGCATCATCTGTCTCCTGCCACTCCATATTGGGCAGAGAAATGTCAAGAGGACATACCCTCTTTACACCCCTTGGGGAAGTACTCTTAAACTCACCCATCCTGGGTTGCTGCTTAGTCGAAGTGGACGGCAAGGCCTCAGGTATCTTTCCCTGCCGCCTTAAACAGAACGCCTGATGCATCAATAAAACAAAGTCCGTAGAAAAATCCCCAAGTTGCTGCATCTGGTATAACATTCGATGGTCCCGCTGGAATGTCTGGGCAGGGCAATGACGGAGCTCCCATTAAAGCCTCCACGTCTACCCCCGCTGGTGTAACCTGGGGCTCCTCCAGACCTCTACCTTCCATCTGTAGCTCCACGCTGGTAGACACAGTAGAGCACCCCCTGCAGACTCCGGTGTCCACCACTGTACCGCTGCGGGTACCACAGACAACAACTGAGGGCACACTGACATGAGCGATGCCCCCTGGTGCTGCTGCACCAAAAAATGAGACGCCGCTGCTTGTCCTTCCTCTTGGCTTTATTATGCTTCCTTTTCTTTTCTTTTGTTTTGTATCGCTAGGAGCGCTAAAGGGTAAAAAGGAGGCCCCTACAAGAGGCCCACTCTGAAAAAGCCCCCGTGACCACCCGTGGAGCCCAGGGTGCTGGAAGTAGCCAAAAATAAGGGAAAAGAGAATTTAAACCTCAACAAAAACAAAAGGGACAAAGGGAATGCAAACGGGACTCAAAGCAACTGAAAAAAAGATTATAAAGGACTTTAAACAGACTTTAACAGGTCTTCAAAAGGACCCGAATCCGGCCCATACCATGCTGCGGCCTCCAAAGCACGGGCTGCCGACACAGCATACCACGCGGCTGCAACCGCATGAACACAAAATGGCCGCAAGCGCTGTCAGGCCTGCTGGGCGGGAAAATCCCTGACCCAGTGCTCCCCATCTCAGCGTCCTCGGCCCACTGACTGTGCCGCCGGGGCCCCAAGGTCAATTGCCTTACCGTTCCGGTGTTCAGCTCTGTGAGCCGCGATGTCACCCCACTCTGCTGTGAGCAACATCCATGGCAAGAGCTGCCCCCGCTGCTGTCTGTCGACATTCCCTCTGTGGTGTGCCGGAGCCAGCCAGCACCACGGAAAGGAAGCATACCTTCGCCCTGAGGGGCTCTCCCCCATCCAGTCCTAGGGGAAAGAACCTGCAAGCTGCTCTGCCCCGGAAAGGTAGGAATAAAGAAGCTCTAGGCAGTGGCCAGTCTCACATGCTTTTAAGTTAAAAAAAAAAAAAAAAAAAAGGGCTAGCACCTCAAAACCAAATTAAGTAAATTAAAAGGGACCAAATTAAATTTAGAAAGCTAAAGCCTAACTAAGCTGCTCCTTATTTGTTCCTCAAGTGAGCCCAGCACCTAGGCTCACTACGTCCTCCAGCTGCATGGAGACTGGACACACTGGGGCTGATGGGAGAGACCAGCAGGCTACATCCAGTGATGTCACGATTCTGACATACCCAGTCTCCAAGCTGCAGGAGGAGGCACACTACCCAGAGGTGGAGGACTAAACTGGAGGAACGCTAAAAAATATTTTTTCATGCAACGCGTAATCAAACTCTGGAATTTGTTACCAGAGGATGTACTAAAAGCTGTTAGTGTAGCTGGATTTAAGAGAGGTTTGGACAAGTTCCTAGAGGAAAAGTCCAAACCATTATTAAATCCTCCTTAGGATTTTAGATCATGCAGGCTAGAAAAGGTTTAAATAAAAGTGGACTGGGGAAATTCACTGCTTACTCCAGACATGTTTCTATGTTTCTATGACATAAACAGCATGGAATCCGTTTATCGTTTGGGAACCTGATGGGTACGTGTGATCTGGATTAGCCACTGTTGGAAACAGGATAGTGGACTTGATGGACCCTTAGTCTGACCCAGTATGGCATATTTTATCTTTTTATCCTTAGAGCAGAGCAGTGTTACCCCAAGCAGGGAAGACAGACAAGATTCCTAGGGCCGGTGCAAGGTTATCAAGCACTCTAGTCTAGGCAATCCTTCAGCCTTGCACCACTCCCTCCCTCAACTCTGACTGCCTCAAAACCACCCTCTCACATCAATCCTATAAAAATACATCAGTTAGGGAAATTTCCAGCACGTAAATGGCCAATTGAAAAATGGCTACCGTTCCTGTGGATAAATATGTGCTGAGGGTTGACTGGCAGGATCTACTATACTGTATTGATTTCAGCTGCTGTCTGACAACCCTCCTCTCCCCCCCCCCCCTCTACACTGAGCAACTGCCTAGTCTTACCTAATGACTGAGCTAACCCTGAAGATTTCTGCCCTATCTTTCAAGTGTTAGGAGTAGCTTTGTGCCAGCCTAGCCAGGTCTCATCAAGACATCAAGGCGATAATGTTTACTGAAAGTGTGCAACGACGACCATGTGGCCGCCTTACAAATATCCACCGGCGAAACCAAACTGAATTCCGCCCAGGACATTGCCTGCGCTCTCGTGGAATGCGCACGCAACCCAGCCGGCGGAGCCCGACCGTGCAAAAGATAAGCCGAACCAATCGCTTCTTTAATCCATCGAGCAATAGAAGCCTTCGCCGCCGCTTCCCCTTTGCGAGCACCGCCAAACAGCACGAACAACCGGTCTGATTTACGAAAATCACTGGTAACTTTTAAATAGCGTCGCAAAACCCTCTTGAGGTCCAACCTACGGAGTCCGCGATCAGAAGCATGCCCTTCGGAGTCCGAGAAAACCGGAAGGGAAACAACCTGGTTCACGTGAAAGGGAGAAGTCACCTTAGGTAAGAAGGAAGGCACAGGACGTAGTTCCACTTTGTGAGCCGAGAAAGACAGAAAAGGCTCTCTACAAGAAAGAGCCTGAAGCTCAGAAATACGGCGGGCCGAACAAATCGCGACCAGAAATACCGTCTTAAGAGTCAAATCCTTTACAGAACTCCTAGAAAGCGGCTCAAAAGGCGCTGCACTGAGAGCACGCAGCACCAAATTAAGATCCCATGGGGGAACCGAGACTCTACGGGCTGGACGTAACCTAGAAACCGCCCGCAAAAAACGAACGACATCAGGATGAGCACCTAAAGACACCCCCTGAACTTTGCCGCGATAACATGACAGGGCCGCCAATTGGACACGCAAAGAACTGGCGGCCAGACCTTTAGCAAAACCGTCCTGCAAAAAATCCAGTATTACCGGAAGAGAGGCCGTAGCCGCTCGGATCTGATTCCTAGAGCACCAGTCCTCAAAAATGCGCCAAACCCGAACATAGGCCAGCGAAGTAGATCGTTTGCGCGCTTGCAACAGTGTTGCCACCACCGACCGGGAGTAACCGCGTTTCCTTAGCCGAGCCCTTTCAATAGCCAGGCCGTAAGAGAGAATCTCTCCACTTGCGGCATGCGTAAGGGACCCTGACACAACAGGTCCGGAAACAAGGGAAGTGTCCAAGGAGGACCGTCCACTAACCGCATCAGATCGGCATACCAAGGCCGACGAGGCCAATCCGGCGCTATCAAAAGCACCCAACCCCGGTGAGCTTCGATGCGCTGAATAACGCGCCCCAGAAGGGGCCACGGAGGAAACACGTAAAGAAGACCCGTGGAGGGCCAAGTCTGCAAAAGAGCATCCAGACCTTCAGACATCGGCTCTCGCCGTCGACTGTAGAACCGAGCTGCCTTCGCCGAGCGGAAGGTGGCCATGAGGTCCATGACTGGCTCGCCCCAACGCTGAACTAGCTGTGTGAAGACCGTGGGATGGAGTTCCCATTCGCCGGGATCGACCTGAACTCTGCTGAGGAAGTCCGCCGTTACATTGTCTTTCCCGGCGATGTGCGCCGCGGAGATGGCCGGCAGGCGAGGCTCTACCCACTCGAACAACGACCGAGTCTCCGCCTCCAAACCGACGCTTCCGGTTCCGCCCTGCCGGTTGATGTAGGCCACGGTCGCTGCATTGTCGGAGAGAACCCGAACCGCCCGAGACGATATCCGGGTCTCGAAGTGCCGCAAGGCCAATCGAACAGTCTGAAGCTCCAATCGGTTGATCGACCATGCACTCTCCTCCGGAGACCAGAGCCCCTGAACGAACTGGCCCTCGCAGTGAGCGCCCCAGCCCGTCAGGCAGGCGTCCGTTAAGAGCGGAACCCAGTCCGGCTGCTCCAAGGGCATCCCCACTCGAAGAGTGAATGGACTCAACCACCAACTGAGATCCCTCCGAACCGCCATCGGACAAGGAAGACGTTTGCTCAGGGGATCGGACTGGTTGGACCAGCGACGGAGCAAGGCTCGCTGGAGTGAGCGCATGTGGAAACGAGCCCAAGGCACCACCTCCAGGGAAGACGCCATCGTTCCCAGCAACTGCAGGTAGAGCCAGGCCGACGGGGCTGGAGAGCTGCGGAACCTCCGCACCAGAGACTGAAGAGTCAAAATCCTGCGTTCGGGAAGAGAAACCAACCCCCGGCACGTTTCGAACTGTACCCCCAAATATTCGAGAAGCTGTGTCGGAACCACATGGCTCTTGCGTGGGTTGACCACCCATCCGAGAGACTGCAAGAGCGCGATGACTTTTGCCGTCGCTGCCAAGCTTTCTGCGCGAGACTTCCCGCGAATCAACCAGTCGTCTAGGTAGGGATGAACCAGTACCCCGTCTTTGCGAAGGGCCGCGGCAACCACCACCATGATTTTGGTGAAGACGCGTGGCGCGGTCGCCAGACCGAAAGGCAATGCTTGAAACTGGAAATGACCCCACGGCAGCGCGAAGCGTAGGTACCTCTGCTGGTCCTCCCGAATAGGGATATGGAGATAGGCCTCCGTGAGGTCGAGAGACGTGAGAAATTCGCCTCGGCGGACGGCCACTATGACAGACCGTAGAGTTTCCATTCGAAAGTGGGGAACCCTCAGACAACGATTCACTCCTTTGAGATCCAAAATGGGACGAAGATCGCCACCCTTCTTTGGCACCACGAAATAGATGGAATACCTTCCAAGGCCATATTCCGCTGGCGGTACGGGAATAACCGCCCCTAGCTGAAGAAGACGATCGAGCGTTTGGCGGACCTGAAGGGTCTTTCGAACTCCCCGGCATGGGGACGCTACAAAGGAATCGAGCACGGGACGGGCCAAATCGAGAACATACCCGTCCCGTATGATGTCTAGCACCCACTGATCGGAAGTAATTTGGGTCCAAGCGGAGAGAAAACGTCGCAGACGCCCTCCGATCACCGGCAGCTCCACCTGGACCCGCTGCCCTTCATTGGGGCTTGCGAGGGGTCGGAGAAGCAACCGCCGAGAACCCTCGGCTGGCTCCCCGAAAGCCGCGAAAACTCGACGCCCGGGAGCTATATCTACCCCGCTGGAAGCTGCCATAACGGGGCGACCGGAATCTACGAAAGTCCCGAAACTGTCCCCTAGCGACCGGAAGCGACCTACCCCGCTTGGGTCTATCCTCCGGCAGGTGACCGCCTTTGGAGTCTCCCAGATCTTTGACCAACTTATCCAAATCCTCTCCAAAGAGCAGTTTACCTTTAAAAGGCAATTTGCCCAAGCGCGACTTGGAAGAACCATCGGCCGCCCAATTTTTTAACCAAAGGGCTCGACGTGACGCCACCACGGATGCCATGCTGTTGGAGAGAGCTCTGATGAGATCATACTGGACATCCGCCAAATACGCCGTGCCGGATTCCAAGCGGTGAATCTCCGTCAGCATATCGGTATCTAAGGAAGGAATGTGTTGAAACCGCTGAACCCAGCGGAAACAGGCACGGGCCACCCAAGCTCCACATACGGAAGCCTGTAAAGCCAGTGCGTCCGCCTCAAAGGCCTGCTTTAACAGCCCATCCATTTTGCGGTCCTGCGGCTCCCGTAAAGCCGCACTCCCTTCCACCGGAATGGTTGTCTTCTTAGTCACCGCTGACACGGCCGCATCGACCTTGGGAGACCGAAAACGCTCCAGATCCGTTTCCGATAAAGGATAGAGATGACGCATGATCTTGACGCCCTTGAGACCAGACTCAGGAGTGTCCCACTCGTCCTGAATCATCTGGTCAATAACCTTGTGAATGGGAAAAACCACATTAGTTTGTCGTACTGCCTGAATAATGGGATCTGCCCCGTCCGCCTCCTCCACCTTAGCAGTAGGGGCCAGTCCTAGTGTCTGAAGCGCCTCCGAAACAAGAGCAGGAAGCTCTTCACGTCGGAACACCCGAATAATCTTCGCTTGATCTTCCGGCTCCAGGAGCTCGCCTTCCTCCAAGCCGTCAGCATCCCCCTCCGGGTCAAACTCGGGATCATCCCCTTGAGGCCAATCCGTCTCCGCAGAACCAGGGTCGTGCATCCGCGGACGCTTAGGAGCCGTGTGCTCAATCAACGGAGGTTCTCTCGGAGAGGACTGGGACGACAACTCCTGCGGTGGAAGAGGCGCCGCTCCCATGACCTGGCGCCGACGGCAGAACGCCTGGTGCAGGAGCAAAACAAAATCGGGCGAAAAATCCTCCAAGGGCAATGCTCCTCCGAGGCCAGACTGCGCTACAGGCGCCGAACCACCGTTAGAAGAAAGCCCCGAGGGCCCCTCCAGCGGCGATTCTAAGTCCCCTGATATGGCACCAGACGGCGCCGTCGCAGGCAAAGAACTGTCCAGACACTGTTCCATGCTGCGAGAAAGCGAGGCACAGCGTGGACACACTCCGGTCTCGGCGTCGGCACCCCGCCGAGATCCACAAATGAGACAAAGAGCTCCGGCTGACATGGATACCCTAGCGCCGGGATAAGTAAGCTGGCAGCGGGCAAAAATGGCAGGAAGAAGTCTGCTCACTGACCCAGAAGAACCATGCGGGAACTGGGCAGTAGCACACAATGGAAAGTCTTCGTAGGGAAGGTGAAAACTTTTCCCCTGCGCCTGGTGACAAAATCAGCTTATGTTGTCTTTCTTTTTTTTTTTTTTTTTTTTAAACTCCCCCAAGAACACCCGAGGGCTTATCAACAAAACCAAATCACCAAAGCAAACAACCAATTAATGTCCCGCAAGAGAGGGGAAAATACTCGTTGAAGCATCCCCCCCCCTCCGTATCCGCGGGAACGCTGAAGGACGAGGCTAAAATAAGAAAGAAATTAAAAGGACCTAAACAAACTCAATAAACTAAAAAGGATAAATCAAAAGAAATGAAAGAAATGAAAGAAGTGAAAGAAAACAATAAATCTACCGCGGGACACCCCGGAGAGAGAACCGCGAGGCAGTAAAGATGGCCGCGGGAGACAGGCAAATTTTGGCGCGCTTCTGAAAGTTGCTCCGTCAAAGCAAACAGCCCGAGGAAAAGAGCACTGCGGCTGAAAACTTCGCCCCGCTGAAATGGTATACACTGGGAGCCCCCCCAAGCCCGATGAGAGACCCCCTAACAGCTGGGGAAATCACAGAACTTGACTCGGCAGCCGTCCCGATTTCCCACAGCCGACAGCACTTACCGGCACTAATTCAGCAGCTCTCTCCAACCTCCGGAGAGGAGCTGCAGTACAGCCGCCGCTGGAGCTCTGCCCCGAAGGTTCCTGGGGCAGAGATCCACTTCCCCCCAAATAGACAGTGTAAAATAAAGTCGCGGCAAAGGCTGAACAGGAGAGGGACCTCCCTCCGGCACCCCCCCCCCCTTCTACCGAGTGCCGTGATAACCAAGGAGAAATTTAAAGGGGACAGCCGTCTAATCTAAAATAAATGAAAATAAGCCCTAATAGGACTCAAATGAAAGGAAAAGGTTAGCTAAAGACAAATACAACTATCTGATCAACTAGTGAGCCCAGCTAGGCTCACTAATGTCCTCCTGCTGCATGAAGACTGGACACACTGGAGTTCCTGAGTTGCTGGGTATGATGGTTCCAGTGGAGCTGAAATCTGATTGGTCCAGTCTTCATGCTGCAGGAGGAGGTGCACTACCCATACGTCGAGGACTAAGCTGGAGGAACGATAAGGAACAGCATCTTAGATAAATGCTGTCATGCCTAGGGTGATGTGACAAATACAAAATAAATAGATGTATTAAAGGGAGTCTGTTTTGAGCAAATGGAAAGGGCAAGAAGGCTACCTTCAGAAAAACAAAGAAAACTACAAGCTCCAGAGCCTTCTCATTTGCTGCCCCCCACCCTCTGGAACGAACTCCCAATAACACTTCGCATGATGAACGACCTGCAACTATTCAGAAAAGAACTCAAAACCCACCTCTTCACTGAGTATTTTGAAATCCCCCACCTCCCAAGAACCACCCCCCTGCAGTCACAGAAATAATCCCACCAACCCCCTGAACCCGCAAATGACTAACTCAGACAGAACCACCACTATTAGCCCTTATATGTATTACATAAAAAAGAGAAAATAACTTTCAGAATGCACACAAGACCATTGTAATATATGTTTATTGTAGTTTTTGACACAGTTGCATGCAATGTTACCTGTACATAGTTAAAATCTACTGTTCCATGTAAAAGTATATACAATTATTAAACTGTTCCCTGTAAACTGCCCTTGATCTCTGGAAGGGGCGGTATAGAAGAAGACAGGAGAAACAGATGGGAGACAGATTCAGCGTTGAACCAAAGGATTCTGTTGCCAGAGCACAAGATATCCAGCAGTAAAAGGATGCTTCCATCAAAACACAACCACAACATTCAAAACATTCAAAAATTAGGACAAATACAGATTGATTTATTTAGCTTTGTTTATATATCTCCTTTCAAAAATGTCAAGGTGGTTTACATGGAACCGTTTACAAGAAACCAAACAATAAATGAACTTAATACTACTGGGTACACTAAGCAGGCCTGCAAACAGTTGAACTTAAGGTACAGAATACAGTGGGACCCACTATGACTGAACTATAGACCTTTAAACGTTACTGCAAGCTATCGCCTCCAAGATAAAAAGGCTAAGCTGCCTAAACTGTGCCTCTGGATGGGGCTCCATCCGGAGACATGCGTGCCAGAGTGTGGCTAGGAGGTTTCTGCCCAGAGGTGGAGCCCTCAGGGTCATTAACATTATTTATAGCTCCCTCCCTGCTGGAAGTCTAGCATGTGGGCTTCTCTTCGAGTTGGGTTGCTAAACTACTACCAGAGGCTTTTGCCTATGTGTAATCTTCTGCTCAAGGCTAACCTTCACCCTGACCTACACAATCCTAGAGGTTGCCCCTTTCTTCCCGTGATTGTACCAGGCCCAGAGGCTACCTTTGCAGAAGTAGCACCCGCTATCACTTGTCTGATGGCTAGGAAGAAAGTGGCTGAAAGTCTCCTTGTGCTGGAAGGACTGAGGTCTGCTGCTCCTACAGGAAGGAGAAAACCTCAGTGCCATAAATCAACGTGAAAGGGTAGAAGCAGACCGAGAACAAGATGTGACGTGTACTCCACATCCTAGTGGGTGGATTGGCGGTCCCAGCGTAGAGTCTACCCCCTGGAAACCTGCAGGCTCCTCTCATCTAAGGAGCGCAAGTCCTACGACTTCATGCTACAGGAATAGTTCAACCTGGTTCTTTTGCACACTGCATAGCAAATTAACATTTTCTATATAGCATCTATGATGAAAACCAGCAGGAAGAAGTGCCATGCTTGTAGCTGTTCTGCTCTCCCTGCAAACTCAGACTTGAACTATGCCAGGCAGGCACTCAGAGCTGATCTAGCTATACTGGTGGAAACACAAACACAAAAGGCACAGGAGCAAAAGGTCACAAAATCAGTCAATATCCCACTCTCACCCAAATATTACCAGAATAGGACAGCAGACATTCCAGCTCCCTTCTCTCCTTGCAGGACACTGACCCAGCATCAATCTACTAGCAAAATCCCTAGACAAAGTATGAAACAGCAACAGAGGCAACTTCCCACCCATCAGCTCCATAGCTGTAACCTGCCTCCAAGAGTTCTCGCTGCCTGCAGCCTTATTCCCCCCCACGAGAATACCATAAGCCTACCTTTCAGCCTGCCATTCATGTTGAAATACAGATCCTGAAGGACGTTTTGGGGGAGAGGGTGCGAGAGGGGGGCACAAAGGCCACCCTCCCGTCGGATCCTGCTGTACTGCTCCCGCCGGAGCTCGGGGAGAAGTCAGAGCAGAGCCCGAGAGTCTCCTCCCACGCCTTCCCCTGCCAAAAAAGCCTGACATCAGGCAGTTCCTGCTGCTCCCAGAAGATGAGTCAAAGAGAACAATGACAAAAAAAAAAAAAAAAAACCTTCTGGAAGGGAAAAGGTATGCCACTCGCCGCGACTTCATTTATCAAGGTCACAATATTTCCAGGCAAAGAACGAGAAAGCGCTGGAGGCACCCATGCCTGGAAGTCAGCAGGAAAAGTCCCTTCAGGAAAAAGCAGGCTCCACTTGTTGTGAAAAAGTGCCCCCAGCCTGACATCCCTTCACTAAAACCACAATGACTTAAGTGGAGTGGAGCAGGATTCCCCTCCCCAACCCCACTTAGAAAAGCCAGTCAGCGGCTAAATGCGAGGACGAGACGACTTGAGAAGGGGGAGGGGGGGAACCTATTAGACAATAATGGAATACGGAGGCTTGAAGGCGCTCTCCCCTTTCTCGGAAGGATGGGAGGGAGCGTGCAATGCACAGGGGCTCTTTGCTGCTGGAAGCAAAAGAGGGAGGGGAGTGTGTAATTTCTGAATGGGAAGCGAAGACGGCACACTGAAGCAGAAACAGATACCTAAAAGTAAAAAGCATGGCCAGAGTGCTGTCCCTCATGGCCAACTGAAATTCAGCTTTCATGGGTAGAAAATGCCCCTTTGCTTTTAGCAAACCTCAGCAAGCAATAAAGGAGTTTATACATCAAACTTTTAAATCCTTCTGGAAATATGATCATCACCCCCCTTTATAGTGGATCAACAAGCAGGCAGGTCCTGCATTGCCTCAGCTACAACCTAGATTGTAAACCCTCGTGGATAAGGAAATAAACTTGTGTACTGTCTAACTGGCTTTGAACTCAGATTTGGAAAGGTGAGTAATTAAACCTCTAATCCAAATCCTAACTGAGGAAGGCAACAACAGTACTACTGCGGTCAAACGATGCTTAGTTTGTATTTCTGAAATAATGTAATAGCCCATGTAACACTGACAAAACCATCTGATCTGCCACTGGGGACACACAATGCATCTAATTTCTATTAAGAGCCCCTTGTGTTCTCCTTTTATTCTCTTGCATATGTCCACAGCTTAGTCGCCCTTCAAAGGGAGTAACCAAAGCAAGAATGGAAGAAACCTGCAGAAATGGGGTGGAGTAGCCGCCTAATGGATAACTGGCTTGGGAGACCAGGGTTCGATCCACACTAGCACTCCTTGTGACCTTGGACAAATCACTTAACCCTCCATTGACTCAGAAAAAGCCAAGTTATCAATGTCCCTGTTTGATGTACATTACCAAGTTTAAGTTTCAATGTAAACTGCTTTGAATGAAATGAAGCAGAATATAAAACCTGTTAAATAAATAAATAGCTCCATGTCAGCAACGGTGCTTTTTCCCCGGTGCATGCATGGACCTTCCATCACATGGAAAGCCTAGAGCAGGGGTACTCAACTAGTCCTCGGGACACCCAGCCAGTCAGGTTTTCAGAATAACCAAAATGAATATGGAGGGGCGGCCCGTCTACTAGGCAAGCTAAGCAGCCAGCCCAGGTGGGCGGCAGCAGCAGCAGCACACATGGGCAAAATGCCACAGCTTAAGGAAATACTGCCACCTCCCCCTCCAAAGAAAGAATCGGCAGCAGCTGGAGAGGGGGCAGTGAGGCAGGGGCTTCTGCAAAGGGTGGCAGAAACCCTTTGGCCGGCCCTGTGAATATGCATGAGTGAGATTTGCAAAACAATTGAGGCAGTGCATGCAAACCAAATGGACAACTTTCTACCTCTTCCCCTGCCCCTCTAACACCACTCTCCATTGATCCATTTCCCCTCCAAAAAAACTCTCCCCATTGCTCTCACCCTCTTCCCCATCCCCAGAGGTCTGGTCCCAACCCATGCTCTTCTCTCCCCACACAGGTAGTACCAATATAGTTTCCCCTTCCTTCTTCCACTGAAAAGCTGGTCCCACTACCCTCCCTCCTCCAATGCTGTCCCCATTATTTTTGCTCATTCACCCCTCCTTCCTTCCCAAGTAAACTTGTTGCCATCATGCTCCCTCTTGCCTCACGTCCACCCAAAGTGATACCGATGCTGTTGCTGCTTCCTTCTGGCCTATGCAGATGGATGGAACAGATGCTGCCGCCTTCCCTTTCTTCTCTCAGCCCATGGCTGCCACCTACTGGCCCACAAATTCCACAGGGAGGGCAATATTTGCATTGATTGTGCATCACATAGCAGTGCAAACCTTTCCCAGACTAAATTACAATACCGACATTCCAAAGTTCCTAACTACAGGGAAGAAGTTTGATTTCCCTCATGCCTTTTTTTCCCCTCTGAGTAGTTCAAGGCGATTTAGTCCTTACAATCTGTCCCTGCACTTTCCTCACAAAGCTATCCCTTCTCAGCCTGTCCCCACACCTCTCACCACTTCCCATTCTCTCCCCAGTCCAGCCATCAACCTATTCTCTTGCAGATTACCCCAGGCCTCCTTTCCAACTTATTTCCCCCAACTCTTCCCTCTTGACTCTTACCCGCCACCACTCCCCGCTTTTCCTCCAGTTCATCCCACCAGTTTCAATTCCCCTCACATTGCTCCTACACTCAGATATACTGGCATTGCCCCCAAAATAGTGACCGTCTTCTGGCACCGTGCAGTTCTCAGTGAGATGGTACCACACAGGGCCCATTGTTCTTGTGATTGCATCATTACAGGAACTACTAAGGAATAGAGAACAGACAGCTCAAACTCGTCAACATTGACGCAGTGCCAAAAGGCAGCACCTTACCTGGAGATAGGGAGGGGATGCCAGAAAATCTGGGGGCTTTAGAGGAGGGCTAGAGGGGAGGCAGGGGGGTTGAGAGGAGAGAGTGTGGCATATTCCAAGGCCCCCAGAGAGGCCTAGGCAAGCTCCCCAAATTCTGCAGAATTTAAAATTATGTGCAAGTTCTGAATTACACCTAAAATTGGCCTACATTCAAGCAGTTCAGACAGAGCACTGCCTAGGGCCATGTTCTGGTGTAAATCAAAGTTATGTAAGACAACGTAATCCTGAATCAAACTAACAAATCTTTTATCATATAAAAAAGCCCTTAAGAGCAGATTTCATTTGTCTGTATATCCAATGGGCAGGGCTGGTCCAAGGACTTCTGCCGCCCTAGGCAGAAGCCCCGGCCATGCTGTCCCCGAATGCCTAGCCATGGCACCCTCCCCCCTCTGTGCTAAACCACACAGATTCTGGCAGTGGGATCAGGGGCCAGCTTGGCAGCAGGGGTGAGCCATGTGCTTCAGCACACATGCCTGCCGCTTCTGACCTCTCTGACAAATTCGGGGGGTCAGATGCAGCAGACTGTGTGCCGAGCTGAGCTGACCCTACTGGCTTGGCTCAGCAGGGGGCCTGGGGAGAGGGGATGGCAGGATGTGCTGTGCTGCCCACAGAGGTCTGTCACCTAGTGCATGGGCTAGCCCTGCCAATGGGTCTAACTTCCACAAAGATTCATGCATCAGGTACAAAATTTCATGGGAAAGGAGATGGTACAGTGGCCTGGCACCTAAGAGCATGAGAACTGCTATACTGGGCCCATCAAGCCCAGTACCCTGTTTCCAACAGTGGCTAATGCATGTCACAAGTACTTGACATATCCTCAAAAGTAGCCCATTCCATGAAACATCTCCCCAGGGATGAACAGTCATCTTCTCTCAGTCTACCTTAACAGTTTATGGATTTTTTCCTCCAGTAACATCCAAATCTTTTTACCACCCAGCTACACTAACTATTTTTACCACATCATTTGATAAATTCCAGAGTTTAGCTATGTGTTAAATCAAAATTATTTTCAACTTGTCTTAGAGGTACTACTTAGTAACTTCATAGCGTGTCCGCTAGTCTCTGTACTTTTTTTGAAAGACCAAAAGCAGAGGGGCTGGGTTACCAGGAGTCATTATCAACTTAACAGCACACAACAATCGATTCACCTTTAGCCGTCCACTCCGCTCATAAGAGGTTTATAAAATCCTCCTCTTCCTCAGCCATCTCTTCTTCAAGCTAAAAGCTAACCTCTTTAGGCTATCCTGATAAAGGGGATGGAATGACTCTATCATTTTGGTCACCCCTCTCTGTATTTTTTCTTTTAAAGTCCCTGTACCCCCCCCCCCCCCCCCAGGGTAAAACTATGGTACAACTTTCATACATAGCAAGTTCACCAAAAACATATGGCCCGTACAATTCATCAGGCATCTATCTGTCTGGGATAAACATCTTGCGACCCATATAAATGTCTGGATCCACCATAACATTGTTACCCCACTGTACATTCTCAAGTCAGGCAAGGCTACTCCTCTCCCATTCTTTTCCCAAGACAACTTCTGATAACCAAGCTTCAAGTTCCTATCCCGCCACCTGAACTTCCTCACTATTTCTCCAAAAAGGCTCATCCTTTCTACGCCTGTAACTTCTGTAACATACAGAATCTTGGGGAACATTACCGTCTTCACTAAAGTACATCTACCAGAGACAACAGCAGTTCCTGCCACTTTATACATAAATTGCCTCTAACTTATCCAGGATGTTCATTTTATATATTACATGATTATTAGGACTCAAAGTATATCCTCAGATAATCAAATTTGCCCTCTATCCAGTTTAATGGGAATGAACTGGTCCTATGTAGTCTGGAAAAATTCCCTTGTGCTAAAGCCTCCGATTTCCCAAAAATTTATTTTAAGCCCTGCAAAAGATTTAAACTGCTCAAAAAGGGTTATCAGCCTCTCAAAATCCTTCTTCTCCCCAAAAACAAAACTGAATTCATATTTCTGCTTTCTCCTATCATAATTCCTTGTATTTCAACGTTCTCCTCCCCCCAAATTTTAGATACTTAAGAGTTCCAAAAACAATATAAAAAATAATGTCAAGAGCATAGCCCTGGCTTGCCTCCCTCTGCAGAGCAAATACAAGCTATTTTGCCATTTACCAGGAGTAGTGTAGTTGGATTATGGTACAAGATTTTGATCCACTGCACAAAATCTCCCACAATACCACATTTTCCCAAAACACACATGCCATAATACTTTATCAAATGCCTTTTCTGCGTCTAGACTAGCCAGGGCCTGGGCTACCTTTTTGAATGCCCTGTGCAAATGATTACTGTGCTGCCCCTCATCTATCCCCACCTTTATCAAGTCCAACAGAACCCTTCACAATTCTCTCTTTTGTCCCAACATGTTGAATAGTCTGAGATTAAAGTCATTTTAGTCTGGAGTAGCAAAAACGATAGAGGCAGGTTGTGCCTTTTACACTAACCAAATTATTGAGGTATGAACTTTCGAAGATAAGAATCCACATCAAAGTGAACTCTTATCCTCGAAAGTTCATGCAGCAATAAATTGGTTAGTTATGTATGGATGAGGTTATAAATGCAGCATGTCATTAATAACTCTAAGATCTGCTTAACTTTATTGATAAACTATGTCCCTTCCTATACATTAGGTTGGTACAAAAAGAAATGTGCCCGAGTGGAAAGATCATTTAAGCTTTGATGTTCTTCCATTCCTTGGAAAAAGTCCCTCATTTCCTGTTCCTGTGTAATGACCCAGTGCCATTATAGATAAAATTAGTTTTTAAAGTGTCTATACAAAGTCTTCTTCTGGGTCTCATGATTAATTTTCTTAAATAAAGTACGGTGGCGACCGTAATAGTCCACTTGAATGCACAGAAATAAAGGTGAACAATTGATACCAGTTAATGCAATAAAACGATAATTGTGTGTCTGTTTACCTTTAGTTCCATTTCCCAAGAAACTGACGGTGGGAAGGAGAGAGGGAAGAGAGGGCACACCACCTTCAGAGTTCAAGAAAATTCCACTCAAAAATAAAAATGAAGCTCTCTGTAAAGTATTTATGGTTGCACTCGGACAAAAAAAAAATCTCAGCGAGTGCACAAAAAACAATTTATATTGTAAGTCCAGTGCAGACCTCCTGCACTGCACAGTTGTGTTAGATGTAAACCGCACTGATGCTGAAGAGCGCGGTATATAAAGAAAGTTAAATAAATAATTTGCAAATTTCCTAATTACTGTTTTCAAGACAGGTACGCCACAACTTGAGTACATTTTAGATACTCTTTCTCTGAAATCTCATCTTGTCCAAAACACCTGCTTCCCCTCCCTCCCAAAAGTCTAAAAGACAAGAGCTGACTGAACTCATTTTATCTTTATTTTGTGAAGTAAAACACAACGGAACAAGGAGAAACAGAATGGTTTAAAATAAGCAAAGGTGTAAGACAAGGCTGCATACTTTCCCCTACCTGTTTAATTTATATGCAGAACAAATCATCAGGATTGTATGAAGACAACAGAGGTGTGAAGATTGGTGGAAGACTCAACAACCTTTGCTATGCTGATACTACATTACTGGCTGAAAGTGAAGATGATCTGAAACATTTGCTTCTCACAAACAAAGAACACAGTCTCAAAATGGGCCTGCACCTTAATGTAAAGAAGACAAAGATCATGACAACTGGCATAATCAACAGGTTCATCGTTGAAGGAGAAGAAATTGAAATTGTGAACAACTTTAACCTACTTGGATCAACTATCAATAAAGAAGCAACAAGCAGTCAAGAAATCAGACGACGCATTGCTCTTGGCAGAATGGCTATGAAAGACCTAGATAAGATTCTCAAGAGCAGAGATGTCTCTCTCCATACAAAGATTTGACTTGTTCAAGCCATGGTATTTTCAACAATATCATATGGATGTGAAAGCTGGACAGTAAAAAAGACAGGAAGAAAATTGATGCCTTTGAATTATGGTGCTGGCGGCGAATACTGTGTATACCATGGACTGCCCGAAGAACAAACCAGTCGGTACTAGAGGAGATCAAACCTAAGCTTTCTTTAGAAGCTCAGACGACAAGACTTCGACTTTCATACTTTGGACACATCATGCGAAGAGAGAGATCATTAGAGAAAGACATCATGCTTGGCAAGATAGAAGGTCAACGCAAAAGAGAAAGGCCAGCAATGAGATGGATCGATATAATAACAGCAGCTACGGGTACCAGTCTGTCAACAATGAGCCACCTGACTGAAGACCGAACACAATTTAGGATAGCTATCCAGAGGGTCGCCATGAGTCGACTCCAACTCGACGGCACTTAACAACAAAACATATTGTCTACAGGACTTTCACTACCGACGGGGAATAATGAAATAGAAATTTAAAAAGGTTGCAGGTCGTATTAAGGCAAAAGCTCCGCGGGGAAGTTTCTGAAGGTGGAACACTAATAATAGGCAGTAAATACAGAATAACGAGACAGATAACCTCAATTACTCATATAGCCAAGTCCAGTGCTGTCTTTGGCCTATGAGGAATGTGGTGGGGTTTGCTGTGTTGCTACACGGTGTTTCTCAGAAAGTTTCCAGTGCAGCCTTTTCCGCCTCTCCAAAGGACCCACTTCCTGCTAATCTGAATACAGGAACACAGCCATGCCTCACTCTGTGCCATGGCTCCCACCTCACCTTGCTTCCCCTTCTTTTTAGGGGCTTGTTTACAATGGGGCCGTGGCTCCGATAACGATCGCGAACTGCTACCGCGGCTTTGTAAACAAGCCCCTTAATGATGCCTAACTTGTTACTGTTACAAATTTGAAAAAGCAGCATCATGGGGCTTTGGCATCCATGTGCACACTGCATGTCTAACGTGTCCCCATCTCCTCTGATGCAACTTACTGTTACTGAGGGGTAGGAACACATCAAATATGCTGCATGCACATGGTTTGCAAAGCCCCAAAGCTGCTTTTTGTTCTGCTTCTCTGCTGTTCAGCTTGCCATCATTTATCATACAGCTTGGCCTGACTGGCTCACTGTGCTGTCCATGCTGCCCTCCTGTGACTGACGCCCTGTGCAAGCACACAGTTTGCACAGTGGGTCGCACCGGCCCCAAGACTAACAATGAGCGGTTCATCTGCTGACCCCTGCCTAGCCTGAATGGCTGCCTTTGCTTTTTACAATGTTCACAGAGGCAGGCCTACCATGTACAAACCCCACACAATACTTACCAAATCTGATTCGTGGGTATCTATTTAATCTAGCTGTCAGTACTACCATGAGAATCTTCATATCTTGGTTAAATAGGGAAATGGGCCTATACGATACCACCTCTTCCCAATCTTTACCCGTTTAACAATCAGCGCCACACGGGCCACGTTTTGCTCCAGGCATAACATTTTAGACCACAGCACATCACAAAACGTGTCCTGCACTGGTACTGCTATTATATATAACAATTTGTTTTTATAAACTCTGCTCTCAATCCATCTACACCAGAGACTTGGCTAGCTTTAGTTTCTTTCTTTCTTGTTTTAGGTCTAATCGCAGCTATAGGTCTGTTTGGAGGAGGTGGTAGTGCAAAATCTAATGTAAAACTCTAGCCCCAGAAAATAATTTTCTTTGGACTTCATCTTTATAGAAGTCCAAAATACTTTGGACAAACTCTTGGCTCCACGACATGGTCCAACAGACACACCTCCTAATCTTTGTAATAACCTGACAGAATAAATTCAAAACAAAATTAGCTAATTGGTTCCCTGCTTAATGCACTCAGCAGTATAGCTTGTGCTTAATAAAAAAAATTATATCTATCTATATCTATCTATCTATCTATCTATCTTTTAGGCCTTAACACTAGCAGTTTACTTGCTTTTTAATTTTCACAATCTGTGCTTGACTGTCCTCTGTTAAGAATGTTGCTATGTGTACCCTATGATACAGCAAACCCAAGAGTTACAAAAGGATCAACTCTTGTTCTTTTTCCTCAAATGTGCCATATAACCTATAATTTTTCCCCTCCACACTGTCATGGCTGCTTTCCAATACATAACAACTACTTGCCCCGTATTATCTTGTTTGTATTCTTGCCAAGCCTTCTGTAAAAGCTCACAAAAGTCTTCATCTTGATAACACAAAGCTCCTTTTTCCATATTACATCCATGGGCTCACAAAGAATAGTCTACATTCCCGCTTCCTGGTCAGTTTGACTCTTAAGTCCACTTCCCAAGGGTGCAAAAAGGACACCATATAACATCAACCAAATTCAACTCTTCCAAAAAGAAAAATTTACTCACCCGGTCAGCTCTTTACCTCCCTCCATTTTTACTCTGTTTACAAATCAATCAATCAGCGGGTTTGCATAATACAGTCACCTCCCTTACCACATGGTACTCACGATACAGTCACTTTGGCAACTATGTGAGAGAAGAACCTGTGGTTGTGGACAAGCTTCATAGCATTAGATAAAGATAATTATTAGCATGACGCTTTTACATGTCCTGCCCAAAGTAATACATTTAAAAGGATTAGGTTAAAAGGAAAAGAGGAAAAAGAAAAGGAAATAATTTACAAGATAACATAAGAGTAAAATGCTTGTAACATACAGAGAGGTCAGCAACAAGAACAATTCTTAAGTTCTGGTTTGGTCTATATTGCCTCTGGTCTGGTTACATTTCTTGACTGGCGGCAGGATACAACATTCAGAGACTATAGCCTCTGTTTCTCTTCTTTCTCCCAGGATTATACAAAGCTTTTCCTGCTCATATTTTTGTTGGAAGTCTGGTTTTGGGAAATGTGCATTTCCGATGTCTTTGCAGTTGGCACAGTGGAAGAGGAAATGCATTGCTCTTTATTTTTCCGGAGTTGCACTGCATGCACAGTCTAGCTTCTTGGGATTGCCAGTTCAGTTTTCATTTGCATCTTTCTATTTCTAGTTGGTGGACATTTTGTTCTGCGTTTAGTGAGGGTCTGTCTGCGTTTTGCATGTGTGACCAAGGTCAGGTATTCTGCTAGTGTGTAGTTTGTCCGTACAGAGCACCCAATACTATAGTGAACCGTTCCTCCATGTCCTGTAAGACTTTATGCATCTGAAATGGAACCCCTTTTCAGATATCACAACTCGCTTTCTGTCTGCTATTGAAGTGGAACACACATCAGTACAGAGTGAGTAATTCCAAACAAATTTATTGGAAATCACATGGGGTTGTCTGCAGACACACAGGAATACTATAAGCTGAACCAGACACGGCCTGTTTCGGCAGAGCCTTCGTCAGTGGTTGAAACCACAAATCAAACAAATTTTTAATATTTGCCTTTAAATTAACATAACATAAAAATAATAAAAGCTAATAAACATTATAAAAAAAGACAAAAAGGGCACTCATGTAAATGAAAAATAAATGACAAAAAATGATAAACCATAAGGAATGATTTACAAAACTATATTATAGAATATGAAGTAAATTGTGGACATAAACCTAGTCATAATATGATGAGGTACTAAGAGAATGTTAAAAATTATACATCTGTATATTAAGCAATTTATTAAAAAGCATATATAAGTGGGTAGAAATTAAACACATTGGAACAGTTACTCTAAAGCATGCATGTAAGGTGTAATTAGGCCTTATCTGTTAAATTGCTTTTCCTTGAATCCCTTTAGTCTACGGCAGACTCATGGGTTGTGCCCCCCAACCAGCAAGTGGAGACTGAGCAATGCAAAGTTTGCTGATGTCACCTATTAAGGGTGCCGTGCATAACCAGGCTGATCAGTATAGGAGTACTAAAGCAGGAGAATCAAAAACCAACACCTCCTAATGAGTAACTACCTCTTAAACAAAAGTTCAAAGGTTTTGCCCCGGAGGTTCTTAGAAGCATACCCGAGCCCCTCCTACAGAGCTGGGATCCTAATCAAAATTTTGGGCATATTCAACCCAAAACTCATATTATGTGTTTCCCTGGTGTGTCAAACATGTTAACGGTCCCAGGAGGAACCAAAGCCAAACAGGAGTCCTTGAGACTCCAGAGTCACAACCAAAGGAAATAAAAACTTCCACCATGACAAAAACAGACTGGACACGACAGGGCGGGTTCTGGCCTTGATTGGAGGGATTCAAGAAAAGGCAAATTAGCAGGTAAGGCCTAATTACGTCTTCCATATCATCCCTCCAGTACAGGCCAGACACATGGGATGTACCACAGCAGTGAACTCCTGGGAGAAGTTTGTAAAGCCAGCCTGTAGCACTCTGGCCCCGAAGCACACGCTTCCTGTACCTGGAGGTCTAACCAATAATGCTTGGTAAAGGCATGCAACGACTGTCAGTTAGCTCCCCTGCAAATTTCTCTGGGAAGCACCAGTCCTGCCTCAGCATAGGAAGACGCCTGTGCCCTTGTTGAATGTGCCATCAGTCCCACTGGGTCCACCCTCCGGCGCAATACGGACTGGTGAGAGATGAGATGAAAGTTCTCAGGCCCAAGTGGATAGTTCTCAGTTCTAAGAGATTGATCTGTTGCGCAGCCTCCCAAGGAGACCTCAGGCCTTGAGTACATGCCCCCTGGCAATGTGCACCCCAACCTTGAAGAGAAGCATCGGTTGTCAGCACCTGAGAGTGTGGAGGTGCCTGAAAAAACACCCCTTGCACCAGATTTGGAAGATGAAGCCACCACTGCAGAGAAGACTCTAGTAGTGTGGACACCCTCACTCTGTCCATGAGGTTCCCCGTGGCTTGGTGCCACTGAGTCCTGAGGCCCCATTGAGCCGGCCTCATGTGTAGACGGGCATTTGGAGTCACATGGACCGTGGAAGCCATGTGGCCTAATAGCCTCAGGAATTGTCTGGCGGAGACCAGAGAATTGCTGTGGAACTGACTGGCCAGATCAATCAACCTGTGCACCCTGTCTATGGGCAAAAAGGCCTTTGCCTGAAGGGTGTCCAGTCTTGCTCCTATGAACTCCATGTTCTGTGAGGGGTGCAAAGTGGACTTTGCGAACTTTATAATGAACCCCAGATGCTTTAGCAGAGCGACAGTGCGGAGGGTGGCTTGATTGGCCTCCTGCGGGGATTGACCCCTGATAATAAGCCAGTCGTCCAGGTATGGAAAGACAAAAAGGCCTTGAACTCTGAGGTAGGCCGCTACCACCGCCAGGCATTTGGTGAATACCCTGGGGGCGGAGGTTAGGCCAAAAGGCAGTACCCTGTACTGGTAATGGTTCCCTCCCACTACAAATCTGAGATATTGTCTGTGGTCTGGATGAATGAGGATGTGAGTATACGCATCCTTTAAATCTAAGGAGCATAGCCAATCTCCCTGCTGGAAGTAGGGCAGCAGGATTCCAAGGGTAAGCATCTTGAACTTTTCCCTCTCCAGGAACTTGCTGAGATTCTGCAAGTCTAGGATGGGCCTGAGGCCTCCTGTTCATTTTGGTACCAGAAAGTACCTGGAATAGAAGCCTTGACCCCTCAGGTGGTGGGGCACCTGTTCCACTGCCTGTTCCTTTACAAGACTTCCTAACTCCTGCAGGAGTAAGTCCCTGTGCAGAGGAAGTCTTGGAGGCTCCCCTGGAAAATAGGAGAGGGGTACCTGGTGGAAGTGGAGGAGATAGCCTTTCTGGACTATACTTAGTACCCAGGTATCCCTTGTTACGGCTGGCCACCTGTGGGCATACAGGGTCAGCCGACCTCCTGTGCTGAGAGGGCTCAGCTGAGGAGAGGCTATGCCACTGGAGTCAAAACCCCGCTCCCTGCTGTGCAGGAGCCGGAGCTGGTGGCTTGGTGGTTTTCTGCCTACGGGGCCCATGTCCCTGCCCCTTGGCCTGCTGACCCTGTTGGGGAGCCACAGAGGCCTGAAAATGAGGGTATTGTTTATAGGCAGATGACTTCCTCGGGTAAAAGGTCTTTATCCCCGAGCCCTTCTTTTTCTGAGAAAGGGCAGAGGTTTTCCTGGACAGCCTTGTCTGGGTAAGAGTCTCGGTCTCGAGTTCCGCAGCCTTTTCAGCCATGGGCTTGCCAAAGAGGTTTTCACCTCAGCAGGGGACATCGACCAACTTGTCCTGCACCCATGGCTCGAGGTCCGATGACTGTAGCCAGGCCTGACGGCGTGCACCAATGCTGGCCGCAGCTACCCGGGCTGAAGCCTCGAAGCCATCATAGGCTGCTCGAGAGATAAACTTTGAGCACTCTCGAATACCCAAGGACAGGGCGTTGAACCTCTGCAAAGGTTCCTCGTAGAGACCAGCAGAAACCCGGCAATCTCTTTTGCCAGGTCTCGAAGGTACATGCCCATGTACAGCTGGTAGGTCCTTACTCTCTTTGGACCAGTGTATTTATTTATTTAACTTTTTTTTTATATACCGCCTTTCAGAATCTCAATGCGGTTTACATAGAACAGAACGTCATTTACATAGAATGTTTTTCAAACTATATACAGGTTTACATATACAGCAATGTTTACTGTGTTTACATTTAACTATTTACATAAAGTTTGTGCTCTGCTTGGTGCCTAGGGTAAGTGTAAGTTTATCCATTAGCAAGGCATCACCTGATATTTAGTTGTGGACCTCTCAGGCCTAGCAGCTTTGAGCTGGACCTAGAAATATTCTAACATCTCTACAAGGGGCCATGACAAAATAAGATACTGCCCTTCAGTCCTTTCTAAGTCTAAGTCAACAGCTCGTTCAGACCAGTGCAGTAATACTACCATCTACAGGGCACAAGCAGTACTGCAACCTTTCAAATTCAGTGTCAGAGCAGTGGTTCTCAACCTTTTTTGTACCGTGACCCCTTTTACCATTGGTCAACTTGTGGTGACCCCCAATGATAAAATCAAATGCGTCTCTCTTCCTTTACCGTTAACGCATTGTCGCTGTAATCATTCGTTGAATTATTAATATATTATAGGCCTTTGCAATATGTTTTTATTTATAAAATTTACTTATTTAAAACCACAATAATTAATCACAACAAGTAACAATGTTTGATTTCAAAATTATGATAATTTTGTAGTAAAATCACTAATATGAAATAAAATTATTTTTTCTACCTTTGTTGTCTGACCAATTTATTCTCTGATCATGCTGGTCCCGACCTGAGGCTTCTGCTTTCCTGTCTTCTCTTAGCTCTCTTTCTGTGGTCTATGGTCCATCTGCCATTTCTTATCTCTTCTTTCGTTTTCTTCACTTCTTTCCATCAGCCTATTTCCAGTCCCAGTAACCATCCCCAGTAATCAGCCCCTTTCCAGTCCTCACTCTCAGTACCTTCCAATGTCAACTTGCATTCCCATGACTGCCACTGGTGTCCATTCCCTTCCAGTCCCCCTCCTTCCCCACTTCCCCCTTCTAGTACAAATACCATGGCAGCCCCTCTCAGATCCACTCCCTTCCAGTTTCATTCTCACATCCCCTCGTATCAGCCCATTTGTAGCCTTAACCCCCAGTTTTCTTCCAGGGCCAGCAGCTCTATCCTCCCCTCCCCACAATCAGCCCATTTCCAGTCGAAGCCCCCCAATCAGCTCGCTTCCAGTGCTAGTCCCTCCTCAACCCCATTACCAGTGCTAGCCTCCCCTAATCAGCCCAATACCAATCCTACCCCCGCATCAGCTCATTACCAGTCCTAGCCTCCCCTTATCAGCTCATTTCCAGTGCTAGTCCCTCCTCAACCCCATTACCAGTGCTAGGCTCCCCTAATCAGCCCATTACCAATCCTACCCCCACATCAGCCCATTTCCAGTTCTAACCTCCCAGATCAGCTCATTTCCAGTGCTAGCCCCCCATCAGTCCATTACCAGTCCTACCCCCCCCCATCAGCACATTACCAGTCCCAACCCCCCCCTTGATCAGTCCATTCCCAGTCCTAGCCTTCCCTAATCAACCCATTACCAGTCCTAGCCCCCCCCCCCATCTGCCCATTATAATCCTAACCCGCACTGTCTCTCCCCTCTGTCCAGCATTTATTGCCCATCTGTACAGTATGTCCCCGTCTCTTCCCTTTGTCCATGTCAGCCTCCCTCCCTCCCTCCATCCATCCGTCAGCCCCCCCATGTCAGCCCCCTCGCTCCCTGTCAGCCCTCCTGTCCATGTCAGCCCCCTCCCTCCCTCCATTCATGTCAGTCCCCCCATCCATGTCAGCCCCTTCCCTCCATCCCTCCATGTCAGCCCCGTTGCAGGTTCCCTGCCCCCTCCTCCCTTCTCCCTGTCTGCCTGCTGCTGCCCTGCTGTTCTTCTACAGCTGCGGCTCCCTGTCTGTTAGGGAACCACGGCTGTACTTGTAAAACTGTTGCGGAGCCTTCCTGTCTCTCGACAGGCTCCATGCAGCATTGTCCCGCCTCCAAAGGAAGTGGTAAACAACTTCCTTTGGAGGCGGGACAATGCTGCACGGAGCCCGTCAAGAGACAGGAAGGCTCCACAGTTGTTTTACTGGCACAGCTGCAGTTCCCTAAGAGGCAGGGAGCCGCGGCTGCATTAGAAGGGACTGGGAGGCGGCGAGTTTGCTGCTGCCGAGAAGCAGACTCGGCAGCCAACTTGGGTGTTTTTTTTTTTTTTTAAACGGCGGAGGTGAGGTGAGGCGAGGTGACCCCCGCTAAATCCTGTGGCGACCCCCGTGGGGGTCACGACCCACAGGTTGAGAACTGCTGTGTCAGAGGGACTGCAGCATCTCAGGATGCACAATGTGACTGTAAGCAGCAGCACTATACCTAGCCTTGTGCAAGTGGTGCAGCCGCACAGGGCACAAAAGGATTAAGGACGCATGTCAGGCTGCCGGCCCCTTCTTCCCTTTCCTGATGTAGGTCGCATCAGAGGAGGGAGGGACCAGGCCAGCCATTCAAACACGGGTCTTTGCAACTCAGCGTTTTCAGAACTGGAAATAGCACAGGGCGCAATTATGGCTTGGTACGGTCCAGACTAAGCATCCCTCCTCCCCATGCTTTTTCCTCTTTCCCTCCCTCCCAAAAATCAAGGGCCGCAGAGGACATGCAGTATTATGCACCCACAGGGAAGTCTCAGTAAGGAAATGAACCAGATTTTAAAAAACTACTACATCAAATCAGCGCTCCCTCCCCACTCAACATTAGTAAAGATTGCCTTTCATTTTTTACTATAAGAACATAAGATATGCCATACTGGGTCAGACCAAGGTCCATCAAGCCCAGTATCCTGTTTCCAACAGTGGCCCAGTCTAGGTCATACGTACCTAGCAGTTTCCCCAAAAGACACAGGTTCCACAATGCTTGTACTGGGTCAAGCAGTGATATCCTGGGCCCTTTTAATAATGGTTTATGGACCTTTCCTCCAGGAACTTGTCCAAACCTTTTTAAAAATACAGCTACACTAACAGCTTTTACTATAAGAACATAAGATATGCCATACTAGGTCATACCAAGGTCTATTTTGAAGCATATTAAAACATTTGGCATAAAGAGTTTTACTGATACCTGGAAAACCAGCTTCTCTTGTTAGCACATTTGCTAAAATGTCACAAGACGTTCAGCAGCCAAACTTCAGATATGTTTACAGTTCTAAACTGAACTCCTACCAAAGAAGAGGAAACGTCCACTTCTTGCCATAGTAAGTCCTGACAAAGGCAATAGGCTATTTTACAGCATCACAGTGTAAGAGAATGCTTACTGGGCTTTGGGGCCGATACAGAAAGACTAGCATGCCCTTTGCACGCAGTTAACACAACCTATACACACAAGTTCCGACAAGCCAAATGCAGAAAAGATTGACGTGGGCATAAATAGCAAAAGGAAAAGCAAGCACACACAGTAACGCCAAGTGTATTTAAATTATATGCAAATGTGCTGCACGTATTAAAATAGCATGCTAATATTGTCTGCACCCAATTAAGAAACACGTAAAGGATCATGTAACCAGCTGAAACGCCAATATCTCTACGCCTGGTCTGAGGTGGCTTAAATGTCTTGCATGGGCTCCCAACAGTGTTTTAATGGCAGAAGCTTTCCTCGATCATCTGAGGTGAAGTGTCAAAGCATCCCCTCAGATGATCCAGGCATCGAGGAAAGCCCTCAGTGCCATCAAAATACTGTTGGGGGACTGGTAACCTCAATACCCCCCCCCCCCCGAAACCAAATCCCTGGTGGTCCACTGGCCCTGATCCCCCCACCCATCCAATAAAAAGAGAGGCCCAGGTGCCACCTAACCCCCCTCCCGGTACCTTTACAATAGAGCGGAAGCATTGCCTATATGCGCCTATATGCGCCCATATGCTCCCACCTCCGCGCCACCATCTTGAAACATGGTAGCCCCTGGCCCCATGCGCTGCATCCTGGGATGCACTGGGAGGGGTCAGACTACCATATAAACGGTAGCAGTAGAGGAGGAATCCATCAGAACAAACACTGAAGGAGCGATGGGAGAGATAAGAAGAGAACCAGGATAGCTCAGAGCCCTGAAAACCAAGCAAGGACAGGTTGTAACAGTGTAAAAAGCAAGAAAAAGGTCAAGAAGGATGAGAATTGAGTAAAGGCCCTTGGATTTTGACAGGAACAGGTCACTGGAGACTTTGGCAAAAGCAGTTTCGGTAGAATGTAAAGGACGAAAGCCAGATTGTAGAGTATCCAGAAGGGCTTGAGAGGAGAGAAAGTTGAGGCAACGGCGGTGAAGGGAGGGGGGAGATGGGTCGACAGTTAGAAGGATCTCTCAATAAGTCCTTAGATAATGGTTGGTATTAATCTTACGGCGCACCACAGTTGACAGTATCCTTGTCCTTATACAATCTGTCCCAGCAGGGTTGCCCTACGTTCCTTCCAGACTTTCAACATTAGACCCACAATGAGTTAGCAGTCTTTATTTGGTCACCTTTATCCATTATTACCAAACGTATTCACTTACCTGGCCACATTCTTCACTTTCTCCTTCCATTTCAACCTATTGTTTAACAGGATAATTGTGCCAGTCCCACAAGGTTCTTAAGCTGTGCCGCACAATAATATTTTTATAGATTAGGGACTGCCAAACCCACATACCATTTAGCCAAGTGTTTCCCTTGTTTATGTTTATTCACAGACGTTCAGTTAAACTGAAAGATTCTCCTCTTCAGTTTTTTAAACCAAGAAGCGGGACTATCTATTGGTGATGTCTGGAAGTGATATGAAAACTTTGGTAATGTCATTTTAACTGTTTATATCCTGCTTAACTAGAAAAAAGTAAACTTCCCCCAGCTCTCCTGATGCACTTTATCTAATAAGGACTTGACATTCAGAAGAAAGTCTTGTTCTATCCCCAGATAACTCGACACCCCCCACAGCCACCTACATGAAGCTATTACTATTAATTTGTACAGCACTACAAGGCGTACGCAGCAACGTACATATAGATGCAAAAAAACAAAAAGTCCCTGCTCATCAGGGCTTACAATCTAATCAAGACAAACATCACCATAAACTGGAGACTAGAGTATGGTAAGATACAACAGGATCCGAAGCTCTTAACTTCTACCACTGTTTCCTACGGAATATTAATATTAAATATCTTCAGCTTAGTCATACAAACTTTGAACTTCATATCCTCGCTACTAATTAATGTCTGGCCTGCGCTCCACTTATTTCTTCAGGGGGTAAAGGGTGAGAGCTCTGCTGGCAGGGGCGGACAGTGACCCAAAATAAACCTAGGCATGAGAATACTATCCCTGGCCCATCCTCTCCCTGTGCGGCTCCAAATGCTGCCTCAATTGATGTAAAAGTCACAGCAGCATGTGTTCCCTCGAAGTCTTCCCTCTTAAAGACACAGGGCAGGTGTATGGGTGTGCTTAAATTCTCTCACTTGTCTACTCATTTTTTTCTAATCTTTTGCATCTTTTTTTTCAGGATTCTTGGGGTTTCACACTATTTTTCTCTTTTATATCTCCCTCAAACCTTGCCTCTGTTCCAAGGGTGTAGCCATGGCCTTCTCACTAAAGAGTCAGGTCCACCAAGTAAAAGAACTGGAGGCGGTGCCAACATCCACACGAAATAATGCTTGCCCACGTTAACCTCAGCCCTGGATAGGTCAAATACTCTGTTCAAGTGGTGGCTTCTCCGAGGTTCAGGTCCACACACTGCCACCCAGACAAATGGCAGCAGTTCCTCTAGGACCAAGGGCAGTTTTAAGTTCCCAGGTGACCTCGCGCCTGGGAAATTTGTCTAGCTTATCTAGCCTTACTTCGTATCATAATGCAGAATTCAACCTCTAACAGCAGCTGTACTACAAGCAGTTTTGTTTTGTTTTTTTCAAACAGGGGTGGGAAAGTGTAGTTACTCACCTGTAACAGGTGTTCTCCAGGGACAGCAGGAATCAGTCCTCACATATGGGTGACATTGACACCGACGGAGCCCTCGTGGAAGCATCTCCCCAGCTTTCAAAGAAAGATTTGGGAGATGCCACCACGCATGGGTGTTCCCCTTCGCACCCAAGGGTGCCATCTTACTCAGTCATATGACATAGCTAAAGCCGACAAAAGAAGATAGCAAAAATAATACAGCAACTCCAAGGGAAGGAGGGAGGGTTTTGAGGACTGATTCCTGCTGTCCCTGGAGAATACCTGTTACAGGTGAGTAACTATGCTTTCTCCAGGAACGGAAGTGGGTCCTCACAAAATAATGCACTAAGCTACTGTAAATAGTTATATGAATGTTGCAAGAGTATGACAGATGTTAAATGTAAATAGCTGATGTTGTAACGTTCCATGTAAAACATTGTTCTGTTTCACTGTAAACTGCTTTGATAAATCTGAAAAGTGGTATATTTTAAAAAAGTTAAATAAATAAAAAAAGACATGTTAAATAAACAAACATATGGTACTCCCTAGCTACAGGCTACCAAGAACCTGTAGAAAAAAAAAAGCACGGTCCAGCCGTGAGCAGTTACAAGCGAATCTGAGGACAGACTGAGGACCCCAGTGTCCGGGAAGAACCATGGCTCCAGTAGCCTGAACAAGAAGGGTCAGAAGACAGGAGTTGACTAAACCCTAAACAGATTACGGAGTACTGTCCCATCGGGACTCCCTCGCCAGGCAGTAGTGAGCTGCAAAAGTGTGGACAGAGGACAAGGTGGCAGCCGGCAGATATCTGCCATAGGGACAGAGCGTAAGCTTGCAACTGAGGTTACCATAGCCCTAACATTGTGTGCCGTGACTCGGCGCTTCAAAGATAGCCCAGCCTGATTGTGGGCAAAGGCGATGCATTCCACCATCCAGGTGGACAGTGTCCACTTGGTAACTGCCTCCCCCAGTCGACTGGGGTTGTATGAAATGAAAAGCTGTGAGGCTTTGAGGCGGCACAGAGTATGGTACAGGTAGAAGGACAGGACCCTTTTGCAGTCCAGAGTATGGAGAATGATCGCTGCCTTTTCGGTGTAGGGCCATGGAAAGAAGGTACGGAGCAAAAGCATATACCACTTTCGGGAAGCACGATCCTGCTCTTGTAAAACCTGGTGTGGTGACTCGGCCACCAAAGCCTGAAGCTCGCTGACCCTGCAGACAGAGGTTAACGCCACCAGGAAGGCAACCTTTCAGGATAGGTAACGCAAATGGCAGGTAGCCAAGGGCTCAAAGGGCGGCTTGGTAAGCTGTGCCAGAACCATGTTGAGGTCCCATTCTGCCAGAGGCAGCTAAGTGGGAGGCTTAAAGAGGTCAGCAAACCCCGAATGAATCGGGTAATGAGCGGCTGCACAAAAAGACTTGCCCTCTATGGAGTGATGATTCACGGAGAGGGCGCTCAGGTGTACCCTGATGGAGTCGGACTTAAGTCCAGATTGTGAAAGATGGAGCAAGTACTGCAACACCATATGCACCGGGCAGGAGAACAGATCAACCTGGTGCTCTATACACCATACTGAAGATCTACGCCACTTGAAGGCATAGGCTCATCTTGCGGAGTGCTTAAGAGAGACCAGAAAAACATCTTCTACATCCCTGGGGAGATGGAGGGGTGCTAGGGCGACCTGTTCAGCAGCTATGCTGTTGGCAATAGGATCCCAGGTTGGAGTGGAGAATCAAACCCTCCTCCTGAGTCAGTAATCCTAGGCAATTCCCCAAAGAGACCGGAAGCTCTGTTGAGAGGCAGAGAAACAGAGGGAACCAAGGCTGTCTGAGCCACTGCAGAGCCACCAGGATCATGGAAGCCTTGTCCCACTGAACTTTGAAGAGGATCTATACTATTAGTGGCGTGGGGGGGGGGGGGGGAAGGCATACAACAGGTCCCCTGATCATGAGATGAGGAAGGCATCCACTGCTATCCGGGATAGGTGAGGCTGGGGACAGCAGAAGTGGGGCAGTTGAGCACTGGCCAGGCTGGCAAAGAGGTCCAGATTTGCCGTTCCCCATAGCTGAACAGCTGCAGTGCAACCCTGGGATCTAGGCACCACTCGTGCAGGTGGAGGCCTGCTCAGCCTGTCTGCTAGGGTATTGTCCTGGCCTGGAAAGTATACTCCTCCCCCTCCCGAGGCGCATTCCCCAACTGGTCCTGCATGAGCAGAGGGCCACTTCCATAACAACCTGGTTGTCCATTTGGACCAGAACTGACTAGTGCTGCAGGCGGTGTTGGAAGGCTCGGAGTGCCAGAAAAATGGTTCTGAGCTCCAGCAGGTTGATCTGCTTCTGGCTCTCCATGAGTGACCAGTTGCCCTGCATGCACAGTTCCTCACAGTGTGCACCCCAGCCCAGTAGGGAGGCGTCTGTGGTAAGGACCCTCTGGAGATTTGGGTGTTAGAAGGGCATGCCCTCCTGCAGGTGCTGTGCGTCCTGCCACCAAATTAGTGATTCTGCTAGTTGAAGGGACACAGAGAACCTGTCCTAGAGCCTGCCCGTGGCCTAAGTCCACTGTGAGTGCAGGCACCACTGAGCTGTCCGCACATGGAGGCAGGCGTTGGGTACTACATGGACTGTGGAAGCCATGTGGCCGAACAGGTGAAGCATGGAATGGGCCAACATGGCGTGATGGTGCTGCACCTCGGTCGCCAGGGCCCTGAGGTGATCTGCCCTGTCCAGGGGGAGGAAGGCCCTGGCTTGGAGGGTGTCCAGGCGAGCCCTTATGAATTCCAGGTCCTGTGTTGGAGTGAGATGGGATTTTGAGTGGTTTATCACTAACCACAGATGTCGTAAGACTTGGCCATAGCCTGTTGCACCTCTGAGGTCGTGTCCTCTTTGACTAGCCAATCATCAAGTATGGGAAGACAAAGTACCCTTGGAGACAGAGGTAGGCGGCCACCAATGCTAGGCATTTGGTGAAGACTCTTGATGCGGAGACTAGGCCGAAGGGTAGTACCCTGTATTGGTAATGGTCATCCTCGACCATGAACCTTAGGTATTTCCTGTCACTTGGATGAATAAGGATGTGAGTATAAGCATCCTTTAGGTCCAAGGAGCATAGCCAAGCTCCCTGCTGGAGGTAGGGCAGCATTGTTCCAAGTGAGAGCATTCTGAATATCTCCCGCACCAGGAATTTGTTCAGGTTTCTCAAGTCCAGATTGGACCTCAGGCCTCCTGTTCTTTTTTGGAACCAGGAAGTACCTGGAATAGAACTATTTTTCTTTGAGATGGTGTGGAACGGATTCCACAGTCCTGTCCCCGAGAAGGCCTGCAGGCTCCTGCAGCAGCAGGGCCTGGTGCAGGGGAGTCCGAGGGGGGCTCTCCTGGAAAGAAAGGGGGAGGCGTCTGGTCCAGTTGAAGAAGATAACCTTCCCTGACCACCTGAAGTGCCCAGGAGTTTGTGGTGATGGCAGCCCACCAGTGGGCAAAATGAATCAGGCGCCTCCCCATTGGTAGCTGGTCCCCCACAGCTGGAGAGGCTATGCTCTGGAAGTCAAAACCCTGAATCAGTCTGGGATGGAGCTGGTGTCTGGGTCTTGGGCCCTTGGACTTGTGGGCCCTGGCCTGCTCCCTTGCCCCAATGACCCTGCTGATAGGTCTGGGGGACCTGGCATGGGGAATAGCTTTGGTAGGTTTGGCCTTTCCAGTGAAAGGGAGGCCTTTTCCTCAAAGCTTTCTTCCTAGGAAGAGTGGAAGTCTTCCTTGAGAGTCAAGTCCTGGTGACATACTCTGTCTTGATCTCCACCACCTTGTCCTCCATCAGTTTGCCAAAGAGGTTTTCACCAAGGCAAGGGACATCAAGGAATTTCTCCTGGACCTATTGCTTGAGATCCAATGCCTGGAGCTAGGCCTGGCACTGGGCACAGATGCCTGTGGTGGTTACCCTCGCGCTGGACTCAAAGCAGTCGTAGGCCGCTTGAAACAAATACTTTGAGCACTCCGACAGACTTCATGCGGGTCTGGAAGCATTTGATGTGGTCCCCGCTGAGACCAGCCGAGAAAACTCCAAGTTCCTTGGTGAGGTCCCGGAGGTAAATGCTGATATTTTTATTTTATTTTATTTATTTATTTGGCTTTATACCGCACTATTCAAGATCAGCAGTTTACAAGGTAACATCATCATACATAGAACAGTTTACTTTTAGCATATTACATTTAACATATTGAACATGTGAATAAGGTATATACGTTAACTATTTACATTGGTAGATCAATAGATCATTCACAGTAGCTTATAATACTGGGGAACTATTTACAGTCTGATAGAATTTTGAATATGATATTGATGGAGACACTAAGTTATGTGGTTGAAAGCAAGGTGGAATAGTTGTGTGTCTTGATTGCTTTGCGAATGGTGGCCAACTCTGATATGAGATGAATAAGAGGAGGTAGGGAGTTCCATAGTAGGGGGGCGAAGAGGGAAAAGGCTCTGTTCATGGCGAATTGGGAGGTTTTTCTGGTTATGGATGGGATGGTAAGAGTGTTTATCATATTTGTTCTTCTTGCTCTGTTGTCAGGAGTCCAATGTAGGAGATCTTCCAGTGAGGATGCTGATAGGAATCTTGAATGTTATTAGGAGAGTTTTGTACTTGAGTCAACTGTTTATTGGGAGCCAGTGAAGTTGGATTAGGAGAGGAGATACATGCTCATATCTGGATGCTCCGTAGATGGTTCGTGCTGCAGTATTCAATGCTAATTGTAAAGGATGGATAGAATGTCCGGAAGTCCTTGCAGGATATTTGCATAGTCGAAGAGCGGAGTGATCAGTGCTTGGAAGACAGTGCGGAAGTCAGTTGGCTCCAGTAAGGGTCAGAGATGACAGAGGGAACGTATTTTATGATAGACGGACTTTGTGATATTGCTTATATGGGGCTCCATGTTTAGGGACTGGTCAAGCATGACACCCAGATATCTAACCTCATGATTAAATTTCAGTTATATACAGCTGGTATGCTAGCATCAAGCCCTGGTAACATTTGCACCCGAGGGCATCGAGGGGCCATAACTCCCTGCCCAGGGGCACAGAGGAGTGAGACTTTTGGCTTTTCTGTCGACGCATGGCTGATTTGACTACCATGGAGGTGTGAGGGAGTTGTGCCTTCCTAAAGCCGGGTCCCCACTGGACCCGATACATGGCATCCAGGTGTCTGCTAATGAATGGCACAGATACCGGTGTTTCCCACATCTGAAGAAGGAAACGCCCGAGAATGGAAGGGACAGGGACCACGAAAGCCTCTTTGGATGGGGCCTTGTATTAGAGGATTTTGAGTTCTTGTGTGTGGAAGTCCTCCTCTGACTCCATGGGAAAAGACAGTGCCTTTGCCATGTCCCGGACAAACTCAAGGAACGAGGTGTTCTTGGGTAGGGTCCGGCGCCTAGATGCCAGAGAGGATGGGTCCAAGGGAAGATCACGATGAGCTCGTGACTCCAGGGATGTCTCGCCTTTAGAGTCCCAGTCCAAGTATTCCCAGCCCGACGGCTCCAGGGGCAGCGTCGATGGGTCCAGCCTTTGATGGACTGTGGCTAAGGTTTGGCCGAAGACAGAGGCACTTGCTGAGGAGGACCGTGCTCCCAAGGACTGGGAATGAGATAGAGACCCTCGTCGAGGATTGGCTGGAGGCATGGGGCTCTCGAGGATCTCTTCAGCGATCCGGGGAGTCCTCAGCATCGAGGTCCAAGCATGTGCACCAGTGGGGCCAGGCATCGATGCTTGCTGCAAGGCGAGGAATGCAGAAAACGCTGCATTCCAATGCCACCATCCTGGCTTCCCACTCAGTAGTTGCAGCCTGCGACACAGATGTTGGGGTGACCAGTTCGGGTGTTGGGGGAGGAGAGAGAGTCCTCTATGGGATGGGCCTCAGAGATCAGAGATCCGTCACTGGCAGCCTCGGCATCTGTCCTGGGTACCTTGGCCAGCCGCTTCGACTCCTCGGGAACCCTCCGAGGGCTGTGTGACCTTGCATGGGATCTGCTGGGCACGTCGCCTTCCCTGGAAGGGGTCCTCTAAGCTTTCTTCTGCTCTGGAGAACCCTTCTTGGAGTGTCTGTCAGTCCACTCGAGCACCTTAGGGGCTTTAAGCGACTCAGAGGATCCGTGCAGGGCATTAGAGCGCACAGCCACCGGGGATACTGGGGCAGAGTCTGACCTGTGGAAGATGTCATCCTGCTTCTGCCGGTGACTCTGTATGGCCTTAGCGGACATCTTTTTGCACAGGGAGCATGCTTCTGGGTTGTGGTCGGCCCCCAGACACCGAAGGCAACAATCATGTGTGTTGGTGAGGGGCATGTTCCAAGAGCTCTGATCACACTTCTTTTTAAAACCGGTGGCCACTGGGGCAAGGGAGACCCCAGGAGGTCAAAGATCTTTGATGCGGACAGCGGTCAGAAAAGGTACGAAACCACGCTGAATGGAAATAACTAAACAGGTTCCAAGTCCTGAGGCCAAAGCAACTGGGCTGGGAGGCAGGAAAGGGACCGGTGCTAACTAGAAGGCACACAGAGGTGCACGAGAAAATCAACTTTTTTCCAGGGAAGAAAGACTCACGTCTATTGGGCTTCATGGAAAAAGGGAGACTGAGTAAGATGGCACTCTTGGGTGAGAAGGGGACCACGCATGCGTGGTGGCATCTCCCAAAGGCTTTCTTTGAAAGCTAGGGAGATGCTTCCGCGAGGGCTCTGTTGGCGTCGACGTCACCCATATGTGAGGGCTGACTTCCTGCTTTTTCATGGAGAAATGCTGGTACTTGCATATCGGTTGCAGGGCTGTCTTTGTTGGAGAAAGAGGGCAGAGGGAGTGATCACCCAACTCCTCCATACCATTTGAGGCTCTTCTCTCCCTCATCTAGAGGCTTTCCCTCCCTCCTATCCATGCATCCATTAGGCTCTCCCCAACATGAACCTACTTCACGATGGTGTGCAGCTTCCTCCCCCCCACTCCCCACCTCCCTCCCAAGGCCCTTGCTGGCCTGGAGAGAAACCTTTAATGAGAATTTCACCTGCTGAAAAAAAGGATGCTCAGGGCTTGCAGGTGAGAGATGAGGAGAATTAAGGATAAAATCTGAGTGGAAAAGCAGGAGAGCACAAATTGGAGTGGGGGCATGCTAATAAGGGGTAAAAAACAAAAATGGGAGTGTGATTAGGAGCAAAGTGTCTGCCGCAAGTTGAAGATGAGAGCTATCACCTGCTGCAAGACATGTACATGGATTATGGACAAAGCAGAGTGGCTGGGAGCAACAAGCACCAGGAAAACAAAAGTGTGCGTGTGCACATGAAGGGTAAGACACCGTTTGTTTGCTTCTCTAGTGAGGCTGCTATCAAAACAGGATTTCTTTTGAAAATTTGGGTGGGGAAAGTCCACTGTTACAAATGAAGCAGTGTGTATAATAAGTGGAAGGAACTTTTCTGTCTGGGAAACTTCCTTTAGCTGGCCAAATTCTTTTGAAAAAAAATTGGCGAAATACTGCCTCTGCTCCGTTGATTTCCTTTCAGAGGCACTAAAGAAAAAACAAATATCATTTTCTGTGGCTTGTCCCATTTATGAAGCCTTTTGGACACTCATTTTTCTGTGTTTCTATCCTGACATAGTTTGTAAATCTCGCTCTTTGTCCTTTAATCTCACTCTAAGGCAGTCCAACCCTTGGCATCTCTGGTTTGTACCAGAGACAATGGAGGGTAAAAACGACTTGCCCATCTTCCCCAATTCTCAGCGCACTGCTGTAACCACTAAATCACTCCACTGAAACAGGTTTGCACAGCTCCCTTGCTCATTCACAATCTCTTGCTGCACCCAGAACTAGGCCCTGCAGTTTCCCCTAGTATACTTCTGGAAAGGTAAAGGGAGCAGGGAGAAGTAAAAAATGTTTGATAATGTCTAATGTGTTATGTTTTATTATTACATTTATTCAACATTGTCTGACAATGGCCTGTGTGTTATGTCTTATTACTATATATACACTCCCTGTGCTGCCTTGAAATTTTGTGGGCCACTGCCATGAAGCCCTATTTACAGTCAATCCAATATATACTTGCCTGGGGCTCAATGTACTGTTAATCCAGTCCCTGCTGTAGCATCCTGTGGTTATATAAAGAGTTAAAAGCTATCTACTGAAATCTCACGAGTGACATCTAGTGGTTTCTTACATTCACCACACTTTGTTTTATTTCCAAACCAACAGAATATTCAAGTTCAAGGCCTCCCAATTCTCCTCTAAATCAAGGACAACAGCTACATACACATCTGAGTGGGCCGCTATCATCTACCCCTGCACCTTTCCCTGCTGCCACCTGTACCCTCAGGGAATTGCACGCCAGGCCTTTTTCCAGTCCATCTTGAAGGAAGGCCAGTAGTTAGGGGGCTGAGACCCCTGGAGGCCCCCATCCTGAGTCTACGCACCAGTTTTCAAAAATCCCCCAGACCCTAATGTAAGCCAGGGATGTGGAGCACTTACACGCTTTCAGTAGGGTTGCAATGACTGCTCTTGAATAACCCTACTTAACTAAGCGTGCCCCCTCAAGAGCCTTGTCGTAAGCGAGCCTTGTCGTAAGCGAGAATCGATCCACCTGAGGCATCAGGACATGTCCCTGCATCAGCAGGTCGCTCCTGCTCAGGAGCCGCCAGAGTTCATCCACTATCAGCCTTACCAAGGCGGCATACCACGGCCTGCGTGGCCAGTCCGGCGTGATTAGGAGGACCATTCCCCTATGCAACTCGATCCACTGCACCACCTGCCCACAGGGCCCATGGTGGGAACACAAAGCAGACCTGTTTCTGGCCATGGCTGTACTAGAGCAGAGGCCCTCTGGCATTTTTTTTCCTTCGCCTGCTGTAGAATCGACTTGCCTTTGCAGATGCCATGGTTGCCATGAGGTCCATGCCTGGAGGACACAAGCAGCTGGGCAAACACCTCGTCATTTAATGTCCATTCACCGGGATCCACTCGGACTCTGCTGAGGTGGTCGGCCACCACGTTTGATCTGCCAGCCACATGCGCCACTGACAGCACCTGGAGATTTTCCTCCACCCAGGCTAGCAAGGGGGCAACTTCGTTCTCCATTGGACGCTTCCTGTGCCCCCCTGCCAGTTGATATATGCCACTGTAGTGCCATTGTCTAAGAACACTTGCACTGCCTTCCCCTGCAGGAGCTCCGTGAAGCTCTGGAGTGCCAGGACTAATACTCTCAACTGCAGTCTGTTTATGGCCCACGCAAATTTTTCCTTCAACCAGCTGCCCTGTGTGACTTATGCTTGGTAGTGGGCCCCCCAGCCTGTCAGACTGGCATCCGTCATGAGGGAAATCCACTCTGGCATCTCCAGGGCCATCCCCGCTAACAAGTTGTCTGGCCTCAACCACCACTGGAGTGCCAACTTGACCTCCCTTGGGCAAGACAATCATTTTTCCAGTGGGTGATGTTGGGTTGACTATCTCCGCAGGAGGGACCTCTGTAGTGGTCTCATATGTGCCCGTGCCCCAAGGCACCAATTCGATCGTTGCCGACATCGATCCCAGGAGTTGCAAGTAATGCCAGGCTGTCTGAGCTGGCTTCCATAGGAAGAACCAGACATGAAGCCGCAGCTTGTTCATTTGATCCAGGGGTAAGGAGACCTTGCCCTCCTGCGTCCAAAAAGTGAGCTCCCAAATAAACCAACTCTTGGGAAAGGCTTGTGTTGCTCTTGGCTGCGTTGATCAACCAGCCCAGGCTCTGGAGGAACTCGACCACCCGAGCCGTGGCCCTCACACTTTCCACCCTGGATTCTGTCCAAATTAACCAATCGTCGAGGTAAGGGTGTACCAGCATTCCTTCTTTTCACAGCGCAGCCGCTGCGACCACCATGATCTTGGTGAATGTCCTGGGGCTGTAGCTAGGCCAAATGGCAGCACGGTGAATTGAAAAAAAGTGTCCCATGAGAACCGCAAATTGTAGGAATTGCTGATGTCCCTGGATCTCACAGAAGCTTACCTGCATATCCCAATTCAGCAGGAGCATCAGAAACTTTCCTTATCTGACGGCCACAATCACTGACCTCAGGGTTTCCATGTGAAACCGTGGGACCCTGAGGCAGTGATTCACATGTTTGAGATCTAGGATAGCCGGAAGGAGCCTTCCTTTTTGGGGACCATGAAGTAGATGGAGTATCGACCTTACCCATCTTGGCTTTGGGGCACTTTGGCAATGGTCTCTTAGCTGAACCAGCCTCTGCGAGGTGTCCTGCACCACCTGGGAGCTTGTGAGGCACTTTGCATGGAGATCGCAGGAAATTTTCTTGGAGCGGTCACGCAAACTCAAGGGCATACCCCTCCTTGATGACCTCCAGAACCCACTGGTTGGAGGTGATCTGGGCCCAGGCAGAGTAAAATCCACAAAGCCTTCCCCCTATGGGGACAGACTCTGCCTGGACTCGCCTCACTTCATTGTGTTTTCTTGTTGGGGATGGAGGTGGAAGGGAAGAACCTCTTCCAAGCTCCCCTGAAGCCTCAAAATGGCTGACCTCTAGAGGGAAATCTTCCTCTCTGGTAGGTTGTAAATCGATTAGACCTGAAGCACCGAAAATCCTGTGTTTGCCCTCGACCTTGCACTGGTGGTCGTCCCAGCTTCTGCTAATATCCTCTGGGAGTTTCCCGCTCTTGGGTTCTCCCAAGTCTTTAACCAACTTCTCCAGGGCCTCTCCGAACAAGAGCTTTCCCTTGAACGGGAGTCTGCTCAGGCGCAACTTGGAGGAACCATCTGCTAACCAGTTCTGGAGCCACAAATATCTGCACACAGAGACAACTGCTGCCATGCTATGGGCTTGGCACCTAATCAGGTTGTAAAAAGCATCCACTAGATAGGACGCACCGGAGTCCAGGTTGGCTGTGTCTGGGAGAACTGGCCCTGCTGCTTCGCCTTCTCCTGGAAACCTTGTGCCAGTGCAGGCAGGTGTGTGCCACAACCGCGCCGCATACTGAGGCCTGCAGGGAGGCCACAATGTTGAAGGCTTGTTTTAGCAATGTCTCCAGCTTCCTGTCCTGATGTCCTTCAGGGCTGAACCACCCTAGACTAGTATGGTGGTCTTCTTGGCCACTGCCGAAACCGCTGCGTCCACCTTGAGAACAAAAAAGGCTCTCTCTCTTGCTTAGGGAGGGGATAGGCACGCCATGGTTCGTGCTCCTCATTCCAGCCTCCGGCACCTCCCATTCCTCCAGGATCATCTGTTTGATGACCCGATGTAATTGGGAAAACTGACTGTGGTTTCCTCACCGCCTGGAACAACGGGTCTTCCAGAGGTTCCTCCTCCATTTGTGATCCTGGAGTCATATTGAGGGTCTTCAGGGAATGCAATATCAGTGCCATCAGCTCTTCTCTACGAAACACCCACACAATTCGGGCCTCTTCCAGCTCATCTGTCTGTGATGCTTCCTCTTGCGCCTCCTGCCCCTCCGATAGTGTAGAGGCCACAAATTCCCAGACCTCAGCCCCACGCCTGGTCTTGGCTGGGGGCCTCCTTGTGCGCTGGTGGAACCTTCCACCTCCGCAGAGGGTCTATTACGGGCCGCCTGTGTGGGCCTTGATCCCAAGTTCCTCTGTCTGATGCAAAAAGACTTGTGCATCAGAAGGACGAACTCTGGGGAGAAACCCCCTTTGAAGTCCTCTGATGGGATATCCTTTGAGGTGGAAGGTCTAGAGGTCTGCACCTCCCGGGTCCCTATTATGACCCTCGCTGCTTAGCGGGGGGCTCCTGAACCGCCACTGGGGCACGGAACATTTCCCCCTTGCTCCAAGGCACCTACTCCCTCCAGCAAGTCATTCTCCAGAGTGTGCCTCTGTCTCACAGCCCCTGCAGAACCCTTCTTCCGACACTGCCCCAGCATGCTAGGCAAGTAGGCATGCCTTCTCTCTTTTTTTTTTTTTTTTTTTAACTCACCAAGCACACTTAACTCAACTCTGCTGTAGCAGAGAAGGCAAAAATTAACAAACCCCCTAAAGGGCTGGGTGTCGCAGGAAGGGGAGAGGTAAGGGACAGAATCCAAAATGGCCTCCTTTTAAAATTGTATTATCTTTCCCACCTAAACACCGGCGTAATATGGCATCCCCCAACGGGCTCCTTTTATCCGGCCTTCCTTGTCTCTGTCCTCATGGTCACAAAAATCTCCCTTAAAAGGCTCCTATGGGTCCAAACTTACTTGTTAAGGAGTACTGCGTTTTGTCAGCACTCCGCTCAGCTCGCTTAGTGTCAACTTCGGCAGTTGCACAATGACTTGTCTGCCCGTGCCGACACATACCACTCAGCCTGCCCCAAGGTTTCAGCAGTAGCATCGCTCTCGATCCAGGGAGAGGCCTACCTGTCACAAGGAGAAAGTACACGCTTCACTCAGCTCCGGACAGTGTCTGCGGTCACGGCTTCGCTGGGCAGAACTGCTGGATTTCAAAAAAACTTCCCTTTGTTGACTGGTTGGGTTCCCAAACTCTGCTTGGGCCCGAGCTTCCACTGGGTCTTCTGAAAGAACTCAGCTACCTCAATGAGGAAGGGTCCCTGAGCAGGGCTTCCCCCTTCCTTAAAGGACTGGTGTTGCAGGCAGGCAGAGCAGAAAATAAACCAAAGGAAAAGAAAGAAAAAAAACTCTAAATGGGTGAGATCGTCACTAGGAGTCCCCCCACAAGGGAAGACACATCTCTCCAGCTGCTTGGAGACTGAATACAGGGGGCTGGAAGGAGCTTCCAGCTGCCCAAGTGTGCTGTGTCAGAGATATGACATGCTCAGTCTCCAAGCTGCTAGACAGGCGTGACTACCCCCATCCGTGTTGGGACTGGACTGGTGGATATGATAAGGAAATATACTTGCCTAGGGCTCAATGTAGTGTTAATCCAGTCCCTGCTGTGGCACCCTGTAGTTATAAAAAAGTTAAAAGTAATCTACTTAAATCTCACCAGTGACATCTAGTGGTTTCTTATATCCACCACACTTTGTTTTATTCTTTCTAAACCAACAGAATATTCAAGTTCCCAATGCCGATGAGCCATGCTCCGCATGCTTTCCCCACTAGTTGTTCTTGGCATTTCTCATACTTCTTTAGAGAACCATGCTGACCTTTTACCTCCTCCCTTTCAGTTTCCTTTCAAGCACCTTCAGAGGGGTGGCCATGTTAGCAAAACTGACAGACAGATGGCACTGTGTAGGCCAACCAATTTACTGAGGCATGAGTCTTGAGGACACAAGTTCACTGCAGATGCATGAAGTGCAGTACAGGTGGTGGGTAAATATATGCAAAAATGGATTGGGAGGGGGATACAGAGTTTAGAGGAGGCAAAACAGGTTGTAGAAAGGGTGATAACAGGATAGTTCAGCTAACTGACATTTGTGGAGAGGCATAGAGACTAAAGGACAGGATGCTTAAGTCTATTCACATCTGCAATGAATCATGAAGCCATTGTCCTTGTTTGGTCCTAGGGTGATGGTGTTAAGCTTTTTGATTAGCTTCAATTCAGCAGTTTCACTCTGCAGTACCCTTTTGAAAATCCTTTTGGGTATATGGCAACCTTAAGGTCAGATAGACAACGTCCTGGAAGGCTGACATGTTCTCTACCGGTTTTTGGAATGTTGCCATTTCTAATGTGGGACACACATCTGACATCTATTATACTCTTATCTTCTCCCCCCCCCCAAAAAAAAAAAACCTGTTTCCAATACCATCTCTGTAGCCTGCAGATCCTAGCTTATTGATGGAGGGGGGGGAGGAGGGACTGGTTTTGAAGTCAGACCGCCTTAAAATTTCAGCATTACATACTGAATCAGAGTATGGCAAATCACTAAACTTTCCTCTTACCAGAAGCTCAGTACTACTGTATTTGCCTGTAGCATATCCAGCAGATAGCTGCCTGAGGAATGCCGCTTGTTCCCACCTGCTCAAAGCTGCAGCAAAGAAGCTCTAGGCCGTATCTAGTAAATTTGGTACCACCATGTTTGTGTCCCATCCTCTCCAAGCTTTCAAGTGCATTCTGACACATGTGGAAGAAGCCCGAGAACGTATATCTAAAGAAAGTCAATTCCAGATCTCGGGGACCATATATCTAACAATCTAACCTCCAACAAAGGCGACAAAAAGTTAACAACTTCTGCTGTAAAGAGCTCAAGTCCCCTTGAGGTTAGTACCAATGCAAATACATCAGCCAAGAGGCTGGGAACCTCTCAGTACAGTGACCCATATCCTAGACAGATCGCCTTAAAACTCAACGGCTCAATAGTCCATGGCGGCAGTCTTGTTTTTAAAAGCAACTGATGCCACTGCAGAAACTGAAATTGGATATTCAGCACAGAAGCCTATTTAGCATCCAGCGTTGATTGCAACTGCTATTCAGTTAGTGGCAATGTTTTGTCAATGTCCCTGTTTAATGTACATTACCAAGTTGAAGTTACAATGTAAACCGCTTTGACTGAAATGATAAAGCAATATATAAGACCTAAGAGATCCATATTAAAAAGGACTTAGGACAGCCATTGATCTGTCCTTACGTTATGCGGTTTGTTAATCCAGTTAGCGGCTGAATATAGTCACTAACCAGATAAGCACTGGACTGCTCCAGCTGCACCCACTGATCACCCCAGCACTAACCAGACTGTGCCAAAGCAGTCTGGAGTGGAGGAGTGGCCTAGTGGTTGGGGCAAGGTACTTCAGGCCGGAAGGTTGGGGGTTCAAATCCCACTAGAGGACAGCAACCTTGGGCCGGAAGGACTGAGGTTTCTAGTCCCACAGGTGCTCCTTGTGGTCTTGGGCAAGCCACTTAACCCTCCATAGCCCATGTTCCCTGTAAAATAGTTATCTCCAAGTTATAATGCCCTGTTCAATGTAATTTCAGTTTGTTCAATGTAAACCGCACTGATGCAGAATAGCGCGGTATAAGAGAATTAAATAAATAAATAAATAAATTCAGCAGCAATAACACTGGTCAACATTGAAATCGTTACTGACTTTAAAAGGCCCTAATCTGTAGTATCTTGGTGAGCTGAATATGAATACAACATTAAAAAAAATTTATTGGCTCTCGTTTTGAAGCTATTGCATGTAGTTCATTTTTGACGTTTCACCGTGTAAATTTATCCAGTAGGACATCAACAACATCCCAAATAAGCCTTGAATGATGTAATATTGCATCACATTGCATAATACCAGCATGCACACATCATCCAGAGTTGATTGCATCATTTTCTGATGCAATGCAATACTACTGCCAGACGGCTGCTAAAGCCATCTGACATCAGCAGTGTACTATACGCAGTCAGAAAGGTTGAGCATTTAAAATATTTCAGACTGTGCGCGAGACAGTTTAAGCTACTGTTACATGTAACTTTTATTAATCATATAATTTTAGCCATTTAGGTACAATACATAACAGTAATGCCGCGAAAGTGCATTAATACCGTTGACAATTTCTGCTACATTTGTGGGGAAGTGACATTTGCCAACCAGAAGAAAAGTATCACTTCTCAACTGAAGAAGGCATATCATCTTTACTTCGGATGCAAGATTGGTGACCAAGATAAGCCTTGGGCCCCGCATATATGCTGTGCTACATGTACAACATAGCTTTCACAGTGGTTGAATTGCAAAAGACCATCAATGGCGTTTGCAGTCCCCATGGTGTGGAGAGAGCCAAGCAACCACATAAATGACTGTTACTTCTGCTTGGTTCCTCCTCTTTCCAGGGGAATAACGAAGCAAACGAAGTCGAGCATAGTCTACCCAAATATTCTGTCTGCATTGAGACCAGTTCCACATGGTGAGGGACTTCCTATTCCAGAACCTCCATCAGAATATTCTCTTGATTCATCTGATGAGGACAAGGGTGAGCCAACCTGTTCTCCTGGTCCGTCAGCATGCAGTGACCCAGATTTTCACTGGGATGCATATCAACTCCACACAGAATAACACAGGAAGAACTAAATGACCTGGTTCATGATTTGGACTTATCCAAGAACAAGGCAGAATTGCTAGGGTCAAGACTCCAACAATGGAATCTTCTAGAAGAAGATGTCAACATTACTTCATATAGAAAGTGCCACCAGCAGTTGGAGCTTTTCTTCAGAAAGGAAAGTAATTTGGTATTCTGTTCCGATATTGAAAGCCTCATGAATGCCTTAAAAATCACTCATGACCCACAAGACTGGAGACTATTTATAGACTCTTCAAAACTGAGTCTGAAGGCTGTGCTTTTGAACAATGGAAACCGTCTTCCATCTATTCCAGTAGCGCATGCCGTCCACATGAAAGAGACACACGATAACTTAAAGCATCTACTGACTTCCATTAACTATAACAAGTACAGCTGACACCTCTGTGGTGACGAAGGTAGTTGACTTTTTAATGGGACTGCAGCAGGGATATATAAAATACATGTGTTTCTTATGTGAGTAGGATAGCCGAGCAAGGGATTGGCACTACTTGCGGAAGGAATGGAATTTTATTTATTTTTATATTCTCTTATATACCGCGCTATTCTGTTTCAGTGCAGTTTACATTGAACAAACTGAAATTACATTGAACAGGGCATTATAACTTGGAGATAACTATTTTACAGGGAACAGCAAGTTGGCTGTTGGAATGTTGGAATGGCAGACAAAATGTAACAGTTGGAGAAAAGAATATCCAGCACCCAGCTCTGGTTGAGGCTCACAAAATCCTGCTACCACCCCTTCACATCAAACTAGGTTTGATGAAAAACGTCGTGAAAGCCATGGACCGCACTTCGCCAGCTTTCCAATACCTGCATGAAAAATTCCCTCGACTCAGCGAAGCAAAGATTAAAGAGGGAATTTTTGTGGGTCCTCAGATTCGAGAGCTCTTCAAAGATGACCGGTTCAACAACTTGCTGCAGGGTGATGCGAAACAAGCATGGAATGCTTTTCGCCTAGTGTCAGCAAACTTTCTCGGGAATGTTAGGGCAGACGACAAGGAACTAGTAGAAGACATGCTGATGCAGTATCAGAAACGTGGCTGCAATATGTCTCTAAAGATCCATTTCCTTGATTCCCATCTTGATTTCTTTCCTGACAACTGTGGTATGGTTAGTGATGAACAGGGCGAACATTTTCACCAGGATATCGCAAGGATGGAGCAAAGATACCAGGGAAAATGGTCCACTACAATGCTGGCTGACTACTGCTGGACACTCCCCAGAGAAGCTCCCGAACAGCTGTACAAGAGACAGGCGAAAAAATCTAAGTAGTAGTCTATGACTTGTTTTTTTACAGGTATTAACCGAAGGCCTATTATATTTACTATTGACATGCATTTCATGATGTAAACATTAGTTCTTGTAGATTACAAAAAAACTAGAGCCAACTTTGCAATTTCACTGTCATATTCATGTTCAGCATTTAAAAATTGATAAGAAATGACTTTTTATTTCAGTAACATGACTTTTGTAAAAATTTGTTGACCAGTGTAATCGGTCAGCACTGCTGAATATTGGAATCACTAAGGGTTTATGCTGTTTACAGGCCCGGCAAACCTCATAAACCCTTCTGAATGTCAGGCCTTGGGGTTATACGACCCTATTTGCTTTTATTGGACAACAGTCCCGCAGTGGAATTTTGCAACATTTGAACTCTTTTTCCTTTATAGGTTAAATCATAGGCAAAATCCATATACAATGCATTGCAATAATCAGGTACAAAAAGATTGTAAATCTTGCAAGGGCAAGGCAATCCTACTGTACCTGAATGGGCCGACCCTGGTTACACCCAAAGAGGTCTCCAAAAGGGATCAACATTTATACTTCTCCAATCAGGCTTTGTTCGGCACAGACTTGTTTAAACTCTTGAGATCCTTAACATTTTTAAGGTGGTCTTTTTTTTTGGACAATGAAAGGACATCTGATTCAACAATGGTGGTATCCTTGATACAAAAGCACTACATCCATATTCTTCTGGGTGAGAACTCTCCGATCTGGAGTCCATGTTATGGGAGCTGAGATCTTATTAACATCACCACCACAAAACACCATGCATTCGTTTGCCAACTCAGATAGCTACCCAGAACTTGAATCATTGGGTTTTAACATGAACAAAACGTCTAGACACGAACTGGGAAAGCGAGGTCAGAACATTCACAATTCTAAGAATTTTACAAAATTGTCTGCTGAACATAGAGCCTTTCGTAAATATATAAGGACACTAGCAAACACATATCTATTTGCAACATGGACAGAGGGAACATTATTTCAGAAAACACAAGTCTTCCTCTCGGAGCTCCAATGATCACATCAGAAACCACTGGAACACTCTTCTTTCTCCTCACCACTGCCATTCTCTATTTAGTAATTTAAAACCAGCAGCCATGATGCCTCGGCCTGTTGCACCTTTAAAGACTCCAGCACTGAACTGCAGGAACAAGAAGCGGCAGGCTGAGGTATCGCAGCTTCTAATTTTAAAGTTACGAAACTGAACTCGATTCCGTGGGGAGAAGCTGTAGTGGACCTGGAACTGCTCCCTGCTCTGAAAGGGAAACAGAACTGAGGGACAGGGGGTAATGCCACACAAAAAAAAAAGCACGGAGAAGGGGAGAACAAGAGAGAAGACAGAAGGAACTGGATATCTTCTGCAAAAAAAGAAAAAATAAAAGTTGCCTAAAATTTCACTGTGAGATGGAAACACCCTGATAAACACTCCCCCCCACCACCAAATTACTACCCTCCAAAAACCAGGATTTACATAGCTGATGAAAACGGAGCACAGCCTTAGCCTATTTAATGGGCAAAACACAGGGGATCATAAACCCTAACTACACACTTAGGAACAGGTTTAAAAATCTCACCCATTTTCTCAAATGTCATTCATAGCACTGTATTGTAAGAGGGCTTTTTTTTTTTAAGGGCATATGCTGCACTCATTTTATAAAAAGATAAAAAGGCAACACATATGCCTCGATAAAATTAACCAAGGGAAGTCAAAACACATGTACACCCATTTTGATCCTCTCACAAAATTTTCCATTCTGTTTTACACAATGCTGCATATGCAGTATATATTTCAATTATATTCCCCTTAATACTTCTGAGCAGAGCATTAAATTTACATCCATAAAAAAACATTAAACAATAAGACAAAACAAGCAAGCAACCTAAGGCGCTGAATAATAAAGACTACTATAAATAATTTTATAAAATATGCATAGAAGTTACAGCTCCATCCCCAGATCTCCTATGCAACTGCATTAAAATCTGCAGGAGAAAAACGATTAGTTGGTTCTTTGGACTGGATTTATCAATACAATAAAAAATAGGTTTCATACGAATAAAAATGGTTCCGCCATTTGGAGTTAGCCTCTGATTAGGCAGGAATATTAGTAGCTTTAAAAATGCATTGAAATGTATTTTACTTTTTTTTTCTAATGTGTTTCAGGCACTTTAAGAAGATATGCAAATATAAACTTGCATAAGAAGTAAGCACTAGGTCAACACAGTGCTTATAGGTTTTATTTTTATGTGCAGACTTAGCTCTCTGACATGCTCAGATCATATACAGTTGTGATCAACATTAGTGGCACCCTTGTAGTTCAACTCCTTAATGTCCAATATCTCCTTAACAAAGTGGTCAGTGAAATGGCTTTGGAGTATATATGCACACATATTTGACACAAAAGAATCAAACAAAACAAGACCATTTTAAAAAAAAGCAAATAACAGGAAATATTATAAAAACTGAGGGGAGAAGTGCCGCTGAGTGGGAGCTGCCGTGCCTTTCAATCGCACGGTCCAGTGCAGCGAGACCTGGAGGAGGCTGGTTGTGATCGGGCAGGCGGGAGGAGGACGTGCCTTGGCCCGGAGGACCCTGCTGTGCCCTATAAAGCCCTCCGGTTTTGGTGAGAGTATTGGGAGAAGTGCCGCTGAGTGGGAGCTGCCGTGCCTTTCAATCGCACGGTCCAGTGCAGCGCGACCTGGAGGAGGCTGGTTGTGATCGGGCAGGCGGGAGGAGGACGTGCCTTGGCCCGGAGGACCCTGCTGTGCCCTATAAAGCCCTCCGGTTTTGGTGAGAGTATTGGGAGAAGTGCCGCTGAGTGGGAGCTGCCGTGCCTTTCAATCGCACGGTCCAGTGCAGCGAGACCTGGAGGAGGCTGGTTGTGATCGGGCAGGCGGGAGGAGGACGTGCCTTGGCCCGGAGGACCCTGCTGTGCCCTATAAAGCCCTCCGGTTTTGGTGAGAGTATTGGGAGAAGTGCCGCTGAGTGGGAGCTGCCGTGCCTTTCAATCGCACGGTCCAGTGCAGCGAGACCTGGAGGAGGCTGGTTGTGATCGGGCAGGCGGGAGGAGGACGTGCCTTGGCCCGGAGGACCCTGCTGTGCCCTATAAAGCCCTCCGGTTTTGGTGAGAGTATTGGGAGAAGTGCCGCTGAGTGGGAGCTGCCGTGCCTTTCAATCGCACGGTCCAGTGCAGCGAGACCTGGAGGAGGCTGGTTGTGATCGGGCAGGCGGGAGGAGGACGTGCCTTGGCCCGGAGGACCCTGCTGTGCCCTATAAAGCCCTCCGGTGTTAAACGCGGCCGCGTGTCGCAGCCCGCGTAGCGTGGCCTAAAGGGGCGTGGCTCAAGGGGCAGGACACGCCCCTTTGGCGCCCCTTCGGCGCACGTGAGGTGTCGTGTGGCTTGTCCATTTTGGAGCCGATTTCAACATCATGGGCAAAAGGAAGGCAAAGGTGGATGACAAATCCGGGGGCTGGTGCCATAGGAGGAAAAGCGGCGGGCCCTATGGACAAACACGTGACTGTCTTGCTGCCTGGTAATCGATCTCCGGAGGAGGCCTCATTGAGCCCTGTTCTCCGGTCTCCTCCTCCCTTTCCTCTTCCTGCTCTTTCATCTACTATTTCTGGTAGTCCCCCTGAGCGGTTTCCCCCTGTTCCATGTCCTGTTTTTTCCACCTGTAATAGAACCCGGGAATCTAGTATCCCCTACGGGGGAGGTAACTTTGCATGATATATGGTCTGCTATTCAAAAGATAGATGTACGTTTGACTTCAACTGTATCCTCTTTGTGTAAATTTTCCCAAGATGTTGTGGATAAATTACAATCTATGGATAATCAATTAGGTTCCGTTGTAAAGCTTGCTGATAGCACTAATTCTCAATTTCAATCCAGTCATAATTCTGATGTGGCATTTATACGTGATTCCTCAGCTATTTCCTTTCGGCTTGAGGTTTTAGAGAATCGTGCCAGAGCATGTAATTTACGCTTTCTTAATTTTCCTATGACACACCTACTGTCTTCTGATATATTATTGGGTAAATACTTTTTGGAGATTTTGCATTTAGATGGGGATTTTCATACTGCTCAGACGGTCCATATGTATTATTTGCCTTTGGGTTCTTCTTCCACTCCTCGGGCTACAGGGGCTGCGGCCTCTTCAGTCTCTTCAGTGGATCAGAACTTAACAGCCTTCTTGGAAGACTCAATGGATAATATCTCAAAACGCAATACTTTGGTAGTTCAGTTTATTTCTGAATCTGCCAAATTGCGGGTCATGAGAGCATACTTTAAGTATCAGGGTACTTTATTTTGTGGTCAGGCCATTCAAGTCTTCCCAGATGTCTGCCGTCATACGCAGTTACGACGTAGGCAGTTTTTGCTGTTGAAATCACAGGTGTTGGCATTAGGGGCAACCTTTTTCCTTAAATTTCCTTGCCGTTGTGTGATTACCTTAGGGGGGCGAACCTATGTGTATAATGATGTCACTGCTTTGAAATCTTTCTTGGATTCAAAAGCGGGGGGAGGTGGAAGTGTTGAGGGGGAATGAATTTGTTGTTTAGGCTCCCTTTTGTGGGGTGTATAACCCCTTTTTTCTTGTATTTTTGATTGATTCTATATCTATTTATTTCTACTATTTTGGCAATTCTCCCCTTGATGTGTTTCATTTTATATGGGGGAATAAAGTTTCTTGATTGTATTTGCTATTTCCTGTGTAATAATGCTCTTACTGTATTTTCTTATTGTATTTGAAAATTCTTAAATAAAAAGTTTAAAAAAAAAAAATTAAAAAAAAAAATAAAAACTGAGACATTGCCAGGACATGATTATTAACAGTCAAAAGACCCTCAAATCCAAGGGTAAGCCACTAATCCAATAAATCTCACAAACTCTCATATCACACTCAGAAATATCAAGGCTTCAACAAAACAATCAAATACAATGCATCTATAACAAAACACGCTAGCTTATATGCAGTTATAACCTTGGATTGCTAAGTATTTTCCTGAAGCAAGACATGTTTGTCTGAAACCTGATATCATGTCGGAGTTATTATTTGCTGTATTGTATGATACGTGCTCAGATGAGGCCTATAAATGATTTTGCTGGGATTCTTACGGTATGCAGGTATTCCTGTTTGTGAATCCACAGCGTTCTGATGGTATCTCTGGGCGTGTTTTGTTATAACTGCATTGTAATCAATTTTTTGTTGAAGCCTTGATATTTCAGAGTGTGATATGAGAATTTGTGAGATTTATTAGGACATGATTATTGGCACCCTTATAAACAATTCAAATCAGTCTGAAGAAAAGAACCACATTCCCACTGCAGTAAAATCAGATGCACCTTTGATCTATTGTCAGTACTCACAAGACAAGATTGAAAATGGCCACATTTACTCCCTTCTCCATTTTCACAATGGTGAAGTCAAGAGAGCTGTCTGAGACCATCAAAAAAGCCATTATCACCAAACATCAAACTTCAAAGGGGTAGAAGACCATCTCCAAAGATCTTGAGATTCCTGTGTCTATAGTTCGCAATGTTATTAAGACGTTTTCTGTTCATGGAACTGTCAAGAACCTCCCAGGACGTGGTGGGAAGATAAAAATTAATCCAAGTAGTCTCTGAAGGTTAGTGTGAACTGTTGGAAAAACACCAAGTAAAACATCCAAAACGCTTAAGGTTGACCTGGAGCAATCTGGAGGGATGGTTTCAACGCCAAGCAGTAAACAAAGGAGGACTTCAAAGCGAAGGCCAAGGAGGACCCCACTGCTCAAAGACAGATCTTTGCCCAAACCCACCTTGAGAAACCATAGTACTGGGAAAATGTTCTGTGGACAGATGAAACCAAACCTGAGCTCTTTGGCAATGCCGGCCAGCAATACATTTACAGGCAAAGAACTAAAGCTTATAAAGGAAAAAAAACCCACCCTTCCTATAGTTAAATATGGTAAAGGTTCCATAATGATGTGAGTCTGTTTTGCTGCCTTAGGAAATGGAGACCTAGGACATATTAAAGGAAATCATGGACTACCAGAGGTATTTTGGAGCAAAATACAAAAGGATGGTTAAAAAGGAAAAACTGGACCGTTTTAAACTGGCCAGCAAGTAGTCCTGATCTCAGTCCAATCGAGAACTTTTGGAAAGGGCTGAAATCTGCCAGTGGTAAAAGGAATCCTGGAAACATTCATGAGCTAGAACAAATCACAGTTGAAGAGTGGGAGAAACTACCAGCAGACATATGTATGAAACGTATAGCTATAAGAAACGTTTGGAGGCCGTCATCACTGCCAAGGGTTGTGTAACCAATGAAGCTATAGGGTAACCTATTTAAGGCTAATAAGAGAAAATATTTTTTCACTCAACATGTAATAAAAACTGTTAGTGTAGCTGGGTTTAAAAAAGGTTTGGACAAGTTCCTGGAGGAAAGGTCCTTAAACCATTACACAGGTCTGCAAACATTTTTTTTCGAGAGCTGTTTTGGTTATTCCACGTAATCTTTATGTTTTTTGGTGCGCTGAATCCGAAAATGACCTCCATTTTGTCATAGGACATCACGTTTCCTGACAATTTAGGTAACTATGTTAAATAAGGCAATACCTCAAAATAAATGGAAATAGACTTATAAAATTAAAGTTTTATTACAATATGTTCATGAAATACCTTTTTTGAACTGAAATGAGCTCACCTACACACACTAAACTCAATTCTTCTTCCTTGTGAGGCTCCTCTTGGAGCATTTACGCTTGTGAGTAGCATCTGGAATGTCTCTCTGAAGCATCCAACAGTAGTCTGCCATCATTGTAATGCTCCATTTTCCCTGGTATCTCCTTTCCATTTCTTTAATGTCTTGGTGGAATCGTTCACCTTGTTCCTCACTCACAGCTCCCAGATTTTCAGGAAATTAGTCCAGGTGGGACTGGAGGAAATGCACTTTCAAACTCTGATCGCAAACTCTGATCGCAAATAGTGCGGTATATAAGAGATGTAAATAAATAAATAAATAAATAAAACTCATCAGGCAACCTAAAGCTTGAAATGCTTTCAGCATTCGTCCGACGATCTTTTTGTAGTGATCTTTGTTATTGCCTAAAATTTTCTGTACAACTTCTTTAAATGCAATCCACCCTTCTTTTTGAGGATCCGTCATGGTATTGACAAACTCTTGATCAACTATAAGCCTTCTAATGTCTGGTCCGACGAACACACCTTCCTTCAATTTTGCCTCCGACAGGCCTGGAAACTTGGTGACCAAGTATTTGAAGCATTCTCCATCTCTTGGAAGTGATTTTATGAATTGCTTCATCAATCCCAATTTTATGTGGAGAGGTGGTAAAAGAACTTTATGGGAAGGTACCAAAGTTTCTCGGAGGACATTTTTTCCATCGACTGTTAGCACTCTCGGCTGCCAACTCTTCTTGGTCCAGTGATTTTGTCAGTCTCGACTGTCCCATAGACACAGAAAACAAGAATATTTAGTATACCCAGCCTGTTGCCCGAGCAGCATGCACAAGACCTTTAAGTCCCCACACACTTGCCAACCATGGTCTTCATATTTAAGTTTACGAAGAACCAAGTTCTCGAAGGTTTCCTTCAAGTGTACGGAATGACCTACAGGTATGGAAGTGTAAAAATCGTTGTGGATTAAAACAACTGCTTTGAGACTTCTTTTTGAAGAATCTATAAAGACACGCCATTGCTCTGAATCATATTGGATTTTAAATTGACCCATCAGACCTTTGACATCAATGCAATAAACCAACTTGTCTTCCTGGGCGAAGTAAGGAACGAACTCCTTTTCACGATGTCTGAACCATGAAGATGGATCAAGGCTGAAAAGCAGGAATTTATTGTTGCCAGGAGTGTCGAGTAACTCAGCGGCATCTTTGGGAAGATTCAAGTCTCTTACCAAATCATTCATCTCCTCCTGAGAAAACAATTTTGGTCTTGTATCATCTTCAAAGTCAGAACTTGATTCGTCATCTGGTTTAGGTATGACTTCACCTTCATCGGAGCTAGGTATCTCTTCCAAGGTAGCAGGGGGCTTGGGTATTGGTATATCTGTGCCATGGGGAATGGGACGAATTGCCAAGTGAAGAGTGGGGTATGAAATGGAATGCTTCCATTAGGAATTAAACCCTTTCACATCGCATGAACAAAAGTAACAGTCGTCACTATGGTTCTTTTGCTCTTGCCATACCATAGGAATCCCATAACGGAAAGATTTTTTCTTACCCTTGAACCAGTTTCGGAGGTCCTCAACACACCGTTTGCACACTTTATGAGGCGCCCAGACTTTATCTTGATCACCAATTTTTAGTCCAAAGTATGCAAAGTATACTTTTTTCACAAAGTCTGTAATATTCTGCTGTTGCTTCAACACTGTATATTCACCACAGATGAAACAGAAACTGTCTGGCGAATTAATACACTTTCGCGGAGCCATAACATAACGGTTGAAGAATGACGAGCTAACACGAATTGCGATGAAAAAGTGAACAGCCTAGAACCAAGAACCTGATGATGATTGGTGCACAAGTGTGGCATGCAGGAGAGAGCAGCTCTTTGTACACGAGACGTCACAGTGCTGGCCACGCCCCCCTGCACTGACCGGAGCTGCTCCTATCTGCCCTCTCTCTCCCTCCCACTGGATTCTTCAGGAAAGATTAACCCCTTCTACCATTAGAAGCACGGACTTAAAACTTGCTTAGCTTATGTATGTATTGCTGACCATCAGATTTACAGTGCTATATTTTTTTTTGGTTAACACTTAACCCTCCATTGCCTCGGAAGAAAGGTCTGGCAATCTACTTCCGGTGACACTGCCAAGAAAACCCAGGAGCTTCTGGGTCGCCAGGAGTCAGGACTGACTTGAAGGCACACATTGCATTTTGCATTTTTTTTTACATAACTCGGACAACCCCTTTAAGGGTTTTTTTTGGCATTTTATATCTTAAATGCACTTATGTGAATTAATTAATAGTAATTTGAAAAAATTTGATAAATTTTAAGACAATTTTGCATGTTGTGGCAAATCATGACGTCTAGGAGTTTTTTCAATATTTTATTTGTTTTCAGCACACCAAAATTCATGGAAATTAGATGAAAATAATCAAACAGCTTTTTAGTCGCAGACTTAAAAAGGGACCCAGGATATCACTGCTTGACCCAACACAAGCATTGTGGAACCTGTGTCTTTTGGGGGAAACTGCTAGGTACTTATGACCTAGATTGGCCACTGTTGGAAACAGGATACTGGGCTTGATGGACCTTGGTCTGACCCAGTATGGCATATCTTATGTTCTTATTAGTGAAGGGTGCCATTAATCCTGTCCAGGTCATATTTTGTTTCTCAGAGGTTACTATATCTAAGTTGCACAGACATCTTTTTTCTGTTGTATACCTTTGAACATACTATTAAAATATTATGATGACATACAGATGGAAAATTTCCAACTATTTCTCAAAATATTGTACACATGCCTAAAATGCAAGGGTGCCAATAATGTTGACCACAACTGTAAGGTGCAAAATCAAGGTTGCAAACTTCTTGATTCCAAGGGCAAAATGGCTTTGAGGAAAGGATGAAGAAAGATGACTTGATGAAGGCCAAAATGCATGTGACTGGGGTAGACTGAGCTTAAGAGGCTTCCGTCCAAAAAGCACATGCCACTTGACGCATAACCTACACACAAAGCAGGCTGAACACAGGCTCCTGCAGCAGTGAAAGAGCTTCTCAAAGAGGATTCCTTCATGACAACCAGACTGCAAGGAGTAAAGAGAGAATAGGAGAAAGTCAAGAAGCTTAGAGGACTCGCCACAAATCTTTTCCTTAAGAGTGCTTCATTATAAAGGCCAGAAAACTTCAATTTTATGTTATCCAAACCATGAGTTGCAAAGTCCAGAACAATGACTCTTAGAATAAAAGCTATCTTCCTGCAATACCACAGACAAGGCCATGAAGGCCAATCCTGTACTTCATAGATTCTAACAAAGGCGTGGGCCAGAATAGATAATACACTGGTGTCTCACCAAGAGCTAGACAGACAGCAAACCTAAGCATCCCTTAACCACATGTGCCTTCAGGATGGGGAGAAAGCAGAAAATCAATTATTTGTAATTCCCATAACTGCTCCCAATATTTGCTCCTCTCCACCCTCAATCACAGATGCCAGTCCAAGCTGGAAAAATTGCAGGCCTGCTTTCCACCCCAGCAATCACAACCCCTGCACCCACCATGATTACTACAGTGAGCAGTCCAGGCTGAAAATATTACATTCTGCTCATAAGAGCTATCATACCGGGTCAGACCAAGGTCCATCAAGCCCAGTATCCTGTTTCCAGCAGTGGCCAATCCAGATCACAAGTACCTAGCAGTTTCCCAAAAAGACACACAGGTTCCATAATGCTTGTAATGGGGCTAGGAGTGGATTACCTAGGTCCTCTTTAATAATGGTATGGACCTTTCCTTCAGGAACTTGTCCAAACCTTTTTAAAAATCCAACTACACTAACAGCTTTTATTACATCCTCCAGTAACAAATTCCAGAATTTGATTACGCATTGAGTGAAAAATTATTCTCCCTTAATTAGTCTTAAAAGGGTTACACTGTAGCTTCATTGCATGTCCTCTAGTCTTTCTGCTTTTTGATGGCATAAAGAATCGATCTACTCCATTCATTAATTTATAGACCTCTATCATATCTCCCCTCAGCTGTTTCTTTTCCAGGTTGAAAAGTCCTAACATTTTAAGCCTCTCCTCATAGGGATATCCTTCCATCCCCTTTACCATTTTGTTGGCTCTTCTCTGTACCTTTTCTAATTCCGCTATATCCTTTTTATAATACGATGACCAGAATTGCACACAATATTCAAGGTGCGGTCTCACTATGGAACGATACAGAGGCATTATAATATCCTTTGGTTTATTCTCCATTCCTTTCCTTATAATTCCTACCATTTTATTTGCCTTCTTGGCTGCCGCTGCACACTGGGCGGATGGTTTCAATGTGTTATCCACAATGATGCCTAAATCTTTTTCCTGTGTAGTGGTTCCTGGGTGGTTATAGTTTGTGGGTTGTTCTTTCCTAAGGGCATAACTTTGCACTTGTCCACATTAAATTTCATCTGCCATTTGAACATCCAGTCTTCCAATTTATCAAAGTCCTCTTGCAATTTTTCACAATCCTCTTGGGTTTTAACAACTTTGAATAATTTTGTGTTATTTGAAAATTTGATTACCTAACTCGTTATTCTTATTTCCAAGTCATTTACGACTATGTTAAAAAGCAGCAGACCCAGCACAGACCCTGGGGTACTCCACTATTCACCTTTCTCCATTGGGAAAATTGGCCATTTAGCCCTACCCTCTGCTTTCTATCTTTTAACCAGTTCCTGATCCTCAATAGTACACTGTCTCCTATCCCATGACTTTTTAATTTTGCCAAGAGTCTCTCATGAGGGACCTTGTCAAAGGCTTTCTGAAAATCCAAATACAATATATCAACCAACTCACATTTGTTTACCTGTTTATTCACCCGTTCAAAAAAACATAACAGATTAGTAAGACAAGATCTTCCTTGTCTAAACCCATGTTGGCCGTCTCCCATTAGGCCACGACGATCTATATGTTCAATAATTTTGTTCTTTATAATGGTTTCTACCATTTTTCCCGGTACTAACGTCAGGCTCATCGGTCTGTAGTTTCCCAGATCACCTCTGGAACACTTTTTAAAACTTGGCATTATATTGGCCATCCTCCAATCTTCAGGTATTACAGATGATGTTAAAGTTCACAGATTACTAATAGTAGGTCTACAATCTCATATTTCAGTTCTTTCAACAACCTTGGATGAATACCATCCGGTCCAGGCGATGTGTTACTCTTTAGTTTATCAAACAGTTGTAATACATCTTCCAGGGGTATCAATATTTCTTTCAATTCTTCTGCAGCATCACCTTTAAACACCATTTCAGTCATGGGTAACATCCCTACATCTTCCTCAGTAAAGACTGAAGCAAAGAATTCATTCAGTCTCTCCGCTATGGCCTTGTCCGCTCTTAGTGCCCCTTTTACCCCTCTAATGGTCCAACTGACACTCAGGTTTTTTTGCTATGAATATACTTGAAAAAGTCTTTATTATGTGTTTTTTGCTTCCAAAGCAAGCTTCTCAAAATTCTCTTTGCCTGCCTTATCAATGCCTTGCATCTAACTTGTCAGTGCTTATGTTGTTTCCAATTTTCATCATTTGACTCCTTTTTCACATTTACTGAAAGATGCTTTTTTGGGAACCACCGCCTCTGACCTCGCCTTTAAACCATGTTGGCGGTTTTTTGGACTGCCTTCCACTTTTCTTAAAGCATGTAATACAGCTGGTCTAGGCTTCCAAGATATTTAAAAATACTAATCACCCATGCTTGATGTAAATCTTTAACCTTTGCAACTGCTCCTTTTAGTTTTTAACTATTTTCCTCATTTTATCATAGTCTCCCTTTTGAAAGTTAAAAGATAGTACTGTGGATTTCCTTGCCATCCTTCGTCCATTTATTAAATCAAACATGATCATGCTATGATCACTATTTCCAACTGGTCCCAAAACCTTTATCTCTTGCACCAGATCTTCTAGTCCACTAAGAACTAGGTCCAAAATGGCTTCCCCTCTTGTCTGTTCATGAACCAGCTGCTCCAAGAAGGAGTTATCTAGAAACTCTCTCCCTAGCATGTCCTACCCCAACACTGATCCAGCAGCCTGGTTCCATTTTGGTTAAGGTGGAGCCCATCCCTTTCAGAAAAGCCCCTCCTTTCCCCAGAATGTTGCCCAGTCCCTAGCAAATGCAAAAAACCCTCTTCCTTGCACCATTGTTTCATCCACACATTGAGACTCTGGAGCTCTGCCTGCCTTTTGGGTCCTGCGCATGGAATGGGAAGCATTTCGGAGAATGCTACCCTGGAAGTTCTGGATTTCAACTTCCTACCTAAAAGCCTAAATTTGGCCTCCAGAACCTCCATACCACGCTTTCCTATGTCACTGGTACCAACATGTACCAAGACAGATGGTGCTGGGGAGGAGAATGCTAAGACCTTGTCTAGGTGGCGCACGAGTTCTGCTACCTTTGCACCAGGCAGGCATGTTACCAGGCAAACCTCACATCCACCAGCTATCTACATGCCTGATGATCGAATCATCAATTATAATAGCTGTCCTAAGGCTCCCCTCGTAGGCATATAGCCCTGGAGAAACCTCATTGGTGTGAGAGTATTTTACATCACCTGGAGGACAGGTCCTAGCTACAAGATCACTTCCTGCCACACCAGGGTGATGCTCTCCTATCACGCAACCTCTCTCCTCCATGGCAACAGGTATGCTACCAGACTGGAGGTGGGGACTTCAGAACTATATCCCTGTAAGTCTCATCTATGTACCTCTGACTTACTTATGTCCTCTAGCCTCCAGAGATTGGACTTGTTCCCTGAGAGCAAAGAACTCCTTGCATCTAGAGCACACGTAAGACCCCTCACCAACTGGGAGAAAATCACACATGTGACACTCAATGCAAAATACTGTTATGCCCTCATCTCACTGCTGGACTGCTGTCTGCATTTTAATTTGAAGGTTATGTTTATGTATTTGTTTGCTGGGGATAGTTATACTAATAGAACTATACCTAATATGTTTAATGGACTTTGTTAACCTCAATATTAATTAATCTCAGGTCTTTATTGTATGCCTGATGAGGATAAACAGCTGCACCCGAGAGTGAATATAGGTACATCCTTCTCTTTAAGAGGTTTAAGCACCTATAAAACTATGGATTATCCCAGGGGTGGGTGGGAGTCGGGGCGGGGGAGGGAAAGGCGGCTTATTAAAAAGTTGGCTGCTACACAGTGCCCTATCCTGTGCTTCTAAGGTGAAGTCTTACCAATTTCCTGGGTAATTCACACAACCCTTGGTTTGATAGAAGGGGCCTTTTAAATTGCCCCTCTTATCTGTCACTTGCCTTTAGCGCCTATTTAAGACAACTTCACTGATCTTTTGCCTCCTAATTGGAAGGGCTCTTTGTAAAGGTCACTATAAACAAGTTTATATTTCTTTCTACTCTGAGATTATGCTACTTGTATGCTGAGCTATACTCTGATTCGATTTAAGTAAAAAGCTCTCTAGCAACCAATTTATTTCAGCAACTATTTACTCTATTTTACTTTTTAGGTTAAGCTATACTCTGATTTGATTTAAATGAAAAGCTCTCTAGCAGCCAATTTCAAAATCTATTTACTCTTATTTTATGTTCTATGCTAAGCTATTATTCTGCTTTGACTTACATACAAAGTTCACTGGTGGTACTAAGTCCTGTCTGACACAGCAAAATCACTGAATTCTAAAATAAATAGATTTATCAGCTTTAACCTTAAGAAGTCCCTTTTATCCCAAGATTTAGAGTTCATGCCAGAAGATTATACTCACAAGTGTAGATTTACTTTCAGTTGTAGCAGTTTCTTTTGGTAGCAAACTCAAAAGATAGGGCACCTAGTCTGTGCACCAGAAACAAGTTAATAAATCAGGGCTGCAGTCCCATACATTGTAGGCTGGCACTCTCACCACTCTGCTAAGCATCTGAAATATTTTCTCCCTATAGCCATTGAATGTCGGCTTCTACAGTCTACAGATGCTGGATCAGGTTCCCCCCCCCCCCAATAAAATTCTCCTTCCCCGCCCTCCCAAGTATGTTCTCACATCATAGCACCTCCCAATGACTGCAGCAGCTTAAAATAAGCAGTCCTCCAGTGGCCATTGCTTGTGTAGCTGCTGCTTGCTCTGGTCTTCCCTAGATACTCATCCTTACACGCATGTTTCCAGGTATTGACACAGAAGGGCATGATCTGCTATTTCAGGACTACTTAGCCCAAGCAGAGCTGCAGCTGTGCCACTGTAGAAAAACATTAAAGCCTTGTGGCTTTGTTTTGCAGGTTTGGCACCCGAAGGTGGCAATACACAACTGCCCATGCACCCGCCCACATCCAGCGCTAGTATTTTGGTTGTAAGTGGGCAAGCTGAATATTGCAGTTTAAATAAGTGCTCTGCACTAGCCAATGGGAGAATGGATTACTACTCCAGTGTCAAGTCTTCCTGCAGTCTCCCCCTCCACCTGACCTCCTCCCTCCCCATAGCAATAATGAGAAACCAGTATATTTATATTAGTACCGGGACACCTAGTAGCCATTTAGAGAAACTGGCTGTTTCAGGCAAAGAAAGAAAGACAGTGCACTGTTTGTTGAGCAGAACTCAAAGCATGGGAATGCAAGAGGCTCTGCATGAGCAGATATACAGTGTGCAAGGCTTAGTACCACAAAAGAGACAGACCTCAAGGTAGAGTTAAACACTGCCCGTTACAAAGGTGCGACTGTACTCACGGCCCATGGAAAAGATTCAAGGAGGAGGGGATGGGCATTTCATCTGGTTCCACAGCTTGGCCTTCCTTTCACGCAAAGGTCAACTTTCAAAAGGAATTTACCCAGGTATCCAAGCAGTTACCTAGTTTAAAATTCCTCAAGTTAAACTAACTTCCTCACCTCCGTCTCGCTCCACACGGCCAAAAGGTCAATGCACTTTCACTCAGATCCATATCACCCTCTTCAAGGATACCATGCTAGATTTCAGACATTTCACTGGAACGAACTTCTGAACTGCCATTTTCAGAAACAGATACATTCTGTGCCCTGTACAGGATTTCATGTACAAAACCGCTAAGGTCACAGTGGATCCCTCAGAAACTGGGTTTAAATGTCAGTAGTAGCCATGTTCAGAGAGGAGTCACAAAAGATACCACGCACTGGCTCACAAAGCATGAGTCATTATATAATCACAACACAGAGTACGTGTGCATATATGTGTCTTATCACTACTGCTCCCGGGGTATAGGAGAAAATATAGTTTGCTTGTAGCGGATGTTTTCCTAAGACAGCAGGATAATCAGACACAGGAGGGAGTCAATGACAGAATTATTCTCCCAGAACTCAGAACTTAGTGTAACGTTCTATCCATGTGCAGCAGTTCATGCATGCAATCTCCTCAGCTCCTCCATTAGTTCCACTGCTCAAAGATTAAGTCAATTCTCAAAGAGGTGGGACAGAGTTCATGCCTGATCAGTCCTGCCGTAACCAGTGAGCAACACTGCTTTCTCCAATCAACAAGCAGAAGTGAGTTAGGCACACAACCAGATGACTCCCAATTTTAGGGCTGCTCACATCTTTAAGTTCTGTTCCATATATAAGAGCAGCCCGCATTTAAAAAACAGCACAAGAGTTGCTATGTCACACAGGCAGATTGGTCAAACTGTGCTGCCAAAGGCAAATAATCTATGTAAACCGCCTTGATTTACGAAAGGCGGTAACAAATACAAATAAATAAAAATCTTATTTTGTAGGCTGTCCCAATGCAGCATATAAGATCAGGTGCCATCTTTTCCAAGACTGTGGCATCGAGGCAAGAGCAAGCAGGCATCGCTCCTTTCTCTAAACTCAGGTGCACGGAGGGCATGGCTCAACAAATCCCATGCACCAGGTCACCATGGTGACTAAAAATCTTTGTTTTGGTCACAGCCACTGCTGTTTGAGCAGGAACCTCTTCCTCCCTGTACTGTGCAAGTCTGAACTGCCCCATGCAGAACTCTAGTGTTGCCGTCCGGTTCTTAAGTCTTCCAGACCAGTGAGATTTCCTGCACAGTATGACTCAGACTCTCTCAGAGCCACACTGCAGGGAGGAGGCAGTTTCTGCTCAAAACAGCAGTGGCTGGGCAAGGAGAAGCTGCAACAGAGAACACACAAGATGAGAATTGAAGGCTCAGAGTTGTCATTGAGGGGGGGGGGGGGAAGCGGCTAACACACAGGCTTGCTAGGTTGTGAAGATTAGCTGGTGTGCTGGCCGAGTTAAAGGGGGGCAGAGATGATGGAACAGGAAGGGGAGACTAATGGGAAGGAAGAGGATAAAGAGGGATATTGGGTGATGACAGGATCAGGGGCAGAGAGAGCGCAAAAGCTAGGAGGGTGGTATCTAGCTGTGCATTTCTGAAAGTAGCCTACAGGGGTGACTGATTTACTAAGTCCCCTTTTTCCCCTTAGGCATGGAATGGGAAAAATAGCCTCAGTAAAGTCAGGTCCCCAGATGAGGAGATTTCCAACCTACCATTCCCCTCAACTTCAGTGGAGACAAGGGGGGGGGGGGGAGGGAGGAAGGTCTCAAGTCACTGGGTCCTAAAACCAAAGAAAAATGTGTCATGGCCTGGTGGGGTGGGGGGGATTCAAAGCCCCTCCTTGGGCCACCAGAGGATCTTTGGTGATGGCAAGATGAAGTGCTGCACTTCACCTCAGATCAACCTCCATTCCCCCTGCATCTTCATGCCAGCCTGAGGTGGCATCAAGATTCAGTGCCACAGAAAGACTTTTGTTGTTTTTTTTGTTTGTTTGTTTGTTTTTTAACTGCTCTAGAGATTTTAGGGTAGCATTTTTTTGAACAGAAATTGGGAGCAAATCTCTTATGCGGCATTTTGCATGCTCACTGTGCTATCCTTTAGTGCAGTGGTTTTACACTGGATTTTCCCCACGCTAACATTTCTTCTTGCCTCAGGAGTAAAAATAGAATGGGGAAGTCAACAGTAAACTGCTGTGCAAATGGAGGACACAGCTTACTGCCATGGTCCTCTGCTGGGGTTAAAGAGTTGCATAGATTTTCTGATCAATCCAGTTCTTCATAGGCAGTAGGCAACGGTTGGTTTACAATCCAGAAAGTGTGGAGGGCTACCCTCTTGTGGATTTCTTTGAGGTTTTGGATAAAAGGAAAAACCACTATTTTCTTGTTGATATGAAAAATGTATTACCACCTAAGGCAGTGGTTTTCAACCCAGTCCTCTGGGACCCCCAGGTCAGTCAGGTTTTCAGGATATCCACAATGAATATGCATGAGATTAGATCTGCACACAATGGAAGCAGTGCCTGCAGATCTCATGCATATTCATTATGGATATCCTGAAAACCTGACTGGCCTGTGAATCCCAGAGGACTGGGTTGAGAACCACTGACCTAGAGTAAGAACTTGGAATAAGTTAAAAGCCACCTTATGATGAAGCTGTATGTACACAGTTCATAGTTTTGTTAGTGCTTGGCGTTCAGTGTATTCTTTTTGGCTGAGGTAACAGTTAGAAGAGCACTTTCCAGAGAGATGTTTAAGCAGACTTCAGCGGTTCAAATGGTGAATTCTCTCACAAAGGATCAGTAGCATGGGGGCTTCAGCCTAGCTGTTTGACATGAATTCATTTCATGAAGAATGAAATGATGGGGCACAAGACATCATAAAACTACTGACCGGAGTGAGCACCAAGATGCACCCTGATGGAGGATGGTTGGAGGCCAAGACAAAATAGATGATCTAAATATGGCATTATGGTGATACACAGACACATTACAGGATTGTGACCAATAGTGAAGCACCAGACGGAACGTCCTTTCCACTTGAAAGCGAAAAGCCAAGGTTCAAATTTCAGATACCCCTTGTGGACTTAACCCACATAGATTTTAAACTCTGTGGGAACAGGGAAATGCTTACTGTAACTCGCCTTGAGCTACTACTGTTAAGGCAAGTGAAAAGTGTAGGAACACCTAGTAAACTGTTTTCTTGCAGCAATCAGTATGTCCTGAATGGGAAATGGAAGTCCCAAAGCCAAGACTAGACATTGCTCAATTTCCAGGCTGTGAGGACTGGCAACTTCAGATTGGGATGAAGGAAACTGCTCTCCTCATGAGCGATTAGCATTGGAAATATTGCGTCTACACAGTGGCAGGAGGTGACATTTCACTTACCAGATAATGTCCTCTTTTTGAGTCTTGCTAGACTAGTGCAGACAAGTGGGTTGTGTTCCCCTACTAGCAGATTAGTGGAGACAAAGAACCAATGAAAAGCCTAGATTTCGGTGACACCAATCCCATGTCTCTATTCACCTCAGCCACCAGAGGTTTCTTCAGTATTCGTTCTCCAAAATGCTTTGAGACATGGCAAGCATCACACAACCTCAATGTGGGCAACAATGAATAATCAAACAGTAGAGAACTATATACAGGAAAGCACAAAACAGAAGGCTGTCCGTAGAAGATGGCTCTGCAGTTTTAAGTATATAAATCATAGCGGACCCAAGGGTACCGTCGCAGAAGAACAGAGCAAACAGTTCCAAGGAGAGGGCCCTGAACTGGTCTAGCAGGACTCAAGGAAAGAACATTATCTGGTAATAAAATGTCACCTTCCATATTGCCTTGCTAGACCAGTCCAGTCAAGTGGGACGTATCCAAGCTAGCCTCTAATGAGTGGGAAGACGACACAGCAACTCGCAAAACCTTCGAGTCAAAAGCCATGTCTGCCCAAGCACGGGCATACGAGCGGAAATGCTTGACAAAAGTGGAAAGTGATGCCCACATTGCCATCCGACAAGTGTCTGCAGGGGCTACAGAGCTCCGAAAGCCCACAAGGACGCTTGCGCAAACCCTCTGGAACCAGCCGGTTCCGCAACAAATTTGCCAAGGCAATGGCCTCCTTAACTCAGCACCCCAATGCAGACTTAGCCACCGCGTCACCTTGCACAGGCCAGCAACAGCACAAAAAACAGAAAAAAAAAAAAGATTAAAAAAAAAGATGGTAGACTTATGAAAAGATTTACAACCTCCAAGAACCAGAGAAGCATCCTCTGGACATCCACAAGGTGAAGGCACTTACCATTCCCCAACACTACTCCTTACAGAAGGAGGGCAGGCAAACTACCTAGTTCACATGAAAGGGAAAAATCACTTTCAGAGAAGAAGGAAAGCGCAGGCCAAATGGAAAGGGCACTCAGAAAGAGATAGGTAAGGATCTTGGCAAGGGAGCCAGCAGGCTCAGACACTCCATGCGACACAAATCGCAACCAAGACGACTATCTTGAGTGTCAAATCCTTCAGGGTAGCATGCCTCTATGGCTCAAAAGGCTCCGACATCAGGGTCCCAAGCACCAGACACAGATCCCAGGAAGGGACCACAGACCAGAGGAGAGGGCACAGGCACAGTTATGGCAGGTTTGTAGACCTCCAGACTCTGAGCAGAGTGGAAAACCACTGCCGAAAATTAGCCTTTACATGCTGTCTCCTTACAGGAGCCAAGTTACAAATCGAGAAGGCAGCCAGGTCCTCCAGGACAAGCAGCCCCCGACACAAGCCCTGAGACAAAAGGCAAACAGAGGTGATGCTTGCAGGAACCACATCAGATTCCAAATCATGCTCTCCTTGGCCAACCCAGCGTCACCAGAATAAAAATTCTTCTCGGGTGGCTCTCCATACGCCAAATCACATGCCCCACCAAGGGCCATGGAGGAAACACAGAGCAGGTATTGAAATGAAGAAGCAGCACACTTTCGCAATGGAGCACGCCACCATCAGAGGATCCCTTTCGAGACAATCCCAGAAGCTTAGACAGAACTGAAAACACCTCCCAACTCAACTCCCACTCTCCTAGAACCAGAGAATGCCAGCTGAGAAAATCCATTTTCAAGTATCCACCTTGGCAATGTGCAGAGCCGACAAACTAGGAGGTTCTTTGCTGCCTAGGCAAATAGGAGAGCCATCTCCAGGGCTACCCCTACACTCCTTGTGCCACTTTTCCAATTGACATAAGCCACTATTGTGGCATTGTCAGAAGACACTCAAACCGCCCAGCCCTTGACAAAAGTCCGTAAACGCAGAAAAGACAACCTGATGGCCCACATTGCCTCCCTCCGGTTCCAACAGCCCTGGGCCATTCACCCTTGGCAATCGGCTCCCCAGCCCGAGAGACTGGCATCTGTTGTCAGAAGGATCCATGAGCAAATCATCCAGTGACATGCCCTTCCTCAGAAGACTAGGCTGCTGCCACCACCGCAAGCTGGCCATCACCATTATTGGGAGCAGGAGCCTGAACTCAAAAAGTTGATAACTCGGGGACCACAGATTCTGTAAGGACCACTGGAGCAGGCGCATATGAGCGTGTGACCACAGCACCATCTTGATTGTCGCTGTCATCAATCCGAGGAGCTGAAGATCAACCTGGATTCTGGGAGCCTGCTGAGAACAGAACAGTGGTAGGCAATCCAACAGCTTTTGACTTACTCCAGTGTGCAGAGTCTTCCTGCCAGAGGAGAATCTAAACATGCTCCCAGGAACTCCAGGGACTGGGAATGCAACAACTGTCTCTTTCCTCATCCAGTTAAGGCTTATCAGAAAGGACACCACTTGGGGAACTACCTGAGTTGCACTGGGCGCATTTCTAGCTTGGTACAGTCCTGCTTGTCCACTATGTATTTCTGAATGCCAGGACCATAAGCAACTTATATTTGTATGCAAATGGCTATGACAAAGTCCCAGAATATTGCTGCTTCCAAGCAGAGATGGTGGGATCCCACTCCCCTTTGTTTGTTGACATAAAACATAGCCACTTGACTATTTGAATCAAAATGGATGTGCCCTAGAGTAGATGCTCAAAGAGCATAGTAGACGGCTCAGATCTCCAAGTGATTGATGTGAAAAAGCTTCTTGTTTATGGTGAGCCTATGTATGAGCATTCCACCCAGTGATAGGGTCATCCGTGGTTACAGCAAGTCTATATTCCAATGCAGAAAGAGCACCTGTTATGTTGACCTTGGATGTTAACCTCTTGACCATCCTTCATCCCTCTGTTCCACTGTCAACTGTACTATAATGGTGGAGTACACTGTGAATGGGTCTCATTTTCAGTCCAACAAATGATGCTACATGGACAGCAGCAGCCAAGTAAGCCTTGGCCATGATAGCTTCAGAGGTTTGTATGTTGCAGACGTGTGAAGTCTGAGACTAATCTGTGTCCAGATAGAAAAGCTTTTACCTTCATTGCGACTAGAAAGCACCTAAATGCTATTTGTATAGCATAAGGTGGATTTCTGAAATTTGATAACGAAACCTAGACTCTGGGGTAGGCGTAGTGACTCATTCCTGGGGGCAACGGCAAGGTTTTCGAAGCAGCAGCTAAAAAAGGCAGTCTCATCTTGGTAAGGGAAAACTAGGCGACATTGATTTAGGAACTGGGTTGCTACCACTACAAGGCATTTTGCAAATATTCTGGGAGCCGATAACAGGCCAAAAAAAAAGACCCTGTAGTGATAGTGTTTCATCTGAAGGAGGAATCAAAGCTATTTTCTGTAAGTGCGTAAGTGTCCTGGAGATCTAGGGTGCATGGCCAGTCTCCCTTCAAGGGTGGCAAAAATCAAGATGAATACTCTTATCTTCAACTGCTCCTCATGAAGGAACAAGTTCAGGTCTCTGAGATCCAGGATAGGCCATAAGCCTCCAGTCATTTATGGAATAAGAAAATAGCTGCAGTAAGAGCCTCAATTCCTTTCCTGTGGAGGGAGAGACAGGCTTTTTCTTATAACATTTTGGTGTGGTTGTAAGGTACATCAGTGCTTCTCAACCTTTATATTGTGGTAAACCTTTTCAGTTTGTTAAATACTCTGGGCACACCAAGCCCAATTTTTCATAATCCTCACTCTCAGTCCCTCCTATTGGCACAAGGAGAGAAGCACTTTTATCCTCTGTGGGTCTCATTCTGCTAGATATGGTCTGATGTGCAACTATGTAAGGTCATTCACAGCAACAGACATGCATAGGAAGTGTTGTCCCTTTCCTACCAGAAGAAGCAAGGAGGGGGATTAAGGCCACATGATTTTTAATGAGTGAATCCACGGCACTTCTTCTTTGTAGTGCTAGTATTAAGCAAGCAGTTCAATTTGATGGAAGGAAAGGGGAGTCTAGTGGATTGTCTTCATGTAAGATTATAGTAACCAACTCTCGGGCATAGTCTTGTTTTGTTACCATGCAATAGTTTTGGGCACAATAAAACAAGCCTCAGGGTTGGTGAATATGTCCTGCATACAAGAGATTTAGTTATATGCACTAGAAAAAAAATTTTGCCAACACAATCCAACTGATCTCCAACATAAAATTTGCATGTTGGGAAATGTTCTAAGTCAGAGATTTCAGCTGCGTTTCAGAGCTTCCCGTTGACTCTAGGAGCCAAACAGCTACCAGAGCACCGCATTATATATTCTGATCATTAAACTGAAAAAGAAAAAAAGAATTAACAGAAGAGAAATATGCTGCAAGAGGTAGAGTAGGGGATCTCTTTTGCTATGCAGAGTCGGCTCCAATCACATCCCTCCACTCCATGAATGATTACAGGGCAGATTAGAAAGTAAAGCGCCTTCTCTTTGCTCTATCTGCTCCAGGCTTAATCCCTCCCCTCCTGGTCTCTACATGCTAGCTCTGAGAAAAGAGACGAGAGCTGTTCTCTGGGGCATTGCGCAACACCCTCATGAATCCATACCTAACCATGCCAGTATCAATCATCCCAAAGACACACCAAGGACTTTCCAAAGGCACACCAGTGTCTCACGGCACACTGGCTGAGGAGCACTGAGGTAGATGAATCCAGCGCAAAGGCAGATATGGAGGCAGAGTGATGAACACGAGTTGCTAGCTTGTTTTGACTATAATTAGGAATCTGTGGCTATATTCTCCCAGGATGAAGGAAGTGATCCCCTACAGGAAGGGCAGGCAATGCTTGCCTGATCAAGGAGACACAAACACAATGCTAGAGTACACTACTGTACAGCTGTAAGCCACACCAGAGCAAATTAATCACATGAAATGTGTGCCAATGTTCTGGATCTTTCTGCCACACTTCAGGCAGGATCTGAACACCGACTTGCCAATAAGGAATATAAGAATGATTCTATGAAAGAAAAAAAAAAGTCAGAAGGAAACTAGATAATTTGCAGAAAACAATTCTTGGAAAAGCTTAGTATAGCTTCCATTTGGCTGAGCGGGAAAAAACAAAAAACAAAAACCGAGCAGCAGTGTAGCCACTGCCAGTTGCATGCAGAGGGCCGCACATGCTTAAAATGTTACATTAGGTTCTGAATTATGGGAGGGCTCTTTCCATCCTGGTGATGTGTGATGACGCCACCTCACTTACTTATATGCCTGATCTATCTTGCTTGCCAACAGAAAAGAAAAAAAAAAACCCCAAACCCAAACCCAACATCCTTAAAATCAGTTACATTTTCAGACATTAAACAGACAAGTATGACTGCCTGCCGGACACACTGGGGGGAGGGGGGGAAATTTACCCCAAAAAATTCTAATGTCAAATTCCACACGGAAATCACTAAAGTCAGAGTGGTAGGAAAGGCTGAACTGGCTGCCTTCTGGAAGAATAAAAAAAAAAAAAAAGTTTCATTTCTTGCTGTATTCTTCTTTCCCCACCCGCCTCTGCTCCTCACCTCCCACATCCACATTCTGCTTTTCCCAACACAGAAACGACACACGCTGAGAGAACTCGGAGAACAGCACAGGCTTACGCTTGCTGGATTTCTGGCTCAAGTCCCACTGGAACAGAACTGGAATTTAGACCTCATACGTCAAAGCCAAGGATGAAAAAAAAGAGGCTCAAGATCTCTGCTTTTGAGTTACGACAAGACACAATTATTGAATTCACACAGAAACCAAGAGTCACTCTGTTGACTTCTAAGATACAGCCCCCAGTTTCCTGCAGCATCTCAGGGCCAGGCTCAATGGCAAGAATTAGCAGATTCTGTGGAAAACTTTGCATCGTTTTCCCTATTATAAACTTAGTCTGCAGAATAAAGTACTTTTTTAAACTTGCTTTGTATCTGTATAATTTATTTTGTTCTCTGCTGATGCTGGGGTTTTATAGATGGGGGATCTTAGCTATCTGTGCAGAAGGGAGATAAAGGATGGGAAGAAATGAAATGTGGAGGGGGGAGCGAGAGGCCCTAAGGGATGGTCAGGGCAGGAAGAGGTTCCTCTTCCTTTGGTGCTGTTCCTTCTTGTTCCCCACCCCACCCCTCATTCTCTCGCTTCCTATCCCATTCTGAGCAGCTCAAAGGTTACAGCAGTGGGCTGAGAATAAGACAGACATGGTTCTCTCTCTTGTGATCTTGGGCAAATCACTTAACCCGCCATCACCCTGGGGAGGGTGGGGTTCAATGAATTAGAGCTGGGCATAAATTCCACCCATGCAACCTCTGCAATGCAGGGAGGCGCCAGCAGGAAGGGGGGGCCCACAAGACGGCACAGCAACTTAACTTTCATTTGTGTTCTGTGCTGCCTTCACTCCAGGCCTGGCAGCTGTTTTTTTAAATATATATATACATATATATGTGCGTGTTTTTTTAAGTATCCTTGAGACTTCGGCACAGGAGATAATAGCCACTGGGCCTGGAGTGGAGGCAAGATAGCAAACAAATTAAAGTAAGTTTGCCGTGCGCACAGGGAGGGTGTGACAGCGGGGGGCCCCTCATTAGAACATTCGCTGATGAGCTGGTTATTAGTTAAACACAAGCCTAGCAGGCTGTGCTAAACTAGGAGAGCACACTGGATATATGCACATATGCGTCCGCGCTACAGCAGCTGTATTTTGTGTTGGATTGCTATTTCTCACATGTTGATATTCTGTGCAGAATACTTACATTTATGCACAAACTTGTATTCCAGATCATGCGCATGACACTGTTCCAGTGCACTGCCTCCTTAGCTCCCTGTCCCCTGCTTATTTTTATTTTATTCTTTTACATTCTCTCTCAGCAAAGCCAAAAAAAAGTTAGGTCTGGTACACTCAAAGCAAAGAGAAGAAACGGACATAAATTCCTCACTAGCACTGCCCACAGATCTTGCATTATAACTCCAGTACTGTGCTCAGTGTAGAGAAAGACATTTGCACTGAACAGCGAATTGCTTCATTACCATGGATTTAAAACTGCTCTGCACTGCTGTCTGGTCAAGGCTTTCTGCAATTAGCTGGTGCACATAACTCCTTTCCTTGTGCATGAAAAAAAAAGAAGCAAGCTAACTTGTGCACAAAGCCTAGCACACTTAAATGCATTGGCCTATCAAACTGTAAGCCCTCTGGGGAAAGGGAAATATCTGCTGTTTCTGAATGTAACTTGCCTTGAGCTTCTCCTGAAAAAAGAAAAAAAAAAAAAAAGAGTCATGTGCAAAATCCAAAATGCCTCCCCTTCCATTCTCCAGCAGCCTCTTTCCTACATCCTCCCCCAGCCCTCCTCAATCTCTCTTTAGTCCCTTTACCCCACCCTTTTGAACAGAATGAGCCTGCAGGGAGAGGTGGTGTGCAGTAGTGCCTCAGTCTGCATCCTCCTCCTCTGGTACCCAAGGTCCGACCTCCTGAGGAATGAACTGTATACATGTTACTAGCCAGCTGCTGCCTTCCTTCTCATGATACAGTTCAGTCCGGGCCACCCCTCTTGAAATTTGCAGGAGCTAGCCAATTCCACACTAATGATCAGATTTCATAGCTATGGAACTGCAGGAGACCAGAGGCCCTGTTTACAGGGTGCTTGCAGATGCCTAGAAGGCCTGATTCCCCTAGTGCATTCTAACTTTTTTTTTTTTTTTTTTTTTTTTAAGAGCTCAAGAAAGTACACCAGATGATGTTTTATTTCCGGCATGAGCTCATAGAAAAATTCTGAATGGCTCATAACGCTACACAACAGCCATTTGAATATAAATTTGAGCAAACAGGCACAAAAAAGAGCAACATGTCCCTACCTCAAGCTAATGCAGACACATTTAGATTTGAAATCTCTTAAAACGCTATTTTTCCAGGAAGGTGCCACATTCAGGAGTATAGGATAGAGATAAGATAATCAAGGAAAACTGTTATTCTTTTGAATAATGGGGTTAGTACAACTTATATGTATGCTTTTATGCAGTGTGTTAATATATGTTTTAATGTATTGTCAATGATTGTTATGTATAATATAAACCACTTGAGAGACGGGTGGCCGGCGTCAACATTTTTTGTTTTTTGTTTTTTTTAAATAAAAGTACATGACACAGGAAGGAAGAAGTTTTAGAGAAGGGTCTAGCTCAAGCTGCATTTTATAGAAATCTAATGAACAATTAAGTTATGGTTTATTTAGAATGGGTTTATATGAGACTTCAAAAAAGACTGACATCAACTGGCTAAAAGAACACATCTCTATCATCTAATAGAGAGCACACACGAATCCCAGTTCAGTCTGAACTTCTACAACTGTGATCTGGTTCTGTACAAGCATGAGCCGCATGATGCAGGACGTGTGCTTTTTACGGCACCTCCACATGAGCTTCAGAGGTATGAAATCCCAAGAGCCGGGTTGCGATTTTTAGGCCCATACTCCGATTAAGCTATCTGTCAGTGGCTGAATATTTCCAGAGACTGGATAGCGACTGGCACCGACCCAAATCCACCATGCAGCACCTCATTTTAATTGGGTGGGTTTTTTGTTTTGTTTTGTTTTGTTTTTTTTAAGGCTACGCCGACTGTGTACTACATTGTCTGAATTCAAGCATCATGTAAAGGATTTGGAAGATAGATTGAGACAGAGGATATTCTTCTCATTTGATTCATACAGCATATAAAACAGGCATTAAATAATCATCCATCTTAGTGGCAAAACAGTAACCAACGGGAGCAATCATCTATGGATAAATTTGTGGGAATAAAGAACATAAGAACATAAGATATGCCATACTGGGTCAGACCAAGGTCCATCAAGCCCAGTATTCTGTTTCCAACAGTGGCCAATCTAGGTCATATGTACCTAGCAGTTTCCCCAAGAGACACAAGTTCTTCCGTATATGCCGAACACAGTGGAAGCAACTAGGATTTTGAAGAAGTAATTAGGACTTACCTGCTAATTAATGTTCCTGAAGGAACGACAGTCCAGTCCCTTACTTCTGGGTTGCGTAACCCTTCCAGCAGCTTGGAGGCTGAGCCCATCCTTTTTGAGGATGGTGCGGTATAAATACCACTGGCACCACCCACAGAACCCAGTATTCTAATGAAAAAGTAGCCTTAACCAGAAACCAAAATACTAAAATTAGTCAAAGTTAAACACACGAAAGCACAAAAAAACTTTTTTTTTTTAAAACTGTAAGAGGTAGTAAGGAAAAAGGGGGGGAAGGGGGAAGGAGGAGGTTTACCTGGGCTTGCCAGAACTTTCCTTCACCCTGGTCCTCAGAACCTGCTCCAAGGACCCTTCTGCCCTTCTTGGTTCGGCCCCGACTTCGGTCCGCTGTTCTTTACCTACCCACTGGAACATTACACCCATAAACGGATCTGGGAGGGAACAGGGACTGGACTGTCGTTCTTTCAGGAACAATAATTAGCAGGTAAGTCCTAATTACTTCTTCCTTATCGTCACTCCAGTCCAGTCCCTTACTTCTGGGATGTAACAGAGCAGTTCAGGCCTGGGAGGGGTTCGCTATCCCGGACCGAAGTACCACCTCTCCAAACTGAGCATCGGCTGACCCCTGAATATCCAGCCTGTAGTGTTTGGTAAAGGTATGCAGTGAAGACCAAGAGGCCGCTCTGCAAATGTCCAGCGGCGGAACTAATCTATACTCCGCCCAAGAAGCAGCCTGCGCCCGCGTTGAATGTGCGCACAGACCTCCTGGAACCTGCTTTCCCTTCAGGATATAGGCAGAAGCAATAGCTTCCCTGATCCACCTAGAGATAGAGGCCTTGGCCGCCGCCTCCCCTTTATGTGGTCCTCCAAACTGAATGAATAGACGTTCGGACTTCCGAAAGGACGCCGTGCGGGAGAGAGAAAGCTTCAATGCTCTCTGGACGTCCAGAAGATGTAGCTTCCTGTCATTCCCCTCTTGCTCTTCTGACGAGAAAGACGGAAGCGAAACCGTCTGGTTCACATGAAAAGGGGAGATGACCTTGGGTAAGAAAGAGGGAACTGTCCACAAGACCACCTTCTCCCTGAAGAATGAAATAAAGGGGGGCTGAGAGGACAGAGCTTGAAGTTCGGAGACGAGTCTAGCTGAGCAAATGGCGACCAGAAAGACAGTCTTCAGAGTAAGATCCTTTAGGGAGGCTCTCTTGGCCGGCTCGAAAGGCTCCCTGGTCAGGGCGTTTAACACCAGATTGAGATCCCAAGGGGGTATCACCGATCTTTGCTGCACCGCTCTTAGGAACCTGGCCACATCCGCGTGTTCTCCTAAGGACTTTCCTTGAACCCTACCTCTATAACAAGAGATAGCAGCCAACTGGACTCGTAAGGAGCTGGGCGCTAGGCCCTTCTCGAAACCTGCTTTCAAGAATTCCAGGACCTCCGGGACAGAGGCCGACAGGGATTTCTTCCGGTGCTCCGCACACCATGCCTCGAAGATGCGCCAGACCCTAACATAGGAAAGACAGGTCGAGCGCTTTCGAGCGTTCAACAAAGTAGAGATTACTGAACCCGAATACCCTCGCTTCCGGAGCCGCGCCCTTTCAATAGCCAGGCTGTAAGCGAGAATTGATCCACGTGAGGCATCAGTACCGGCCCCTGACTCAACAGACCCTTTCTGCAGGGGAGCCGCCAAGGCCGGTCAATCGATAACCTCACTAGGTCCGCATACCAGGGGCGGCGAGGCCAATCCGGAGCTATGAGGATCACCAAACCTCGGTGGGCTTCCACTCGCTGTAGAACCCTTCCGATGAGAGCCCATGGGGGGAATACATACAAGAGCCCCTCCGAGGGCCATCTCTGGGCTAAGGCATCTAAGCCTTCGGACATCCTTTCCTTCCTTCGACTGAAGAATCTGCTTGCCTTGGCTGAGGCATACCGTGCCATGAGATCCATGACTGGAGGACCCCAAAGGGCTACAATCTGATAGAAGACCTCCTGGTCCAGCTCCCACTCCCCGTGGTCGATCTTGAACCTGCTGAGGTAAATCGGCCATAGCGTTGTCCGTTCCGGCCACATGCTGGGCTGAAAGAGCCTCCAACCGGACTTCGGCCCACTGGAACAGGCTGTCCGCTTCCTTTTCCAAGGAGGGACTGCTTGTACCTCCCTGGCGATTGATGTAAGCCACCGCGGTGACATTGTCTGAGAAGACGCGAATTGCCCTTTGTCGAACTAAGGGCTCGAGTGCCCTGAGCGCTAGGGCTACCACTCGCAACTCCAGTCTGTTGATGGACCACTGAGACTCCGTTAAGGTCCACCAACCCTGGACGAACTGGTCCTCGCAAAGCGCTCCCCAGCCTGTCAGACTGGCGTCTGTCGTCAGCAGTAACCACTGCGGAGGTTCAAGAGGCATCCCGCAATCCAGGTTCCCTGAGCACCGCCACCACTGGAGGGCTTTCCTGGTTCGGGGAGCACAGGGCAGCCGCATAGACAAAGGATGATGTTGATGAGACCGACGTAACAGGGCCCTCTGTAGGGGTCGCATGTGAGCTCTGGCCCATGGAACTACCTCTATTGTTGCAGCCATGGTTCCCAGCAATTGAAGGTAATGCCATGCTGTAGGGATTCACCTGCTCAGGAATTGCGACACCAGGGTCCTTAGGTCCCTTGCTCTCTTCTTGGACAGAAACACTCTTCCTCTTCTGGTGTCGAACCTCGCTCCGAGATACTCGAGCTCTTGAGAGGGAACCAACCTGCTCTTTGCCCGATTGATGACCCAGCCTAGCTCCTCCAGGACTTCTACCACTCTGGTAGTGGCTGAGCGACTCTCCTCTTTTGACTTCGCCCAGATCAGCCAATCGTCTAGGTAGGGATGAACCATGATTCTCTCCTTTCTCAGGGCCGCAGCGACCACTACCATTATCTTGGTGAAGGTCCGAGGAGCTGTAGCTAGCCTGAAGGGCAGCGCCTGGAACTGAAAGTGACCTCTCGGTACTGCGAATCTCAGAAACTGTTGATGGGACCTTCGAACCGGGATATGTAAGTAGGCTTCCGTCAAATCCAAGGAAGTCAGGAACTCTCCGCTCTTTACGGACACTATGACCGACTTTAGAGTTTCCATCTGGAAGTGAGGCACTTTGAGGCAGCGATTGACTTGCTTTAAATCCAGGATCGGGCGAAACGAACCTTCCTTCTTTGGTACTACAAAATAAATCGAGTATCGACCGGAGTCGCATTGGTCTGGCGGGACAGGGGCCACCGCTCCGAGCGCTATGAGCCTTGAGAGTGTGACATCTATCGCCGCCCTCTTTACCGGAGATCCGCAGGGAGACTGAACAAAGGCTGGGCGTATTTGCTTCGCAAATTCAAGGGCATAACCCTCTCAGATCACCTCTAGGACCCATTGATCGGACGTGACTCGGGACCAGGCGGGAAGGAACTGCTTTAAACGGCCCCCCACCTGGACCCCTGCTTTCTCATTGTGGTTTTCTAGGTCCTGCGGAGGCGGAGGAGCCAAAACCTCTCCCTGCCCCCCGAAATCCTCTGAAGCTTTGGCCCCCTCGAAGGGAAACGGCCCCTAGGAAAGGAATTCGATCTGGCTGGACGAAACCGCCAGGGGTCCCTAGGCTGGCTCTGTACTGGAGCTAGGGAGCGACCTTGCTTTGGTCTGTCCTCCGGAAGCCTACCACCTTTCGATTCGCCAAGATCTTTTACCAACTTATCCAAGTCTTCTCCAAATAACAACGAAGACGACTTAGGCGCGCTTTTGAAGAGGCATCGGCTGCTCAATTCCGTAGCCATAAGTATCGCCTAGCTGCTACCACAGAAGCCATGTTCTTAGCCAGGCTTCTGATGAGGTCATATTGGCTATTCGCTAGGTAGGCCATCCCGGACTCCAACCTAGCCATAATAGACTGGGCATCTCCCGAGGAACTCTCTGCCAGCTGAAGTTGCTGGGATCACCTCAAACTGGCCCGAGCCACCCAAGCTCCCGAAACCGAGACCTGTAAGGCGAGAGCACTGATATCAAAGGCTTGCTTCAGCAGTGTGTCTAATTTTCTATCTTGAGAATCCCTCAAGGCCGCGCTACCCTCGACCGGGATAGTCGTCTTCTTTGTCACCGCAGATACCGCCGCATCTACCCTGGGCGACTTCAGCAGCTCTTTGTCCGGTTCCGGTAATGGGTAAAGTCTCGTCATAGAACGCACCCCCCTCAAACTTGATTCTGGTTGGTCCCACTCCTCCTGGATCATCTGACGCACCACTCTGTGAACGGGAAAGACCTTTTGAGACCTCCTCACTGCTTGGATCAAAGGATCCGCCAACGCTTCCTCCTCTATTGGGGCGTCTGAGGTCACATTGAGCACCTTGAGGGACTTGTTAATCAAACGCCGGAAGCTCCTCCCACCGAAAAATCCGCACTATGCGGGATTGGTCCTCCTCTGGAATCTCTCCTTCTTTGAGTTCCTCATCTTCCCCTAGATCCTTGTCCGAGACCTCCTCTTCCGGGGTGTCATGTGAGAAGGACGAGAGAGGCTCCTCACTCACCAGCCTTGCGTGCTTGAGTGGGATCTCGGAAACCTGGGAACTAGCCTTCAATGGCCTGGTCTCCAGGCTTTCCTTCACTGCGCTCGGCTCACCTGCCCCAAGGCCCTTCTTGCGCATACAATAGGCCTTGTGCAGCAAAAGAACGAAATCAGGGGAGAAGAGGTCACTGGCACTCCCCTCCCCAACTGCGGTTGAGGGAAGGGAGGGAGGAGAGACAGGTAAGTCCGAGGTAGGAGGTGGAGGAGAAAGGGGTTCCCTATCCCCTTCCAGAGGGTCCCCTGACCCTTGAGCGGCTTGGGACATGGACAATTGAATACCTTGCTCCACAGAAGCAGCCTCTGCAGCACAACCCCTGCAGATCCCTGAATCGGAGGCAGTACCCCTACGCGTGCCACAAGACGGGCACCGCGTTTTGCCAGTCATGTCCTCTTTGCAGGCAAGCTTAAAATACTGTTTGGCAAATCAGAAGGGCAACTTTACATTAGAATAAATAAAATAACAATTTGCCGGTGTTCCAGGCAGGAAGGCCAATAATCACAACTGCTCCCTCCCCTCCCCCAGACTGTTAACTGGATTAAGGGTAAGGATTTTGAAGTAAAACAAGATAAATTCAAAATAATCTTAGGACTAAGGCTGGCTAATACAAAGTTCCCCAGTACTTGCGGTTTGATGTTCCTTTAATGGCGCGATGCTCCACGGCAGGACGCCGCACTCCGGAGGCTCACACATGGAAGGCCTCAGCCACGTGGAGCACTAACCGGTCGGCGTTTCAGCCGGACAATTTCCTCGCCCGCAGAGCCTGATCGGCGCCGGAATCTAGCGTTTTTCAACCCCCGACGCTCCTAAGCTGCCGTGCCAAGCCAGAGGAGCAGGGGAATAGCGCACTGCCGCCTCAAGCGCTCAGCCACTGGAGGGCTTCGGCGCAAGGTAAGGCTGGCCTGTGAGAAAGTCCGCGGGAGCCGGCCGACCCAGCAGGAGAGGAGACTTTGCGGTCCTTCTCCCCGCTGTCGGCAAGATCTTCTGGGCTCGGTAAGCTCGTTGCTGCCCCGGAGCAAACCTCCTCCTCAGGTTAGGGTCCGGAGAGAGGAGGGGGAGAGGAGAGCCTAATGGGACATTCCAAAGGATACCCCAATAAGAAAATAAATGAAATAACTGAAAAATTTAAATGAAAGAAAATGAAAGGGAAACTAAATAGAAGACTCCAGTAAGCTCTTGGCTTACGGAACCCTCCAGCTGCTTGGAGGCTGAGAATACTGGGTTCTGTGGGTGGTGCCAGTGGTATTTATACCGCACCATCCTCAAAAAGGATGGGCTCAGCCTCCAAGCTGCTGGAAGGGTTACGCAACCCAGAAGTAAGGGACTGGACTGGAGTGACGATAAGGAAACATCATTGGCCCCTTTTATCTTTACATACATGTTTCCAAAATACTTTGATGGTGGCTTATCGGCGAGCATCCAATATTGGAGATTTGTGTGTGGTTCGCACATCTTCACCTCTATCGTGTGTGCCAGTAGAACAGTTGGGCCATTTTGCTTGTGGCTCATGTGATTTTTCTGCTACCACAGTCGAGAGTTCTCTGTGGGTGGATTCTAAATCGGGGATTCAATATCAACTGCATTTTAGAACATCATGCATGACGTCATTTGTGATTTATTTAATCATTTGTCCATGTCAATTGCAATATGTGGGAAGAACTTCTCATCCAATACAAAGACGTTTTTTGGAACATCAGTCTCGCATAAATACTCTAGTTTTGACAGCTCCAATGGTTACACATTGTTCCCAATTACAACATCGGTTTGAGGATTTAAGGTGGTTAGTGACAGACCATGTTCTCCTTAATGTTAGAGGGGGTGATCGTCTTTCTAAATTGCAACTGAAGGAACAGCGATGGATCTTTAGATTGAATATGATTACACCAAATGGACTTAATACAGAAATTGATTGGTGGTCATTACGTTTTTTTGAGGCTAAATATTGACAGTTCTGAGTGACTTTCTTCTTCTGACTTTGCCCGGATCAGCCAATCGTCTAAGTAAGGGTGCACTAATATTCCCTCCTTCCGAAGGTAGGCCGCTACCACCACCATAACCTTGGTGAACGTCCTGGGGGCCGTAGCTAGACCAAAGGGCAGGACCTGAAATTGAAAGTGGCCTCTTGGTACTGCGAATCTCAGGAACCGTTGAGGGACTTCCTGATCGGGATATGCAAGTAGGCTTCTGTCAAATCGAGGGACGTTAGGAATTCCCCGGCCCTCACGGCTGCTATGACTGAACGCAGGGTCTCCATCCGGAAATGAGGAACCCTGAGGCAGCGATTGACCTGTTTTAGATCCAGGATTGGTCGAAAGGACCCTTCCTTCTTTGGTACGACAAAGTAAATCGAGTACCGACCCAAGCCGCACTGGTCTGGAGGAACTGGGACCACCGCTCCGAGCGTTATTAGGCGGTCAATAGTTGCCTCTATCGCCGCCCCCTTTGCAGAAGAACCGCAGGGGGACCGAACAAAAGCCGAGGGTATTTGTTTTGCAAATTTGAGAGCATAGCCTTCTCTGATCACCTCTAGGACCCATTGATCGGCTGTGACACGGGACCAGGCGGGAAGAAACAGCCTCAGGCGTCCGCCTACCAGCTGTCCTCCCTCCTGGACCCCCGTCATTTCATTGTTGCTTTCTGGGTGCCGAGAAGGAGGAGGAAGAGGAAGCCCCAAAACCTCGACCTGCTCCTCGAAACCCTCTGAAACCTTGTCCCTTTGAGGGCAAACGGCCCCTGGGAAAGGGGTTTGGTCTGGCTGAGCGAAACCTCCACGAGTCCCTAGGCTGGGAGCGAGAAGGGGGAAAGGAGCGCCCCTGTTTTGGTCTATCTTCCGGGAGTCTGCCTCCCTTAGACTCGCCCAGATCCTTTACTAACTTCTCTAAATCTTCTCCAAATAACAACTTCCCCTTAAAGGGAAGTTGACTCAGGCGTGCCTTCGAGGAAGCATCAGCTGCCCAACTCCGTAGCCACAGATAACGCCTAGCCGCCACCACTGAGGCCATGTTCTTGGCTAGGCTTCTGATAAGGTCATACTGACTATCGGCCAAGTAGGCTGCTCCGGATTCCACCCTAGCCGAGTTGGTCTGTGTTTCGTCCGTTGCGCCCTCAGCTGCCTGGATCTGTTGTGCCCACCTTAAACAGGCCCGAGCCACCCAAGCTCCTGACACGGAGGCCTGCAAGGCGAGGGCGCTTACATCGAAGGCTTGCTTCAGGAGCGTATCCAATTTCCTGTCTTGAGCATCTCTCAAGGCTGTGGCGCCCTCAACCGGGATAGTCGTCTTCTTAGTAACTGCTGAAACCGCCGCATCCACCCTGGGGGACTTCAGCAGCTCTTTGTCTGACTCTGGGAGAGGGTAGAGGCGAGCCATGGTTCGGACCCCTCTCAAACCTGACTCTGGTTGATCCCATTCCTCCTGTATCATCTGACGCACCACCCTGTGGACAGGGAAAACTTTCTGGGACCTCCTGATGGCCTGGATTAAGGGGTCCTGCAATGCCTCATCCTCAGCTGGGGAGTCTGATGCTACGTTGAGAGCTTTTAGGGACTCATTGATTAGGGCCGGGAGCTCCTCCCGACGAAAAACTCTGACTATCCGAGAATGGTCCTCCTCAGGGATCTCGCCCTCTTCTAGCTCCTCCCCTTCCTCCTCCAAATCCTTTTCAGAGCCCTCCTCCTCTGGAGTGCCCTGGGAAAGGGAAGGGGGGATTTCTTCACTCATTAGCCTGGAGCGCTTCAGCGGTATCCCTGAATCCTGACCGCTTACCCTCCTAGGTCTGGCTAACCTGCTTTCTGCCGACGGACCCGCTTCCCCTGCCCCAAGCCCCTGTTTGCGCATGCAATAGGCTTGGTGGAGCAAGAGAACAAAATCTGGGGAGAAGAGATCTCCGCCCCCCCCCTCCCCGGAGGGAAGAGGGAGGAGGGATAGAGGAGGAGGGGGTACCTCTGAGCGAATAGCAGGCGGTAACTGGGAGCCTACCTCCCCTTCCAGGGAGTCCCCGGACCCCTGGGAGACCTGGGCCATGGACAAGCTAAGTTCTTGCTCCATGGAGGTAGCCACTGCCGCACAACCCCTGCAGATGCCTGCCTCCGAGACCGTGCCCCTCCGCGTGCCACAGGAAGGGCACCTAGATTTGCCAGTCATGCTCTGCAGGAGGCTTACTAAAGGGATGCTTAAGCGCCTGGGCAATAAAACTGTACCAGCAAGATGAAAAATAACTGTGCAAAGGTGGTTTAACAGTGCTCTCCCCTCCGCAAGTTAAGGACAGAAATACCTTGAAAAAAAAAAAAAACACAAGAGAGAAATAAACTTAAACCTAAAATAACATTAAAGTTAAAATTAAATTAAAAGAACAAAGTTTTAAGAACAAAAAAGTTTTAAAGGAAGACGACTCCAGTAAGCCCTAGGCCAGGGGTCTGCAACCTTTAAGACATAAAGAGCCACTTGGACCCGTTTCCGAAGGGAAAAAAAAAACTGGGAGCCGCAAAACCATTGCGACATTTAAAACAAATCTAACACTGCATATATTGTTTCTTACCTTAATGCTATATACGACCCCCTACTTTTCCTGTTAAAATATAGGTGTTTGGCCTATACTCGCCGTATAAGACTACCCCTCTTCCTTCGCACACCAAAAAAAATACGCCAGAAAATATCACAACAAGTAACAATATTTGATTTCAAAATTATGATGATTTTGTAGTCAAATCACTAATATGAAATAAAATTATTTTTTCTACCTTTGTTGTCTGACCAATTTATTCTTTGATCATGCTGGTCCTGATCTGAGGCTTCTGCTTTCCTGTCTTCTCTTAGCTCTCTTTCTGTGGTCTATGGTCCATCTGCCATTTCTTATCTCTTCTTTCGTTTTCTTCACTTCTTTCCATCAGCCTATTTCCAGTCCCAGTAACCCTCCCCAATATCAGCCCCTTTCCAGTCCTCACTCCCAGTACCTTCCAATGTCAACTTGCATTCCCATGATTGCCACTGGTGTCCATTTCCTTCCAATCCCCCTCCTTCCCCACTGACCAGTCCCTTCTAGTACAAATACCATGGCAGCCTTAGCCCCCAGTTATCTTCCAGGGCCAGCAGCTCTATCCTCCCCTCCCCACAATCAGCCCATGCCCATTCAAAGCCCCCCAATCAGCTCGCTTCCAGTGCTAATCCCCCCTCAACCCCATTACCAGTGCTAGCCTCCCCTAATCAGCCCAATACCAGTCCTACCCCCATCAGCTCATTACCAGTCCTAGCCTCCCCTAATCAGCTCATTTCCAGTGCTAATCCCCTCAACCCCATTACCAGTGCTCCATCCCTCCATGTCAGCCCCCTCCATCCCTCCATGTCAGCCCCCCTCCCTCCATCCATATCAGCTCCCTCCCTCCATGTCAGCCCCCTCCATCCCACCATGTCAGCCCCCCTCCCTCCATGTCAGCCCCCTCCATCCCTCCATGTCAGCCCCCCTCCCTCCATCCATATCAGCTCCCTCCCTCCATGTCAGCCCCCTCCATCCCTCCATGTCAGACCCCCTCCCTCCATCCATGTCAGCCCCCCTCCCTCCATCCATCCATGTCAGCCCCCCTCCCTCCATCCATATCAGCTCCCTCCCTCCATGTCAGCCCCCTCCATCCCTCCATGTCAGCCCCCCTCCCTCCATGTCAGCCCCCTCCATGTCAGCCCCCCTCCCTCCATACATATCAGCTCCCTCCCTCCATGTCAGCCCCCTCCATCCCTCCATGTCAGCCCCCCTCCCTCAATGTCAGCACCCTCTGTCCATGTCAGCCCCCCTCCCTCCAGACATATCAGCTCCCTCCCTCCAAGTCAGCCCCCTACATCCCTCCATGTGAGACCCCCTCCCTCCATCCATGTCAGCCCCCCTCCCTCCATCCATATCAGCTCCCTCCCTCCATGTCAGCCCCCTCCATCCCTCCATGTCAGCCCCTCCATCCCTCCATGTCAGCCCCCCTCCCTCCATCCATATCAGCTCCCTCCCTCCATATCAGCCCCCTCCATCCCTCCATGTCAGACCCCCTCCCTCCAACCAAGTCAGCCCCCCTCCCTCCATCCATCCATGTCAGCCCCCCTCCCTCCATCCATATCAGCTCCCTCCCTCCATGTCAGCCCCCCTCCATCCCTCCATGTCAGCCACACTCCCTCAATGTAAGCCCCCTCCATGTCAGCCCCCCTCCCTCCATACATATCAGCTCCCTCCCTCCATGTCAGCCCCCTCCATCCCTCCATGTCAGACCCCCTCCCTCCATCCATATCAGCTCCCACCCTCCCTCCATCCATATCAGCTCCCTCCCTCCATGTCAGCCCCCTCCATCCCTCCATGTCAGCCCCCTCCCTCCATGTCAGCCCCCTCCATCCCTCCATGTCAGCCCCCCTCCCTCCATCCATATCAGCTCCCTCCCTCCATGTCAGCCCCCTCCATCCCTCCATGTCAGACCCCTCCCTCCATCCATGTCAGCCCCCCTCCCTCCATCCATCCATGTCAGCCCCCCTCCCTCCATCCATATCAGCTCCCTCCCTCCATGTCAGCCCCCTCCATCCCTCCAAGTCAGCCCCCCACCCACCCTGTCAGCCCCGTCCATCCCTCCATGTCAGCCCCCCTCCCTGCATCCATATCAGCTCCCTCCCTCCATGTCAGCCCCCCTCCATCCCTCCATGTCAGCCCCCCTCCCTCCATGTCAGCCCCCTCCATCCCTCCATGTCAGCCCCCCTCCCTCCATCCATATCAGCTCCCTCCCTCCATGTCAGCCCCCTCCATCCCTCCATGTCAGCCTCCCTCCCTCCATCCATGTCAGCCCCCTCCCTCCATCCATCCATGTCAGCCCCCCTCCCTGCATCCATATCAGCTCCCGCCCTCCATGTCAGCCCCCTCCATCCCTCCCTGTCAGCCCCCCTCCATCCATCCATGTCAGCCCCCCTCCCTCCATATCTGCTCCCTCCCTCCATGTCAGCCCCCTCCATCCCTCCATGTCAGCCCCCCTCCATCCATCCATGTCAGCCCCCCTCCCTCCATCCATCCATATCAGCTCCCTCCCATGTCAGCCCCCTCCATCCCTCCAAGTCAGCCCCCCTCCCGCCATCCATATCGGCTCGCTCCCTCCATGTCCGCACCCCGCCCGGGGTCTGCAGCCGCGGCTCCCGGCCTCTTACGGAACCGCGGCTGTGCTTTTAAAATCATCTCGGAGCCCTTCCTGTCTTGACGGGCTCCGTGCAGCATTGTCCCGCCTCCAAACTTCCTTTAGAGGCGGGACAATGCTGCACGGAGCCCGTCAAGACAGGAAGGGCTCCGAGATGATTTTAAAAGCACAGCCGCGGTTCCCTAAGAGGCAGGGAGCCGCGGCTGCAGAAGAAGGGAGGGAGATTACAACACTATTGCCTGTCACCGGGCGGGCAGTGTGCTCCGGAGCCGCGGCAAAGGTGAGAAAGAGCCGCATGCGGCTCCGGAGCCGCGGGTTGCCGACCCCTGCCCTAGGCTTACGGAACCTTCCAGCTGCTTGGAGGCTGAGAATACTGGAGTTGGTGGGTGGTCCCAGTGGTATTTATACCGCTCCATCCCCAAAAAGGTTGGGCTTAGCCTCCAAGCTGCTGGAAGGGTTGCGTAACCCAGAAGTAAAGGGACTGGACTGGAGTGACGATAAGGAATGACAGTTCTGATACGATGCCGACTAAATGATTAGTTTTGTTCACCTGTGCTTTCAGTAATATGTCATAGATAAATACCGGAACCGGATGCACGACCAGGTTCATTAGCTTGAGGAAGAGCTGAGAATTTACAGAGCTTGAAACACTATGTGGTGTCGTGGTACCTGGTCAATATTCCTTTTGCCTTTGCTGAGGACTGATGGACCTGGTTGTGAGTCTTGAATGGTTCGAATTTGCAGAGGAGTGGCATATAGAAGACGTCAAGTGGTATTTGGATGCCTCAGTGAAACATCTGATCTTCAGATATGTGAGCGTGTATTAAGTTTCTTTTTTGAACAGTGAAACACTTGCATTTCTATGGTTTGGGGGATTATGGGCAATAGTAGGTGAATTGTGAGTTTAGAAAATCATCTCATTATAGGAGAACATGATTACTGGCACTCTTAAACAATTCAAATCAGTTTGAACAGAAAAAACACATTCCCATTGCAGTAAAATTAGATGCACTTGTGATCAATTGTCAGTACTCGCATGACTTGAATCAACCAATGAAGGATGGCTCTAATGTTTAAAAATTTATTTAGCTGCATTTATATCCTGCTTTTCACTAGGTCAAAGCAGTTGGGGGATACATTTAACATGAGAAGAAATGAGACACACACACTAATACTTACAGGGAATATGGGTAATGGAGGGTTAAGTGGCTTGCCCAAGACCACAAGGAGCACCTGTGGGACCAGAAACCCCAGTCCTTCTGGCCCAAGGTTGCTGTCCTCTAGTGGGATTTGAACCACTGACCTTCCGGCCTGTGGTACCTTGCCCCAACCACTAGGCCACTCCTCCCTCGTTCACAAAGGTGAAGACAAGAGAGCTATCTGAGACCGTAAGAAAAGCCAATATCAAACTTCAAAGGGGTACAAGGCCATGTCCAAAGACCTTGGGATTCTTGTGTTTACAGTTCACAATGTTATTTAGAAGTTTTCTGCTCATGGAACAGTCAAGAACCTCCCTGGATGTGGTGGAAAGAGGAAAATTAATCCAAGAAGTCTTCAAAGTTTAGTGCAAACTGTTGGAAACCACCACATACAACATCCAAAGAGCTTAAGGCTGACTTGGAACAATATGGACTGGTGATTTCAACCTGCACTATATGTCGCACACTAAACAAAGGAGGACTTCATGGGCAAAGGCCAAGGAAGACCCCACTGCTCAAAAATGGGTATAAAAAGGCACGCCTGATCTTTGCCCAAACCCACCTTGAGAAACCACAATCCTTCTGGGAAAATGTTCTGTGGACAGATGAAACCAAAAACTTGAGCTCTTTGGCAATGCAGACCAGCAATATACTTACAGGCAAAAAAATGAAGCTTATAAGGAAAAGAAAACACCCTTGCTACAGTTAAACATGGTGGAGGTTCCATAATTTTGTGGGGCTGTTTTGCTGCCTCAGGAAATGGAGGCCTGGAACATATTAAAGGAATCATGAAGTCAGAGGATTACCAAGGTATTTTGGAGTGAAATGTGCTACCTAATGTCAAAATGCTAGGTCTGGGTCAAAGGTCATGGGTCCTCCAGCAGGACAATGACCCAAAACATACATCCAAAAAGTACAAAAGAATGATTAAAAAGGAACAAATTGACTGTTTTAAACTGGCCATCAATGAGTCCTGATCTCAATGCAATCGAGAACCTTTGGAAAGAGCTGAAATCTGCCATTGGTAAAAGGAATCCTGGAAATGTTCATGAGCTGGAACAAATCACAGTTGAAAAGTGGGACAAACTACCAGCAGACAGATGTATGAAACTTATAGATGGCTACAAGAAACGTTTGCAGGCTGTCATCACTGGCAAGAGTTGTGCAACCAAATATTAGTGAAGGTGTCATTAATCCTGTCTAGGTCATATTTTTGGCTTTTTTTTTCTCAGAAATTACTATGCCTAAATTGAAGACATCATTTTGTTGTTGTATACCTTTGAACATACTATTAAAATATGACATAGTTGGAATATTTCCAATTATCTCAGGATATTGTACACAACATACCTAAAATATGATGTGCCAATAACGTTGACCACAACTGTGCAAGGTCTATTATAAATTTAGTAATTGTTAGCAAATATGGATGCCAATAAACCCAATTTAGATGGCTGCTTCCAACTTCCAAGGAGGTTCCTAGTCAAGACACACACACCCATTAAGTACTCAAATGTCTGTAACAGAGCCACTCCGTGTCATGGATAACACTTTAAAATTTCAACTACCATTCTACTGACAGCTAATGCAACTACTGAAGCAGCGGCGTAATGTGGCCAATTTACAAATACTTCAACACCTAGCTGCTATATGTTCTAACAGTTGTCATCTGCCAAAGTTTCCAGCAGGCAATCCAGCATACAAGCAGATTGATCAATGAACTGAAGTATCAATTTGCTTTGGTCCAGATAGAAGTGCAGATAACTACAACATCACTGACCTGAATGAGTCTGATCTTGGCTGATCTCAGAAGCTAAGCAGGGTTGGACCTGGCTAGTACTTGGATGGGAGACTACCTTGGAATATACCACGTGCTGTAGACTTACTGTGTGGAAGAAAGGTCTGGCAATCTAATTCTGGTCACACCTTGCCAAGAAAACCCAGGAGCTGGGTCGCCAGGAGTCAACATTGACTTGGCAGCACACACTTTTAGGAGTAAAGATGTCTGAAGTAGGAGGCAGAGCACACCACTCCAAAAACATGGTTTATCGCTGTCAAATTCTAAGTCCAAATTAAAACCCATGCTTGTCACTGAATCCGCAGGGACAACCCTTGGGGAAAAAAAGATTTTGAGGAATGAGGCACAGTTTATTGGCCACCAGCCTCAAAACAGATGTTAAGATTCTCCAAATAAATGGCACAATGCCAAAAGGCACAGATAAAAGGAGCCAACGGTACCAGAAAGATGCTAAAAGCAAGGCTGGACCAAAACTGAGCCCTGGGGAATTCCATATAGGAAGAGGTGGGATCTCAGAAGTCTGTCACTCTCTCCCCAGGTGACATACTACTATTGATAAGCAAAAAAAAAAAAAACACGACAGACAGACACTCTGAAAAACTAGTCTTCACACATTGCAACAGAAGTCCATGATGCTCATATCAAATGCAGTGGTCAGGGCTGGGAGAATCTACATGAAAGTCTCTTCGTGCTGGCATGGACGTCAACACTGTCAAAAAATACTAAGGGATACAGTTTCAGTACTGCTACCAACTTAGAAGTAGGACTGGCAAGAGTCCAGTACGTCAGCTTAACACAATGGTTCAACAGCTGGATATAAACCAAGCATTTTGAGAGTTTGGCAACATGTCAATACAGAAAACTAGCATAGCACAATGGTAAAATCCTCCTCTTATGGTCCAAGATCTTCGGACCATAACCCACACACACTGAGGCATACATTATAATGCTCTATTCTATGCCCTTTGAGGGGCGATTCATTAAGTCACATTGTGCTCTGGTCTTTGAGAACTGATGAATCTTGTAGCTGCAGCCTGGACACAGTATTTCATGTCTTCCTTCTCATTAGCAGAATCCTCATAAAAGCCTCCTCATGTACGTTTGCTAAATTCTTTTATGCACAACCTTTTAGAGTGGATGGGTACTGTTACCCAACTTCTGATGTGTCAGTCTCTTGAAATAAGATGCCCTAGCCCAGGGGCGGCCAACTCCAGTCCTGGTGCACCACAATCCATCCTGGTTTTCAGGATGTCCCTAATGAATATTCAAGAGGTCTATCGGCATCCACGGCCTCCCATTGTATGCAAATATACCTAATGAATATTAATTAGGGACATCCTGAAAACCAGGATGGATTGTGGTGCACCAGGACTGGAGTTGGCCACCCTTGCCCTAGCCTCTCCTGTAACCTCTAGACCAGAGCTACTCAAATCCGGTCCTGGAGGTCCGCAACCCCGCAGGTTTTCGGGATATCCCTAATGAATATGCATGAGATATATATGCATTAGAGATAGCCTGCCAACCTGACTGGTTTGTGGCCCTCCAGGGCTGGATTTGGAGACCCCTGCCTTACACCTCTGTCAACCTTTTGGTGGTGGTGAGAATCGAGGAGGAATGTGACACATTCTATCTACCCTTTTTGATGTCTTGGACATCTGTACCTTGCCCACTCACAAACAAATGACAAAGGTGTAAGGCAGGGGTCTCCAAATCCAGCCCTGGAGGGCCACAAACCAGTCAGGTTGGCAGGCTCTCTCTAATGCATATATATCTCATGCATATTCATTAGGGATATCCCAAAACCCTGCAGGGTTACGGACCTCCAGGACCGGATTTGAGTAGCTCTGCTCTAGACCAAAAAAAAGAGTCTTAGCCCTTCCTATAAACAAATCTGAAAAAAGTAAAGTACCTTTCATCTCATTCTTTTGGACAGTTTACCACTGGCATCACTGATTTATAATAAAAGGCAAATGGAGGATAATCCTTGGTTCTCACCTACTAGTCTAACCATTAGGACTTGTTTTAGAACCCCTGGTGGCCTCATGGCACGCTCAACCAATCAGGTTTTCAGGATATCCACAAGGAATATGCATAAGAGAAAGATCTGCATACCAAAAAGGCAATGCATGTGAATCTCTGTCATGCATATTTATTGTGAATATCCTGAAAACTTGACTGGCTGATCATGCCCAAAGGACTGGATTAAGAACCCCTGCAATTGGACACTCCATTTCAAACAGCTGCTTGCATGGGCCCCGAAATTGCTTCTGTTGCCAAATCCAAAAACTAGACCCTACAATTTTCCATACTTCTGGAGCAGTACAGCAAGGAGGGAAAGCCAAGAACAAAGATACTGGGAATGAGAGAGGGAAAGAATGAGAAAAGAAATAAATGGGGGCCCATGGTAGGGACCTCAAAGATATATGCATTTGCCTGTGGAAGAAAGGCCCGGTCACACCTTGCTAAGAAATTCCTGGCAATCCAGGGGCGGGGTTGAGTATTGATTTGACAGCAAACACACAGAGCCTAATATAGCATGAAGCTGGTCCTGGAAGTAGGACAGTTGTACCCTGTGGTTAAAACTAAGATCAAACCTTTGGAAGGTGTTGCTATGAAACAATTAGATGTCATTGACATCATCATTACACTTTAATGCTATTCTTTTCAAGCCAGCAGAATGCTCATGTATCGCTCTATTCAAACCACCCCTCCCTTCTTTCCTCCAAGTTGAAGGACACAACACACACACCCCTAGGGAAGTTGTGAACAATTCCATGAGCCATGCTTTCCCTACCTGTTTTAAAGCACAGTATGCCCTATTTTCAGACTGTGTTCCAGGTGACAGTATTTCCTAGCTGGGATTACTTTAAATACGCTCTTTGGTGCTCTTCCTGCTGCTTCTTGAAAAAAATGCTGCAAACCTGCACACAGTTTGACGGGACACGTTTTGAAGGGGCGCGTCACCTCTTGGTTAAAGCAGTCGCATTGGTCATCTATTTCCCAGCAAGCAATGTTGAAGATATTAACTTGCAAACAAGGTACATCAGGAAGATTCTCCTCTTATTTAAAGGTCACTGACGCCTCAGATTACTAGGCTGTTGAGAACGTCCCAGCAGGGTGCACTGAGGTACCTTTGCTTTTACCGATTCGTTTACGTTATATTTCCAGTAGCAGCACCCACTCTACAAAATAAGATGCTTGCAGAACCGAGGCTGGTGACAGATTGGTGCCATTTCAGAAAGCAGTCTCTCCTTTTGCCAGTCTTTCACTCAGTTTCTCTTTCATGTGAACCAGTTTCCTATTAAACAACTTTAAACCTCTCCCCTCTCCCTAGCTATTCCCATCCTCAGAAGGAAGTTTAAGGCACTCCTCCTCCTATCTCTTCCATCTCGTGGGAAGATTCACAGTTCTGCTTAACATAAATGAAAAGAACACAAAAATTGCACCCAAGACAGTGCTGACAAAAAGCATACCATGATAGAAACAAACACAACCCTCACAGATTTCAACCCTCTAGTACCTGAACGAGCAAAAAAAAAAACCTGCAAGATGTGGCCCCAGTAAAACTTAAATCCTGATCACTAAACCAGAGAGTCAAACACATGCGTGTGGTCTGTTCTCAGAGTCGGCACTAAAGCCACGGAAAAAGTGTTGGGGAGAGGCAGTGGTATCCAATTTATAACGCCATGGATTATTTTGGAGATTGTGTACTCCTGAAAGAACATCTTTAGATAATTCTTCTGACCGAGTGGCACTAGCCTAGCCATAATTTGTCAGGATCTCATCCGTAAAATATACCGACCCTTGTTCAGCCATGTAGTTCTATCTTATTGCACTCAAGGACATGTCTACGTGAAGAGTTACGAGTATATGAATATAGCTATTTGCTCCTCATAAGCTGGCCAAACAACCTCCAACACTTTTATCTAGCGAGAAAGAGGAGTGTCACTACACCAAGCCAAAATCTTTCCCAAAGTAGCTTACAAAAATTAAATCTGATCCATCTTGTGAAGAATCAAATGAAAATGTAAATTAACATGAAAACAGTAATTTAAAAAAACACTTCGGCAAAAACAAAAATGTGAGATGCTACATTTAGCAAAGAAAGCATAGTTACTCACCTGTAACAGGTGATCTCCGGGAACGGCAGGAATTTAGTCTTCACATATGGGTATCGTCGGTACCGACGGAGCCTGCGTGGGAAGGCTCCCCAGCGTCCAATTAGGAAGCTTTTAGGAGCATCCCACGGTGCCTACATGCTGCCTTCCCGCCTTTCCCAACTGCCTCTCTCCAGTTGAGTTTAAAGCTGAGACAAAGAGAGAGAGAGGGAAAGAGAAAAAAAGACAGAGATACAACTCCTAGGGGAAGTGGGTGGGTTGTGAAGACTAAATTCCTACTGTTCCCGGAGATCACCTGTTACAGGTGAGTAACTATGCTATCTCCAGGAACAAGCAGGAATGTAGTCTTCATATATGGGGACTCCCTAGGTCCTGATGCCAGGAGACACCCCAGAAGTTGTGTGTCCCTGTGAAAGGGCTCCACTTCCTCCCATGGATCTCTGGCATCCAACCAGGGATGGCGGGTAGGAGTTGATTAGGTATGGAACAGGTGTTGGAGAACAGCCTGACCAAACAAGGCATCCTGGCGGGAGCCCTTATCCAAGCAGTAATGGGCTGTGAAGGTATGAACTGAGGCCCAAGTGGCTGCTCGACAGATGTCGTCGATAGACACAGAGTGCAGATGAGCCATTGAAGCTGCTATGGCTCTCACATTGTGAGCTGTGACATGGCCCTCCAGAGGAAGATTCTTACTCTGATAGGCAATCGAAATACACTGTGCAATCCAGTTGGACAGTGTTCTCTTGGAGACTGGAAGTCCCAAATGAGAAGGATCAAAAGCAACAAAGAGTTGAGAGGACTTTCTATGTTGCTGTGTTCTTTGCAAGTAAAAGGCTAAAGCTCTTTTACAGTCCAAAGTATGAAGATTCCTTTCTGCATGTGATGCATGAGGTCTTGGAAAGAACACAGGCAGGTAGACCGCTTGATTAAGATGAAAAGGCGAGACCACCTTTGGCATAAAGTGTGGATGAGTCCTAAGGACTACCTTGTCATGATGGAACCTTGTTTAAGGTGGATCAGCTACTAGTGCCTGCAACTCACTGATGCAGCATGCTGATGTGATTGCAATGAGAAAGATAAAACTTTCCAAGAAAGGAATTTCAATGAGGTAGTAGCTAAGGGTTCAAAAGGTGGCTTTATGAGCTGACCAAGAACCAGGTTTAAGTCCCATGCCACAGGTGGTGGCCTAATGGGAGGCTTAGTTAGAAGAAGGCCTCTCATAAATCTCGCTATAAAAGAGGATGGGAGGAGATAGGTTGTCCATTTAGAGGCTTGAAAGAAGCTGCAATAGCATTCAAATGGACTCTTACCGAGTTAGTTTTAAGCCCTGCATTGGATAAATCTTTATCTTTATCTTTATTAAAATTTGATATACCGCTTTTGTCGGAACATAAAGCGGTGTACAATAAAAGGTTGGCAATGCACATATAAGGAAAAGAACGCCAAAGTAGGATAGTAAAGCAGAGGTATAAAAAGTATAACAGATAAAATGGACAGAACATAACAAACCAAAACCAAAGGGCCAATATTTAAAAGCATAAAGTTACTAAAAACAAAAAAATTACAGCAAGGATAAAAATAATAAGAATAATAATAAAAGGCCCACATTAGGGAAGACTTATGGATAGACAAAGTACAAGACAAGACAAATATACAGACAACAGCAACTCATATTGACAAAAGAAACATCAGGAGGGACCATCGGGTAAAAGTTGATGCCAGAGATATCGCAAGGGGGTTAAGACCCTTTTGCGAACACCATATGGTAAACCTTTTCCACTTGAAAGCATAAGAGCGTCTTGTGGAAGGCTTCCTGGAAGCATAAAGGACATCCTTTACTTGCTGAGGGAGGTTAAGATCATGAAGATCTAGGCCTTCAGCAACCAAGCCCTGAGATGCAGAGACTGGGGATTGGGATGCCATAACATTCCGTCCTCCTGAGATAGGGTCTGCTCCAGATCTCCTAACTCCAGGGAGGGAGCTTGAGAGAGATGTAGAAGCAGAGGGTACCACACTTGCCGTGGCCAATGTGGAGCTATGAGAATCATATGGCCTGTCTCTCTGAAGCTTGAACAGGGTTTTGGGAATGGGTGGAAAGGCATAAAGGAAGTCTTGACCCCAGTGAAGGAGGAAAGCATCCCTGGCCTGAGCCCCCTGAGCCGGAATTCTGGAACAAAACCGGGGAAGTTTGGCATTCAACGGACTTGCAAAGAGGTCTATGTCCGTGATTCTCCAAATTTGAAAAGTCTTGGCCACCTGGTCTGCATGTAGAGACCATTCGTGTGGAAGCAGAACTCGACTGAGTCTGTCTGCCCAAGAGCTTTGTACGCCTGGAAGATACACGGCCAGAAGATGAATCTGATGCTCTCTGGCAAGGGTCCATAGTCGCAAAGCTTCGTTGCAAAGCGACAGAGAGCCTGTTCCCCCCTGCTTGTTCACATAGAACATGGCTACCTGATTGTCTGTATGAATGAGGACTGTCTTGTAGCTGAGCAGGGTATGGAACACACAAAGAGCAAGGAAGATTGCTCTGAGCTCTAAGAGATTGATATGTAGATGAGTCTCCTGTGAAGTCCAGGTGCCTTGGGTGGAGAGGTCTTGCAGATGAGCTCCCCAACCCACCTGTGAGGCGTCTGTTGTTAGAGTGACCTGGGGTGGGGGGTGTTGGAAAGGGGACCCCACCAACAGGTTTTGGGTTGACTGCCACCATTGTAGGGACAAAATAAGGTGACTTGAGTTTGCTATTTGGTCTGATAGGTAGTCTGATGCTTGAGTCCACTGAGTGGATAGAGTCCATTCGGCTGCTCTCATATGGAGGCGAGCATAGGGAACCACATGCACGGTAGATGCCATGTGGCCTAACAATTTTAACATTTCCCGAGCAGTGAGATGAGTTTTTAAACACTGCTTGGGAAGCTAACTGCACAATGCGAAGGCAGCGGGGCTGTGGAAGATAGGCCCTTGCTTTCCTGGTATCCAGCATAGCTCCTATAAATCTAGAGACTGAGTGGGAGTTAGGTTGGATTTTGGGATGTTTATGACCAGGCCCAAATACTGAAGTATACGCATTGTGCAAGATAGGGAAATTCTGGCCTCTGACTCTGATGGGGCTCGAATGAGCCAGTCGTCTAAGTAGGGGAAGACGAATATTCCTAGAGTGCGAAGAAATGCTGCCACTACAGCCATTCATTTCGTAAACACCCTTGGTGCTGAGGCCAGGCCAAAAGGAAGAACCCTGTACTGGTAGTGCTTCCCCTGAAATAGAAACCGAAGGAATCGTCGGTGAGTTGGATGGATGAGAACATGGGTGTACGCATCCTTGAGATCTAGAGAACAAAGCCAATCCTGACTCTGAAGGTATGGCAGAAGAGTTCCTAGAGAAATCATCTTGAACTTCTCCTTGAACAGGAATTTGTTCAATTCTCTGAGGTCTAAAATGGGTCTGTGTTCCCCTGTTTTCTTTGGAATAAGGAAATAGGGGGGAGTAAAAGCCGGTACCATGTTGGGAAATGGGTACGTCTATTGCCCCGTGGGCAAGTAGTAAATTGACCTCTTGATCTAACTGATTTTTGAGTGAAGTCTGAGAATTGAACAGTCTTAGGAGGCGGCATGTTGAGGAAATGAAGCTTGTACCCCTCCTTTACAATGGAGAGAGTCCATTCTTCTGCTGTTACATAGAAACATAGAAACATGATGACAGAAAAAGACCACAAGGCCCATCTTGTCTGTCCTTCCATAACAACAACTACAACAGTCCACTTTCTACCTTTAGAGATCCTCTGTGTTGGTCCCATGCTTTTTTGAATTCAGTTACTGTCCTCATCTCTACCACCTCCACTGGGAGACTATTCCACGGATCCACTACTCTTTCTGTAAAGAAATATTTCCGCATATCACTCCTGAATCTATCTCCCTTCACCCTCATCCCATGTCCCCTCGTAGCAGAACTTGCTTTCAATTGAAAGAGGCTCTCTCCCTGAACATTTATGCCATGGAGGTATTTAAACATCTCAATCATATCACCTCTATCCCGCCTTTCCTCTAAGGTGTACATATTAAGATCCTTAAGTCTGTCCTCATATGCTTTATAATGAAGCCCATTAATCATTTTAGTAGCAACCCTCTGCACCGACTCCATCCTGTTCACATCCTTTTGAAGGTGCGGTCTCCAGAATTGCACAGCATACTCCAAATGAGGTCGCACCAAAGACTTATACAGAGGTATTATCACCTCCTTTTTTCTGCTAGCCATTCCTCTCCGTATGCACCCAAGCATCCTTCTAGCTTTTGCCGTCGCCTTTTCTACCTGTTTAGCTACTTTAAGATCATCAGACACAACCACGCCTAGGTCCCGCTCTTCTTTAGTGGACAAAAGTACTTCACCTCCTATACTGTATTGCTCCCTTGGATTGCTGCAGCCCAAATGCATGACCTTACATTTTTTAACATTAAATCCCAGCTGCCAAATTCTAGACCATTCTTCAAGCTTAGCTAGATCCCTCCTCATGTTATCTACACCTTCCTGGGTGTCTACTCTATTACAGATTTTGGTATCATCCGCAAAGAGGCAAACCTTACCCGACAGCCCTTCCGCTATATCACTAACAAAGATGTTAAAAAGAATCTGCTCCCATCTGGGGGCAAAATGAGACAACCTTCCTGGAATGGTGGAGGGCTCTGGCCCGTTGAGGGCCAGGAAGGCCAAGTTCTCTAGATGGGAGTCAAAGCCCCTGTGGAGGCTGAGTCTGTTGGGCCGGTTGAGGCTTAGCAGACTTTGTTTTTCTTTGTTTTGGTGGCTGCTGTCCCTTTCGGGCAGACTGACCTGCAGAATGCCCCTGCTGGGTATAGGAGGGGTAAAACCTCTTCTTTTTAGAGAAGAATGGTTTCTTGTACGATTTTCTTCTTGCAGGTTCAGCTGTAGCCTTGGATAGTCTATCCAAAGTGGTGTTATCAGCATCCAGCTCATTAGCTTTCTCTTGCCAATTTTTGCCAAAGAGATTTTCGCTTGTGCAAGGGATATTCCACAGTTTGTCCTGTACCCAGAGTTGTAAGTCAGATGCCTGGAGCCAGGCAATCCTACAAGCACCTATGGCAATGGCAGAGGTTCTGCTTATGCACTCAAAGCAGTCAAAAGCTGCACGATTAACAAACTCGGAAACATCTTGGGCATGTTTGACAAGAGTAATATAATCTTGCCTCTTATCAGGAAGGAGAGGGCTCATAAGCTCTAGATCTCCTGTAACCTCCTTAAGGAACATTCCCATATATAAAATGTAGGAACTAATCCTGGCAGAAAGCATAGAGGCCTGGAAGGTTCGACGCCCAAAGGCATCAAGAGTCCTACATTCATGTCCTGGCGGATTAGATGCACGTCTTTTTGCACTCTTGATCCTTCTCATAGCTGATTCCACTACCATGGAGTGGTGTGGTAACTGGGTTTTTTGAAATCCAGGACAAGGAGGTACTCGATACATAGTATCAAGCCTACGAGAACGAGGAGAGGTGGTAAGAGGTGTTTCCCACATTCTTAGCATGAGATCATGCAAGATCTCATGAATAGGCAAAGTAGCTGTCTCCTTGGGAGCTTTAGGATATTGTAAAATCTCCAATTCCTTTGTTCTGGGCTCCTTTTCAGGAGCCACTGTGATATTAAGACCTCTAGCCACCTCCCGGATGAAATCCTGAAAGGATATATCCTCTGGAGGAGACATCCTACATTTAGGAGAGGAAGGCTCCTCAGAGAGAAGTACTCCGGTACAGACAGAGCTGTCAGAATCCTCAGACTCATCGTAGGATTCAAAATATCTCCTGTTCGGGTGCTCTTGCAAAGCACGATACCGGTACCGATCAAAGCCAGTACCGGAGGGGTCCGGTACCGGCCTGTCAATACCAGAGGAAACAGCATGACTCTGTGTTGGTAACACAGTCGCCGATGTCCATGCTGTCAGTACCGGTACCGATATCAGTGCCGGAACCGATGTCGATACCGGTTGAACCATCTGAAGCGGTCCCGAAGGCACCGAAGCCGCAAGGAGAGCCGCCAGACTGCGTTCAATAGCCAAGAACCTCTGGTCTATTGATGCTGCTGATGCCTGGGTATCGGTACAGGACAAAGCGGCCGGTACCCCAGAGCATGGCAGCAGTAGTTCTGCCGAGGTCGAGGCCTCGAGAACATCCTGGAGCCCCGATAGTGCTTTGGAAGCCGAAGCCTCCCGCTGGGGCAATTTTGCCGGTACAAGTCCCTCAACGGCAACGCCAGAGGCATCTCGATGCTTGGAAGGAGATCTACTCTTTGAAGACCGGCCAGATTTATGTTTGGTTACCTGAGATCCATGGGAGGAAGACGAAGCCCCGGAAGAAGTCGATGCCACGGATGCTGCATCGGAGGGAAAAAGGGTGCTAAGCTTAGCAGCTCCTTTTTGCCGACCCCTCTTCGACATCATCCCACAGGCAACACACTCCGAGATGGAGTGGTCAGGACCTAACATTTAAGGCACCACTCGTGAGTGTTGGTGACGGAGATGGTACTGCCACACTTGGAATACTTTTTTTTTTTTTTTTTTTTAAAGGAGGCGGGTTTTTCCATTCTGAAGGAAAAGTTGGGCCTAGTGCCCAAAATGGCACATGGCACCCGACAGAAAAAGAGACTGGAAAAAAAGATTACAAACTTTATTTTTTGAAGAAAGAACGAACCGGCGGTACCGGTATAGCGTCGAGGAATGCAGACGCTATCCACAAAAATGAATGAAAAAGATGAGATAATTTCTGCGGTGACAGGAAAAACGACCTGCTGGCTCCGCGGAAGACGAAGAACTGGAGAGAGGCAGTTGGGAAAGGCGGGAAGGCAGCACACAGGCGCTGTGGGATGCTCCCAAAAGCTTTCTAATTGGATGCTGGGGAGCGTTCCCACGCAGGCTCCATCGGTACCAACGATACCCATATGTGAAGACTACATTCCTGCTTGTTCCTGGAGATAATGGCAGTGCCTGACCCCACATGGATTGTCTCAAGATGCACTGTGCAGGGGCCAGTCTGCCAAGACACAGATCTTGTGGGGGTATGGGTACTCATAACTGGATTTTTATTATATTTGTATTATTCCTTGCGGTGCATGGTTTCGATATTCCAAGGTGGTGATTTATAAAATATAAATCAATAAAGGAATGAATTTATGGGGCACTTAAAAATTTCACAGCCACAGAGTTAAGAAAAGCATGAAGAGTTCTACATTTGCTGTCTGTGGCCTCTACCTTACTCCTCCCAAACCCAAAATCACCTTGATGCCAACTGTCCCTCTTCTTCCCCATAATAAATTTTATTTATCTATCAATTGCTATTTCACAGCAGATATGATGTATGGTGATGCACAACATATGTACGTGCAAAGTCACCAGTCACAAGACAGCATTTGAAGAGTGTAAGAATAAAATGCAACTTGATTACATCAAGGTAAAACAGCAAAGGTTTCCGCTTCTGATGCCACAGAGTGGGTAAGGGCAAGGTAGGGGTTGTTGGTCCCAACCTCAAGTGTTTCAGTGATAAGATTCACAACCAGAGTGCAAATTATGCCCAGGGTTATACCAACACAGCCCTTCGGATAAATACAAAATAAAACTAAACTGCAGAGAGATCATTCAGACCTCCGGAACCCAAGCGTGCCCGTAGCTTTCTGTTTTGTTACAAGGCCAGAGATTTGAGTCCCCCTCATATGTAGGCCCAAGGCATTAAAATGTCAAACCCAACACATTAGATGTTTACCAGTAACAATGCAAATCTGAATTCTGGGGTGGCTCTGTCACAGATTTCCAAGTGATCTGCCAGGATGCCACCAATGTAATGAGCTACATTACAACTAAAACCAAACTATTCCGTCCATATTAGTTTATAGATCTACATATATAAAATTACATACACCATAAAACATCATCATCTCCTCTATGGGACAAAAAACTCATACCAAACAAAACCAACACCTTTTGAGTTCCCAGACTCATAGGCTACAACCAAAATAACTCCTACTTCAGGAAAGTGCTAGGTGTTTAGTTCCCACCTTAGTTCAATTCAACAGGGTATCTCGTTCCAACATTTTGATGCCATCACTGAAAACATCTGTAAGAGGAGCATATAGTGGTATGGCTTTGGAATGTTTTTCCAACATGGATTCTCAGAAAGGTGTGCAGATGGGATGTGTGCACAGGAATGCATAGGATTTATATGAGGGAGTTGCAGGTGTTTATGGGGTGTGTGGAGGTATGCAAGATGTGTGCGAGAAGGGAGAATATAAAGAATCACTTTGAATGTAGACTCATGTGGTTTTGAAAGAGGGCTACAAGCCTGTTTGACAGGTGTGGAGTAAATGGTGTGCAAGTCAGTGGGTAAAAATGTGTCAGAATCAGTAGGGATGAGGGAGTCAGCGGGTTAGGATGCATGTGAACGTACGCATGAGAAAGAAAGACAACTTTGTAGGTGTCTATCCTTCGCCAGTTGCTTCAGCGTTTTCCTGCTTCAGTACATCTGTGTTGCCAAGGATCACATTTCTAGAAGAGGACATGGGCAGGATGTTTGACTATTGATTCATTCTAACAAACATTCTAGAGCTTCCAAAATCTCTCCTGGGTAATCCATAGCGAGTGTCAGATTTTAAAGGTTTATGCCCAAAGGCAAGATTAGACAGTAAATCCCAATCATCATGTGAGTGTCAGAGATTTCAAATGGATTGGAGAGCCAATACAGGAGTATCGTAGTGCCACAGCGGCACCCCTTTGAAGCAGCACATGCATAGAACCCTAAAGTGGGACCAGGCTCTTCTGCATGCTCGGGTAGTTTGCCTAGGGGCAAAATGTTTGACAGTTCCGTGGCCTATGCCTAAATCCAGAATATCTACACACACACACAGGATTTGAGAGGGGGGGAGGTTCTGTTCTCTGAAAAATATATTGACCTAATGTTCCCCATGCCAAAATTTGATGCATTTCCATGCCTTTTTGGAAAGTTGTGTCTACAGACTGATTGATGCTAATCCTTTGTCTAAATTTAGCAATAAGACTCCCAAGTTGGACAGCATCTAGACAGCTTTGATCCCATAGTATTGCACGGAACATTTGGTAACTCTGTAGTCTTAGATAATTGTTCTTCCCATCTGTGCCATTTTCATTTCACTTCTTCTTGCATTTTCAGGGTATTTTATGGCTCCTATTTGCCATATTTAATCTAGACTGCTATGGGGGTTTTACAATTAACAGATAACTGAATGGAAATCTAATTTTTCCCCATATGCCATATGTTTTACTAAGAAAGCTTAAAGGAAAATTTATATGCCTTCCATCTGAAGAAAGAACCTTTATCTTGAAAGGTCCCTAAGCTGCTATGTTGCTTTGGTCCTTAAAAAGATATAGCCTATAGCGTATAAGAAGTGGAATACCCTAGTGGTTAGCGCAATAGCCTAGTACCCAAGATATCCGGGTTTGATTCTCACTGGCACTCCTTGTATCTCACTTTAACCTCCGCTGCCTGGGAAGAAGAGGCCTGGCAATCTACTTCTGGTCATGCCTTGCAAGAAAACCCAAGGGCTGCTGGGTCACCAGGAGTCATCATTGACTTGATGGCACTTGAAGAAAAAAAAAATAGCCTTTAAATATTAAGACCAATTCCGCTATTAGCATACCATTTTATAGACATGCACAAATGTCTTAGTACACCAAATCTTTTTAGCTTTAAGTGATCTCTCTCTTCACCTGTTTTCCAGGTTGGTTGTCTTGAGTTCCAGGTTGTAAATGAAGGCTCACAGAACCAGCAGCCAGAAAAGGCCAGTTCCAGACATTCTGCAAAAATCATGGCTTATTCCAAAGCAAAATGATGACCAGGTTCCCCTGACTTTATTCTGATCCACAAACCCTACTGAGAGGCCTAGAGAGATGCTATATCCTGGCAAAGGGGGAAAGGCACCTTGATGCAAAGGAGCATCGAAGCTATAAGGAATGTGTACCAGAGGTAGGACAGAAATAACAGAATGTGCTTTGCTGACGTCCATAAAGCTAGAAAAAGAAAAGATGGGAAAGCCATCCACACAGGAATTAACAAAGCACACACCAGCCAAAACTCTGCCTGTTCTACAGCAGCAATGAGCAAAGCCTTCAAAAACCAGCAGCTGGACTATATGTACAAGCTACTAATAAGAAACAGATTTCAGACCTCTCTGAGCACAGCAAAAAGCTTTCTTCCAGCTCCTCCTTCCCCTTCCCCCACCATTGTCTGTTCATCCCTACTTCCTCATATCTCAGGAAGGGAAGTGGTGCCTAAACTGGAATAGATCTAAACATCCTCTATAAACAGTGCTGAGATAATATGCCCAGAAGGAGCAGAGGGAGGGCAGAACCATGAGAACAGCACTCCCATCCTTACACCTAACCTCCACCCCCCCCCCCCCCACCCAGAGACAGTCCCCGACATGTATTTGTCCGATGCATGGGATAATCCTTTTACTGTGCCCTTGATATCCCCTGATTCAGAAACTCTTCACTCTGTACCTGTTCTGAAATTCCTTCTTCAATGCTGGCGATAGACGTTAGCCATTAAGTCATTCTCATTTAAAGGAAGTTCCCTATCTTGCTGGTTTGTGGTTAGCAGAACAGGCCTACTTAGGTTTACCAGCAAGTCATGGCATTCTTTGTCACGGCCATCCAAGCGTTTCCTCCTACTCCTGGGACATCTAGCTAAGAGCATGTCCCAAAAATGGAGGAGAGAGAGTATAAAAAAAAAATCATGCTGCCTTGTGCTATTTGCTCTCTTTTATAGTTCGAGAGAGGTATATACTGTAGATGAGATCTACAGGGACGTAGTACTGATGTCCCACCTCCAGTCTGGCAACCTCTGTTGCCATGGAGAAGAGGGGTCACGTGAAAGGACAGGATCACTTTGGTGTGGCAGAAGTGATCCTGTAGTTAGGAACTGTTCTCCAGGTGATGTAAAACCCTCTTGCACCAAGGAGGTTCTCCAGGGACATGTACCCAGGAGGGATGGGTTAGGATGGCCATTATAGTTGGCAATTCAAATCATTAGGCATGTAGATAGGTGGGTGGCTGGTGGGCATGAGGATCATCCAGTAACATGTCTGCCCAGTAGCGGCAAAGGTAGCAGACCTAGACAAGGTTTTAGATAGTGCTGGGGAGGAGCCTGCTGTCTTGGTATATGTTGGTACTAATGACATCGGAAAGTGAGGGAGGGTGGTTCTGGAGGTCAAATTTAGGATTTTAGGTAGGAAGTTAAAATCCAGAACTTTCAGGGTAGCATTCTCTAAAATGCTTCCTGTTCCACGTGCAGGACCAAAAAGGCAGGCAGAGCTCCAAAGTCTCAATGTGTAGATGAGATGATGGTACAAGGAAGAGGGTTGGGAAGGAAGAGGCTTTTCCAAAAAGGATGGGCTCCACCTTAGCCGAAATGGAACCAGTCTGCTGGCATTAATGTTTAAAAAGGAGATGGGTGACAGTCAGTTTTCCCCTAAGAGCACATGGTTGGAAGGATATACCCTTGAAGAATACTAAGCAAAGAGGGAAGTTAGAGCATCCCGACAGAGAGGTTCCAATAAAGATAAAAGTAACCCAGATGCCCTTAAATACAGAGCAGACAGAGCTGAAAGACTCCAAATTACCCCTATCAACTGATAACCTCTAAAATGCCTGCATGCAAATGCTAGAAGTCTAAAAAATAAGATGAGAGAGTTAGAATATATAGTACTAAATAAAAGGTTAGATATAACTGGCATCTCAGATACCTGGTGGAAGGATGACAACCAATGGGACACTGTGATACCTGGGTACAAACTGTATCACAATGATAGGGTAGATCAAACTGATGCAGGGGTTGCGCTCTATTAGAGAAGACAGAGTTAAACAGGATTAAAATAAGCACTGAAAAAAGGTCCTCTGTGAAAAAGGCAAATCACAGAAGGAAGGATCGTCACCCTCCATAAGCAGAAACTACCCTTCTTTCTCAGGCTCATCCCAGCCAACCTCAATAAAGGGATAAGACTGAGGTCCCAGAGGAACACACAAAATAAGCAAAATGGGAGGGCTTAACACCCTTCCTGTTGTGGCAGAGCCACCCGGGGACCCAGGGTCCCCCCTGTAGGGAAGGCCTAGACCTCTGGCTCCTGCAAAGGTGGTTGCCAAGCAACAAGAAAAGACTAAAAAACAGCCCATGAGCTGTTTCAGTAGGTGCTGCTCAAAACTGGCGGGGGGGGGGGGGCCTGTTAAGTCAGAGCATGAAGTCTCCTCACCAGTGTCCCTCTGAGCAGACACCTTGTGGGCCTCTCCCATAAGTGGGAAAGGCGTGGAGGGCTCAAAGGAGGTACTCGAATCATCAGGCTCTAAGTCCCCATGGGAGGTCTTGACAATGCCAAAAACACCCAAACACCATAGCCTCTAGGCATCTTCATTGCAAAAAGGGAGAGGGGGGGCAAAAAGCCTGTCACAGCGAAACCAAACAAGAAACACATGGTATAATACAAAGCACCGGGCATGCTTGCAAGACACCACGCAGAAAAGAAAAAAAAAAAAAAAAAAAAAAGACAAAAAGAATTGTACTACTGCCAAAAAGAAAGGCACAGGCCATGAGAAAGGAACCATGAAAGAACGACATAAGCCACAGCAAAAAGGGAACCCAAAAAAGGAATCCCAGCACCTTATCAGCTTGATGGGGGGGAAACCTGAGTAGGGTTTCCCCAGCTGCCTGCATAGACGTAGGAGTCCCCGCTGCCTGAGAAAAATAGGCCTGGCCTTTTTTTATTTTTAATTTTAAAATTCCTTTATTAAAAGCAGCAGAGATCTCCAAATACAACCCAACAGAAGTGAATAGGCAAAGAAAAAGAATTTAGAAAAAAAATTCAGAAGCGCTCGGCTAGCAGATAGAGAACTTCAAGAGGGCCGGGGGGGGGCTCAAAATTCAGCCTACCATCATCTCAGGGTCCCAGTGATGTCCTGTCCTCTTCATCCCACCACTGCTAGAACCTGTGGGTAAAAAAGCATTGGATGCAGTGCAGCTGTCAGCTCAAGGAGATAGGAGCATACCCGAGCAACTCTTGGGCCTACAAGGTCTGTCACACAGGCCACAGGATCCTAGACCTGTCTCCTCTGGCTAAGGCTAAGGCTATCTGCATCAGTCCAAAACACCCTGCCACTGGAGAGAGACCAGTATCGTCTGTCTGCTTCCATCTGTGCTGCACTAGAAGGTATAGCTAGTGAAGACACAAAGTTACTTAAGTCTGCTTCCACTGGAACATACCACTCTTCTGGACTGGTCTAGCAGGATAAGCAAATACATTTACAGTAGTAGTGTCAGTTCTCAGGATGCAGCTACAAAGCATTTATCTCCTTTCTTTTCTATCATGGTGATTGTGTAAATTCAGACTTAAGAGAAAACAATTAAGATAAATTCAAAATCTCAGTGAAGGGAGAAGGAGAGGAATTTGTTCTGGAGCTCAGCCCGTTTGTAATGTGTTTAGCTTCCCACAGATGCTGCTAAGTTCAGCCTTATGGCATACAACAATTTATTTTTTGAGAGCAAGTGTTAAAATTTGATTTAGGTGGTGGAGGTGACCGCCATGCTGACTGCGGCTAAGGTGAATCGTACTGTTGAGAATAGACACTCTGGAAATAAGTTTCTTCTCCATACCCCTCCAGTCATAGGTTTTCAGGCTGAGGTTTAACTGGCACAGTGTCAAGCCCACAGTTCCCAGCGAGCGTGTACAGCATTTTCTGAAACAAGACTCCGAAAGTACACAAAATATGGATCATCATAAAGTATTGCGCAACCTACTTCTCTCTTCAGCGCTTTCAGACTACATATTCAACAGCAATAACCTTTACGTACCTTCAGTCCAGCTGCCACCAATGCAGTGACAGAGCTTATATGCACAAAATGACACTGCAGGAAGCATACATTACACAGCACACACACTTCCTACACATCTCTTAACAAAAGAAATGAGAGCAGCAGCAGCAGCAGCAGCAAATGAAAGCTTTCCTAGCACACGCACTGCCCTGCAACAGAGCAGATGCAGACGACTGCAGCAGCGGGCGCTTCCAAAATCTATTACCACTGATCATTTTCATAGCGATACAAGGCATATGCAGCACTGTACAGACATGTATAAGATTGTAAGTTCTGATGAGGCGGGACAATCTAGTCAAGACAGACAATACACCACAACAGCTGAGGACAAAGATGCATCTAGAGCAGGGGTGTCCAACCTTTTAGCTTGCATGGCCACATGGGCAATTTTTAAAAAAGGTTGCGGGCCAGAGCAGCACTATAACAAGTAAAACACAAAATAAGATTTTATTACAGCACTATTGAACCACAGTCCTTCTTGAGCTAATCACTTCAGTGTGAAATCTGACATTGTTTCTGCTTGCATAAATAGTCTATGTCTCCTCCAACAGTAGAAGTCGCAGCACGCAATGACGCTATCAAGTGTTCATCGCTAAGCAGAGACCTTGAGTTTGTTTTTGTGTTCTTCATTCTTGAAAACAATTGCTCACAGCAGTAGGTGCTACCAAACAGAGCAAGGAATTTCTTTGCATCCTGTGACAGATTGGGATATCTGTGTGATGAAACGTAACAACTGTAAAAGCCCAGCAGATCATGTTCAGTGAAAGCTCTCTTCAAGTCACTGTCATTTCAAATGTCAATAAGTTCCATTTGATATTTATCAGCAGCACCTGTAGGATCAACTTCAAATGGATTACTCATCAGTTTTATCATGTCAGAATATTTTCTAAAATCTTCGAATCTGTGTCTGAAGTCATCAGCTAGTTTGGCAAGGGAGGAGTGGCTCGGTGGAGGGAGAAGTGGCTTAGTGGTTGGGACAGGTTACCTCAGGCCGGAAGGCTGGGGGTTCAATTCCCGCATGGGGACAAGCAACTTTAGGCCAAAGGGACTGGGGTCTCTAGTCTCATGGCCACTCCTTGTGGCCTTGGGCAAGCCACTTAACCCTCCATTGCCCCAGGTACACTTAGATTGTGAGCCCTTCAGGGACAAGGGAATAAAAAAGTTTCTGTTAGTATACATGTAACCGCACTGATTCTAAAGAGCGCGGTATAAAATAAATAAACTATTTCCAAGTACTTCTCATGTTGTACTGTTTCTGCAGATCTAGTAGAAAGGACTGAAATGTACAAATTTCTTCTCAACCAAATAAGAGCATAAGAACATAAGATATGCCATACTGGGTCAGACCAAGGTCCATCAAGCCCAGTATCCTGTTTCCAAAAGTGGCCAATCTAGGTCATATGTACCTAGCAGTTTCCCAAAAGACACAGTTTCCACAATGCTTGTATTGGATCAAGCATTGATATCCTGGGTCCCTTCTTAATAATGGTTTATGGACCTTTTCTCCAGGAACTTGTCTAAACCTTTTTTAAACCCAGCTACACTAACAGCCTTTGCTACATCCTCCGGTAACAAATTCCAGAGTTTGATTACACGATGAGTAAAAAAATATTTTCTTTTATTAGTCTTAAATAGTTTACCCTGTAGCTTCATTGCATGTCCACTAGTCTTTCTATATTCTGATAACGTAAACAATCGATCTACGTTTACCCGTTCCACTCCGTTCATTAATTTATAGACTTCTACCCTTCTGCAGCACCCCAGGAAGTGATGTCAGAGGGGGCGGGTGCTGCAGGAGTTTCCTAGGATGACCGGAGGGCTTCTAACAGGTTTCTTTACCTTTTCAACTTAACTGTATTGCAGCCGCTACTCTGTGAAAAGCAGAAGCAGCGGCTGGAAGGGGGATTGCGTTTGCGGACAGAGAGTAAAGCCAGTTTTTTGCTCTGGCCGCTCCCGATCTCGCAGCCAGAGCAAAACGGCTTTTCAAGGGCAGGGCACCAATCTAGAGTACTTCTGAGTACAAGAAGGAAGCATCTCGGGCTGGATAGAAATGCCTGGCAGGCCAGACTCTGGCCCGCGGGCCGTATGTTGGACACCCCTGATCTAGAGGAATGGTAAGGAAACACATAGGAGACTAAATGGATCAAGATCCAAAAGAGACATTGATAAGGTGAGAGTTTTCAGCCTGGATTTGAAAGGGCCAGAGATGAAGCCTGAAGTACAGACTCAGGTAGTTTGTTCAAGGCATAAGGAGCAGCAAAGTGGAAAGATCAAAGTCTGGATTTGGCAGTAGCAGAGAAGGGCAGAGATAGAAGGGATCTGCCAGAAGAGGAGAGTTCCCGAGGAGGGGTGTAAGGAAAGATAGAGAGGAGCAGCAGAATGAGTGCATTTATAGGCTAGTAGGAGAAGTTTGAACTGGATACAGAAACGAATAGGGAGCCAATGAAGAGACTTGAGAAAAGGGATTATACGAGCATATTGAGACTGGCAGAAGACTAGCCATACAGCTCCGTTCTGAACAGATAGAAGGAGAGAGAGATGATTCAGAGGGAGACCAGCAAGGAGGAGGTTGCAGTAGTCTAGATGGGAGGTGACTGAAGAGTAGATAAGTGTCTTAGTAGTGTGCTCAGAAAGGAAGAGGCAAATTTTGTTGATGTTATAGAGAAAGAAGAGGCAGATTTCAGCTATCAGCTGGATGTGGGTAAAGAAAGAAGGAGTCAAATACAACCAAGGTTGCAAGCAGAGGAAACAGAAGAGTAGAACATACCGATGGTTTTCATCATAGTAACATAGTATATGATGGCAGATAAAGGCCAGTTTGGTCCATCCAGCCTGCTAAGCAAGGCGACAAGAGTAGGTGCACCTGCCGTTCCGTGCAGGTCGCCCCTCCCCATGCCTTTGTTTAGGGGTGTACCCACTGCTCTGTGCAGGTCATCCCTATTTATTGAGATATAAGAGATAGTTAAGTTTGATTTTATCCTGTTGCTAGAAAAAGGATCCACTGTCTGTCTCATGCCATTCTGAATTCTGTTATTGTATTTACCCCCACCACTTCCATTGGGAGGGCATTCCAAGCCTCCACCACCCTCTTACAGGGAAAAAAGTATTTCCTGAGGTTGCCTTTCAGTTTACCCCCTTGCAGCTTCATGTTATGCCCTCTAGTTTTACAGCTTCCGTGTCTTTGAAAAAGATTTGTTTGTTCATTAATATTTAAGTATTTAAAAGGTCTGAATCTCATCTCCCCTATCCCTCCTCTCCTCCAGAGTATACATATTTAGGATTTCAAGTCTCCTCGAATGTCTTCTGATGCATGTTCCAAATCATTTTGGTCACCTTCCTCTGAACCATTTCTAGTCTTTTTATATCCTTTGCGAGATATGGGGGCTTGTTTACAAAGCCACGGTAGCGATTCGCGATTATTATCGGAGCCGCGGCCCCATTGAAATCAATGGGGCCGCGGCTCCGATAACGATCGCGAACCGCTACCGCGGCTTTGTAAACAAGCCCCATGGTCTCCAAAACAGAAAATATTCCAAGTGAGGTCTCACCAGCGACTTGTATAGTGGCATTAGTATCGCCTCCTTTCTGTTGGTAATTCCTTTCTGTATGCAACCCAGCATCCTTCCGACTTTGGCCACTGCCTTGTCACACTGTTTCGCCACCTTGAGATCCTCAAACCAAATCACTCCAAGGTCCTTCTCCTGGTCCATGAAACCATCCTCTCGACCCCTATCGCATTCAATTCCCTTGGTTTTCTGCATCCCAAGTGCATGACACTGCACTTTTCTTTTTAAATTATTTATTTATGCAATTTACAACAATATACAAAAGAATCAATCTTGCAAGAAAAGAGCAGTATCCAAGAATACAAAAGGAAAAATCCAAAAGAGATTACAATAAAGCGAAAAAAGTCCAATCAGATACTCCCACTAGCCCCCCCAAAAATAAGAAGGATACACAATACCAAGGAAACAATATAAAAGGAAACCAAAGTGTACACATGAGAAACGACAGGAGTTACATACTAAAGCAAATCAGCTCGCCCTACCTACCTAATAATAGGGCTTGCTCTAGGGGGGCTTAACTGTGTCAGCATTGCAGACTACCACCTTGGAGGAAATAAAGGTGGACAGCTGTTGGGGGAAATAAAAACATAAAACAAAACCACACATAAATTAATCCCATCCAACTTAACCAACATTTACAAGGAAAACGAAGAGAAAAAAAAAATCCTCCCAGCTGAATTATCCCAGGTCTAAGAACCAGAAATTGTTTCCTCCTCTTTTGTGTAGCCTTAGAAACATCTGGGAAAATCCTAATGGTGGAATCCATAAACTTTGACTCTGAACGAAAAAACATTCAGCAACCAATCTCAGTCAACGTCTAATGCCAGGATGACCAAAAGAGTAGTAGTCAGCCCAGAATCAGATCCCGACCGCTCCAAAAAAACAGTCAGGTCCAGGCTATCAGAGGAGAGGGCCAGAGATGAACTTAAAACCTGACCCCCCACCCCACCCTCAACCAGCCTAACCTGAGCAGCAGGTGAATAGTAAGCACAAGAAACTGGCAGAATAGATTCCGAAGGAATCTTCAAAAGCACTGATCAAGAATTTCATAAAGAGCTCCATGAGGAAATAGACGGAACTTTAGGAAAAATTTAACACCCTTAAGTTTCTGCTTCTAGACATGTTCTCCAGAGTTTTGGCTTTCCGCTGCAAATTTTCAGAATCACTCATAAAACTGAGTTACTTACCTGTAACGTGAGTTCTCCAGGGACAGCAGGATAAGTCAGCCACAAGTGGTGATGTCATCCGACGGCACCATAGACGGAAGTACTCAGTAGCTCAGAAGGCTTTAGCCTTCTGAGCATGGCTAGTAGCCCCACCTCTGGGACCGCCCCTAGCTAGCCAGACTTTCCCCAACTGAGGCACTGCCACGAGCTAGGAGGCGGCAGAAGCCATGGAACGGCTCCCCCCCCCCCCCCAGGGAGGTGGGTGGGAATGTGTGGCTGACTTATCCTGCTGTCCCTGGAGAACTCATGTTACAGGTAAGTAACTCAGTTTTCTCCCAGGACAAGCAGGATGAGTCAGCCACAAGTGGTGCCTCTCAAGCTACACGTTCAGCAGGGGGGGGGGGGGAAGTCAGATTCATTTATATGCAAGAAAGGCAGATTCATTTCATTCGGGTGCAAACAAGTCAGATTTAAATGGCATAACAGGCACTTGTGCAAAATCAACCACGTGTGGGAAACAGTGAACATGTGCAACCTAGCAAAGATCGTGCAAACATGCAAATATCGTGAAAACAGCATTAGTGCTCAACAACGGTCATCGTCAACATTACGGTCAAGTGGGTGTGAGATAATTAACAGCACCCTACCAAACATAACAAGACCATATAAAACAGTATCGCATAAGACATAGGTCAGAGTCCCTGGGATCTGTGATCAGGTGCCGGAGGGGGCGGCTGTGGCCAACACTGCCCTGCCGAAGGCAGAGCTGCCCTGATCCAAGCAGTAGTGTCTCTGGAAGGTTTGGATGGAAGCCCAGGTGGCTGCCCTGCAGATCTCCGGTACCGGAATGGAGCGTAGGTTGGCAATCGTGGCGGCCAACGCCTGCAGATGATGTGCCTTGACCCCTGGTGTGGGTTGTGAACCCGCTTGCGATAGGCAAAAGGCGATGCACGAGGAAATCCAGAAGGAGTGTTCGTTTGGACACTGGGCGACCAGGCTTGTTAGGGTCGTAGGAGACAAAGAGTTGTGACCCTTTCCGGATAGAGGTCTGGTGTAGGTAGCAGCGTAAGGTTCTGACACAGTCCAGAGTGTGTAGCCTCTCCTGTTCCTGGTTGGAGTGCGGCTATGGTTGGAAGCAGGGCAATTCTATGGTTTGATTGATGTGGAAGGCACTTGCCACCTTGGGGACAAATCTAGGCTGTGTCTGCAGGCAGGCGCAGTCGTGGTGGAGTATGGTATAAGGCGTGTAAGCCACCAGAGCATGCAGCTCGCTGATGCGCCTGGCAGAGGTGATGGCTATGAGAAAGAGTGCCTTCCAAGAGACAAAATTTGAGTTCCGCTGACTGTAGTGGTTCGAAAGGCTCCCCTGTGAGCTGGTTAAGAACATTCAGGTCCCATGCCAGGACGGGCGCTCGGATGGGGGGGATGGCGAGGTCCTTCATGAAGCGAACCACCAGTGGCAGCGTTGCTATGGAGGCATCTCCGGGATGGTCATGGAAGGCCACTATGGCGGACAGGTGGACCCTGATGGTCTGGATTTTCAGCCCGAGCGCCGAGAGCGAAGCGAGGTATTGGAGGAGTTGGGGCACGAGAAGGGGGTCAGGCGATGTGACTCGCACCAAATGCTAAAAACGCCGCCATTTCAGGTTGTATGACTTCCTAGTAGATGGGTGCCAAGCCGCCAGTATGACTTGCTGGACCTCGGCCGATAGGTCAAGGGACGCGAGGGTCATCCTTTCAGCCTCCACGCCGTTAACGATAGCATCTGCAGGTTGGGGTGAAGGGTCGTGTCGTTGTCTTGGGAGATTAGGTCCGGCCTCAGCGGTAGGCGTACTGGAGGTTCCAGGGCCAGGCGCTGCAGGTAGGGGAACCAGACTTGTCTGGGCCAGTGAGGGACTACCAGGCGCTGTATGGTCTGTGAAATGAGCGGCGTGGGGGGAAAGGCGTAAATCAGAGGCCACCGCTCTCAGGTCAAAGGCGTCCGCAGCTACTCTGTTGTGTGCGGGTCTTTTGGAGCAGAACAGGGGGCATTTGGTGTTTTGTTGGGTTGCAAAGAGGTCGATCAATGGCTGGCCCCATCTCGTGAAGAGGGCCGATGTCACTTCCTCGTGGAGCACCCATTCGTGGGGGCTCAGCTGTCTGCTGAGGCAATCGGCTAGTTCGTTTTCTATCCCTGGCAGGTAGCAGGCCTGTAGGGTGCACCGATGAGAGAACTGTTCGAGTGCCTCCCTTCATAGGGGGCGTGACCCTGCCCCCCCTTGCTTGTTGATGTAGAACATGGCTACTTGGTTGTCGTTTTGTATCCTGACGGTCTTGCCCGTTATTTGATCTTGGAAGGCCAAAAGTGCGTAGCGGACAGCTCTGAGCTCGAGGACGTTGATGTGGAAGGCCCTCTCCGTGGCTGACCAGGGGCCCTGTGTGCGGAACTCTAGACAGTGGGCTCCTCACCCGAGTGTGGATGCATCTGTTGTGATGGTGACTTGGTGGGCAGGTGGCTGAAGGTGCCTGCCCTGCGAGAGATTGGCTGAGTGCGTCCACCAGCGGATTGCTCTGGCCGCCGACATGTCGATGGGAATGACTGTACACAGGGGTTGGGAGTGTTGACACCAATGGGAACGAAGGTGCCACTGTAGGAGACGCATTTGCAGCCTCGCAAGGGGAAGAACAAGGGTGGCAGCCGCCATGTGACCAAGGAGGCGCAGGAGGGTTCTTGCCGTCGAGTGCGTGGAACCGAGTATGTCAAGGGCAAGGGCGATGACGACTTTCTTCCTGTTTCGTGGAAGGAAGGCCTTGGCCAAAGTCGTGTCTATCCATGCTCCTATGAATTTCAACTTCTGGAGTGGGGTGAGGTGAGACTTCAAGTGATTCACTAGGAAACCCAAGAACAAGAGGAGGGAGGTGGCTTCCTTGACTGCTACCCGGAGCTCCTTCGGGGAGGCTGCAGAAATCAACCAATCATCCAGGTAGGGGAAGACACATATGCCACGTTTGCGAAGGTGTGCCACTGCCATTGCTACACATTTGGTGAAGACCCGTGGGGCAGGAGAGAGTCCGAAGGGGAGGACTCTGTATTGGCAATGATTCCCCAGAATCTGAAAGCGCAAGAACCTCCTGTGTTGCTTGTGGATGGGCACATGAGTGTAAGCGTCCTGGAGATCCAGCGAGGCCAGCCACTCCTTGGGTTGGATGAGGGGCAGGATGGGAGGTCAGTGAGTGCATTCTGAATTTTTCTTTTATGATGTATTTGTTGAGTTTTCGAAGATAGAGGACGGGCCGGACACCCCCTGACTTCTTGGGGACAAGGAAGTACCTGGAGTAAAATCCTGTATTGACTTTGCCGGGAGGAACAGGTTCTATAGCCCGGGATGCTAGGAGGGATATTATCTCCGAAGTCATGGGGAGAAGGTGGTGTGGTGGAACGTTGCTCAAAGGCGGTGAACGTTGAATCGGAGCTGAAGAGAATCTGATGCAATAGCCCTGCTTGTTGATGTTGAGGACCCACTGGTCCGGTCTCCCAGGAATGCAGGAACGCAGATAGGCGGCCCCCCCGTGGGTTGGTGTGGTGGCGAGTCAAAAACTAGGATTGTTTTTCGCCGGCGCAGATGGGTTTTTCTTTTGAGTGCACTCACATTGACGTGTTTTTTGTCAGTAGGGAGCCTGATAGGGTTGTTGCTTGCACCATGGTTGTTGCCATTTGCGGTACATGTTGTAACGTTTAGAAGTTGATTTCTGTGTATGTGCTTTGCGGTAGGGGTGAGGGCGCTCCAAGCCTTCTTCGGCAAGGGTCTGGAGGGCGGTGCAGTGTTTGCGTATGTCATTGACAGTTTCCTTGACCTTATCCCCGAAGAGGGACTCTCCCGTGCAGGAGGTGTCAGCAATCTTGTCGTGGGTATCGTCGCATAAGCCAGAGGCTCGTAACCCAGGCCAGCCTGTGGGCCAAGATGGCTGTTCCTGCGGTTCTGGCAGCTGCCTTGAAGGCTTCATAGGCTACTCGGCCCTGGTGTTTGGTACAGTCCTCAAGCTCCGCCAGAGCTGTTGCGATGGAGGGCGGAGGCTCAGCGAGCAGGGAGACGGCAGTCTTGAGGTTGGCTAGAAGTAGATCTTAGTATAGAGCATGTTGGAATTGGTGCGCTGCCACCCTGGCATTCAACATGGCACCCTGGTAGACTTTTTTCCCTATTTCGTCGAGAAGTTTATTGTCCTTTCCTGGAGGGGCACTGGCCGTATTTTGTGAGGATTTTGACCGCTTGAGGGCAGACTCAACCACAACGGATTGATGGGGGAGTTGCTGCTTTTCGAAGCCTGGCAATGGTTGGACCACGTATGTTGTGTCCAACTTGTGTGGGCAGGCTTGGTTGGAGGCTGGGGTAAGTCACATTTTGGTGAGATTGTCCCGGTGGAGCTGATGGACGGGCAGGGAGGTTATGGCCCTGGGAGCATCCATGAATTTGAGGGTGCTCTGCACCTCGGTGTGTTGATCTGTGGTGTTGACAGAGGTGATGGACAGCGCAGAAGTGACCTTACGCAAAAACCTGGGGTAGGTGAGGTCCTCCTGTGTGTTGGGGAGGGCCGAGGAACTCTCCGTGGTGGGCGTCGTGAGAGAGTCCCCGGGGTGTGACGATTCCTCCGTCTGTGATAGGTCCTCAACCCCGTCATCCGTCGGTTGCGGGGTGGGGGATGGTGGGCTAGCTGCAGGCTTGGAGGGCAAAGGCTCCACTAGTTGAGTAGAAGAGAGAGTGGAGAGGGTGGAGGCCCACTGCTGCAGCATGTTGGAGAGAAGCTTGAGGGTCTCTGGTGGGTTAGCAGGAGTAGATGGTACGGTGGAGGGCTGCGGGGGCAGATCAGTCAGTTCTGTGCCACCTTGCTGCTCTCCGTCTGTTCCCGGAGTGAAAGAAGGGGAGGTAGGTAAATCCTCATCCCCACAGGAGTAGTGGCTACTGACGTAGGATGTGCTGCTGTGCCGCCGAGATCGCTTTCTGTGGTGATGGACTGCATCTCTGGAGCGATCTGTGCTGACGGTGATGCAGGCGCTGTTGCAGCGGTGCCCCAAGTTGCTCCATCTATGTCGGCGATCCCGGTCCCGTTGCCTCTTGCCTCGGCTGCGATGCCATTCTGCGCCATGCGGGGTGCTCCTGATGCCCGAGGTGCTGCGATGGTGCCGCTTCTTGTGCCGCTCGCCTCGGCTCCAGCTCCAATGTCTGCTCCGATGCCTGCCCTCCGCTGCATAAAGGACTCCGAGATTCTCTGCGCCGAGCCCCAGGGATGAGTCCGGTGTGCGCGTCAGAGGCCCTGGTCATGTGACTCAAAGCCAGAAGTCCAATGGCAGCGCTGGAAGAGGAGGCCATCCCAGAAGTGATGGCGGCCATGGAGACCGCATGGAGAGGATCGCACATGGAAGGCAAAGGGAGTTCGTCACAGCGGGAGATGGAGGCCTGAGCAGCGGCAGGAGTTGCTCGAAGACTTTGAGCCGCATTTTGAGCTGCATCCGGAGACAGCATCGCAGAGGGCATAGGAGATCCCGGAGCTGGAGCGAGGAACTCGGAAAGAGCATTTCGGTGAGATTTTAAGGCCCTGGGAGACATGCGGGCGCAGATATCGCAGTCCTCTACCTGGTGCTCCTTACCTAGGCATTGGAGGCAGACTTGATGAGCATCGGAGTTGCTCATCTTCCTGGAGCACTTGGGGCACTTTTTGAAACCCGGTTTCGAAGATAATTTCTTCATAGTTGTTTGTAGTTCTTGTGAAGATGATCTTCTTAAGGAATCCTTCTGAATATTCAATTGCCATTTTAAAATTGACGGAGAGTGAGAGAGAAACGTCTTGCTGGCAAGGCGGAAGACAATGACTGGCTAGCTAGGGGCGGTCCTAGAGGTGGGACTACTAGCCATGCTCAGAAGGCTAAAGCCTTCTGAACTACTGAGAGTACTTCCATCTATGGTGCCAGATGACGTCACCACTTGTGGCTGACTCATCCTGCTTGTCCTGGGAGAACAGCAGTTACTAAGTCCTGGATACAGTCCACCCTCTGCTCCAATGTAGAAACTTTCATTGGTAGTTCACTCAAAAGTTGTTCATGTGCTTCAACCTTGTGCCCAAAACTAGCAAACTGGCTGAAAATAGCCTGTAATTGTCCAGACGACAGTTCAGGTCTGAAAAGTGCCTCCCATACAGTCTCAAGTGAAAAAGCTTCGGGTCTCACCAATACCGCCTGATGCTCCAACACTGAAATCTGCTCTCCCACTGCACCAGATTGCTGCACCGGAGGAGTCTGCAAACACTGTACTCCCAATGGTGAATCCAGCTGGCCTCCATCAGCCCCCACCTCCCCAGCAACTCCAGCTCTGACCTCTGTTACCTGGGAAACCCTTCTGGGGCAGAGGGGCTGCTCACCACATGAGGAAGGGCACACCACATTCACCAGTGGCACCCCACTCACAGCAGCCTCCGTGATCTTAGATGCCGGCTGAACTGGGGAAAATTGGCACTCCGGACAAGGAGACCTCAGGCCTAAGGCTATGTGGGAGTCCATCTTCCACCCCCGCATCTGCCAACGAACCACCCAACGTTTCGCTCCTCCACCCGGCACCAGGAACATGGTCTATCGGCCCGATACTTCCCAGGCAGCAGCACCTTCCGTTTTCGAGCAGTATGAGGCATAAGGAAAAGTGCTAAAGGTAAAAACTGCCAGCGCGGAGCTCCTCAGAGAGCGTCCTCATGCACTTCCACCATCTTCTCTTCTCTCCACTATCGTAATCCTGCACTTTTACATTACATCTTAACTGCCAAGCATTTAACCATTCCTCCAGTTTTTGTAGATCTTGCCTCATGTTATCCACTCCTTTAGGAGAGTCCACTCTTGTAAATTTTTGTCTCATCTGCAAAGACCAACTTTTCCATTCAGTCCTTCGACAATATCACTCAAATACATTGAACAGTACTGATCCCAGGACCAATCCCTGGGGCACGGCTCCTACTCACCTTACTTTCAGCCGAGCAAGTTCCATTTACAATCACCTTCTGTCATCTGTCAGTCAACCAATTTCTGATCCAGTTCACCACCTTGGGACCCATCCCCAGGCTGGTCAGTTTATTGATAAGCCTCCTAGGAGGAATAGTATCAAAGGCTTTGCTGAAATCCAGGTAGATCACATCCATTGCATGCCCTTGATCTAATTCTCTGGTCATCCAGTCAAAGAATTCAGATTTGTTTGGAATGATAAGAGTAATTAGGCCTTACCTGCTAATTAGTGTTCCTGAAGGAACTCCAGTCCAGTCCCTGTCTTCTGGGTTGTACTCCCCCTCCAGCAGCTTAGAGGCTGAGCTCATTATCGATTTGATGACCTCCTAGAATAAATACCACTGGCACCACCTACCAGCACCAGTAAACTATTGAAAAAGCAGACTAACGGAGAGACAATTAGTAATCACAACTTCATAAAACTAAACACTGTTAACTACCAGATTCTAACACCCCCTCCCATTGCTCCCGGAAGGAACTTGCCAGTCCCCGGGAAAGGAAGGAGGAGGCTTACCCGACTCCACACCAACTCTTACGTACCTCCCAAGGGCCAGTGCCAGTCCACACCGCCTTGCCACCGGAACCGCCACCGCCTGTGCAGAGCTTTTCCAACTCTTCTTCACTTCCGCCACAGACCTTCGGTCCGGTGACCTATTACAGAACACTGAATCCTGAAAACCAATTCGGGCGGGATCAGGGACTGGACTGGAGTTCCTTCAGGAACACTAATTAGCAGGTAAGGCCTAATTACTCTTTCCTTATTGTCTCTCCAGTCCAGTCCCCGTCTTCTGGGATGCAGTAGAGCAGTTCAAGCCTGGGAGGGGTTTCCCATTCCAGACCGAAGTACCGCACTCCCAAACCCAGCATCCGCCGCCGCCTGATCATCCAACCTATAATGCCTGGCAAAGGTATGTAGAGACGACCAAATGGCCACTCTGCAAATGTCCAGCGGTGGAACCAAACTATACTCTGCCCATGAAGCCGCCTGGGCCAGAGTCAAATGTGCTCGGAAGCTCACCGGTACCTGCTTCCTCTTCAGGATGTAGGCTGATGCAATCACCTCCCTGATCCACCTGGATATGGACGCCTTGGCTGCCGCCTCACCTTTACGTGGCCATCCAAACAGGACAAATAACCGCTCCAACGTCCTAAAACAGCGCTGTGTGACAGATACCGCTTCAGCACCCTGCACACATCCAAACGTCAGAACTTCTCATCAGTCGCCCCCTGCCCCCCACTAGGGAAGGACAGGAGAGAGACCTCCTGATTCACATGAAAGGGAGAAATTACCTTTGGCAATAAGGAAGGGACTGTCCGCAAAACCACCTTCTCCTTAAAAAAGAAAAAGAAAAGGCGGCAGCAAAGACAGCGCCTGAAGCTCCGAAATTCGCCTAGCGGAACAAATAACTCTCAAGGCAGCCTTTCTGGTGGCTAAGTCCTTCAAAGAAGCCTTCCCCACCAGCTCGTAAGGTTCCCCCGCTAAGGCGTTCAACAACAGATTAAGATCCCAAGGAGGAATCAATGACCTCTGCTGAGGCCGCAGGCGCCTAACCTCCCGCAGGAATCTACCAATATCCGCATGGTCCCCGAAGGCCTTCCCGCGGACCTTGCCCCTATAACAGGAAATGGCGGCCAACTGAATTCGCAAAGAGCTAGTCGCCAGGCCTTTCTCGAACCCCGCCTGCAAAAACTCCAGAACCTCTGGAACTAAGGCAGCAAGCGGTCTCTTCTCCTGGTCCGCACACCAGGCCTCAAATATATGCCAAATCCTTACGTAAGAAAAGCAGGTCGAGCGCTTGCGTGCACTCAAAGTTGAAATCACTGCCCCTGAATAACCCTGCTTACGGAGCCATGCCCTTTCAATAGCCAGGCCATAAGCGAGAACCGATCCACTTGGGGCATCAGCCTTGGACCCTGCACCAGGATATAGTCTCTGCAGGGAAGCCGCCATGGACGCTCCACCAGCAGTCTCACCAAATCCACATACCACGGCCGCCACGGCCAGTCTGGGGCTATGAGAATCACCAATCCTTGGTGAGCTTCCACCCGTTGTAGGACCCTCCCTATGAGAGCCCAAGATGGAAAAACATACAAAAGACCTTCTGAGGGCCACTTCTGGACCAGGGCGCCCAGGCTCTCTGACATCCTTTCCTTCCTGCGGCTGAAAAAAACAACTCACCTTCGCTGACTTCCATCTGGCCATGAGGTCCATGATCGGAGCCCCCCCAACGGGCTACTATCTGGTCGAAGACCACTTGACTGAGCTCCCACTCACCGTGGTCTACCGTGCACCTGTTCAGATAGTCCGTGACGTTCTCTACCCCGGCCATGAGTTGCGCCGACAGGGCAACTAGATGGACTTCGGCCCATCAGACCTTCCGCTTCCTCCTCCAAGGAGGGACTGCTTGTCCCCCCCCCCCCCCCCGACGGTTGATGTAGGCCACTGTCGTAAAATTATTGGACAGGACTCGAATGCCCTGAGCGCTAGGACCACTGTTGGACCACTGGGTCTCTGCCACACTCCAAAGACCCTGGGCAAACCGGCCCTCGTAATGGGCCCCCCCAACCTGCTAGACTGGCATCCTTTGTCAACTGCACCCACTACGGGGTTTTAAGGGGCATCCCGCGATCCAAGTTATTCGGGCAGCTCCACCACTGCAATGTCTCCTTGGCCGCTAGAGGACAGTGTAAGCCATGGACAATGGTTGACACTGATGTGACCAGCGCCGAAGCAAGGCCCGTTGAAGCAGCCGTATATGTGCTCTTGCCCACGGCACCAACTCTATCGTTGCTGCCATGGTCCCTAGCACCTGCAAGTAATGCCAGACCGTAGGCCTCTGTCTGTCCGAAAACTGCGATACAAGGCTCCTCAGATCCTCGGCTCTCTGCTTTGGGAGGAATACATGGCCTCTTGCAATGTCGAACCTTGCTCCAAGGTGCTCGAGTTCCTGCGTGGGCACCAACCTGCTCTTTTTCAGATTGATCACCCACCCCAACTCCTCCAGGACCACCACCACTCTGGCCGTCGCCTTGTGACTCTCTGCCTCGGATTTCGCCCGGATCAGCCAGTTGTCAAGGTAGGGATGGACCAAGATTCCCTCCTTGCGCAGCGCTGCGGCCACTACCACCATCACCTTGGTGAAAGTTCGAGGAACTGTTTCCAGACCAAAAAGCAGAGCCTGAAACTGAAAATGTCCCCTTGGAACCGCAAACCTCAAAAATTGCTGATGAGCCTTGCGAATGGGAACATGTAAATACGCTTCCGTCAGGTCCAGGGATGTTAAAAACTCCCCCTGCTGGATGGCCACAATCACCGACTTCAGTGTCTCCATCCGAAAGTGTGGCACTCTGAGACACCGTTTGAGACGTTTCAGGTCGAGAATCGGTCGAAAGGCTCCTTCTTTCTTGGGCACTACAAAATAAATAGAGTACAGACTGCAGCCGTACTGGTCTGGAGGCACCGGTAACACTGCCCCCAGCAACAAAAGCGTGTCCTCTACTACTGCCCTCTTTGCCGGAGAACTGCAAGGGGACCGAACAAATGTCGGATGAAATGGCTTCACAAATTCTAGAGCATATCAGTCTCGGATCACCTCCAAAACCCATTGATCGGATGTGACCTGAGCCCAGGCAGGAAGGAACTGCCTCAAACGACCTCCCACCGGCAGCACCCCCTCCCGGGCCCCCATTGTCTCATTGTGCTTTCCAAGGACCCGCAGCGGAGGAAGAGGCCCCAAATCCTCTTCCTGCACCCCAAAACCGCCAGAAGCTCTGGCCCCTCGAGGGGAAATGGCTCCTTTGAAAGGAAGCTGACCTAGCTGGCCGAAACCGCTGAAAATCTCTAGGCTGGCTTCGTGCAGGGGCAGGGAGGCAGCCCTGTTTCGGCCTATCCTCGGGAAGTCTACCCCCTTTAGTCTCGCCTAGCTCTTTAACTAACTTATCCAAGTCTTTCCCAAAGAGCAATTTCCCCTTAAAGGGGAGTCTACTAAGCCGAGCCTTCGAGGAAGCATCCACCGCCCAGTTACATAGCCACAAGTATCGGCGAGCTTCCACGACCGAGGCCGTATTCTTCGCCAGGCTTCTAATCAGATCATATTGACTATCTGCAAGGAAGGCTGCTCCCGACTCTATTCAACAGCATTGCCCTGTGCATCCCCGACAAGGTCACCGGCTACCTGCAGCTGCTGTGACCACCTCAGGCAGGCTCTTGCCACCCAAGCACCAGACAGACACCGAAGCCTGCAATGCCAGGGCACTCACATCAAAGGCTTTTTTCAGTAACGTCTCCAGCTTTCTATCCTGAGCATCCTTAAGAGCTGCACTGCCCTCTACGGGGATAGTTGTCTTCTTTGTCACCGCTGACACTGCCGCATCCACCCGAGGAGACCGCAGTAATTCCTTCTCTAGTTCCGGCAAGGGGTATAGCCAAGCCATAGACCGTACACCCTTAAAACTGGCCTCCGGCTGATTCCATTCCTCCTGAATCATCTGGCGTACCACTCTGTGCACTGGAAATACTTTCTGGGATTTCCTGACAGCCTGAATCAACGGGTCCTCTAAGACCTCCTCGCCAACTGGTGCATCAGCAGCCATATTGAGCACTTTCAGCGATTCCCCAATCAGGGCTGGAAGCTCCTCCCGACGAAAAACTCGTACTATCCGAGCCTGTTCTTCCTCCAGGATCTCTCCCTCTTCGAGTTTCTCCTCATCTTCTCCTAACTCCCTGTCTGAGGCCTCCCCCTTCCAGAGCCTCCGACAGAGGGGACGCGAGGCCCTCCTCATTCACCAACCTAGCATGCTTGGGCGGAGGACCCGCCCCCTGATTCTTGGCCTGCTCGTGTATGGAGGTCCCGCGAGCCCTCCCGCTCCTTGCTGACGCATACAAAAGGCCTTATGCAACAGTAGCACAAACTCCGGAGAGAAATCCCCTCAGACACCACCCTCCCCAGAAGACGTGGAGGGCTGCGACAGAGAAGGCCCCGGAAGATTCACTAAGGGCAGGAGGAATGACTGGTCACCCCCCGCCTCCAGAGGACCCCCAGACCCTTGATATTCGGCAGCCCCCTGCTCCTGGGAGACCCCTACTTGTATTTCCTGCTCCACCGAGGCAGCTTCTGCAGCACAGCCCCTGCCTCTGATACTGTGCCCCGCCTGGTGCCGCAGATCACACACTGCGGTCTACCTGGCATGGTGCGGTGGCTGCAAACTCCAAGAAATTCAGAAAAACACTCTTGCACCAAAACAAATAAATTCAAATGAACTAAAGAAAAATTAATGAAAAACAGATCAATAAATTAAACGAAAAACTACATTAAATTACCTCTCCACGAATTTCCTACTTTTTTTTTTTTTTAAACAGAGAAAAAAAAAACTGTCTGGACAGGAACAAAAACTCAAAGGAAAATTCACCGTTGACTTACCAGATGTCAAATAATTTTCTCCTCTTTCCCCCCAAAAGCGCACACGAAAGTGCGCTCAGGCACCACAACACCTACCTCATAGCGCTACCATACTCCCGCGTAGAAACCGGTGGCGCCGGGCCCTGCTATCAACAGCCACAAGGCTTCCACCCTGCCCCGTGGCTCAACAACCTTGCCTGCAGTCTTCACTTGCACTGTGCTGTTCGCTCGCTCCCGCAGGCCGTTCCCAGGCAGCCACGGCGACTAGCTTCCCGCCCCATGCTCAGCCTCCCGGCAGGGCTTCAGCACGAGGCGGAGCAGGCACAGGCAGGGCCCTCTTGAATGCCGCACTGCTGCCCCAAAGAGGGAACTCCTTCTGCCTCTCTCCTACCATGGCAAGGCAAGCCTCCTCTTCGAATCCCCGAGGAGCAATTGCACCAACCGGGGGGGGGGGGGGGGGGGGCCGCAAAAAAAATACAGGAAATTTAATAAATTGAAAAAATAAAAATAAATATGGAATATAAAAAACAGAAAACAACCCCAAAGGGAAAAACTTAGACCCAGGAGCCACCTAAACCCCTAAGGCCTAAGTGTCTCTCCAGAAAGCCCTGAAGACAGGCTTACTGCTACCCTCCAGCTGCTTAGAGGCTGAGCTTTTACTGGTACTGGTGGGTGGTGCCAATGGTATTTATACCAGGAGGTCATCAAATCGATGACAAGCTCAGCCTCTAAGCTGCTGGAGGGGAAGCACAACCCAGAAGACAGGGACTGGACTGGAGAGACGATAAGGAATGTCCTTTGGTAAAACCATGTTGCCTCGGATCATACAACTTACACTGGTCAACAAACTTTTTACAAAAGTCGTGTTACTGAAATAAAAATAGTCATTTCTTATCAATTGTTATATGCTGAACACGAATGACAGTGAAATTGCAAAGTTGGCTCTAGTTTTTTTGTAATCTACAAGAATTAATGTTTACATCACGAAATGCATGTCAGTAGTAAATGTAATAGGCCTTCGGTTAATACCTGTAAATAACCAAGTCATAGACTACTTCTTAGATTTTTTCGCCTGTCTCTTGTACAGCTGTTCAGGAGCTTCTCTAGGGAGTGTCCAGCAGTAGTCAGCCAGCATTGTAGTGGACCATTTTCCCTGGTATCTTTGCTCCATCGTTGCGATATCCTGGTGAAAACGTTCGCCCTGTTCATCACTAACCATACCACAGTTGTCAGGAAAGAAATCAAGATGGGAATCAAGGAAATGGATCTTTAGAGACATATTGCAGCCAAGTTTCTGATACTGCATCAGCATGTCTTCTACTAGTTCCTTGTAGTTTTCTGCCCTAACATTCCCGAAAAATTTGTTGACACTAGGCGAAAAGCATTCCATGCTTGTTTCGCATCACCCTGCAGCAAGTTGTTGAACCAGTCATCTTTGAAGAGCTCTTGAATCTGAGGACCCACAAAAACTCCCTCTTTAATCTTTGCTTCGCTGAGTCGAAGGAATTTTTCATGCAGGTATCGGAAAACTGGCGAAGTGCAGTCCATGGCTTTCACAAAGTTTTTCATCAAACCTAGTTTGATGTGAAGGGATGGTAGCAGGATTTTGTGAGCCTCAACCAGAGCTGGGTGCTGGATATTCTTCTCTCCAACTGTTACATTTTGTCTGCGATTCCATTCCTTCCGCAAGTAGTGCCAATCCCTTGCTCGGCTATCTCACTCACATAAGAAACACATGTATTTTATATATCCCTGCTGCAGTCCCATTAAAAGGGCAACTACCTTCAAGTCACCACAGAGGTGCCAGCTGTACTTGTTATAGTTAATGGAAGTCAGTAGATGCTTAATGGAAGTCAGTAGATGCTTTAAGTTATCATATGTCTCTTTCATGTGGATGGCTTGCGCTACTGGAATAGATGGAAGATGGTTTCCATTGTTCAAAAGCACAGCCTTCAGACTCAGTTTCGAAGAGTCTATAAATAGTCTACAGTCTTGTGGGTAATGAGTGATTTTTAAGGCATTCATGAGGCTTTAAATATCGGAACAGAATACCAGATTACTTTCCTTTCTGACTGCGTATAGTACACTGCTGACGTCAGCTGGCTTCAGCAGCTGTCTGTCAGTAGTATTGCATTGCATCAGAAAATGATGCAATCAACTCTGGATGATGTGTGCATGCTGGTATTATGCAATGTGATGCAATATTACCATCATTCAAGGCTTATTTGGGATGTTGTTGATGTCCTACTGGATAAATTTACACCGTGAAACGTCAAAAATGAACTACATGCAATATCTTCAAAACGAGAGCCAATAATTTTTTTTTTAAATGTTATATTCGTATTCAGCTCACCAAGATACTACAGATTAGGGCCTTTTAAAGTCAGTAACGATTTCAACGTTGACCAGTGTTATTGGTTTCAGGAAAATCCACTATTCTCTTTCAGGAGTGCCTCCATTACTTTTCCTGCCACAGAGGTAAGGCTTATTGACTGTAGTTTGTCACTTCTTCCCTATTATCACTTTTGTGGAGAGGTACATCAGCCTCTCTCCTGTCTCCAAGGATCTATTAAAGGCCCTGCCAGAATCTCTGAGCTCTTTCAGGATCCTGGGATGTATCCCATCCGGTCCCATGGCCTTGTCCACTTTCAGTTTTGCAAGCTTTTCTAACAGATCATCTTCTGTGAATGGCATAGTATCTACTCCATTCTCAATTTTCAATCACAGGTGATCCTTCTCTAGGATTTTCTTTAGCAAGAAACAAATATACTTTTAGCATTTTCGCTTTTTCAATGTCACTTTCCACAAATCTGTTCTCGGCATTTTTGAGTCCTGCAATATCACCTCTGGATCTTCCTTTTCTCCCAAATATACCTGAAAAATGTTTTGTTTCTACACTTCAGATCTTTAGCCAACTTTTCTTCTACTTTTGCTTTCCTTATTTCTCTTTGAGCTTTATCCTGTATTCTTTTCTGTGTTCCTCTGTTTGTGAACTTTTGAATTTTGTGAAAGCTGTGTTTTTTGCCTTTATTTGTGCAGCTACTTCTTTGGAGAACCATATAGGTTTCCTTTTCCTCTTGTTTTTATTTAACTCTCCTTAGGTATGTATCTGTTGCCCCTTTTATTGTCTCCTTTAGTATATCCCACTGCAATTCTACTTCCCTTACCTCCTCCCACCCTGCCAACTCCTCCTTCAGGCACTTGGTCATTTTACTGAAGTCAGTGTTTTTGAAGTCTAGGACTTTGAGCTTGCTGTGATTGGACTCTGCCTTGGCTTTTATCTCAAACCACACTGTGTGATGATCGCTGCTGCCCACAGTGTCGCATGTCTGTGTGGGTGCTTATCTCCATTGGCGAGTACGAAATCCAGAACCGACCTTTCCCTGGGTCAGTTCCATCACCATTTGTCTAAGTCAGGGGTCTCAAACTCCAGTCCTGGAGGGCCGCAAACCAGTCAGGTTTTCAGGGTATCCCTAATGAATATGCATGATATATTTTGCATACAATGGGGCAGTGCATGCAAATGTATCTCATGCATATTCATTAGGGATACCCTGAAAACCTGACTGGTTTGTGGCCCTCCAGGACTGGAGTTTTAGACCCCTGGTCTAAGCAATGCTTCTTGCAAGGCATCCACAATTTTTTTTTTTAATGAATGGGGAGAGACACGGTGCTGTGAACCTGCTGTAATTTCAGGCAATAGGCCTTATGCAGGGACAGTATAAAATCTGCTGAGAAAAGAGATTCCAAGCCCCCCTGCCCTGAGGGCAGGGACTGTGAAGGAGCATCCTCCACCTGCACCGGCTTTTTCGATTTTGCCTCTCTCTTCCCGGGCTTTTCCTGACATTGCAGGAACGGGAGCTCTGACCAAAATGGCTGCCATTCCTGCCTTTTCTGTCCCGCCTTGTGGAGCCCCCAACGAATCAGAGGCCTCCGGCTTGCCTTCCATACTGCTGCCAAAACCCCTGTGAAGAATACTGCCTGTTCTAATGAGGGTAGGGCAGTTGGAATGAAGCAGTACTCCAACACTGCTGGCTTTGGAGAGAAAATTTAGGAAATGAAACCAAAAATAAGCGATAATATATTTGACCATTAGATGCCATTAATAGATTTCAGAGGATGCATTTACTACTACTACTATTCATCACTTGTAAAGCGCCACGCACGCATGCAGCGCTGCACAGCTGACCTAACAAGAGGTAGCCAACATACAAGAGACAGTCTCTGCCCATCAGAGTCAAGCTCATTGGAGCTTACAATCTAGTTAGAACAAACATAAGTTAGAACAGTATAGGGCAGTGATGGCTAACCTTTTTGAGCCCGAGTGCCCAAACTGCCGCACAAAACCAAAGAATTTCCTCAAAGTGCCAGCACGTCAATTAAAGCCCCATTTGCATAAGGTGCTTCATTTGCATAAATATTTGCATAATGTTACCATACACTAACTTTTAGTAAACATGCCTCTTAATGAGTATATGGATAAAGAAAGACTAAAAGGTTTCTACATTACTATAATCCAGTACCAACCGCCAGGCACATTAGGAACTACTACAAACGCTGCCCATTTAGAACCCATAGCAAACCCGCCGTATCCTAACAGCACTACCAGGACTCACAAAGCACCATACTCTACCTATCAAAAGGCAACACTGCAAATATTAAACCAATACATCTCAGAGAACAACAATACATGACCTACTGGGGAAAGAACAAGTGGCAATGTCAAATAGGAATTATATAAACAGAATACCTCAGCTCAGTTACACATGCAGAACAGACCATCACCAAACAAGGAATCACAATTTAGAAACAGGAAGACAATAATTAAACTGGGAACCCCAAAAGCCAAACTTGGAATATACAACAACACTGTAGAAATAAAACTATATATTAATTTCCTCTTGTACTAAACAAAGCGCAAAAATTAATGATGCACATTTCCCAGAGCTGACATATTCCAGTTAATAAATTCAAAATAAAGAGATATTTTTCTACCTTTTGTGCATTTTTTTTCAGTTGCAATTGTTCCAGCCACTTTCTTCTGGTTTCTTCGTGTCTTCTGCTAACTCTCCATCTGCTGTCCATTTGTCCTTTCTTCTGTCTTCTTGTTTTTTTTTTCCATTCTCTCTCTACATCTGCTTTAACATACTAATTTTTCTCCTTTGGCTCTTTCCTCATTCCTATTTCATCTACTCAAAATTTACCCCTCCATCCTCAATCCCCACTTACTCTCCCAATACCCGGCCAATTGTAGATTTTTTATCCCTCCCACACAAAATATTTTTCCCCTCTCCATTTTACTCTCCCAGCCCCATCCCATTCTAATCCTCCCCCAACACCAGCTCCCTTCTAGTTCCAGCCTCAACCAGCATCCATTCCCTTCTAGTCCCTGCATCAGCCCATTTCCAGTCCTAGCAGCCCCCCAACCCAATACCAGTCCTATCCCCCCCTCATCAACCCACTTCCAGTCCTAACCCCCCCATCACCCCATTTTCAGTTTAAGCCCCCCCCCTATAACCCATTACCAGTCCTAACCCCCCACTTCCAGTCAGCCCCCCATAGCCCATTGCCAGTCCTAACCCCCCATCAGCCCACAGTCCATTACCAGTCCTAACCCCATCAGCCCACCTCAAGTCCTAACCCCTCCCCATCAGCCCATTTCTTGTCCCAGCCCCCCCATAGCCCATTATCAGTCCTAAACCCCCCCATAGCCCATTACCAGTCCTAACCCCATCAGACCACCTCCAGTGTTAACCCCCCATCAGCCCATTTCCAGTCCTAACCCCACCCAACAGCCCACCTCAAGTCCTAACCCCTCCCCATCAGCCCATTAGCAGTCCTACCCCCCCCCTAGCCCATTAGCAGTCCTAACCCCCCCTCTCTAGCCCATTAGCAGTCCTAACCCCCCCCATAGCCCATTACCAGTCCTAACCCTCATCACCCCACTTCCAGACAGCCCCCATCAGCCCACAGCCCATTAGCAGTCCTAACCCCCCCTAGCCCATTAGCAGTCCTAACCCCCCCAGCCCATTAGCAGTCCTAACCCCCCCTCCTAGCCCATTAGCAGTCCTAACCCCCCCCCCTCCTAGCCCATTAGCAGTCCTAACCCCCCCTAGCCCATTAGCAGTCCTAACCCCCCCCTAGCCCATTAGCAGTCATAACCCCCCCCCCTCTCTAGCCCATTAGCAGTCCTAACCCCCCCCCTCTCTAGCCCATTAGCAGTCCTAACCCCCCCCATAGCCCATTACCAGTCCTAACCCCCCATCACCCCATTTCCAGACAGCCCCCATCAGCCCACAGCCCATTAGCAGTCCTAACCCCGCCTCGCCCATTAGCAGTCCTAACCACCCCCCACCTAGCCCATTAGCAGTCCTAACCCCCCCCCCCCCCGGCAAATTTAAAAACAGAAAAAGCGGGCTCTGGCTGCTGCCGCAGACGCGGCAGCATGCAGTGTCCCGCGGGGCCCCCTCCGCCCGCTAAGCCCCTCTGCAAGGGCTTTCAGATGCGCTTGTGAGACAGCGTCTCCCCCGCGTCTCTGTTTAAGCCCGCGTCTAATGGGGCTAATGGGAAATTTCCCATTAACCCCTGCGGGCTTAACAGAGACGCGAGGGAGACGCTGTCTCCCTCGCGAATCTGAAAGCCCTTGCAGAGGGGCTTAGCGGGCGGAGGGGGCCCCGCGGGACACTGCATGCTGCCCAGAGCCCGCTTTTTCTTTTTTTGCGGACCTTCACGCGTGCCAGCTGCAAGGCCTTCGCGTGCCACAGCTGGCACGCGTGCCATAGGTTCGCCATCGCTGGTATAGGGCATTAGTCAGTTCTGCGCAAGGTACGGTTTGGTCAGTAGTTTGGTCATAAATGATGACGGGGGTTAGGGTTAGATGAGGAAGGAGTCAGGATCTGAATGCAAACAGTTTAGAGGTGGGTCTTCAATCTGGATTTGAAGAGGGCCAAGGAGGATGCCAGGCGCACAGACGCAGGTAGGCTGTTCCAGGCGTAAGGTGCAGCAAGGTGAAAGGAGCGCAGTCGGGAGTTCGCAGTGCGTGTGAAAGGCATTGCTAAAAGTAATTTGTTAGTGGAGTGCAGATTTTGAGAGGGGATGTAGGGAGAGAAGCGATAAGAGGTAGTTAGGGGCCACAGAGTGGATGCACTTATAGGTTAGCAGGAGAAGCTTGAATTGGATGCGGGATTGAACAGGGAGCCAGTGAAGCGACCTGAGAAGAGGAGTAACTTGGGCATGGCGAGGTTGGCAGAAGATTAGTCGAGCGGCGTGATTTTGTATAGATTGGAGGGGAAGCAGGTGGCTAGCAGAAAGACCAGCAAGGAGTAGGTTGCAGTAATCAAGGCGAGAGGAGATTAAGGAGTGGATAAGTGTTTTGGTAGTGTGTTCAGAGAGGAAGGGGCGGATTTTGCTGATGTTGTAAAGAAAGAAGCGGCAGGTCTTAGCTACAAGCTGGATGTGAGCAGAAAAGGAGAGGGAGGTGTCAATGATAACCCCCAGATTGCGGGCCGAGGGAAGCGGAAGGATAGTAGATCCATCCACATGGATTGAGAGAGGGGGCAGTGGGGGGGAGGAGTTAGGTGGAAAGACAAAGGAGTTCAGTCTTGGCCATGTTCAATTTTAATCGGCGATGAGACATCCAGGCAGCGATGTCCGAGAGACAGGCAGAGATCTTGGACTGGGTTGCTGGGGAAATATCAGGTGTAGAGAGGTAGATTTGGGAGTCATTGGCATAGAGATGGTATTGAAAGCCATGGGAGGAGATGAGCGCGCCAAGGCCTTGGGTATAGAGAGAGAAGAGGAGGGGGCCCTAAGACAGATCCCTGGGGTACTCCTACATGGAGTGGGGTAGGGGAGGAGGAGGAGCCACCAGAGCATACTGAGCATACTCAGAGCATACTGAACAAGCGATGGGAGAGGTAGGAGGAGAACCAGGATAGTACGGAATCCTTGAAGCCAAGCGAGGAGAGGGTGATGAGAAGGTCGTGGTCGACGGTGTCAAAGGCAGCAGAAAGGTCAAGAAGGATGAGGATAGAGTAGAGGCCCTTGGATTTAGCCAGGAACAGGTCGTTTGTGACTTTAGTGAGTGCCATTTCAGTGGGGACGGAAGCCGGATTGAAGTGGGTCCAGGAGGGCCTGGGAGATGAGGAAGTCAAGGCAGGACGGTGGACTGCTCGTTCTAATAGTTTGGATATGAAGGGAAGGAGGGAGATGGGTCGATAGTTAGAAGGGCATGTGGGATCAAGTGAGGGGTGTGACAACAGCGTGTTTGAAGTCAGCAGGGACAGTTGCAGTGGAGAGTGAAAGGTTGAGAATATGAGTGATGGAGGGGACAATGGTGAGGGGGATGGAACGAAGGAGATGGGTGGGGATAGGGTCTGAGGAACAGGTGGTAGGTTTGGAGGAGGAAAGAAGGAGTGTGGTTTCATCATCAGAGATCGAAGGGAAGGAGAAGAGAGTGGCGGGGGGAGTATGGATGGGGGAGGAGGGGAGGTAGATGCGGGGGTAGGGAACTGGAGGGTAATTTTGAGGATTTTGTCATGGAAGTAGTCGGCTAGGGTTTGGGCAGAGAGGGAGGGCGGGATCGGGGGTGGGGGGACCTTGAGGAGAGAACTGAGGGTGTTAAAGAGACAGAGAGGATCAGAGGCAAGGGAATTAGTCAGATGAATGTAGTAGTTTTGTTTGGCAAGTGCTAAGGTTGATTGGAAGGAGCCAAGCATGAATTTGAAATGTAGAAGGTTTTCTGGAGAGCGGGATTTGGACCAGGCTCGTTCGGCAGAACGGGCGCAGATGCGTAAGTAACGGATTGTGGGTGAAAGCCAGGGTTGGGGAGTAGATCGTTTAACAGGATGTGGGGTGGAAGGGGCAAGAGTGTCAAGGGCTGAGGATAGTGTAGCATTGTATGGAGGATAATGCCTCATCGACGGACTCGGATGATAAAATGGAGGAAAGAGATGGAGACATGGTGGAGGAGAGAGTCAGGGGATCAATATTATGCAGATTTCTAAATAGGTCGGAAGAGACAGGACGAGGTTGGGATGGCAGGAGCTGTAGAGTAAAAGTTAGAGGTGATGGTCAGATAAGGGAAGGAATGATTTACGGAAGTTTGAGGGAGAGGAATTGGAGAAGAGTATTAGGTCAAGGCAGTGGCCATGTAGGTGTGTGGGGGCAGTGGAGCAAAGTTGGAGGTCAAACGAGGCGGTAAGAGTGAGAAACTTTGAGGCATGGGGGTCAGAGGGGTTGTCGATGAGAATAAGACTGGGGGAGGAGGGATCCATAAAGGCAGAGAGCCAGAAGTCGAAGTCGGTGAGGAAGGTTGACTTGGATAGTCGGGTGGGCGATAAATAACCGCTACTCGGAGGGGAAGTGGTGTGAGGAGGCGAATGGAATGGACTTCGAAGGAGAGGGGGGGAGTGTGATTGGGGTGGCAGGAGGGGTTGGAATTGGCAAGAGGGAGAGAGCAGGAGGCCAACGCCACCACCGCGACCAGTATATCGAGGTGTATGGGAGAATTGTAGCCGCCATAGCAGAGAGAGGCAATGGATGCGGTGTCGTCTGGGGGAGCCAGGTCTCTGTCAGGGCAAGGAGGTGTAGGGCATTAGAGATGAAAAGATCATGAATAAAAGAGGTTTTTTTAATGACTGAGCATGTGTTCCATAGGGAACAAGTAAACGGGAGAGCGGAGGGGGGGAGGAGAGGGATATGGATAAGGTTGGATAGGTTACGTGCAGATTTCTTATTAGAATAGTGTGGGGGTCTATTTTTAGGGTAGTAGCGAGCTTTAGATGGAGTAGGGTGAGGGTGGGTATGTTTGGGTGTATGTGCTCCCTGAGAGGGATATGAGGGGGGGGGGAAATGAGGGATAAATTTGATGGTGCCGGATAGGTTATGTGAGGGATTATTTTTGGTGGTAGGGTTGGAGTTGATATTTATGGGTGAGTGATTGCGGGATGACTGTGAGGAGGTGGAAGGAGGGAGGAGTGGGATGTGGATGAGATTAGATAAAAGGTACGCGAGGAACTAATCTTTAGAGTGGGAGTGAAATCGGGGGGGGGGACCAGGGTTAGGGTTGATGTTACCTGATGAGAGAAGGAGAATGAGTATTAGAGAGTGAGGTAAAGTGGAGTTAGTACGGCGGAAGCGAGGGTGGGATTGCCTTAAAGAGAAGGGGCAGGTTGAATGCGGGGGATGGTGTGGAGAAGCTCAAGAGCAGGTGCTAGGGTAGGGGGCAGAATGGAGGGAGAAGTGAGGAAGATGGAGAGGGGGAGCTGGGTGAGTGTGGGGGATAGTGTGGAGAGGCTCGAAAGCAGTTGCTAGGTTAGGGGAAAGAGTGGAGGGAGAAGTGAGGAGGGTAGGGGGAGAGGAGGGAGGGTGTTGATAGGAGGGGAGGCAGTTGGGGAGGATGAGGGAGAGAAGGACAATGAGACGTGGGGCCATGGAGGTGGGCAGCAAGGTCTGAGCAAACACTGGGAAGCAGTTCTACGTAACGATGGGTAGCAGTTTTAAGCAACACTGGGTAGCACTTCTAGGCAGTAATGGGTAGCAGTTCTAAGCAACATTTTACATTTTACCAGGAGGGTTTCACTGTCCCAAAGAAACCAGTATTGCCATGTTTCTCCACCACTAGCAGACTGTACACAAAGCAACCAGTAGCAAAGCTACAGGGTTCTGTAATGAGGTTTCACAATAGAAGTTACAAAGAAAATTAAATGCACTTCTGCATCGCTAAGAGCCAATCCAGCAGTAGAGACACGGAGTGACAGCAAGGGGAGGGGGGTGGGGAAGCATGGTGGGGCAAGCACAGAGATCATGCTTCATGAAATGGCTTCCAAAGCTTCTGCATGTCTGCAGAGAGGAGGACTGTATCTGACTTCAAGAAAGCACGGAACACAGACAGACGATCTGTAAAAGGAAAGAAAGGGACTACAGTAGTTGATATGGAAGAGCGGATTGGATAGGCCATATGGTCTTTACCTGCCATCATGTTTCTAAGGCAGTGATGGCTAACCTTTTTGAGCCCGAGTGCCCAAACTGCCGCACAAAACCAAAGAATTTCCTCAAAGTGCCAGCACGTCAATTTGCATAAATATTTGCATAATGCTAACATACACTAACTTTTAGTAAACATGTCTCTTAATGAGTGTATGGATAAAGACAGACTAAAAGATTTCTACATTACTATAATCCAGTGCCAACCGCCAGGCACATTAGGAACTACTACAAACACTGCCCATTTAGAACCAATAGCAAACCCGCCGTATCCTAACAGCACTACCAGGACTCACAAAGCACCACACCATACCTATCAAAAGGCAACACTGCAAATATTAAACCAATACATTTCAGACAACAACAATACATGACCTACTGGGGAAAGAGAACAAGTGGCAATGTCAAAAAGGAATTCATTAAACAGAATACCTCAGCTCAGTTACACAGTTGCAATTGCTCCAGCCACTTTCTTCTGGTTTCTTCATGTTTTCTGCTAACTCTCCATCATCTGCTGTCCATTTGTCCTTTCTTCTCTCTTCTAGTTTTTTTTCCATTCTCTCTCTCTACATCCGCTTTAACATACTAATCTTTCTCCTTTTGCTCTTTCCTCATTCCTATTTCATCCACTCAAATTTTACCCCTCCATCCTCAATCCCCACTTACTCTCCCAATACCCGGCCAATTGTAGATTTTTTATCCCTCCCACACAAAATATTTTTCCCCTCTCCATTTTACTCTCCCAGCCCCATCCCATTCTAATCCTCCCCCAACATCAGCTCCCTTCTAGTTCCAGCCTCACCCAGCATCCATTCCCTTCTAGTCCCTGCATCAGCCCATTTCCAGTCCTAGCCCCCCATCAGCCCATTTCCAGTCCTAGCAACCCCCCATCAACCCACTTCCAGTCCTAAACCCCCATCACCCCATTTTCAGTTTAAGCCCCCCCTATAACCCATTACCAGTCCTAACCCCCATCACCCCATTTCCAGACAGCCCCCATCAGCCCACAGCCCATTAGCAGTCCTACCCCCCCCGCCCGCCCGCCCATTAGCAGTCCTAACCCCCCCAGCCCATTAGCAGTCCTACCCCGCCCGCCCGCCCATTAGCAGTCCTAACCCCCCCAGCCCATTAGCAGTCCTAACCCCCCCCCCTAGCCCATTAGCAGTCCTAACCCCCCCCCTAGCCCATTAGCAGTCCTACCCCCCCCAGCCCATTAGCAGTCCTAACCCCCCCCTAGCCCATTAGAAGTCCTAACCCCCCCCCTAGCCCATTAGCAGTCCTACCCCCCCCCCCGCCGGCCCATTAGCAGTCCTAACCCCCCCCCCCCCCCCCTCTGGCAAATTTTTAAAAAAAAAAAGCAGGCTCTGGCTGCTGCCGCGGCAGATTGCAAGGTCCCGCGGGGCCCCCTCCGCCCGCTAAGCCCCTCTGCAAGAGCTTTCAGATTCGCGAGGGAGAGCATCTCCCTCGCGTCTCTGTTAAGCCCGCAGGGGCTAATGGGAAATTTCCCATCAGTCCCTCGCGTCTAAAGGGGCTGATGGGAAATTTCCCATTAGCCCCTGCGGGCTTAACAGAGACGCGAGGGAGACGCTCTCTCGCGAATCTGAAAGCTCTTGCAGAGGGGCTTAGCGGGCGGAGGGGGCCCCGCGGGACGCTGCATTCTGCCCTTGCCGCGTCCGCGGCAGCAGTCAGAGCCAGCTTTTTCTTTTTTTGCGGACCTTCCCGCGTGCCAGCTGCAAGGCCTTCGCGTGCCACAGCTGGCACGCATGCCATAGGTTCGCCATCGCTGTTCTAAGGTCTGTATGTCTGCATGTCCAAGAGAAAAGGAAAGCAATTCCCTAATTGCTATGTTACAATGAATCTATGTCTATATGATATGGCTGCTGATTCTGTTTCACCCATAAAAAAAACACACACCACATGGCTCAGTACATTTCTAAGGCAATATGGGGAAAGACTTAGTTCTCTGGAACCCCCTTTGTCAAATGTGCAGGTGTTTTGTTTGAGGGGGGGTGGGGTGTTTAACTCTTTTCACTGGTTTTAACTCCATATCAAAATTTATGCCCTGTTAAATTTTCAGTTATTTTTCCTCCCCAGACAGACATTTTTCGACTGCTTTATATATAAAATTCCTTTCCAACACTCAAGTTAATTTGTCAAGAATAAAAACGATGCTTGTATTGTATATTTAAGAATATCACGCGACATGGGTTTTGTGGGCTCATTTTCACTGGTTGTGTCAGACTTTCTAAATGACGTACATACAGTACAGGTTTCTGCGCGTCTCAAGCTAGACTCCCATCTGAAAGCACAGGTACAACAGCACCACAGGTGATATTGCGTGGTCTTCAGTCTTACCCTGTGCAACCTCTCAGAATGCCACACTATCTAGGTGTCACGGAGCACCTTGCCTCCTCCAGCCTGGTTTTCAAGGAGCCATGACTCACAGCTGTCACTTTATGCACAGGCCATGCATGGGGGTGCCTTCCTGCACCAGCACAGGATACAGCTTGCTCTAGCATTACTTACAAAGCTGCTTTGGGAGGCCACTGTGCATCCCGTCTCTCTCTCTCTCTCTCTCTCTCTCTCTCTCTCTCTCTCTCTCTCTCTCTCTCTGCCTGCTCCTTAAGGCTGCAAGTGACCTTCTGCTGCTCAGAGTAGTGACATGTAGGGGTAAGTTCGATCTCCAGCAGCACCCACAGCCCGAGCTCCAGATCAAGTCTAAAAGCACTGCAGATGATCTAACTTCCTACGAACATGTCACCAACTCTAAGCAGCAGGAAAACACACTACACCAAAAGCACTTTTAGTGGTGATTCCATACATCACTGTATCATGAAATGCCCAGTAGCATGGTGCACAACTTCATGAGACTATTAACGTCAAAGCTGATGTTTCATGAAAAGCAAATGAGTAGCTTTGTACAATGGAGGCTTTGGGGTTTTGTTGTTTTTAACCGATCAATGAAAATGAATCCTAGAATGCATCAAAAAGCAGTTCCATAATGTAGCTTTAAAAACCTTAACCTTAGATAATTAATGGTGAGATTTAAACGTTGTGCAATGAATCAAAGCAGTTTACATAGAACAAGGAACATATTACAAGGAACATGAGCTATAACAGATTAGTGAAAGGATATCCATTTGTGAAGGACAGGGGTATGTAACCTAATAGCTGTCTCATTCTGGTTCTCTACTACTGTGAGAACAAATTCCTATAGGCCACAAGAAAGGAGGAGAAGAACCCAAAAGGGTAAAACCCAGAAAGGCAATTAAAAGAAAAAAGAAAAGAAAACTAACAAAATGGAAATCAGTTAGAATACATAAACCTTTATCCTCGTTACTTCCCCATCTCCTCAATCCTGTTTTGCCATACTATCCTGCCCTTCATTAAAATTTTAGAATCTAGGGAAAAAAAACAGGAGATTGGTTAGCTTAAAAAAAAAACCCAAACACACACACACAACCATGACCTCATGTAAATCTAACATTTACAAATTGTAACATATAAATGAGAAGTCCATCTTGAGAGCCTCATGCCTCATTCTCAAATTTCTTCCTTCTTTCCTGAATCAAAACGTCTGGAGTCAGCATTGACTCAACAGCACAAACCACATTTTCCTGAATCAACTTACTCGGATCTGAAAAGATGCAAACTTTGTCTGGAATAGACAGGTTCTCTGTAGGATATAAACAGATGCAGCATTTGGTCATTATCTTGAGTGATAAACGGGGTAACCAGTAATACCCCTCTTTGTGCCTTCTCCATTACAGATGGCTCTAAATAAGCCTAGAAGTCAAAGCTCTCTAGATCAAGAGGATACAGCACAGCAGACCAAATTCAGTCAAATTAGAGCCGTGGTATTCGTGCTCAGTCTTCAAGGCTCCAATGGATCATATTTTCAGGACATATGAATATGCACGAGAGATATGCAAACAATGGAGTTACTGGGCATGCAGATTCATGAAGGGTAGCGTGAAATCCTGGTCCACTGGCAGATCCCAAGGAATGCAAATGAACACCAAGACATTTGAGGGTTCTCGTAAGGATTCTCTAGACGAGCCAAGATGTTCGTCTCAGACCCACACATCTCTTTTCTAAAATCCCCTGCTGTTCAACTTCTCTAGCCAACATACTCGGAGGCACCCACATGCCAAAACTAAAATCAGATGTTCTGGGGTGCAGCACTGGTGACCACGAATCGCCCTGATCAACCAGCTCAGCTACTTCAGAGAAGGAGCCGCTAATGCTCAGCGTTGCTGCCAATGAGCCCTGCAAACACAGGAAAGGCTGCCCACCACAACGCAATGGTTCACTTTCCGAGGCGGAGGCATTTTCTCTGATCCTTGCCAATGGTTGGGCCTCAGGTAATTCCTGAAGAAGCGGGAGGATTGTAGGTTGCTAGGAGAAAGCTGAGCTCCTGGTAAATGAGGGTACATCTCAGACCTCTCTTCTCCTGCCCACTCCAGACCCAGAGAAAGATGTAAAATGTTGATGCCCCAAAGCCGATCAGGGCACCGAGCCTTGCTCTTCCTAAAGATGCCATCTCTGGATTCCCCCCTCAATATAATTTTACCCAGTCTTTCATCGGTTCTCTCTACACCTATCCCATGCACATTTAAAATCTACTAGTGGCAAATCATGCCAAAGCATAACTTTTCTCCTCTTTGGTTTAAAAAAAAAAAATCATATCCAGACTCCTTCCGCATTATTACTACCAAAGTAGTTATCAAAAACTAGTATGGCCCTAGTCCAATTATCTGGCTGGCACATTCCACCATGGCTACTGTGTGTAGACTAGCCCAGCATTCTTGGAAGCCTGATGGAACTGCATGCCAATCTCCGCACACTGGTCTCTGCTCAGGTCTTGAAGACGTCAGAAGGCCAAACCCTCAAGCCCCTTGCCCTCATTTCTTCTACCTGATATTACATTCTGACAGTTTTGTTCACCATTACCTCTGTTGATCAACTAATCCAAGCACATATTAACTGCTCAGTAAAACATTTTCTTAGGCTTCCTCTGCTGTGTCATATGATCCTTTGCTCAATTTTATTTTATACAAAAAAAGTTTAGTCTCCTTAGTTTTGAACCTGTCAAATATTGGCCATTTCTGTCAAATCCCTCTTTCCTCCAGAGAATGATTTGGGGGGAAAAAAAACCCCCACCTAATTAAAAAGGTATTTGCAAGTAGCCGCTGCCATCAGGAATCTCGCATGCCTTACCTTTGGAATTTTCCAGTCTCTGCACATTGCCTTACCCTTGAAGCGACCATTGTCGCACAAGAGCAGGCACCAGTGCTGGAATGACTATACCTTCTTCCGTTATGCTTCAGCCAATCACCAGGTTCACTAAGAAGAGTCGTTGATTCAAATCCTACTCCAACAAGACTAAGCTCTGTTTTAAACAGTAGTAGGCCAAGTTCTGGCCAGTTTAAGAGCAGGATTCCATTGAAGAGTCAAACACCCATTTGAGCACTGCCTACCAGGTCATTGGTTGGCTCCGTTTGTAGACATGCTTCCTGATAAATTTAAAAAAAGGTGTAATGTTCAGGTCCTGTCCTTGCACAACACCTTTGGTCCAGTTCATCTGCCACACTAACCTCATACAGCAGACACAAGAGATGGTAGGCGATGGTAGTATGAATTCAGCCACGTGACCCAGGAGAGGAACTGCATGGGATGAAAGACTAGAGGCACCGTGCCTCGCAGTGGGGTGCAGCAGCTTAGCCATTGTAACAGTAGGTTGAAGCCAGGGTTCAGATCAGTCACCCACAGATTGTACCCAAGGCAGTGGAGGGTGTATGGGTTGCCCAGGGACACAAGAACAAACAGATTGTAAATCTGCTGGGGCAGGGAAATAATAGCACTCTACTATTGTTCCCCTGCAGCTTGGATTTATCAAGAGGAGTATATTTAAAACCCAAATCCAATGGGCCTGAATACACACTAACACAAGGACAGGTACAGTAGCAGGGCATTTGTGTGCCAAGCTAGGACAGTGCGAGACGGACCTCTTGCAGCACCTCAGAACAGAAACTGAGCAAAGGCCAAGGCTCAAGTGCTGGCAGATGCACAGGCAAAAAGGACCCAGTAGCCAGCTGGCCAGGAAGAGAGGAGAAGTAGTACAGCGCTGGGAGTTCAGCACTTACTACAGACTGCCAAGGAGAAACGCCGCTAGTCTCCTTCTATAGAAGGGAACACTTTGGCAAGTAGAGGTTCTTTACTTGCTTGGATACGAATTAAGAGCTGACCCAAGTCAATGCCAAAAAAGCTGAAGACCTATGTTCCAAAAGCATAGCACTAGAAAAGTAATGAATGGACATTTCACTGTCTAAAGCACTAGGATGGAAGAAAAGTACCACACCAGACAAAGACACATCAAGCACCATTTTTTTATTTCTTGAATTTTCAAAACAATACAGAGACAATAAAGAAACAAAATATATAAGGAAAAAAAAGCACAACAAATGAGGAAAATACATAATGCCTTCATTTTAAAACAGATCACAATATATAAAAGGGAGGCAACCCACACAAGAAGAAACATTTAAAACAAAGAAGGCTGTAAGGCCAGCGCTGCCAGCAGAACACACACTATGGTGCCCCACTACAAGCCCCCAGGTTCCCCTCCTTAGAAACAAAACTAGCTCTAAAAGCCATTCAGGTTCAGAGAAATGATAATTTTGCCCCTCAAAGCTAACATAACAAAGAATGAAATTTCAGGAGCCAGGTTTCCCCAAGGAAGAGGGCTCAAGGCCGTAAAGCCAAGAACTCCCTTTGTCGGGCCTGGGTCTGCTTAGAAACATCAGGAAATAAATGTACAACCGAACCTATAAACTGCTCTTGCATACGTCTAAAGTATAAATGCAAAACAGCCACTTTATCTTGCTCAAAGTGAAGGTCACCAACAATGTACAGTACAGCATGTTCTATACCAGCTCCATAGATCGCCCCCAGAAACCCAGTCAAATCTAGCTGTTCGAGGCAGACCAAGGTTCCCAGATCCTCCACTAGATGAGGGCACATAGACGCTCTAGCCACCATTTGGTTCCCCAGCTGTTCCAATCTGGCTTCATGTTGGCCTATCTCATTCCTCTGAACTGAGATAAGTTCTTTAAGAGAAGCCACCTTAGAGGAAATTTGTACCAAATTAGCATTAAGTGATCCATCGAGGGCCTTGAATAGAGTCCCACGGCTCCGCTAGGGTTATTCCCCCCGGAAAGCTCTCCGAGTCTTCCCTCCGGATGACTCCCTCCCTCTCCACACATCAAACTTGCACCTGGAGAAGACTGAGCAAGGGGGAGACTCAGCAAACCTATCACCGGCAATATTACTCTACTTGTGAGCGAAGGATCCAACTCCCCCTCCCGCCCCGCAGGAGAGCTTCCGGGTTGCCGGGGAAGGGCCCTTCTTTGGGGCTTAGCAAGGCCCCCTGTATGCTCCGGTCTGGCAAAGTTTCTCCAGAGCAATCCAAGGCAGACACCAGCTCTCTCACTGGCTGGATGCCGAGCCTATCGCGTGAGCTGACCGCTATCTCCTGCAGCCACTCCTGCCCTTACACTTCGGCATGAAGACAAAAAGGTAGGTCATTCACACCGACACAGCTCTCTGTGCCCACAGCCTCCAGACACACCAAGCACTTCAAGCACAAAAGCTAATACATTTACACAGGCCGATGCAGAAAGCAGACGCTGGTCTAGTGCTATCGGTGCATTGCAAATAGGTGCAAGAAGTTGATAGCACACAACTTCAGCCGCAGCATGCATAAAAAAGGGCTCATATGCAAATCAGTCATGCAATAGCCATGGATTTAAAAACTGCGCAAATGGCAGTGTTAAACTGGGGGAGCAAGCCAAACACATGCTCACAGAAGTCAGCGCAAGTTTGGCATCCTATCCCAGAGAGAAAAAAAAAAAAAAGGGGGGCACCATGTGGCTGATTTGCTTATGCGCCCTGACTGCATTTTGATGTCATCGGGTACTTTCTCCAATGTCTGGATGATCTGAAGGGAAATATTAGACTTCCCCTCAGATGATCCAGGCATCAGAGAAAGCACCCGATGCCATCAAAATACTGTCAGGGGCACATGTTAAAACATTTAAGCCATCTCAAGACCAGGCGTAGAGATATTGGTGCTAAGGCTGGTTATGAAAGTCTCTAGGCGTTTTTCTGCCTAGGGCACAGACAATCTTAGCATGCCATTTTAATACACACAGCACATCAGCATATAATTTAAATACCCCTGGCGTTGTGTGCGTGTTAGCATTTCCTTCGCTGTTTACATGTGCATCCATTCTCTTTTCTGCATTGCACCTGAAAGTGGCATTATCTGTGCTTAAAGGCCGCGCTAGTTTTCTGCATCGGCCCGATCGTTTTCACACAACTTCTTTCCAGCCACGGGGCGACTTGATTAATCTGCAGCAAGGGCAAAAGACATTTAAGATGGTGCACTGGGGACTATGTACATAATTTTGTGAAGTTGTTCGTCTTGATTAGATTGCAAGCTCAGATGAGCAGGGACAGTCTTCATCTATATGTATAGTACTACATATGCCTTTTAACCCTATACAAATTAGTAATAGTAGTAGCAGCACCACCACCATATTTCTGCTTTATTGGTGAGGAAAATGGTGCAAAGAGATGCAAAATCAAGTCATTATCAAAAGAAAGAACAAAAATGTGGAACTGTGGTTCAAAGCTATATAAAAACAGGAACCAGCGTCATTCTCATAGCTTATTCCACCAGAAACTTTGCCATTCTGTACAGACGTCAACAACTTTCTCTTAATAAAAATTAAGACAAGCCAAGTCATCAGCTCACACTCGTGAGCTCCATTACTAAAAAGGAAAAAGACAGGAAAAATGAAATCAGCCCAAGAGCATCATGAGATGATTCAGGCCTAGCTCTGGTTTTAATACAGGAAAAAGTAGTGTGAATATATTATCACTCTGCTGCATCAGTAGAATGGGAGGAGAACAAGCCGAGGATGAACTGAAGTTTCATGAAGACCTGGATATAAGGTTAGCAGTACTTAATATACCGCTTTTCAGTCATCTGTCAGTGTCATGGATACCCCCAAAACAGGAAAGATGGGCATTAACAAGTGAATCAGATGACAAACAGCACACAAGCAGGACAAAACATTTTTTCAGAAACCTGGTAACACAGTTAAATACAGAGCCAGAAGGCAGGTGTTCATTCTAAGCAGGACTGATTCACGAACCTTATGTTTTTTTAAATCTCCATTATGGAAACATTTTAAATGGGATCTACTACTACTACTACTACTACTATTTAGCACTTATAAAGTGCCACGCACGCAGCGCTGCACGGCTACCACATGAGGCAGCTAACATAAGGAGACGGTCCCTGCTCGTCAGAGTCCTGCTCATCGGAGCTTACAATCTAGTTAGAAAAGTACAAAGCATTACAGAGCATTAGTCAATATGGACTGTAGATTGGTCATAAACGTTGATGGGGGTTAGGGTAAGATGAGGATGGAAGTCAGGATCTGAATGCAACGGTGAAGAGGTGGGTCTTCAACCTGGATTTGAAGAGGGCCAGGGAGGGGACCTGGCGCACAGACTCAGGTAGGCTGTCCCAGGCATATGGTGCGGCCAGGTGAAAAGAGCGCAGTCAGGCGTTCACGGTGCGGGTGAAAGGCATTGATAGTAGTAGTTTGTTAGCGGAGCGTAAATTCCGAGAAGGGATGTAAGGAGAGATGAGAGAAAGGAGGTATTGCGGGGCCATAGAGTGAATGCATTTATAGGTTGTTGTTGTTGTTAAGTGCCGTCGAGTCGGAGTCGACTCATGGCGACCCTCTGGATAGCTATCCTAAATTGTGTTCGGTCTTCAGTCAGGCGGCTCATTGTTGACAGACTGGTACCCGTAGCTGCTGTTATTGTAGCGATCCATCTCATTGCTGGCCTTCCTCTTTTGCGTTGACCTTCTATCTTTCCAAGCATGATGTCTTTCTCTAATGATCTCTCTCTTCGCATGATGTGTCCGAAGTATGAAAGTCGAAGTCTTGTCATCTGAGCTTCTAAAGAAAGCTTAGGTTTGATCTCCTCTAGTACCGACTGGTTTGTTCTTCGGGCAGTCCATGGTATACACAGTATTCGCCGCCAGCACCATAATTCAAAGGCATCAATTTTCTTCCTGTCTGTCTTTTTCACTGTCCAGCTTTCACATCCATATGATGTTATTGAAAATACCATGGCATGAACAAGTCGAATCTTTGTATGGAGAGAGACATCTCTGCTCTTGAGAATCTTATCTAGGTCTTTCATAGCCATTCTGCCAAGAGCAATGCGTCGTCTGATTTCTTGACTGCTTGTTGCTTCTTTATTGATAGTTGATCCAAGTAGGTTAAAGTTGTTCACAATTTCAATTTCTTCTCCTTCAACGATGAACCTGTTGATTATGCCAGTTGTCATGATCTTTGTCTTCTTTACATTAAGGTGCAGGCCCATTTTGAGACTATGTTCTTTGATTGTGAGAAGCAAATGTTTCAGATCATCTTCACTTTATAGGTAAGTAGGTGAAGTTTGAACTGGATGCGGAATCAGACAGGGAGCCAGTGAAGCGACTTGAGAAGAGGAGTAACGTGGGCATGGAGAGGCTGGCAGAATATTAATCGAGCAGCGTGATTTTGTATAGACTGAAGGGGAAGGAGGTGGGTCTCAAACATTTAAAGGCAGGGCTCAACAAATCCCAGGTACCAGGTCACCATGGTGACCAGAAATTTGCACCTGAGATTTACTAGCCCCCAATCACAGGACCAAATACAAAGACAAAAGACCCCTTCTGTCTGCCTGTGGGAGATCGGATCACCGCAGACAGAACAGGAGGAAAAGGCTGTAAGTTGTCCATGAGGATCCCATCTCCCATGGGCAGAAGAAAACCAACCAATCAGGGATTCAAATATTTTAAAAAAGTTAGACGGGAGGAGGGGGAGGTTGCAAAAACCTAAGAGCCAGTAACTAAAAATGGAGGGGGAGAGGGAGGGGGAGGAATGAGGATGGGGCATGGAGAGTGCAAGGTGTTGGAGGTGAAAAGGTATGAATACACGAGGGACAAAGAAAAGGGCACAAGGTATGTACACCAAAAAGGTGCACCCCCCCTCCTCCCAGAACACACACAAGCACCCCCGACATACTCTCTCATATATAGGCACCCCACCCATCTACATACTCATAGGAACCCCACCTCTGCACATCACACTGACTGGCTCCGCAGCACACGCACACACATGGGTCCTGCACTTCACCCACATAAGAGGCACCCACCTCCACATTTCATTTACAGATAGCAAGTATGTGTGTGTGTGGTGCAATGGTTGCAGGCCTATCAGAAGTGGATGCACATTGTAGAAACTCTGGCACGGGTCTCACGAGACTTAACATGAGACCAGCGCAAGAGACAACGTTGGTAGGGGGCATGAGGTCAAAAGCACTGGCTCTTAAGATTTTGGTTTGGCTCCTAAATCTGCACAAAATTTGCAAAGGCCAGTTTAAAGGATTTGCAGAACGGATCAATGATTGCTCATTATCAGGTGCAGCATTTACAAGACATCAAAAGTTTAGTTTGCAAGAGGCTTCTTCCATCAGGTGACCAGCCATCCCGTATTATATGGGACAAGCCTGCATTTTAAGGATTTGTCCCTGGAATCGTATTACTGCGGTCAGGACACCTAAACGTCCCCTATTTTAAAACATGTGTCCCACTCCTACACATTTGTACCAGCAGACTCTCTACTCCAGCTGAAATGTTCAGAGGGAAACTCTGAGACTATTTCCAGAGAGAGACACAAACATATACATGCACTCTGTTGTACTTCAGTCACGCACACATTATATTCATCCACCCCACCTCCCCCCCCCCCCCCCCCCACATCAGGTACACACATGCACACTAGCACCTTTTCAGACGGATTGTCTCAGACTGCTTACTGGTGCTGTGCTGCTTCTGCACTTCTCTATTTCAATGCCCCCAGTTCTTGCTTTTCCTACCATTTCTTTTTTCTCAACCTGCAATAGCCTCCTCACATTTTACCCCATTCCTCTTACATTTCTACCCTCTCAGCAACCCCACTCACCCCTACCACGGGACCCACTTATCCCATGGACTTTCTCCCAGACCCAGAAAATCAGCCTACCCTTCCTGTGACTAGTGCAGCCTTTCCATTGGCTGGAACCTACCACTTACTCTGCACAGTGAGGGGAGAGCGCACTGGCAAGCTGTAGAGTGAAACTCAAAAAAAAAAAAAAAAATACCCAGACAATTTAGACATCATTCTGACTAAGACAGCTACTTTACAAAGTTGTAGAATTCTAAAATAATGTAGATAGTTGGTAATTCTAAGCACCCAAGTCCTCAGCACATCTGACAAATCTGTCTCTTCCTCCTCCCCAGGGCACCAGCAACCAGTCAGACAAAGCCAGCCAATAGGGAGCAGGGGGAGGTGGGAGCAGTAGATAGGATAAAGATTTTTTTTTTTTTGTTTGCCAGGTTCCAATGCTCCAACTAAAAGGTGCTTTTCAATCATGAACAAAGTGAGGTCTACAGAAAAAAATCCGACTGCATGTAGAGACTGAAATGTATAATGGATTGTAACATACAATTTTGAGTTAAGTTGCCCAGAATTTTTTAAAATTATCTTAGTGGAAATGTTGCGATTTTGAAGGAAATTCACTCTGTAGAGAAGTATAACGTGTAGGCTTGATTGGCACATTTGTAAGTAAAAGGTATAAACCTAGCCTACTGATTAAAATTTTGGGTTAAAATTGTAATTATAAAACATTTTTTTTTTAATTTTCCTTAACTTTGAACCCCCCCCCCAGCTTGATTGAGTGTCCCGTATTTGATCTTCCAACAGACCTATGATAAAAATACAACCTCAACAAGGCAGACACACTAAAACCACCACTAAAACCAAGGAGGTATGATTAATTTGTTAAAAACTGCAGTCTACATTATTTCAAGGTTTAATTTTAAAACGCCTCTGTCCTATCAGATACATTAAGTTATAGAAACATAGAAACATGACGACAGAAAAAGACCACATGGCCTATGTAGTCTGTCCTTCCATAACAACTACAACAGTCCACTTTTTACCTTTAGAGATCCTCTGTGTTGGTCCCATGCTTTTTTGAATTCAGTTACTGTCCTCATCTCTACCACCTCCACTGGGAGACTATTCCACGGATCCACTACTCTTTCCGTAAAGAAATATTTCCGCATATCACTCCTGAATCTATCTTCCTTCACCCTCGTAGCAGAACTTGCCTTCAATTGAAAGAGGCTCTCTCCCTGAACATTTATGCCACGGAGGTATTTAAACATCTCAATCATATCACCTCTATCCCGCCTTTCCTCTAAGGCAGGGGTCACCAACCTCCAGAGGGCCGCGGGCCGCACAGCCGACTACCGGCAGACTCGCGGGCCGCACACCCCCCCCCCCCCCCGCGAAAAAAAAACCTGCTCATACCTGTAGTTTTATTTTTCCATGTCAGCTCCCTCCCTTCTTCTGCAGCCGCGGCTCCCTGCCTCTTAGGGAACCGCGGCTGTGCTTGTAAAATCATCGCGGAGCCCTTCCTGTCTTGACGGGCTCCGTGCAGCATTGTCCCGCCTCTAAAGGAAGTTGTTTACCACTTCCTTTGGAGGCGGGACAATGCTGCACGGAGCCCGTCAAGACAGGAAGGGCTCCGCGATGATTTTACAAGCACAGCCGCGGTTCCCTAAGAGGCAGGGAGCCGCGGCTGCAGAAGAAGGAGTTGGTGAGTTTGCCTTGGCGGGCCGCACCGGGGTAGAGTCTCGCGGGCCGCACGGAGGGACCTCGCGGGCCGCAGGTTGGTGACCCCTGCTCTAAGGTGTACATATTAAGATCCTTAAGTCTGTCCTCATATGCTTTATAATGAAGCCCACTAATCATTTTAGTAGCCACCCTCTGCACCGACTCCATCCTGTTCACATCCTTTTGAAGGTGCGGTCTCCAGAATTGCACACTATACTCCAAATGAGGTCGCACCAAGTAGGATGAGTTTTATATTCCAGTTCCTGTTGCAAATTTTATTCTGAGTAGTATAGTAAAAAAAATCCATAGACCAAAACACACAATCTTTGGAAAAAAAAATAAGCTTGTTAATACTCTCTCAGCAGAGCACATCTTTAATTTTACACGTTTACAGGAACCTGAGAGCAGTGTGATTGGCTAGAAGCGCTTCCTGGCTGAGCCTATGTACAGTAAGTAAATGTGTTTTAAGGCAGTGTGATTTGTATTAAGTTTAGATTCATCCTCTTGCCACACGGATATGTTTAGGAATATATTTGCAAATGCCCAATGTTTCAAATGCCAACACATTCTGCATCTCTGTCCTCTCCTTCTGCCCATGCCTTCTGCATATTGCAGATTTAGCTTTGTCATCTTTTCTATGACCACTTGTAAGAGGCAGACTACCTAAATACTGGCCCTATCCTGGCAGGGTGAGGGGGTGCGAGTGCTCCCCTCCGCCTGTGGTCCTGGTGTACTCGCCAGCCAGTCTGATTTTCAGGATATTCACAATGAATATGCTCGAGAAGGATTTGCATGTCCACCTCCATTGCAGGCAAAACCGCTCATGCATATTCATTGTGGATATCCTGAAAATCAGACTAGATAGAGGATGCACCGGAACTGGTATAAGAAACAGGGTAGAGACACACTTGGTCTCACCACAAACCACGATGCAACCGCAATCCCTCAGAATCCTCTCTGCACCAAAAGTACCACAACCCACTGCTATCTTCAGCAGGAATTCCAGCTCATCTCCCTTCCCTTCGTTGCTCTGTTCCCTCCTCCACAGCTTTTGTTGGAACTTTCAGCTCTCACTGATCCTTATTCTTTCATCTCCACATCATCTCTGTAAACAGAAGGCGTCTCAAACCTATCATGGAGGTTCCACAATCAGGTTTTCAGGATAATCTTCAAAACAACATTTCTTGGCCTTTGCACCAAGATCAAACGTTTAGCAGCCTACGTGCAAATTTTCACGCAAATTTACAGTGGATATCCTAAGAAACTACCTGTAGAGACTCTGGCACAGATTTGGGAAGTCTTGCTATGCTTCCTTTCCCATCCCTCCATTACTCTCTTTCTCTCTCCTCTCCCATTTGCTCAGTGTTACTTTCCAAGCATCTAAGCCTGCATATGTGCTCCCTCGCATCTCAGCGTCCATCTTTCCCTTACTTAGCTGAGCATATTGCACCAGTGCCTACAGCTCTACTCCATCAGTGTGAACACATTCAGATGTGCGAGTCCTTCCTACATGCTAGCCTAGCAATACATGACATCAGTTAAGAGGACGCACCAATCTGTAAGATATGAACATGCTCGGTGCCAGTACAGAGCTGTTGGAAACAGCAGGACATATTGCCGTTTTTCCTGCTAGCAAAGCATTGCAAGATGCACGGGTCTAAATATGGGCTGGGGAACGGACAGACACACCAGGGCATGTCCAACATGCCCAACGGGGGCATATCGGGCTGAGCAATGGATTAGGCTCCAGACTGCTCTCGCCAGCATTGAGGGCCCTAAACCAGGGCTTCCCAAAACCTGCCCCGATGACCCCCAGTTGATCAGCTTTTCATGATATCTATAGAAAGGCTATTTATGTGGTGGGAAGGGATGTGGAAGTGAAAAAACCATCTTGAAATATAGGTCAGTTCTAGAAGAGATGCTGTGAACATGTGAAGCAGACGTAATTCCATATATTATCACCCCTCAAAATGGACGTAATTGTTAAAAACAGACACAAAGAAGGAAGCACAGGAATGCACAGGGATTGATATTCACATGCAGCAGGAGGTGCCGTTTTACAAAATGTTCACATGGGGGAGGGGAACCAATGGGGGAAACCCAGCAATTTACACATGTAAGTGGCAACACATACTTGCATGTGTACCTGGACAGTTTGCAATCCTAGATGTGTAGATGTTGCTAATTAGAGAGGACTCTTTACAGGAGGGATTAAGGGGGATATCCCCATTCCCCCAAAATGAATGGAAAGGGGTGGCCCAAAAGGATCGTTTTTCAAATACCTAGTCGTGCAACAGAGCAGATGTAAATCCAGATGGGGACAATTTGGGGCTTACACATGCATTTTCCATATGAAATGGGGAATACAGATGTGTATATCTTAGTCCCACCCAGGCCATGCCCCCTGACTTTCAACATGGTACGGTCAAGTCAACCATGTCTAAAGCGAGATGTTAAAATGGCCATGTACACATGCATACAATTTATGGTTTATTTAAAAAACAAACTTTCCCACCTTTCAGAAAAAGCAAAGTGCTTCACAACCAAACTTAACAAAAAGAACTCCAAAGCAATTAGATAGGAAAGAGAAAAATAAAAGTGTAGACTTAGATACCCAACTGCCACTAGGGCTTTTCAAATAAAAATAAAATTTCACGTTTAAATCATGAATCGGGCTTGTAAAATAACCCCCATAATGAATATGCATAGGCTCAGCACTTAAGATATGCAAATTTACCTCATATCTGCTGTTCCACAGGGCTGCTGTTATTCAAGTCCCATAGTGACTATTTTTTTCCTGTGAACACACTGCACGCTGTCCTGGATGACATGTGTATTGATCAAGAATTGGTAGCGATTAGTTTCAAGCTAGGCTGATATTTCAGCAAAACAGGAATTAACGATAGACTTATCGGTGAGTTTCAGCCTAAAACTGTTGCAGGGTAGTAGACTGGGAGCCCAACAGAGGCTTCAAGTCTTGATGTACAGCTCTTCCCTTGGGATTAGGGAATTTAGAGAGGAATCCAAAACCAACTCCTAAGCATGCCAAAATTTCAGCCATGGTACAATCTTCTCCGATATTTGTGCGCTTTGTCACATCAAGCCATTTATTAGCACGGAAAGATAGGACTACATTGGTCTTTCTTTCATTACACCTAGGATCAGCTACCATAATGCTCTGTATTAGTGATTTTTCCAAAAAGAATAAATGCATTTACAGTCCATATGAGATGGACTATTGTATTCTGTATTTTCTAATATGAATAAAATCTTAAATACATATAAAGGTTTACAACATACAATTGTTTTGATTTTAAATTGCAAATAATTCTGGGCTGATCGGAAAAAGTGGTCATGGCAAGTTTTAACAAACTGCTAACCAGCTGAAGGGTCACCAGGACAAGTTTGGAAAGCCTTGCCCTCGCGGCTACTCAGTTCAGAGCATAGCCTTAGGCAAAAGAAAAAAGTATGACTTCTACAAGAAGCCAACATAAGCACAGTCTTACAGTTTCCCTTCATTACTCAAGGAAATGAGTCACAGACTTCCAAACAGCTCACTGCTATACAGCAGGAACCAGAAAAATTCAACTGGTCAGAGCAGCTCTCAGCTGAATGGTCCCCGGAATTTGCAGCTCTTGATTCAGGGAGATGGAGAATTCTAACTTAATTAAACCTCGATCCCTTTTGCCAGAGAAATGGTAATTAGGCCTTACCTGCTAATTGCTTTTCTCTGATCAGAGAAAGGCTGAACTTTTACAGAGCTCTGCTAGTGAGTGGATTTTTGCCTCCTGGGACATCTTACTGTGAGTTCTAGCTGTTTATTTAATTATTTACTGTTTGTCTAACTGTTGTTTGTTTAATTATTTAGTGGTGTGCTAATTCAGCCTTCTCAGCTGTACTTACCTTGCCTCTCTCAATTAACTGGGCCTTGTGTGGTAGCCATTTTGAATTAATCTCTCTCCCCAGAGCCTGCTGTTAAGCTTTTCCTGTCCTTGCCTGCCTGAGTGACTCCTCCCCCTGTGTGTGTGGTAGCCATTTTGAATTAATCTCTCTCCCCAGAGCCTGCTGTTAAGCTTTTTCCTGTCCTTGCCTGCCTGAGTGACTCCCCCCCCTGACCCCCTCCCCCTGAGGTATCCTGTAACCTTGTTCCTGTTTTCTCCACGTGTGCATAGGCTGTTTTAGTTTGCTTTTCTCTGATCAGAGAAAGGCTGAACTTTTACAGAGCTCTGCTAGTGAGTGGATTTTTGCCTCCTGGGACATCTTACTGTGAGTTCTAGCTGTTTATTTAATTATTTACTGTTTGTCTAACTGTTGTTTGTTTAATTATTTAGTGTTTGTCTTAGTGGTGTGCTAATTCAGCCTTCTCAGCTGTACTTACCTTGCCTCTCTCAATTAACTGGGCCTTGTGTGGTACCCCCATCCCCCTGCTGAGGGTTCAGGACAGGGTACCTTGTAACTGCCCTCTTTAATAGGACTTATCTCCCTCCCTCCCCTGGGGTAATTGTAGTTTTATAGGTACTTGGACATCTTAGAGGAAAGGGGCTGCTCTCAGGTGCAGCTCTTCATCCAAATCAGTCATACACAGAGGACCTGTGATTAATTAGTTTCAGGTACACAGGGTGTATTAGGGGTATTAGATACACTTTTATTAGTATAAGCATCTACACCAATCCTTATTATATACCGCTTTAAAAGACCTAAACACAAGCTTTAAACTAAGATGCAGTCAGAGGTCCAGCAACGAGATGGGGGTTCTCCAGTCTTTTGCATCGAGTGTCACATGTATGATTATCTCCCAGTTGGTGAGAGGTCCTACATATGCACTAAGTGCAGGGAGCTCTTTGCTCTCAGGGAACGAGTCCGTTCTCTAGAGGCTAGAGTAGCAGACCTGGAAGACATAAGAAAGACAGAGAAGTACATGGACGAGACCTACAGGGATATAGTCCTGAAGTCCCACCTCCAGTCTGGCAGCATCCCTGTTGCCATGGAGGAGAGAGGTCACGTGACAGGAGAGCATCACCCTGGTGTGGCAGGAAGTGATCCTGTAACTAGGACCTGTCCTCCAGGTGATGTAAAACCCTCTCGCACCGAGGACGTTTCTCCAGGGCCATGTCCCCATGAGGGGAGGGTCAGGACAGCTGTTATAGTTGGTGATTCAATCATTAGGAATGTAGATAGCTGGGTGGCTGGTGGACGTGAGGATCGCCTGGTAACATGCCTGCCTGGTGCGAAGGTAGCAGATCTCACGCACCGCCTAGATAGGATCATAGATAGTGCTGGGGGGGAGTCTGCTGTCTTGGTACATGTTGGTACCAATGACATAGGAAAATGTGGTAGGGAAGTTCTGGAGGCTAAATTTAAGCTTTTAGGTAGGAAGTTGAAATCCAGAACTTCCAGGATAGCGTTCTCCGAAATGCTTCCTGTTCCACGTGCAGGACCCAAAAGACAGGCAGAGCTCCGGAGTCTCAATGCGTGGATGAGACAATGGTGCAAGGATGAGGGTTTTGGATTTGTTAGGAACTGGGGAACATTCTGGGGAAAGGGGGGGCTCTTCCGAAGGGATGGGCTTCACCTTAATCAGGATGGGACCAGACTGCTGGCATTAACCTTTAAAAAAGAGATAGAGAAGCTTTTAAACTAGAAAATAGGGGAAAGCCGACAGTCACCCAGGAGCGCACGGTTCGGACAAAGGTATCCTTGAAGGATACTACCAAAAGCAGTGAGGTTCCAAAAGGGAGTATAGTAGCCCAAATGCCCTTGAGTAAGGAGCAGACAGAGCATAAAGATTCCCAATTACCCATGCCTACCAATAGCCAGATTAATATTAATAAAATGCAGTCTCTAAAATGCTTGTATGCCAATGCTAGAAGTCTAAACAATAAGATGGGAGAATTAGAATATATAGCATTAAATGAGAGGTTAGATATGATTGCACTCTCAGAGACATGGTGGAAGGAGGATAACCAGTGGGACACTGTGATACCTGGATACAAACTATATCGTAATGATAGAGCTGAACAAATTGGTGGAGGGGTTGCGCTCTATGTTAGAGAGGGCATTGAGTCAGAAAGGATTAAAGTTTTGCAGGGAACAAAATATGCTGTAGAATCTCTATGGATTGAAATTCCATTTATGAAGGGGAAGGTGATGGCAGTGGGAGTATACTATCGACCACCTGGCCAGAATGAACAAATGGATGATGAAATGCTCAAAGAAATCAAGGAAGCTAACAAAAGCCACAACAGAGTAGTAATAATGGGTGATTTCAATTACCCCGGTATCGACTGGGACAGTGTCACAGCAGGACAAGCTAAAGAGATAAAGTTTCTAGATGAAATAAATGACTGCTTCTTGGAGCAGCTGGTTCATGAACCGACCAGAGGGGAAGCCATACTGGACCTAGTCCTTAGTGGAACGCCAGATCTGGTGCAAGAAATAAGGGTGTTGGGACCACTTGGCAATAGTGATCATAGTATGATCATGTTTGATTTAATCAGTGGAGGACAGATAGTAAAGGAATCCACAGTACTACCTTTTAACTTTCAAAAGGGTGACTATGATAGAATGAGGAATATAGTTCGGAAAAAACTAAAAGGAGCGGTTCCAAAGGTTAAAGACTTACAGCAAGCTTGGGTGTTATTTAAAAATACTATCCTCGAAGCCCAGACCAGCTGTATTCCACGCATTAAGAAAAGTGGAAGAAAGTCCAAAAAACTGCCAGCATGGTTTAAAGGTGAGGTCAGAGAGGCTGTTGCTGCCAAAAGAGCAACCTTCAGAAAATGGAAAAAAGAGCCAAATGATGAAAACTGGAAACAGCACAAGCACTGGCAAGTTAAATGCAAAGCATTGATAAGGCAGGCAAAGCGGGAATTTGAGAAGAAACTTGCTACGGAAGCAAAAAACACGAAATAAAGACTTTTTCAAGTACATTCGTAGCAAAAGGCCTGTGAGAGAGTCAATTGGACCATTAGATGATAGAGGGGTAAAAGGGGCAGTAAGAGGAGACAAGGCTATAGCAGAGAGACTGAATGAATTCTTTGCTTCGGTCTTTACTGAGGAAGATGTAGGGGTGTTACCCAAGACTGAAGTGGTATTTAAAGGTGATACTGCAGAGGAATTGAGAGAAATATCGCTACACCGGGAAGATATATTACAACTATTTGATAAACTGAATAGTAGCAAATCACCTGGACCGGATGGTATACATCCCAGAGTGTTGAAAGAACTGAAATATGAGATTGCAGACCTGTTATTGGTAATCTGTGAACTTTCATTAAAATCATCTGTAATACCTGAAGATTGGAGGGTCGCCAACGTAACACCAATTTTTAAAAAGGGTTCCAGGGGTGACCCGGGAAATTACAGACCGGTGAGCCTGACGTCAGTACCAGGGAAAATGGTAGAAGCCATCATAAAGAACAAAATTACACAGCATGTAGATAGTCATGGCCTAATGGGAGACAGCCAACATGGCTTTAGACAAGGCAGATCTTGTCTTACTAATCTGATCTGTTTTTTTGAAGGTGTGCATAAACAGGTAGACAAAGGTGAGTCGGTTGATATAGTGTATCTGGACTTTCAGAAAGCTTTTGACAAGGTCCCCCATCAGAGACTTTTGGCGAAGCTAAAAAGTCATGGGATAGGAGGCAGTGTACTATTGTGGATCGGGAACTGGTTAAAAGATAGAAAGCAGAGGGTAGGGCTAAATGGCCAATATTCCCAATGGAAAAAGGTGAATAGTGGAGTACCCCAGGGATCTGTACTGGGTCCGCTACTTTTTGACATATTCATAAATGACCTGGAAAAGGGAATAACTAGTGAGGTAATCAAATTTGCAGATGACACAAAACTGTTTAAAGTTGTTAAAACCCAAGAGGATTGTGGAAAACTGCAGGAGGATCTGGATAAATTGGAAGACTGGGCATCCAAATGGCAGATGAAATTTAATGTGGACAAGTGCAAAGTTATGCACCTAGGAAAGAACAACCCACACTATAGTTACAAGATGCAAGGCTCCACATTAGAAACCACCACCCAGGAAAAAGATTTAGGAGTCATCGTGGATAACATGTTAAAACCCTCCGCCCAGTGTGCAGCGGCGGCCAAGAAAGCAAATAGAATGCTAGGTATCCTAAGGAAAGGGATGGAGAATAAAACAAAGGATATTATAATGCCTCTGTATCGCTCCATGGTACGACCGCACCTTGAATATTGTGTGCAATTCTGGTCACCGTATCTTAAAAAGGACATAGAGTTATTAGAAAAAGTACAGAGAAGAGCCACCAAATTGGTGAAGGGGATGGAAGGCTACTCCTATGAAGAGAGGCTAAAAAGTTTAGGGCTCTTTAACCTAGAAAAGAGGCGGCTGAGGGGAGATATGATAGAGGTGTATAAATTAATGAATGGAGTGGAACGGATAAACGTGGATAAATTGTTTACGCTATCAGAATATAGAAGGACTAGGGGGCATGTAATGAAGCTACAGGGTAAACTATTTAAGACAAATAGGAGAAAATATTTCTTCTCTCAACGTGTAATCAAACTCTGGAATCTGTTACCGGAGGATGTAGTAAGGGCTGTTAGTATAGCTGGGTTTAAAAAAGGTTTGGACAAGTTCCTGGAGGAAAGGTCCATAAACCACTATTAAAAAGGGACCCAGGATATCAATGCTTGGCCTAGTACAAGCACTGCAGAACCTGTGTCTTTTGGGGAAACTGCTAGGTACGTATGACCTAGATTGGCCACTGTTGGAAACAGGATACTGGGCTTGATGGACCTCGGTCTGACCCAGTATGGCATTTCTTATGTTCTTATGTTCTTATGTTCTTATGCTGTTCCTGAAGGAACGACAGTCCAGTCCCTTACTTCTGGGTTGCGTAACCCTTCCAGCAGCTTGGAGGCTGAGCCCAACCTTTTTGGGGATGGAGCGGTATAAATACCACTGGGACCACCCCCTAACTCCAGTATTCGAATGAAAAAGCAGACCTAACAAACTTTCGTAACACACTATATAGCTAAAAGATCTAAAGAAAAATTGACCATAACTAAAACCTTTTTTTTTTTTTTTTTTTTTTGGAATAGCATAGGGAGGATGGGAGGGATGGCCCCGGACGGAGGGGGTTTGCCGGGGCTAGTCGCCCCTGGCCTGGGTTCGTTCCGATGCTTCAGACTAAACAATACTCTTAACTTCAGCCGGAAACGGGAGGGATCAGGGACTGGACTGTCGTTCCTTCAGGAACAGCAATTAGCAGGTAAGGCCTAATTACCATTTCCTTATCGTCACTCCAGTCCAGTCCCTTACTTCTGGGATGTACCAGAGCAGTTCAAAGCTGGGTGGGATCCGGCATACCGGAACGAAGAACCGCCAGGCCAAACCGAGCGTCCGCTGCACTCTGGACGTCCAACCTGTAGTGCTTGGTGAAGGTGTGGAGGGAGGACCAAGTCGCCGCCCTACAGATATCCAGTGGAGGAACTAGGCTGAACTCCGCCCAAGAGGTAGCCTGAGCCCTCGTGGAATGTGCCCGCAGGCCCATGGGAACTTGCTTCCCCTTCAGGATATAGGCGGAGGCGATTGCCTCCCTGATCCACCTAGAGATGGAGGCCTTGGCCGCCGCTTCCCCTTTGTGCGGACCCCCGAACTGAATGAATAGTCGCTCGGATTTTCTGAAGGGCGCTGTGCGGGAGAGGTATCGCTTCAGGGTCCTGCGAATGTCTAGTAGGTGAAGCTTGTCAGCCCCACTTTCCTGCCCTTCCGTTGCGAAGGCCGGGAGGGTAATTGTCTGGTTCACATGGAAAGGGGAGGAGACTTTGGGCAAGAAGGATGGAACCGTGCGCAGCACCACTTTATCCCTGAGGAAGGACAGAAAGGGGGGCTGCGAGGACAGTGCTTGTAGTTCCGAGATTCTTCTGGCCGAGCAGATGGCTATAAGGAAAACTGTCTTCAGGGTTAAATCCTTTAGGGAGGCATTCTTTAATGGCTCAAAGGGATTCCCTATCAACGCATTTAGCACAAGGTTAAGGTCCCAGGGGGGGATGACTGACCTTCGTTGTGGTCGTAGCCGACTAACTGCCCTTAAGAACCTTGCGACGTCCGCGTGGGCCCCTAGGGGTTTGCCTCGGACCTTGCCCCTGTAGCAAGCGATGGCCGCAAGCTGGACCCTTAAGGAACTGTGGGCCAGACCCTTGTCAAACCCTGCCTGCAGGAATTCCAGGACCTCCGGAACAGAGGCCGAGAGTGGTTTCTTTCGGCGCTCCGCACACCAGGATTCGAAGATGCGCCAGACTCTCACGTAGGAAAGACAGGTCGAACGCTTCTTGGCCTGCAGCAGAGTTGAGACTACTGCCCCTGAGTAACCTCTTTTCAGGAGCCGTGCCCTTTCAATAGCCAGGCCGTAAGCGAGAACCGCTCCACGTGTGGCATCAGTACCGGGCCTTGCCTTAGTAGATCCCTTTTGCAAGGGAGGCGCCACGGCTGGTCGGCGATCATCCTCACCAGATCCGCATACCAGGGTCGGCGAGGCCAATCTGGGGCTATGAGGATTACCAATCCCTGGTGAGACTCTATCCGCTGGAGCACTTTTCCGATCAGAGCCCACGGCGGGAATACATAGAGAAGACCCTCCGAAGGCCACTTCTGGGACAGGGCATCCAAGCCCTCGGACATTCTTTCCCTCCGCCGACTGAAGAATCTGTCCACCTTGGCTGACGAGAACCGTGCCATGAGGTCCATGACTGGCACTCCCCACCGAGCTTCTATTTGGTTGAAGGTCTCCTGTTCCAGTTCCCACTCCCCGTGGTCTATCTTGCATCTGCTGAGGAAATCGGCCGTGACGTTGTCCGTTCCGGCCACGTGCTGTGCTGATAGCGCCTGCAGATGGATCTCCGCCCACTGTAAGAGGGTGTCCGCCTCCTTTTCGAGAGCGGGGCTGCTGGTGCCTCCCTGGTGATTGATGTAGGCCACCGCGGTGACATTGTCGGAGAGGACGCGAATTGCTCTTCCTTGAACTAATGTCTCGAGAGCTTTGAGCGCCAGGGTGACGGCCCGCAACTCCAGTCTGTTGATGGGCCACTGCGATTCCAACGGTGTCCAGCGACCCTGTGTGAACTGATCTTGGCAGTGTGCCCCCCAGCCCGATAGGCTGGCATCCGTCGTCAACAGTAACCACCGAGGGGGTTCGAGAGGCATCCCGCGGTCCAGGTTCCTTGGGTTTTTCCACCAGTATAGTGCCTGTTTGGTCCGCGGAGCGCACGGTAACTGTCGAGAGAGAGGATGATGCTGGGGGGACCACCGACGCAACAGAGAACGCTGCAATGGGCGCATGTGGGCCCTGGCCCATGGTACTACTTCTATTGCCGCCGCCATTGTTCCCAGAAGCTGAAGATAATGCCACGCCGAGGGGCTTCTTCTGGCTAGAAACTGCGAGACTAGGAGCCTTAAATCCCTTGATCTCGTTCGTGACAAGAAAACTCTTCCGCTGTTGGTGTCGAATCTTGCCCCGAGGTACTCGAGTTCCTGGGAGGAGTCAGTCTGCTCTTTGTACGATTGATGACCCAACCCAAGTCCTCTAAAACCTGGATTACTCTGGCCGTTGTCGAGAGACTTTCTTCTTCGGATTTTGCCCGGATTAGCCAATCGTCCAAGTAAGGATGAACTAATATGCCCTCCTTCCGAAGGAAGGCCGCTACCACTACCATTACCTTGGTGAATGTTCTGGGAGCCGTAGCTAGGCCGAATGGAAGGGCCTGAAATTGAAAGTGGCCTCCTGGTACCGCGAATCTCAGGAACTGCTGATGGGACTTCCTGATTGGGATGTGCAGGTAGGCTTCTGTCAAGTCGAGGGATGTTAGGAACTCCCCTTCCCTTACGGCTGCTATGACAGAACGTAGAGTCTCCATCCGGAAGTGGGGTACCCTGAGGCAGCGATTTACCTGTTTTAGATCCAGGATCGGTCGAAGGGAGTCTTCCTTCTTTGGTACCACAAAATAAATTGAGTACCGACCCGATCCTCGCTGGTTTGGTGGAACGGGGATTACTGCCCCGAGAGCTAATAGGCGGGCGAGAGTCGCCTCCACCGCCGCCCTCTTTGTAGCGGAGCCGCAGGGAGAGCGGACAAAGGCCGAGGGGATTTGTTCTGCGAATTCGAGAGCATAGCCCTCTCTGATCACTTCTAGGACCCATTGATCGGACGTGACTCGGGACCAGGCGGGAAGGAAGAGCCTCAGGCGGCCTCCAATCGGGTGCCTTCCCTCCTGGGCCCCCGGCCTCTCATTGTTTTCTGGACCCCGAGACGGAAGAAGAAGAGGCTGTTCCGAAACCTCGGCCAGCTCCCCGGAACCCTCGGAAACCTTGTCCCCTTGGGGGAAAACGGGTCTTGGAAAAGGGAGCTGACCTGGCTGGACGAAACCTCCGTGGTTCCCTAGGCTGGGTACGTAAGGGGGGTAGGGAGCGCCCCTGTTTTTGCCTGTCTTCTGGGAGCCTGCCTCCCTTTGACTCCCCCAGGTCCTTAACTAGCTTTTCCAAATCTTCGCCAAACAACAGTTTGCCCTTAAAAGGAAGACGGCTCAGGCGCGCCTTAGAGGAAGCATCTGCTGCCCAATTCCGTAGCCAAAGATAGCGTCTAGCCGCCACCACCGAGGCCATGTTCTTGGCTAGGCTTCTGATGAGATCATACTGGCTATCCGCCAAATAGGCTGCTCCAGATTCCACCTTAGCCGAGTTGGCTTGCGCTTCGGCCGTTGATCCCTCTGTTGACTGGATCTGTTGTGCCCACCTTAAGCAGGCCCGAGCCACCCAGGCTCCTGATACTGAGGCCTGCAAGGCAAGGGCGCTGATGTCAAAAGCTTGTTTCAGGAGCGTATCCAGTTTCCTGTCTTGAGCATCCCTTAGAGCCGTGGCTCCCTCCACTGGGATAGTGGTCTTCTTGGTGACTGCTGATACCGCCGCATCTACTCTGGGGGACTTCAGCAGTTCTTTATCTGACTCAGGGAGAGGGTAGAGGCGAGACATGGTTCGTACCCCTCGCAAGCCTGATTCTGGTTGATCCCATTCCTCTTGTATCATCTGACGTACCACTCTGTGGACAGGGAAGACTTTCTGGGACCTTCTGACGGCCTGAATCAGGGGATCCTCTAGAGCCTCCTCCTCTGTTGGGGAATCAGAGGTAACATTGAGGGCCTTTAGGGACTCATTGATTAGAGAAGAGAGCTCTTCACGGCGGAACACCCTGACAATGCGAGCATGGTCCTCTTCCGGGATCTCCCCTTCTTCCAGCTCCTCGTCTTCCTCCTCTAAGTCCCTTTCGGAACCCTCCTCCTCTGGAGTGCCCTGGGACAGGGGAGGGAGGATCTCTTCACTTATTAGCCTGGTGCGCTTGTGGGGTATCCCTGAGTCCTGACCGCTCGCTCTCCTAGGTTTGTCTAATCTGGCTTCTGCTGGCGGACCTGTATCGCCTGGGCCAAGCCCCTGCCTGCGCCTGCAGTAAGCTTGGTGAAGCAAAAGGATGAAGTCTGGGGAGAAGAGCTCTCCGACCCCTTCCTCCAGCGTGGCACGGGATAGAGGGGGTGAGGGAACCTCTGTGCTAGTAGCCGGAGGTAACTGACCCCCCCCCTTCCGCTACCAGGGATTCCCCAGGCACCTGAGGTGTTTGGGACATGGTCAAACTGATTTCCTGCTCTACAGAGGTAGACGCTGCCGCACATGGCCTGCAGATTCCCGTCTCAGTGGGGGTGCCCCTCCGTGTGCCACAGGATGGGCACTTTGCCTTGGTAGCCATGCTTTCCAGTCGGCTCCGAAGGCTGTGCTTAGTGGCAGGACTAATCAATTGGCTGTATGAGAGAAAAAACTGAAAAGCAAAACCCAAAGCAAAACTGAGGGCAAATCAGGGGTCCCACTCCAGGGAATTGCTGTGGGAAGAAACTAGTTAACCCCTGAGCCTTCCTCTGTCCTAAGAAAGGTCAGCAATTTTGTTGAAGAGATGTGATCCACAGCGAGCTATTTAATTTAAAATAACCTAAAAATAGCATAAGAATAGCATAAAAATAACTTTAAACTAAATAAAGGTAAAGTAAAACCGACAATGATAATACTTGCTGTTTGTTGAACCGGGAAAGCCGCGATTCCACTCCGTTGGCTCTACACGTGTTAGGCCGCGGCCACGTGGAGTCCGAAACGGAGGATCGCGCTTCTGCACGCTGCCCTGTTATGCAGGCCTGCTAGGAGGGAGCGTTCTCCGCGTCGCCGACTGCAAGGGCTGCCGCCGCTAGAAATTCCTCCGGAGGAGGGAGGCTTCAGCTGCCGGACCCGTGAATCGCCGCCGCACCCCGCTGCTCCAGGGGGGGGGGGGGGGGCGTCAATGTCCCGCTCGTGTCTCTGCCTCTAGCGCTCAGCCGCCTTTGGGGCTTCGGCGCGAGGCAGGGCTGCTCCTCGAGGGTGCTGAAAAAACAAGAAATCCCCCCAGCCGAGGAAGAGGGAGATCTTTTATCCCCCTGCAGCAGGCAGCTCCGGTGTCCCCTCCGGTCTCCGGCCCGGTCGGAAAGGGAGGGAGGAGGGGGAGGGAGAAGCAGAGGGATTGCAGAACTTAAAGGTACAGGCACTAAAGGAAAAAACGAGCACCTTAACTAAAGAAAGAAAATAAATAATTAAAGAATTCAGCAATTAAATAAAATTAAATAACATTAATTAAGAGAAGGCAGGACTCCAGTAAGCCCTAGGCTTACGGAACCCTCCAGCTGCTTGGAGGCTGAGCAATACTGGAGTTAGGGGGTGGTCCCAGTGGTATTTATACCGCTCCATCCCCAAAAAGGTTGGGCTCAGCCTCCAAGCTGCTGGAAGGGTTACGCAACCCAGAAGTAAGGGACTGGACTGGAGTGACGATAAGGAACAGATTCTGTCTGGAGGACCCAAAAGTTAGAAGATAAGCCTATAGAACCCGGAGAGGCCACGAGTTCCATAGCTTTCCTGTTCAGCACAGTTACTTACCTGTAACAGGTGATCTCTGGGAACAGCAGGAATAAGTCTTCACATATGGGTACGTCGGTACCGACGGAGTCTGCGCAGGAACATTTCCCAGCGTCCAATCAGAACACTTTTGGAAGCATCCCAACACGCCTGCGTGCTGCCTTCCCGCCTTTCCCAACTGCCTCTCCTCAGTTAAGTTTTAAAGCTGAGGCAAAGAGAGAGAGAGAGCAAGGAAGGGAAAGATAGAGAAATGCAACTCCTAGGGGAGGTGGGTGGGTTGTGAAGACTTACTCCTGCTGTTCCCAGAGATCACCTGTTACAGGTAAGTAACTGTGCTATCTCCAGGAACAAGCAGGAATGAGTCTTCACATATGGGGACTCCCAAGCTAAGATGCCCGGAGGGAGTCCTAGCATGTTGCGAATCTAGAAAGAGCCATGCTACTCCTCAGAACCTCAGGCATCCTGGGGATGGAGTGTAGGAGTTGAATTACAGAAAAGATGCTGTGGAACAGCTGGACTAGAACAGGACTTCTATAGAGGAAGACCCTGTATAGAGGGCATTTAGTAGTAAAATACTGAGTGCAATATTCTAATATGGGCCTCCCTTGGTAGCATTGTAAAGTGTCTATTGAGGCTCATATGGATCTGTTAGAAGAGCCAGTAGAAGATTCACAAGGAGTACCTCACTGAGAAATAGAGGTAATAACTGTAGAAAAAACAAGTGGAGGTCAGAACCCTTCAGGGTGAAAAATAGCCCCAGGGGAAACTGGGATAGTATAAAGAGGTAGGGCTTCAGCGGAAAACGCAGAAGGTACTATTAGATAAAGCTTAAGCTCTTTTGGCCCAAGAACAGTACAATCCTAGGACCAAAAGGAAAATGAGTCTGACCCATCTGGACTGGCAATGGAATTAGTCCATGTAGGAGAGAAAGGGTATGGAGACCCCTGTATCTGATAAGAAAGTAAGGACAGACTTAGGAAGCGTTAAGCTTTAGATTAAATGAAGTTCCGCAATGTCTTTCCTAAATGGGGTCAATTAGGAAAGAAAAAAAAAAAGGTACATGGAGAGCTTCAGAGGTACCTAACCCTGAAAGGTTATGGTAAGAAAAAAGTCTGCTAATTACCACAGGGAGTGGTTGTATGTGTAGAACCCTAAGCATGCTGGCACAGCATAGATAGGGGTAGTGCCCATCTGTCAGGGTCAAATAGGAATATCTGAACCTAAACAGACAGATAGATACGTATGTGGATACATATCTACCTAAAAGATATATCTCAACAGATATATATATAGATATATATCTATCTCTCTATATATCTATATACATATATATACACACACATATCTAAATATATACACATATAGGATATATATATATATATAGATATATATCTATCTCTCTATATATCTATATACATATATATACACACACATATCTAAATATATACACATATAGGATATATATATATATATATAGAGAGAGAGAGAGAGAGAGATACATGGGCAGAAGATACACAGATAGTTAGATAACAATATGTAGGCATATAGACACATGTCTCCAGGTATGTGGATGGAGAGATGCCTATATAACTAGATCCCCCTAGGAATATGGGGAGAGAGAAGGATTCATCTAATAGCAAGAAGGGCGATACCTGCTTGAATAGATGCATAGAGAATCCTCTTTCCCTGGTTATGACTGGCAGAGTCAGAGGAATGGTCTCCCTGACAAGAAGGAGTCTAGATTCCTTTCAGAAATCGAGCTCTTGAATAACCAGGAAGGCCTACCTGAAAAATGCAGAGGATAACTTCAGTCTGCAGGCAGCAAGTCCAGATCTCTCCAGAACTGCAGTATGGTGAATGGATAGAGGGCGCCAGTGGAATAAGATACCATAGTGACCCGCCTATAAGGGCAAGATGGGTATCAGGCGTCCTTGAGCTGCCACTGAAAGAAAACTCTCTCTGGCGAGAAGTCCAAAGGAGATATGGGCCAAGCCAGGGAATTGGCCATTCTTTAGGTTTTCACGTGATGAAAGGCCTCTGTCTTATGTCTCAAAAGAGATTTTAGATGAGATGATAAGGGCAGGGAACACCTGCCAGTCATGGGACATGACTGGGTGAACCCCTCCTAACCATCTGGGGGTTATCTGCTAGGCAAGATACTAATGCTCTCTAGCAAGGGCCCATAGTGCAAAGCTACTCTGTAGAGTTGCAGAGAGCATGCTGCAGGTTGGTTAGAAGAAAAAACTGACTGTTTAAAGTCAGTGGGTAACAAACTATTCTGCCCAGGACAAGGGGGCGAAGAATATAAGTTAACCAACCAGTCTGTGATCATAGGGTTTCCAAACAAGATTGATAACCTGTTTGGGGTTAGCACTGAGATTAGAAGGATTGCTAGTGGAGGAGAAACCCTGGTTGTGTGGTGAACAGAACCAGAGGCTTAACCACTAGGAATTGCTGTATCTGCAGCAACTACCAGGGCAGCGGAGAAAAATTTCTTTCCCCACTTTTTTTTTTTTTTTTTATTTAGATTGGGAAAAAGAAAGACATAATAGGAGTGGTAAGACTTCCTATTGTCTGATGAGCTGCCCTAAGGTAATAAAGGGGGAGACAACTCTGGAAGGGAGAATCCCCCTGTGGAATAGGTAGAGGACCATAGGGGCTTACCAGTGTAATAGAGCCACTCTTACAAACCGAATGTTGTAGTAAGGGGGAGGTAAGACAGAGTTGAAGGAGACTGACTATGCAGTAAGTCTCTGAAAGGTAAGATGATACATGCTAGTACAGGGAAAAAAAAACTGTCTTATTGATAGTTGTCACTTCTCTTTTCCCAGAAGAGGAAGAGAAACCTGTTAACTATGGGCATGATCATCATAAAGACTCTTAGAGTAAAAGAAAAGATGTCTCGTGAAAAGAGATCCAGGAAAAGTTAGGATGAAATCAGTGCAGATGCTTCAGGTGAAAAGAAGCAGACTGCAACTCTAACCACCAACCAAGAGAGGTAATGATGATCTATCTGAAACCCTGCAACTGCTGGGTTTGCTGAACCTGTTGAGGTTGTGGTTCCCTTAGATCAGGGCGATGTTTCCCCTGTTTGGGAACAGCTGTATGATGGGCAGAAGATGGATAAAACGTTTTCCCTCTAGGGGAAGAAAGTCTGGTAGGACATTTCCACCAATTGGGAAAAAGAGGAAGGCGTAGAACAGCCTCTGGAAACAGGAATGTCAGTGGTTAACTGAGCAACTTGGAGTAAAGACTCCTTGTTAAAGAGATGTTCTCCAGTGCAAGGAGTATTTCCCAGTCTTTCTTGTGCCCATTTGTCCAAGTCTGAAACTTGGAGCCAGGCTTTACGTCGTGCCCCTATAGCTATAGCAGAAGTTCTGCTAACAGACTCAAAGGAGTCTAGGGAAGCACGAGTAAGGAACCTAGAGATATTTTGAGCATGACTAACCAGTAAGGAATAGTCTGCTCTTTTGGGCTCTTGAAGAAAAGGAGTCAAAAACAGTAATTTCTTTGTGACCTCCTTCAAGAGATAATCCCATATAGAAAATATATGAGAGAATTCTTGCTGAAAGCATGGATGCCTGGAAGGTTTGGCGTCCAAAGGCATCTAAAGTCTTAGACTCACGACCTGGCGGATAAGAAGCATGCTTTTTAGTACTCTTAATATGCCTCATTGCTGATTCCACAACAATGGAATGATGAGGAAGTTGAGTCCTTTGAAAACCTGGAGAGGGGGGCACCTGATATAGAAGATCAGTTGCCCTAGAAGGTGGGGGTACCGTTAAAGGAGCTTCCCACATTCGTAAGAGGAGATCCTGCAAGGACTGATGCAAAGGAAGCATGATGTTCTCCTTTGCACTCCCAGGAATATACAGGGATTCTGTATTCCCTTGTGTAGGATCCTGTCCAGGTATAGAAATGGCAAGTGATTTTGCCATATCCAGCAGAAAAGCTTGAAAAGAAAAATCCCCAGAGGGAAAACCTCTTGGAGGAGGAGGACAGGCTAGATCTGTTGAAGAACTAGCATTGGCACCCAGGGATCTATCCAATTTTAGAGGAGTAGAAGATCCTAAAGGGTGGCGTATGGGATCCTTAGAGGATGGTTGCCGGTTCCGTAGGAGGTCGGGACCAGCAACAGTCGGTAGCGCATCGTCCATGCCAGGGATCGATTCCAGACTCAGTACCGAGGGAAGCAAGCCTGATGAAAGAAGCATGGAAGGTACCGACAGCGATGGCAAAATGGATACCGGTACCAACTCCGGTACCGTATCCAATACCGGTGGAAGAAGGCCAGCCGGTGACGGCTCTAACGGTATCGAAAGAACCAAGAATGCCGAACATGGATCATCGGAACCGTGCCTTCGGTACCGTACGGTGTCGGTACCAAGGCGAGTCGGTACCCAGTCCTCCAGACTGGAGATCGATTCCAGACTCGGCATCGAGGGAAGCGAGTCTATTGATGCACATCTGGAGGGTACCGACGTCGGTACCAGTACCGGGATCGATACCGATACTGGAAGATCGGTCTGCAGCGTATCCAACGGGCCCGTAGGTACCGAGGACACCAGACTACGATCCTTGGTGAGGAATGTTTCATCCAACACCATTGCCAATGCCGGGGTATAGGTACCGCTCGAAGCGGATGCCACCACCGGGCATGGCTCAGGTATGTTCGGAGAGGGGTGAACCTCAGGAACAACCTGAAACCCCACACAGGATTTGGAGGCCGAAGACTCCCACCGGGGTTTTAAAGCCAGTGTATTCTCGAAGGCAAGGCCAGAGGCATCTCTATGCTGTGCATGAGATCTACCACTCGAGGACTGGCTAGTTTTAACAGATTGTTTTTGGGTTACCTGATCCTGTGAAGAAGAAGGGGTGGTCGGTGCCATGAAGTTGAACGGGGACCGCATATCGAGGGGAACTCGATGCTGAAGACTTCTTCCCACTATACTGTTACAGGGAGGGACACTACAGAGGAAAATGGTCAGGACCCAAGCAGGGTAGACACCAATTATGAGTGTCTAAAATAAGTTTTGTACCGCCACAGTTTGAACATTTCTTAGGAATAGTGGCTGTCGCTTCCATGAGGAAAAAAGGGGTAGGCCTAGCAGGCCGGGAAAAACCCCGTCAGGCACTAAGAGGGAAAAATATTCCCTAACAGGAATAAGTTGAAGGAAAAAAAAGAAAAGAAACACCGGCGGTACCGGTGGCGTCGGGGAAGGCAGCCGCGACCACAAGAAAACTAAAAAAAAATAAAAGAATTTTCTGCGGTGACAGAAGGACGTCCTGTCTGCTCCGCGGAGAAACGAAAACTAAGGAGAGGCAGTTGGGAAAGGCGGGAAGGCAGCACGCAGGCGTGTTGGGATGCTTCCAAAAGCGTTCTGAGTGGACGATGGGAAGCGTTCCCGCGCAGACTCCGTTGGTACCGACGTACCCATATGTGAAGACTCATTCCTGCTTGTTCCTGGAGATAGAGCAAATTAATCCTATTCCCAGCCCACATTATTTCATGCCCCTGCCAAACAATATTTTGAAAATGTAATACAAAAACATGCAGACGTCTCAAAGATGACATTCTCTAAAGGCGCTAATGTGTTCCAATGATTCTCAGGGTTATACTATCTGGAGCGGCACTTCTCAAACTCTCTCCCAGTGTGACCCCATTTTAAAATCTGAGAATAAAATTTAGGACTAAAGAAAAATAGTGGACTTCTCTCACCCAAAGCAGGAAAGCAGCAGCAAGAATGATAGCTGTCAGCGCTCGGCATGTGTGTGTGCTCAAAGCTGAAAGCCCTCTACATGGTTTCCAGTCTTGTAGGAAGTGCATGGAGTGGGGGGGGGGGGCCTACAAGAACATGCCAGTCCACAGAACCAGTACTAAAGGCCGCTGCAAGTTGGAGACTGGCATGGTGATTCAGAAGGAGAGATGAGCAGAGATCCATGCTAAGAGGCCCTGTTCCTTCTGATCTACCTTAGCGGACCCATAGTCCACAGTTTGGAAACCGCACGTCTTAGGACAAAATAAAATTCCATTCTCCACAGTTACCAACCCTTCTTGAGGAAGCAATGAGATCTGGTAGCAAACATGACCCCCAGTCCCTCGCAGCCCTTAAGTGGGCAAAAAGGTACACCAAGTCCGACCAAGACAACTATGGTAAAGATTAGTTAAGACTGCATATCATAGGCATCAGCCAATCGCTCAGAAGTAGAGTCTGGAAGTGGTTTTGCAAAACAAGAACTAGTGCAAAACAAAAACTAACTAACAATCTGGCTTTGTCAGCTGCTCCCAGGTTCAATCCTTACAGTGCTGCCTAGTGGTAACCTACTGTACCGAACCGCATCCATTCACAAGATAACAACCACAAGCCCACATAACTTGAAAGTAGCAAACACAGGAGACTTAAGTAACTTCACAGGAGAAACGTCCCACAGATAACCAAGCCAAGCCACAAGCAAATGCTCAGCTGTCAAACACACAAAAGCAGTTGCACTCTGCTGGAAGTCACATGGAACCAAGTTATATAAACGTTTATTACAAAATTTAACATCCAACGTTAACCGTTACAACCAGAAGACCAGAAATCCAAAAAGCTTTGTTGAAAACATCATTAGGGCTGCGCCTACTTTGTTCTGTCAGCCAAAATGTCATTTACACTTGTAATAAAAATAAATATTTGATATTTTGAGCTCCATTACACTGGTGTACTTAAAATGCAGCAAATCCCTTGTGGAATGCTGAGAGAACAAAGAGCCCGTGTTACAGTCAGCCCAGGTTCGAAGGATCAGATTACATCTAAAACGGATCATGTCAGACGCCACATTGCATTTCTTTTTTTATTTGGTTCGCCTCCTGTTGATTGCATGTGTTGTATTGTGACCATTTAGGAAATGTTTTGAAAAGTACTATAAATAAAATTAGAAATAAAATAATAAATCATGAGTAGCGTCACTAAAGTCCAAGAGCTCCTTTATGATTTTGGGAGGTAGTTACTAAGGTATTGCAAATCATCATACTGAAGCAATACTTGCCACCGGAGTCACTTACCTGCAGTAAAACAGAAGTCCGCATTACTGCAGCCAGGAACATAGCACTGCTCCTGGCTGCAATAATGCACAAAGTAGGCCCAAGTTGGGCCCATGATCACAAATAGGCCAGTGGTGGGATCAATTAATCCCCCTCCTCGCCCCAAAACCTACTAGGTGTTTCCCTGGTGGATAGCAGGAGGGGGTAGAAGCAATCCCTAGTCGCTCCCAACCCGTTGGCCGCCAAGTTCAAATGGTGCCAGTCAAAACCTAGCAGTGTCTCAGGGAACTGACAAATTAAACCTTTTTCCCGGCAATGTTCCTGTATGGAAACATGACAAACATTACCTATTTTTTTATGTACGCGATTTTTGAATACAAATATTATTTGCAGAATGTGAACAAGTGGTGACGTCATATTTAACAGCGGTGCAAACATTAAATGGTCTCAGTTGCACAACAGTTTTAATTTCACTTAAAGTTCCACATTTTTTACAATTTGAGGGTAAGTCAAATTTAGCAATTATAATTCTGAGATACTTGGTTGTTTTACATTTTGACGCTGATCACTGTGTACAAGGCATGCCTGGTCGTGTTGCACAGGTGCACTCACATTTTATTTGATCTGTGATGGGGGGGTAAATTTTATGTATATGTCTCATGTTCCTATATAGGAACACTGCAAGGATTATCCAAAAGTCGTCTAATTGTTGCCAATGAGCATTGTTTTCAGATAATTCCTTCAGTTTTGATAAACAATGGATACAAGAAGCTTCTATGGCACCAGACGTAGCAAAATTCATTGGGCAGTTACAGTCCAAGATGCAATGTCAACTGTGGAATGTTTAACTCGTCCAACCACCATCATTGTGTTGCCACCGTCTGCAGGTGATTCTGCAGCTGACAGTAATGTCGAAGATGTTCCTGCCAATTTGAACAACAATGACCCCTTTGAAACTGCTGGCGAACTGGAAGTGTTAACAGAGGAGACAGACGAAGATGAGTGTTAGTAGTGAAGATGAAAGCAGCCTTCCAGCAAAAAAAAAAAAAGTAAGAATCTGAAGCAGAAACAGGCAAGTCAGTGGAAAAAGTCAACAAAGTTCACTAAGGTAATTTCATCGCTGGTGCCAAGTCATTTACCTGACAGTTTTCCTGTTCTGTTGTCGCTTTCTCCGTTTTCCATATGGAGCCTTATATTTGATGACGAAATGCTGACGGAAATTGTAACGCAAAGCAACCTTTACGCTAACCAAGAACGTCAGTTTCAAGTCACAGTGGATGAAATTTGTCGCTTTCTGGGAATCCTGCTGTTGTCTGGCTATCACATCCTGCCACAGGAGTCAGACTACTGGAGCAGTCAGCAAGATCTAGGCGTGCCTATTGTCCGTGAGGCCATGAGCAGCAAGAGGTATCACACCATCAAAAAATACTTTCACTTGGCTGACAATGCTGAACTCAGAGCAGGCGACAAGATGGCTAAGGTTGCTCCATTTATTACTGCCGTCAACGCGAATTTGGTGCAGTTTGGGTTTTTCCACCATGAATTGAGTATTGACGAGTCTATGACTCTGTACTTTGGCCGCCACAGCATGAAAATGTTTATAAGAGGAAAACCAATTAGATTTGTTTTTAAGTGGTGGTGTATGTGTGGCATCGACGGCTACCCTTACAACATTAAGCTGTACACCGGACGAGAAAGCTCTACGCATGCGATGGAACCTCTGGGCTCCAGGGTCATAAACCATATGGTTGATGTTATTGAAAAGCATTCAGATGTAATTCGTCACCACCTGTTCTTCGATAATTTTTTTTTACAAGTTACGCACTGATCAAGTCACTCGCAGAGAGAAATGTTGCAGCTACAGGAACCATTCGGGAACTGATAACTGGCGGAGCACATAAAGAACTTCAAAGTACAAAAGGACATGAAGAAGAGTGGCCAACGAGGAGACTGTGATTACCGATGTGATGGGTCAGTCTATGTAGCAAAGTGGCTTGACAATTTTGTTGTCTGCATTGCCAGCAACAATCTCACACACGACCCACTTCAAACCGCATGTCGCCGAGTCAAGGGTACATCAGATGTTGCTGTGTCTCAACCCTTTGTGGTGAAGCGCTATAATGAAGGAATGGGTGGAGTGGATCTCATGGACAGGCAAGTTACAGGCCATCTGTGCGCGGAAAGAAATGGTGGTGGCCACTATTCACAAACATCCTCAACATATCTGTCGTGGCTGCTTGGAAAATACACTATCACCTTCATGGAAGTGACATGGATCATCTGACATTCAGATGCAACATCACGTTGTGTCTCTTGAAGGGCACTGCCATTCAGGAACGTTCAAATCACATAGCCAACATGCCAAAAGATGTCCGTCAGGCACAGGAGTTACTTCATGAACGCATCAGCTGCACGCAGGGATGCTGTCGCATGTGTTCGAAGAACACTACGGTCATGTGCAGGGTCTGCAAGGTCTGGCTTCACTCCGATAAGGGCAAAACTTGCTTTGTGGACTACCACAAGTAACAGACATGCATACTGTAGCATTAGTCACTAGTATTTACTTGATTTATCTGTTATTTTTGCGTTCTAGTAGGATGTGCTCTTGCTTGGGTTGAATGTACAATTTCTTAGCAATGTTCCCGTATAGGAACATAGATAAAAAAACTACAAAGACAAACTCTGAATCTATTGGCACTATACTTACGCCTTGCAGTCATTACATGTAGTAAGAAAAAGAACACTTAAGAAATTAATAGCGTTTTTGTGGTAGTGCCAGGAAAAAAGGTTAAGAGGGGGAGTAATCTGCTAGGGTTGTGGCAAATAGACCATGCAAATATGGGGAAGGGGGGGGGGATGTCCCCCAGTACTAAGCTGCTTGTTAAGGTAATGGTTCAGGTTGCTATTCCCAATAACCTTTGCTGCAGTTTGTGTTCAGTTTGATATGCAAGGCAAGGAAGAGAGGTAAAAAAGGATGCACTTGACAATATTAAGGATAAAAAAATGCTAATACCAGATCATACTCTTAAGTCCTTCCTTGCTTCCCCAGCTCTCTCTTCTTGCACAGTCCTTCCCCTCTCACCCCCCCCCCCCCCTCTGTGACTGCATCAGCATGTGTCAGGCAAGAGGCTCAAACAGCAAAAGCGTCCAGGGACATGGTACAACAGTGCCAAAAACAGTAGAGAGGCTTTTTTTGTTCTCCAAACTTCACTTTGCCCTTAATCCAAACTTTATTTACTCTAGGGAATTTTTATGCTGCCAATCAGGAGCAAGAGAACAGTGCTGCTGTTATTCCAGTGGAAAGAACCACCGCACCACGTGTCTCCAGTCATTTGTCTCTTCTGCTCCAGAGTCCAGCTAAAAGGCCTTCTATTCTTACTTTTACAGAGCCGGTTCGCTTTCAATACGAATTTCCCATCTTTGCATTTATGCTGCTCGCAGCTCTTTTCTTTAACCCCATTTTAATAACTTGGCCCAGAGGTCACTTTTGAGCAGTTTCTGCAGTGTTCATAGCGTCAAGCCAACGCAGCAAAACTGATGGACGACGACCAACTGGAAATCCACACCCACAAATTTTAAAATATGATCAATAAAGAAGCTATTTTAGAAAGTCCCCAACATTTTTCCCTCCCATTCCCTCCACAAAAAACATAAAAGAAATGCGGAGGAGATGACTAGCGAGATCTATACATAAGCATCCTTATCTCAGCAGCTACACATCGAGACCAAGGAGAAAAAGCTTCCTATATCTAATGAACTCCAATAGGCTGAAAGAGAGAGTGTACATAAAAAAAGCCGGATGTATGTATTAGCTGCATACATTCATATGTTTCGTGAACCATGTCAAAAGCACAAAATTTTCACAAAGATGCCAAAACAATATCTCAACACTTAAAACTAAATGGGCCGAAAGGTCCAGACGCTTTACTTTAAAGATGGAATTTTTTGGATGGGAATAGGACCTGCTCCTCTATACTTCTAACTTAATTACCTATCTGTGGACCTATAGTCACAAATACCATATTTCTCGGATTATAAATCGCATATTTTTACATCAGAAAACCTATGGCGCGACCTATACAAAGGAGCGACTTATCTAATAAATTTACACGGTCGACCATACCCCTCGAAACGGATATAAATACTCGCAACCATGCAGTGGATGGTATTTCTCCCTGGGCCCTCCACTCTACACCCAGCATTTGCAAGCAGACTCTCTGATCAGCAGACTGGTACATACTTGGACTATACTTGCAAATAGTATACCAGACAAATTTCAGTTACAGCACATATGTTATTTTTAACCCCAAAGAAAATGGCAACACCGAAGGCATGGAACTCATACACTGTGGAATTCAAATTGAAAGTTCTTCATTACGCAGAAGAACATGGTAACAGAGCCACAGAACTAACCTTTGGGATAAATGAGAAATTAGTTAAGAGAATTAAGGAAGACGCAGGGAAAACCAACTTTGATGAAAATACAGCAAGAAGGCAAATTGCAGCCATAAAGCATGGTGGCCTGAATAAGAAGCATGTCTGCTTCAGCTCGTCGTAGAGTGGAGGTCCCAGGGCTTTGGACTGTCCACTGTGCAGGTGCGATTCAAAGCAGTTCATATCGCCAGGGAAATGAATATCAAGGGATTCAAGACTGGTCATTCATGGTGCTACCAATTTATGATAAGAAATAAAATTAAGCATTAGACAAAGAACCACCATGTGTCTGCAGTTCTCCGCTAATTTCTTGGATAAAGTACGGAATTTCAGGGAATTTGTAAACAAAGAAATCATTGCATACACAGCGACACTGGACTTCATAATCAACATGGACGAGGTTCCCTTAATCGTAGACATCCCATTAGGGAGAACAGTCAGTCAAAAGGGGGGTTAGAACAATAAATATTAGAACCACTGGACACGAAAAGACACACTTTTCAGTGATGCTGGCCTGCTGCCACCTATGACTATATTCATAAGGAAGACAATGCCAGGTGAAACTCTACCAACCAACACTGTTGTTGATGTGAATGAGAAAGGATGGATGGATGAATGGATGAGAGCATGATGCTGAAGTTGCTTCAGTAAGGGGCCGGACGGATTTTTCAAGAGACAGAAAGCACTACTTGTCATGGATAGCATGAGAGCCCATTTCACTGAAGACAAAGAAGAAAATAAAATTTTTGAACAAAAATTCTTCAATCACTTGAGACTTCTGTCAGAGGATTCAAAGCTGTGTTGCGTCGCCTATGGGAAAACTGGATGTGCCACGGAAAACACAGTTTAACAGCTACTGGCCGTATGTGCCACGCCACTTTTACAGAAATTACCAGGTGGGTTGTGACAGCATGGTGGGGGTGTGAGTGATAAAATAATCAAATCAGGTATTGTGAAGGCTGAGATCCTAAAGAGCCCTGATAACCATGAAGACGACAACTATGAAGACGAAGAAGAGGACAATAACGAACATGAACTGGCACCTGAAACTACAAAACTATTTCACAATGACCCCAAAGATGAGGACCAATGGCTTTCCTGAGAGTGATACAAAACAAATCTGATGTGGAATGAGTGTTATTTTAAAGTGAAAGTGAAACAAAATAAATCCAGTTTTAAGAAAACAGCAATGCTGTCTTGCGTTTTATTTTTTGTACTGACGACTTATAATATGGGAAATACAGGAAATGCGGTATCTGCTAATTTACTCCTAATTTTATAACCCTTCCCAAAGCATTTAGCATAGTCACTGCACCAATAGCCCTTGGCTGGGAGTCTGATACCAGAGCCTCTTTCAGAGTCCTGCAATAATGGGTTCTGAATCTGGTCACTAGGTATCGCTGTAAGCCTCTGCCAGCAGCATTGGGGACACAGAGTGAAGAGGCCTCTGATTTGTTCATTAAGAAACATTGTCATATCATTGGCCTGGGCCAGTTATTTCTGGTTTGTTGCTGTGTGTTTGCAAAAGACAAAACAAAACATTAAAAAAAAAAAAAACACACAAGCCTGAGAATCCAATCTGGTGGGGGGGGGGGGGGAGATGAATACTGCCTCAGTGGCAGCCCCAGCCCATCTAAGAAGCAAAGGACCTGATCCAGGTATCAAAGTCAAATTCTCCTGCATGGCAATGCAGCCACCAAGCTACCAGGGTGGCCCCACTCGATTTAAGGTTTGTGAGTTTTATAGTTTCAGTAGCTTGCTAGAGCCATTTGAGGATTTTACACTACCAATACTTGAAGTGGAACAGAATCCAGCAGCAAAAAGTTGCCAAAAAAGGAGAAAATTTTACATACCCAATTCCATCCTTGAATCCTGCTAGAATGGTCCAAAACAAGTGGGTTATGCTCCCCAGCCAACAGGTGGAGGCAGACTAGGGCAACTTTCAGTAGTATCATCACTTGGTATATCCACTGGTGCAGCACATACAGTAGGACACTTCCAAGTTGTAAGCAAGACTGAAACACACCTCAAATCATACAACCACCACCAATCATTTGGAACAAGAATTTGGCTCTTACAACAAAAATCACTGCGTCAGGCACTAAACCCAATAATGCAATCAAAATGCAGCAGGGCTCCAAACCTGTAGGAAGAGAGTTCCAGGGCAAGCCCTGGACTGGTCTAGCAGGATTCAAGGAAAGAATGAGATATTTAGAATTACTCCTTCCTTATCACTCCGCTATACTAATTTTACATACCCGATTCTTCCCTTGAACCCTGCTAGACCAATCTAGATGAGTGGGATACACCCAAGCAAGCAGAACACATGGTGGGAGGAAGATAACACTTTGGACAGAACTGCCTTGCCAGAGGTGCCATCTGCTCCTACTTCCATGTGCAGCCTAGAGTGCTTTACAAAGACACTCAACCAGGAAGCCGCCTTACAGATAGATTCTGCCCGAGTGCAGTGAGCTCAGTGTTAGTACCATGGGAGGTTAACTCACTCTGGCATGGCATGTGCTTTCCATTCAGAAAGTATGCTGAACCAATAACCTCCTTAATCCAGCTAGTAGTGGAGGACTTTGCCATTGGCCTGTCCTTTCCTCGGACCACTGAAAAAGGACAAAAAAGATGATCTGACCAAACAGGACAGATTTAGTACCCAGGTATCTGCTAATGTCCTCTTCACATCTACTAGATGTGGAGAGGGGTCCATCCAAAAAGATCCTCCTCTGAGGAGGATAGGATGATGGTATAGTTAAGGTGAAAAGGAGACAGCACCTTTGGGAGGATGAACGGCACAGTCTGCAAAGAAACAGAAGCGGATGAGGCAACCATAAAAAGGTTCTCTGCAGGACAAGGCCTGCATATGATACCCATCTGGCGGACACAATAGCCACCAGGGAAATCACCTTAAGGGTCAAATCCTTGAGAGAGAAGCCCTATGAACAGGCTCAAAAAGGCAGCCCTTTCAGAGTCTTCAAAAAAATACCAGAGATACTTCACTGAGGAACCATTGGACACACTGACAGATGGATCTGCTTCACTCCCTTGAAGGAATGGGAGACATCAAGGTGCACCAAGAACATCCCTCGAATGCACCCAAGATTGCTACCTGAACCTTGAGAGAGTGTTTAGGGCCAACCCCAGGTCAAGACTAGAGACTGTAAGAAGAACAAAATGGCTAGTATGTCCGCCAGAAGACCACCACCTCTTGAAAACCTTCCAGACTCACAAAAGCCAAGGAGGTAGAAGTCCACCAGGTCTTGAGAAGGGTGTCCACTACAGCTCCAGAGTAGCCCATGCCACTCAAGGGCCAAGCTGTAAGCAAGAAGAGAATAAGAGCCTCCATCAGTAGAGGCCCTTGTATAGGAAACACCTCTCCCGAGGTAAGAAGAGGGGAGATCCCACCAACAAGTTGAAAAGGTCAGTGCACTAAGATCTGCATGTCCAGTCCAGGGTCACTAGAATCACCAAGCCCTGATTAGATTAAATCTTGTGCAGATGAAAGCTCACCAAGGGTCACGGGTGAAAGATATACAGAAGCCCCTCTTGGGACCAGTCCTGAACAAGGGCAAACAAGCCTACTGCCCATGAATCCTTCCTGTGGCTGAAAGTTCTCTACTTTGCCCCACCTCTACATTATGAGGTAAAAATGCATGAGAGCTTAACTCCCACTTACCGGGATCCACAGTGTTGAGACTCAAGAGATTTTCATGCACACTGCCTTGTCTGCAGCCCACATAGCAGCTGTAGACAAAAATCACATACTTCTCTGCCCAAACACCACAAGAGTCACTCAGGCAATGCAAGTTCTGCTCTTCTTGTTGATGTATGCCCTAATTGTGGTACTGTCAGAGAACATTCTGCCAACCAGGAAAGGATAAAAGCTCTCCAAAGCCAGAAGATAGCTCTGGCCTCCAACCGGATGACTGACCAGGTCACCTCCTGAGGAGGTCAGAGTCCCTAAACCAGACATAGTGAGTTCCCCAGTCTTTCAGGCTGGCATCTGTGGTGACTATTGTCCAATCTAGAGCAACTAGATTAAGGAGCAGTTAGCATGATGGTTGCAAGCTCTCGATCTCCCAGGAGAGGAAACGTGGTTAAACTACTGAGAACAGAGAGAACAGAGACATCTCTGAAGGGGGAGGGCAGCGCATGTGTGCCCTAGCCCAAAAAGGACCAACTCCAGGGTCAATGGTAGTCCCATGCTCAAGGAGTTGACTGGTTCTGCACCGTCACAAACCTCTCTGGCATAAGGAAATCTTGACCCACGAGAGTACTGGAGTGAACACCAAAAAAAGGTATTCTAAGTCCCGAGACGGGATCATGCTGTTCTTGGGATAGTTTGTCACCAACTCCAGCCTTTCCAGTCAGCGAAGCACAGGGCTGTGTTGTCCTTGGACTTCTCCAGGGAGTCTGACTAAATCAACCAGTCACCCAGGTACAGGTGAACCTGGATTCCTTGCCTACACAAAAAACACCACCACCACTACCTATGATCTTCAGAAATGTACGAGGATCTGTGGCCAGGCCAAAAGGGTAGGGCCCAGAACTGGAAATGGCAGCCCAGGACACAGAAGCAAAAGGGGAAAAAAAAAAGTTTGCTGGTGCTACTTCTGGATGGGAATATGGGCATATGCCTCAGTAAGATCCAGAAAGATGAGAACTCCCCCTACCAGACCAACACTATAACCAACCTGATGGCCTCCATGCGGAAAGGAGTTTGGCATTGTCCACCTTCAGGTCCAAAATAGGCCAGAAGGCATCTCCCTTCTTGGGCAACACAAAGTAGATGGTATAATGCCCCTGGTCCTGCTCTGCAGATGACATGGGCAGAATTGCCTGAAAGCAGAAGCAGCATTATAGAGTTTCCTCTATCGACACCTGCTTGAACAGGGCGCCATAGAGAGACTCTACAAAGGTGTATCATAGAGGTTCTGCAAAGTCCAGTGCACAATTCTGACCAAAGATCTTCAGAATCCAGTGGTCTGACATGTGTGCCTATTCCAAGAAAACCAGCTTTATCTCTGACAGAACCAACTGGACTTCATTGAGGGGACTTGCCAACTCCTGAGGGAGTCACTGCTGTGTCATGAAAATGCTGGGACCCTGAAAGGACTGACCTTTCTTGGGCTTAAATCCATAGGATTAATGGACCCTACCAGGGTTCCTAGTGGCCCAACAGCATCTGCATGCTCTACTCAAGGCCCTCTGGGAGGTGCTCCTAGCACCCTTGGGCTTATCTTCTGAGTCTAGGGGCAGGCCTCACTCAGGTCCTTTATCCACTTCTCCAGATCTTCCTCAAAGAGAAACTTGTCCTAAAAAAGTAGCTTGCTCAGCCATAACTGGAGGCAGCATCAGCCAACCAAAATTGCTGAACCAAAGCCACTACTACCGCTGCCAGGGTCTTTAAAGAATCCCTGATCAACTCACACATGGTACCAACATCCATGGCTCCAGGCTTACAGTCTTTGGGCTATCAGGCAGTTGCTGGACCCAGTGCTACAGCCCTTGAGTCACCACACAAAGCTGCTTGAGAGCCTGACCAAACCCATAAAAGGGTATTCTCAAGGAGGGACTTCACCCTCCTATCATGAGATTCCTTGAGCTTGGAGTTCCCTTCCACCAGGGTGGTTGTGCACATTGTCACTACCGTGATGAGGGCATCCACTGAGTGAGCCCAAAAAACTGATAGAGCTTGCCCTGGGGCAGAGGGTACAACCAAGACGGGACCTTAGTGCCCTTAAGGCCCAGCTCAGGGTTCTCCCATTGGGAAACTAACAGCTGCTGCATAGGCTCAATCAAAAGAAAAAAAAATCCAGGACGCCCGAAATTCTCCAGGAAGCTCTGTCGGGGGGGGGGGGGGGGTCGTCAGAAGTGGCAGGCCATTTGTGCCAAAGCACATGGTCTACTATGGCTACTGCCACCATCCCATCGATGGAACTGGCAGCGGCACAGCTCAGAAGGAGGGGGAGGGGTAGCAGCATTACTCAGGGGTGGGCAGCATAGCCAGAGATTCTGCCTGGGGCAGCAGAAACCCTTGGGTCAGCCCTGGATATACTAATTAAGACATCACTGAAAGCTGCTCTAGTCTGTCTCCACCTGCTGGCTGGGCAGCATAACCCACTTGTCTGGATGATCTAGCACAGTGCTTTCCAAACTTTAATCCCAGGCGACCCCATTTTAGCATCTGAAAATTCACATAACCCCAGACGATGAAATCAAAAAATAGTAGGTCTCCAACCCCCTTCCCCTTCCTCCATTCATCTAAAGCAGAAAGCAGTGGAATTCAGAACAGGGCCCTTAGTGTCAGTGTGCACTTACAGACCCCAGTACTCAGCATGGGTTTCCAGTATAACAGGAAGCTTACCCAGGTGGGACAAGGGCCTATGAATGTTCACTGGCTCGTAGGCTGACTGGTGATTTCCACTACTTGGCATAGGTTCCAGTGAAAGTACAGAGGAGGGGAAATTACCATGTTTTTGTGACCCCATTTGGGGTCCCCACTCCAGGTTTGGGAACCACTAATCTAGCAAGATAAGGAAGCAGGGAGTACAGTCTGAAGCCATTTTGAAGTTTCATTTGGTTTAAGTAGGTAGGTAAGTAACTAACTGTGTCCTAAGCAGCATTTCAAACGCAGCCAAAAAGCCAACATAGGCTAGAAAGAGATACTCAAGCATATTGATTAACCACTAACAAAAAGCATAAAAAAAAAAAAACGGTGTAGAACAGGGAAAGATACAATGCACCCACTCCCTATTGAAGTCTAATTGATATTAAGTGGGCAGCTAGTACTACTACTCATAGAGGGACTTCAGAAATGTCACCTGGCATATGGTGAGGGGGGGGGCGCTTTGGGACTTAACTTGTGCCATCTGTTCCCATGTGCTCTGCTTGCACATGTGCAACCATTCAGAAAGCCAAAATTGTTTAATATTTTTTATAAACCTACAGCCAAACTGAAAACACCCCAGGACAACAGACGTTTAGAAGATCGCATGCCATACATATAACCAAATACCACGGCCTGTTTACACCATAGTTCTGTTCATAAATTAACTGCCATTAGCAAGCTATATACACACACACACCTCTGAATCTTTGCACATGGCACTTATAAAGTATCTGATGGAGAAACATTAATACCATCATCCAACATGTGGGTCTGCCTGAGATTTTTAGCAAAATATTTACAACCAGTTAGCCAGCACAAATGTTGTAATCTGAATGTGTAATTTGAGCATGAGAAAGTAATTCTAACTGTATTTGACATAAAAGCTTTAGAAGAGTTCAGTCTGAGTGCCTGAATTTCCTTGGACATGCAAGTGGAGCAGACAGCAACTGGCGACTGCACTCATTTCCCTACGTGCAACAGAATTACAGATTTTGAACAACTGCAAAGCTATTTGGTGATTCAGAAGAGCCTCATGGATTTTGGAGAAATATGAATCACGTTTTACAATTCTGTGGCTTTCTTTGCAGTACAAACTTCAAGATGTGTCTGAATTACCAAGCATCTGCACTATCAGTGTGACTATTTCAAGAGGAATTGACCAAGGAAGAGATCTCTCTCTAATATTCTGGAGAGGAGTATAAGTCGTCCCAGAACTATCCTGAAAGTTTTGGCTATGTTACCCAACTCGGGCCACGTCTGGGTTCAACTGGCTCTGTGAAAGCACAGTACTTTTCATAGAATTGCAGAAATTGAAGCTCCGAGTCATCAAGAGTGATGCAAGTCTGAAGTCAGAACCAAGAATAGAGTTATACACTGGCCAATTACATCACAGAAATTGATCAAAATCTGTGACTAACACTGGGCTTATGACTGTCCTTCTGCATAGGTGAAGTTGGACAAAATTACACAGGTCTGCAAAAAAATTTTTTTCGAGAGCCGTTTTGGTTATTCCACATAATCTTTATGTTTTTTGGTGCGCTGAATCCGAAAATGACCTCCATTTTGTCATAGGACATCACGTTTCCTGACAATTTAGGTAACTATGTTAAATAAGGCAATACCTCAAAATAAATGGAAATAGACTTATAAAATTAAAGTTTTATTACAATATTTTCATGAAAATCCTTTTTTGAACTGAAATGAGCTCACCTACACACACTAAACTTGATTCTTCTTCCTTGTGAGGCTCCTCTTGGTGCATTTACGCTTGTGAGTAGCATCTGGAATGTCTCTCTGAAGCATCCAACAGTAGTCTGCCATCATTGTAATGCTCCATTTTCCCTGGTATCTCCTTTCCATTTTTTTTTAATGTCTTGGTGGAATCGTTCACCTTGTTCCTCACTCACAGCTCCCAAATTTTCAGGAAATTAGTCAAGGTGGGACTGGAGGAAATGCACTTTCAAACTCATCAGGCAACCTAAAGCTTGAAATGCTTTCAGCATTCGTCCGACAATCTTTTTGTAGTGAGGAACTTTGTTATTGCCTAAAAATTTCTGTACGACTTCTTTAAATACAATCCACCTTCTTTTTGAGGATCCGTCATGGTATTGACAAACTCTTGATCAACTAATAAGCCTTCTAATGTCTGGTCCGACGAACACACCTTCCTTCAATTTTGCCTCCGACAGGCCTGGAAATTTGGTGACCAAGTATTTGAAGCATTCTCCATCTCTTGGAAGTGATTTTACGAACTGCTTCATCAATCCCAATTTTATGGGAAGGTACCAAAGTTTTTCAGAGGACATTTTTTTTCACCGACTGTTAGCACCCTCGGCTGCCAACTCTTCTTGGTCCAGTGATTTTGTCGATCTCGACTGTCCCATAGACACAGAAAACAAGGATATTTGGTATACCCAGCTTGTTGCCCGAGCAGCATGCACAAGACCTTCAAGTCCCCACACACTTGCCAACCATGGTCTTCATATTTAAGTTTACGAAGAACCAAATCCAAGTTCTCGTAGGTTTCCTTCAAGTGTACAAGAATGACCTACAGGTATGGAAGCGTAAAAACCATTGTGGAGTAAAACTGCTGTGAGACTTCTTTTTGAAGAATCTATAAAAAAAAAACAAAAAGAAAAACGCCATTGCTCTGAATCATATTGGATTTTAAATTGACCCATCAGACCTTCGACATCGATGCAATAAACCAACTTGTCTTCCTGGGCGAAGTAAGAAACAAACTCCTTTTCACGATGTCTGAACCATGAAGATGACACTCCTGGCAACAAAATTCCTGCTTTTCAGCCTTGATCCGAGTAACTCAGCGGCATCTTTGGGAAGATTCAAGTCTCTTACCAAATCATTCATCTCCTCCTGAGAAAACAATTTTGGTCTTGTATCATCTTCAAAGTCAGAACTTTGATTCGTCATCTGGTTCAGGTATGACTTCACCTTTATCGGAGCTAGGTATCTCTTCCAAGGTAGCAGGGGGCTTGGGTACTGGTATATCTGTGCCATGGGGGATGGGATGAATTGCCGAGTGAAGATTTGGAATTAAACCCTTTCACATCGCATGAACAAAAGTAACAGTCGTCACTATGGTTCTTTTGCTCTCGCCATACCATAGGAATCCCATAATGGAAAGATTTACCCTTGAGCAAGTTTCGGAGGTCCTCAACACACCGCTTGCACACTTTATGAGGCGCCCAGACTTTATCTTGATCTCCAATTTTTAGTCCAAAGTATGCAAAGTAAACTTTTTTCACAAAGTCTGTAATATTCTGCTGTTGCTTCAACACTGTATATTCACCACAGATGAAACAGAAACTGTCTGGCAAATTAATACACTTTTGCGGAGCCATAACATAATGGTTGAAGAATGACGAGCTAACACGAATTGCGATGAAAAAGTGTGAACAGCCTAGAACCAAGAACCTGATGATGATTCGTGCATAAGTGTGGCATGCAGGAGAGAGCAGCTCTGTGTCTGTACATGAGACGTCACAGTGCTGGCTACGCCCCCCTGCCCTGACCTGAGCTGCTGCTATCTGCCCTGTGTCTCCCTCCCACTGGATTCTTCAGGAAAGATTAACCCCTTCTACCATTAGAACTACGGACTTAAAACTTGCTTAGCTTATGTATATATTGCTGACCATTAGATTTACAGTGCTATATTTTTTTTACATAACTCGGACAACCCTTTAAGGTTTTTTTGGCATTTTATATCTTAAATGCGTTTATGTGAATTAATAGTAATTTGAAAAAATTTGATAAATTTAAAGACAATTTTGCATGTTGTGGCAAATCATGACGTCTAGGAGTTTTTTCAATATTTTATTTGTTTTCAGCACACCAAAATACATGGAAATTAGATGAAAATAATCAAACAGCTTTTTAGTCGCAGACCTGGATTTTGGAATGCTTTTATAGTACTACTAAGAAATCCATCTTTTTGATTTGCCACCAGCCTATATCCACTGTTTAATTAAACATATGTTGCCTGAGAACAGGAGGATTTTCGATAATGTAATCCACTACCGGAAAAAAAAACACACAAACAACTTGGAAGTCCCTGCTTTAGCATATATTAAAATTCAGGGAAGGTTGGAAGGTTCTAGGGGAGTTATATGCCTTTCTGGGTCTCTCCAAGAATAGCACAAACAGCAGCAGTATTTAAAGGGTACAGGGTGAGGATGGAGCTGGTGTCCAAACCTAACTGGACACTTCTTGTAGTCTCCCCTCAGAACACCTCAACCCAAGCAAGAACAAAACAAGTGGGGAAAGCATGCAGAGCATAGCTCATGAAATTCTTTCCAACCCCTCTGTGTGCACTCATGAATACACATGGCCCATCTATTTGTATCTGCATTGCACACATGTACACATTTATTGTGCTTGCATATGCATCTGTTTTGTATGCCGAGTTTCTACATGTGCAGGAATCGCTTTTTGTTACCGTTAAATCAGTGTTTGTATGATGCAGTTGTTGTAATGCTTCCCCCCACCCCAACAGAAATACACTGGGGTTGTTTGGGCAGGGATGGGGGGGGAGGCGATGTTCTGTTCTCTCTCCTCCCACTACATGCAGAAACTTCAGGCAAATATTTTTAAAAAAGTTGACCCTGTTTGCAAGACCTGCTGTTAACTGGATAAATCTCAGTGAGAAAAATAATTCAGCAGCAGTATCCAGATAGAGGTAGGGTGGTTCATAGGCAAAGATGTTAAAGTTTTAATAAACATAAACCGCCCTTCATAAAAGCAGCAGAGCGGTGTACAGTAAAAACAAAAATTATTAAAAGAAAAACCAGAAAGGAACTCCATAAATCACAGGACAGAGATAGACACATTCATACTAGGAGGCGGAGTCTGTAATTCTAAAGTAAAGAAAGAGGGTTCAGGAGGGCAAGGAATTAAAAGCCGGGTTGAAAAGGCGAGTCTTTAAGTGGGACTTGAAGGTAGTATAAGATGCTTCAAGTCGGAGGTGAGGAGGCAAGGAATTCCAGAGAGCAGGGGCAGGTATTAAAAGGCAGAGGAACGAGTGGATGGTAGGTGAGCCTGTGAGACGGATCAGATATGCAAGTGGTTGGCATGAATCTCTGAGGGCATAGTGAGGGGCATGGGGAGCAAGGAGGTCAGAGAGGTAACGAGGGAAGCCAGAGTGAAAGCATAGTGAACCAAAATAAGTAGCTTAAACTGGAGTCTGAATCATACCGAAGCCAGTGGTGTGACATGGTCAAATCTAGATGAATAGGACAAAATGGGAACAGCGGTATTTTGAATTAGTTGAAGGTACTGAAGCCGATATTGAGGTAAACCCAAGTAAATGATATGTCAATAGTCAATTTTGGATATAACAAGGGCAAGGAACAGAGTGGCAGTAGACTGAGGTGAGAGAAAAGAGCATACTGTGCGCATTTGCCTAAGAGATAGAGAAGAAAGATGGGCCAGAAATGACAGAGTCGAGACCAGGGTGATACCAAGATACTGCAGAGCATCAACTAGGGGAAGTGGAGAACCCGGGAGAGAGGTGACGGGGGGGGGGGGGGGGAGTATAGGACTATGGAAAGTAAACCAGATAGCTGCCGACTTAATGATGTTTAGGTGAAGGAAGTTATCCAATAGACAATTAGAAACAGCTGAGGAGAGGCAGGTGTTAAGTGGAGAGATATCAGGGGAGACCGGGTTAGAGTGGTGAAGGAGGATGACTTGTGGTACACTGCAGTGTAGAGGAGATGAAGAGGACAAGGAGGTGGTACCAGTGGAGACAGAGAAAGAGCAATGCATAAGAAAGAGTGAAACCAACAAAGGTGTGTCCCTCTGATCCCGAGATCAAGTAGATGGAAAAGCAATATGTCCGACTGACAAGATCAAAAGCTGCAGATAGATACCACCACAGAGATGTCACCACAATCATGGGACTGGTGAAATCATAGGACATGAGAACGCTGGTCATTTTCCCTGCGGATCTTGCATTTACTGTTCTGGCACTTTGTCGGGTCCAGTTTGGATTGACAGTCATACTCAGATATAGTATCGATCTCGCTGGCATACGGACTGCACTACTGATTTTGTGGTATATTTAATTTTATGCCCCTGTGCACTTTGTGTGGGGCGGACTTCACTTAGGGGAACATGCTTCTCGGCTGTGTACGAGGCTTTTGACAGCGCCTTTGGTTGGTCACTGTTTGGAGCAATCACATCTTTTTGAGGAACTCCGCTGGCGAATTTTGGATTATGTGCCCCCCCAATCCTCGGGGAGGCGATCGTGTCCAGACTCTACAGAACCTTGAACAGAAATTGATTTTTTGTTTAAACACAGTACATCCGAAGGGTTTAAATCTACAGATGGACTGGCATACTATTACATAGCCATTCAGATAGGGAAGGGGTTTCTGAGTGGTGGCTCCTCTTTCCTTTTCTGATTGGCCCTTTTTTGTGAACGACTCACCTGAGGGGCGGGTTCCATACAGGTGGAGTGAATCAGCTGTGAAGCTTGGGTTATAAAAACCGTTTCATTCAGAAAAGGTCTCAAGGCTGAAATCCTCGAACAGTGGTCTGACCTGAAGCAGGGGACTTATGGAGGTATCCCCGAAACGTATCACGTCGTGTATTTGGCACTACTGTTGGTTATAGTGAATCTACAGCCTGTTTTCTTCGACACACTAAGTATTAGCTGTTTTTTAACAAAGATTTTCAAAATTTAATTGATTAAAAAGGACGGGCCACGGCGGTGAGAGGTGTTCCTCCTCTACACTGGGCTGGCCATTCCGACAAAAAAATTGCTCTGAATAATAGGTTATTATTACCACTGGGTTTTGTGTTTTTGATGGTGATTAGTGCCCTGGTGAAGGTTTTTGTGGTGGTTCTGGAATTCTGTAAAGAGACAGACAGTTGTGCTCAGGACTTAGGAGGTTACGATTTACATTTGACAGGGCCCGTTTAAACTTTGAGCCATGGGGATCAGGGCCAGCTCAACTAGGCAGTCACCTAGGGCAGCAGCTTCTAACATAGGGGAGAAAGAGGTGCAGAGAGAAGGGCATTCAAAGCCAAACTTCTGACAGCTAAGGGGGGAGGGGGAGGAGTCATAAGGTTTAAAGGTTTGCTGTGTCTCATCTGTTTCCATGGGGAGGGCTAAATTATTAGTTGGCCCCCACACATAGCAGCCAATAAGTAAATCAATACAATTCAGTCAGTAGGTTTTAAAACAGTCCAAGAAAAGAAAATTAAATTAAATGTTATATATATGATTTTAATTGCAGTACATCAAAACTATGGAATTATTTGAAATCCCTGCATGTGTGTTGCGCATGTGTTGTGTCCATGATTGGGGGGGAAGGGGGCATGAGTAAAACAGGAAGAGACAGTTTGACAGGTAGAATTCCCTAACTGCACTGTTTCAATGCATGCAAGAGTTTACTACAGAAGCTGGAACTCCTCCTATAGAAATGCATTTAGTCATTTTTGGAGGGCTTATTTTTCTGGAACCTTTCCCTCCCAATCTGATATGGCCCATTTTCAAACTCGGGTGTCTTTTTGCCAGTCCTCTCCCCCCCCCCCCCTTCCACACGCCAAGTTTCATCCTATTCCTTTAAAAAAAAAAAAAAGAAAACGAAAAAAAAAAAAAGAGCTTTCAGAAAGTAATTTTGCCCCCAGACAGCTATTTCTCAATCCCTTTTGTATAATTCTTTCCAACTTCTATTGGGATGGAAAGAAAATAAAAACCTGAACCTATTAGTACAAAAAAATATAGTTACATAGTGGGAAAACAAAAATTCCAGACCCAAAGACCATTCTTCATCGATTTTTTTCTTCTAAATCTAATACCGCCACCACACAACATGTCTTCTTGTTGTGCCATCGAGTCGGGTGTTGACTCATGGAGACCCTCTGGATAGTTGACCTAAACTGTATTCGGTCTTCAGTCAGGCATCATTGTTGATAAGAGTGGCACCCATAGCTGCTGTTATTGTATCGATCCATCTCATTGCTGGCTTTCTTTTACACTGACTTTCTACCTTGCCAAGCATTATGTCTCTCTCCAACAATCTCTTTTCATATGATGTGTCCAAAGTATGAAAGTCGAAGTCTAGTCATCTGAGCTTTTAAGGAAAGCTTAGGTTTGATCTCCTCTAACACCGACTGGTTTGTTCCTCAGGCAGTCCATGATATACACAGTATTCACCACCAGGACCATATATTCAAAGGCATTGATCTTCTTCCTCTTCTTCACTGTCCAACTTTCACATCTATATGATGTTATTGAAAATACTATAGCTTGAACAAGTCGAATCTTTGAATGGAGAGAGACCTCTCCTGCTCTTGAGAATCTAGTCTAGGTCCTTCATAGTCCTTCTGCCAAGAGCAATGCATCATCGGATTTCTTGACTGCTTGTTGCTTCTTTATCAATAGTTGATCCAAAGATAAAACAGGAAGAAAGTTGATGCCTCAATTATGATGCTGTGTACACCATGGACTGCCCAAAGAACAAACTAGGCAGTACTAGAGGAGATCAAACCCATGCTTTCTTTAAAAGCTCAAATGGCAAGACTGACTTTCATACTTTGGACACATCATGGGAAGAGAGAGATTAGAGGAAGACATCATGCTTGGCTAGGCTGAAGGTCAACAACAACAACAACAAAAAAAAAAAAAGGGGAAGGCCAGAAATAAGCTGGATTGATACAACAGCAGCTATGGATGGCACTCTTAACAGTGAGCCGCCTGACTAAAGACTGAACACAGTTTAGGACAACTATCCATGAGGGTCACCATGAGTAGACACCAATTTGATGGCACTTAACATGTCTGTTTTAAAAATGTGGCCAGACATTCAACCAGTGAGCTTCCAGGCTCCCACCTTGGGCTACACAAGAATGAAACATTGAAGACAGGCCCAGTCACTAACATGGAACCTCTGCTGATAAGGAGCTGTTAGCATTCCAGAAGAGGAAAAGGTAGGTCCAAGAGGTGGTAGAATGCTCTTGTTTTCCCACACAAAAGCAAGCAAGAGTCTATTGTGGACAGATTTGGGGGGGGGGGGGGTTACACCTCTGAATAGGAGCAATGGAGGAAATGTCTACACTTTTCACCTTAAAATCTAGCATAGTAGTCTTTTTTTTTCTTTTTTTATTAAAAGAAAACAAAAGGAAGAAGACAGGGCATCGAAAGTTCACTGAACGCCATACATAGAGTGGTGCAGTCAGTGCACCATACTGAACTCCTGGTCTGCAACTGTACATCATGGGACTGAGGCAATCCACAACCAACTTATGTCACTGACTATCAAATCTCGACACAGCTTCAATTAATCCGTTTGCTCCAGCTATAATAAAAGCATGCTAAACTATAGCTTTAATACAACAACAACAAAAAGCTTCAGTTGTAAAGGCCATTGTTGCTCTTTAGTGAACGAGACTAAGATGTACATCATCTTCTAATCCTTATCACCTTTCATTTTATTAGTTAGTCTTTGCACCCAGTCCTCAAGGACCAGCAGCAGACCAGGTATTCAGAATATCCCTAATGAATATGCATGAAAAAGATTTGCAAACAATGAAGGTGGTAGGCATGAAAATTAGGGAGACCCTGAAAACCTGGCCTAGTAGCAGCCTTCAAGGATTGGGAGCGAAGATCTGGGCACAAGACTGCTCTCCAGGTCATCCCACTGACACCATCTTTCTTTGATGTGACCACTATCCTCTGTTGCCCATCACTCATTCAGTTCCAAGAGTGATAGCTGAGGTTAGGAATTATCCCCCAGGCTTTCAGCCTATTTCTAAGCCTCCTATGTAAAAGCAAATTGAAAGCCTGTCTAAAAATCTTACTATACCTAGGACAGGGCTTCTCAAACCTGGCCTGGGGACTCACAGCCAATCATGTTTTCAAGATATGCACAAGTTAAAATCTGCATGCATTGGAGACCCAGCATATGCAAACTTTACTTCCCAACATATTCACTTTGGATATGTATTTAGCAAGTCACAGCAGTTTACAATAAACTTGAGAGCAGGAAAGGAAGGCTACATGGAACATAATAGGTACAAGTATCCAGGAAACCTGACTGGCCGTGGTGTTCCCAGGACAGGTGTGGAAGTCTGTTTTTAAGTTTTAACGCAAAAAACAATAAAAATATTCAGATACATTCAAAAAGGCAGTAAATAAAATGCAAGGAAAAAAGTCCACACTGCAACTTCCAGGACTCAGACACCTCCCCATCTTCAGATTTTTTCTATGCATAGAACTTTTTGTTTCCACACTCTTCTTCCAACCATCTCTGTGGTATAGCTGTTCCTGCTGTGAGGGGCTTACCGCCACTATCTAGCCTTTCCTCTCACACAAAGGAAAGGATAGTTAAGATGCAAAAAATCTCAATTTAAATGTATCTCCATAAATACTCAAATTTTGCTTTAAGTACCTACATTTATCAATAGAAGCCTCAAGTATACCATGTCTGGAGCAAAATGCTAATCTATTTCTTTGGTCACCTAGTCCAAAAAAATAAATAAAATGAGACATCAGATGTTTGACAGGACATACCTCTGGTATTTGCAATCTACTGGATTCAAAGGTGACCTAGTCCACCAATTAGGTCAGATTAAACTAGTTTATACTTACTAGCCTACTCCCTACAATCACTGTTGTAAAAGGGAGAGAATCCCCCACCCTCTGGAACCCCTTCATCGGAATTACCAGTGTCTTTCCAGGTTCCCTAAATATCCAGTCTAACCCCACTGCTTTGGTAGCTCCTTGTGAATCCTCTTTGCTCATAACACAGGCAATAGCACAGCGTATGGTAGAATTTTCTGCAATAGTGTGGACGCAAAATGCAGAAGGAATCTAACACAAGAATAAACAAAGCGCAAAAGCAGCGCACTGTGCACTTAAATGGATGGTAATGAGGTAATTAGTTATGCAGGGCAGTGTGCAAAAGACCAAAAGGCTGAGCTCAACATTGAGATTTGAACACAAATTTTGAGAAGGCTTTAGAGTTCGTTCACAGGTCTTCAGTCAGTGCTGGTGAAGAATTTATTCCCAATTCTTCTGTTTAAAATATTGCTGTTTATGCATCAGATAGCAATCCAGCACAAGGGCGCAAGTGCCAAACTTTTTTTTTTGGGGGGGGGTGCGCAAAGTATAGTACTGTTCACACAGACCCCTGTGCCTGGCTTGCACTCCTTGTTTAGCGCAGACTTTTTGCACACAGCTCCTTTGCATGCTGTTTGCTTACAGCATTGCCAAACAAAACATCTCTGCTAAAACTTACATTAGGAAACATTGCGCTAAAGCTTTAGTGCTGGGCTCTAGAGCAACGTTTCTGCATCAAGTCTTCTGCAAGTTGTATCCTCCTATCCCCTGTGATGCTTTAATGCCTTCCTCACAGTTAGTTACTTCTGTGTTTTCTCTGCCAGCCTTCCACACTCTTCTTATTGTACTACAAAGGAGGGGGAACGACGATAAGAAATGGGAAGGAAATTCCAGGGAGGTGCACATGAACACTCAGAACATACAGCCCCAGTGCAGAGCTAGAACCCTAAAGAGGAGGAAACTGGGAAATCCAAAGGAAACCAAATGTAAAAAGACGCATTACATATCTCAAAATTAAGCTGCGCTCTGTTAAAGAGACAATATAAATATTAGAACACAAAAAAAGTCCAGAGATAAGACCCAAAGCAGTGAAGAAAAAAGGGCCCATATCTGAAATTTTACTATCGCCGGTGCAACAGGGCCAACCTGGGTTTCTTAAAGTGCTCCCTGCCACTTATGCCTGAAAGCAACATACAGGGTTCCCTCTAAAATCGTTGTGGTCATGTTTTGTAACTAAAATGTATTTGCTCTACTCTCTCCACTACTTTCTCTCGGGGGAGAGGGAAAGTCTTGAGCTGTAAAATCTGAAGGCAACCTACACAATACACAAAACTCAATGATAGAAGATCACCCAAGTCATGTCGATGCCGGGGGGTGGGGCTATTAAATAGAAAAAAAACGCAACTCAAAACCGTTCCCAAACTATTCTTACCAAAAATGACCTCATGGGGGCAGGGGCACCATCCACCTACACAGTGCTAGCTAGGAGACCCAAAGATTTATCAGAGCACTAGCACTTCCACTTCTTTCCACACCCCAGGGGAACAAAGGGAGCTATGAAAACAAGCAGGTGATTAAGATAAAATTAAGCCAGAACCCAAGGCCTTTAAACAAGAGGCAGGAAAATGATTTTAGGGCCAAATAACTAAACGGAAACATACACGCTTCGTTAGCTCTCTCCAATATCTAATGAGAGCCGTATGTGCCATAACATAACAAGCCATCGACCTGATCTCATCCTGTCAATGCCAGTAGGTAATTAAGGCAACCAAAATAAACCAATTAATTTCTACAGGTTAGCAATCCAGCGGGAAGAGAGAAAACAAACCGCAAAATAAATATTTCAGAGTTGAAAGAGCCCAGAAAGCAAGCTCCAGCCAAATTGCACGAGGCCGGAGGAGTCCTGCCAGAACTTGCCGAGTCTATGAGCACTAACAGGAGAGAGAACCCCAACGATCAGGCCCCGGGGGCCACAACCAGACAACAAGATCCCCCCCCCAGTGTAATTCCTAGTTATGCGTTTTAGGAAAGACTGCTGGAGACCCGGGCCACCACCGAGCTAGCCTGAGGGTCGGCATCTACACCCTCCCCCTATTCCATTCCATTATAAAGCTTGGTTCAGTGTGAAAAAACATTTTCAAACCAAGCTTGAGCCACAACTTTCTATCCCATCTGGAAGCCGATTTTTGGGGGAGGGGGGCCCGCGGGGTAGCTGAACCTCAGCCGTGCTATCGCTGCGCCCCTTCCTCCTTCTTTTTGTCACCACAAAGCAACGAAATCAAACTCCATAACGCCGAATCCCTATGACCTAAAGGGAGGCCGTCCAGACAAAAGCATGCAAGAGATTGAGAAAGCGGGTCTTACATGGCTGCGCGTTCTTCCCCGGCCCAGTTAACCGGACAAATCTCCACCGGCAGGGCCCGATCCCTCCTCTGCTAATCCCACTCCCCGCACGGGAGGATTAATGAAGAGAGTGCGGGCGGAGCCTTGATTGAAAGCTGTCATCAAGAGGGGGAGGGGGGCTGCTCTGGCACGGATCGGCAAATGCACGTTACTAACGCTGCTGCTGTTGCTTGTGCACTGCAGGGCTCAGCAATCACACGGACTGGGGGAGAGAGGGAGGGCGCTGCACAGGGAAGGGGGAGGGGACGCACTGCAGCAAGCTCCAGCCCTCTCTGCCCTAAGGAAAGGATCATTATCTCGGCGGTAGACCCTGTATCTTTAAATAAATCGCGCCTTGGATTTTGTTTTTTTAATATTATGATACTCCCTCCTTGTAGCTTTTCCCCTTTTTCAGAAACAGGCACAGTGACATACTCGTTTTCGGCCTTGACTTGTCCGGCTAGTGCTGCTTTACTGCGGATCACAGCGGGTTATGCTGTATGACGCCCACAAAAAGCCTCAGGACCCCGCAGGATATGGGTTTTAAGTGCTTTTTAATACTAATTTGGAGGTAGGAAACTTTACCGCATTGCAATGCAATGCGTGCCTTTGAGTCCATAAAACAAACGGGGAAAGGCACGGCTCAGAGAATTCTTTCTAGCCCCGAGTGTTTCTTTGACATGAAGGCTTCAATGGAACACTACCCAAATATTGATGGTTTAGAAAGAATAATACAATTAAACCACAGCTGAAAATATGTCAAACCACTACTATTTAACATATATATAGCGCTATAAGGAGTACCAAACTATTAGATGTCACTGTCAACAGATTTCAAAGGCTGGATTTTACAGTGTACCATGTCCCATGGCATTAGGTATTAGCTGATCGTACACATAGCAACAGTGTGTGGAGAAGAGGGAAGAGGAGCTGTTCTCTAATTGCTATGTTTAATTGTATCAGTGTTTCGATGCAGCAGAAGCGGGAACTACTTCTCCCATAGAAATGCATTGGGCCATTGTTCTGGGGAAATGACTATTCACAAGGTCGCCAAGAGTTGACCTCCAGTTAAGAGCATTGTCCTGGCCCATTTTTTAACTCAATGTGTCTTTTTACTGGAATGCCCCTATCCATTTTTAAAGTTATTTTGCCCCGAGACATGCATACAGGCATATATTTTCAACCCCTTTATGTATATTTTTTTCCAACATCCATCAGATTGGAAAGAAAAAAAAAGTGAAGGGATTTTGCTCAGGCCTTTTTCAGTGGCAGTCAAGGTGTTACATTCAGGTACAGCAGGTATTTTCCTGGTTCTGGATAATTTATAATCCAAGTTTGTACCTAAAGCACTGGAGGGTTATGTGATTTGACCAAGGAGGGGCAGGAGGATTCAAGCCTAGTTTAAAACGCTTAAAATTCATTTCTTCTTTGGGTTATTTTTAGGTGTGCAGAAGCAGCTTAATCATTAGGCAGATTAATCCATTGCCTAGTGTGGCAACGTGGATGGGGGGGGGGGCAGGTGAGGAGGTGACAAAGAGCAGCTGTAGTCAAGGCAAAGCAGTAGGTCCTGACAGCCCCCCTAACCCACAAGAATCATCCCATCAGTAGGGATGGTGGGCAATTTTCAGAAAGCTCGTTTATCTGAGTAAATTACTTTTTGGAAGTTACCCTCATTTTTTGTATCTGGATTAGGGAGGCAGTTTAATACTTAAAATCATAATGTCCAGGCAGAGGAAATGACATCACGGACTGACACAGCAGCTTAAGAGCAGAGCTCCATCGGTAATTTGCAAATACCTGTTAAAAAGGCAATCCCCGTAGAGAGGAAACTCCACGAAACAGCACCGGAGGTGGTGTACAACCCCCGAAGACGGCAGCAGAGAAGAGCACAACCGACTTAAAAGCCTACGCTTTTAAAGCCAAGTGTGGAGGGGCAGCGGGGAAAAGTAAGATGGCAGCACTATGTGCGAGTCCGACAAGCCTAGAAGGACCAGGAGCGGTAGCGATGGCAGAGATGCACCAGGAAAGTGAGATTGCAGGCCTAAAAGGAGATCTACAGGGGTGGTTCTCCACCATAAGGCAAGATCTAGCCCACTTCAAGGCATAAGTCCAAAATTGGATGGAGGAGTTGAGGGTGGATGTGAGGGAAGTGGGACAAAGGCTGGAGGATGTGGAGAGTAAAGTAGAGGAGTAAGAAAGCACAATAAAAAATATCCAAACGAAATTAGGTGCCATGGAGGGGGAACAGGAAGAGTTATGGTGGAAAACAGAGGACCTTGAAAATAGATCGCGACGGGTGAATATCAGGATCAGGGGAATTTCAGAGAGTAAATATAAAGAAGATTGTATACAACTTGTGGAACAACTTAGTCACCAGATATTGGATAAGGCTGGTGTGGATGGAGCTGGACTGAGTTGGAAAATAGAGCGTGCCCATAGAGCACTTGGCCCTAAGAGAGATGGACGAATAAGAGATATAATAGCCTGTTTCCATGAGTACACAATGAAAAACGCTGTTATGAGGGCAGTGAGGGAGTTGAACAGAATAACCTGGGAGAACCATAAAATAGAGATCTACGCGGACCTGTCTGCAGTCACTATGTGGAAAAGAAGAGAGATGGCAGGGCTGACAAAATATCTGCGTGAGGAACAAATTAAATATAAATGGACTTTCCCATTTGGATTACAATTTAATATGGAGGGAGTGTCCACCCATATATGTACTGTAGAGGAAGCTCACAAATTTATGCGACATGCAGGCTGGTTGGAGGGGTCAGAATTGGCTGCCACTAAAGCAGGGAAGCGGTCGGAGGAGGAAGGTGGTTGGAGACGAGTGCCCCTGGGAGACAGACGCCTGAGGAGACAGAAGACGAGCATGGCGCAAGCAGAGGAGAGGGGATGAACAGTTGGACAATTGCAGATATGCTAGAGAACGTTAATATGTTTACTAGTGAACAGGGAATAAGTAAAATGATGAGGAGTAGGTAAGATGTAATAGATACAGGTATAAGTAGATGTGAATATACAATGGTTTAGGAGTCTGGTACGTCAAGCCTTACATGGTGGGGAGGAGGGGAGAGGATCAGGATAATGGGGGGGAAGAGGGAGGGGGGGGAGGGGAGAGGGTTAAGGAGAGGAGTAGGAGGGGGGGAGAGGGTTTTTCCTGCCAGACTATTTGGGTTACCTGGTACACAGCTCAGCAAGGGAAATGGATAAAATAAGAGTATTAACCATGAATGTGAGAGGCTTAAAACTCCCCGCCTAAATGACAACAAATGTATAAGGAAATTAATAGACTTAAAGGTGACATCATCTTCCTACAGGAAACTCACCTGAGGAAGGTAGATGAATGGAGGGTGGCACATCGGCAGTTTGGGGGTCAATGGTATGCATCAAATAAGACTGATTTGAAAAAAGGGGGGGTGGGAATTTTGATTCACGAGCGAATCCCATATTCAGTAATTGCAGTGCAAAGGGATAGGGGAGGAAGATTTCTACTCCTAAAACTTAAAATTCAAGAACAATTGCTCACTTTGGTGAATCTATATGGCCCAAATACCTTACAAGGGGCGTTTTTTGAAAGCTTGGCCTTAACTGCTGAACAATTTGCGGAAGGCCAGGTGCTCATGGGGGGAGACTTTAATCTGACACTTAACCCCCAGTTAGATAATTCAAAGGGGTATAGTGAGGGAAATGCGAGAAGTAGGTGAAAGTTAAAACTGACGGGGACTCAGTTGGGGGTCCAGGACACATGGAGAGAGTTGAGGGGCCAGAAAAAAAAATTTACATTCTACTCCCCGGTACATAAATCGTGCTCAAGGATAGATATGATCTGGGTGTCTAAGTCAACGATGGAGAGGGTGGAAAATTGTGAAATTGGAGAATGCACTTGGACTGACCACGCCCCGGTCTGGATTGATTGTGAATTGGGGAGCCTGGTAAAGCAGAGGAGAGGGTGGATTTTAAATTAAACATTATTGGAACGCCCTGAGATAATACCAAAAATAACGTAGTCTATTACAAATTACATGGAGCTTAATGATAAAGGAGAATGTAAAATTGGAACCTTGTGGGAATGTCTGAAAGCAGTAGTGAGGGGAGAGCTGATCTCCATAGGAACGCATGTGAAAAAAGTCAAAGAGGAGCAAAAAGAATCCTTATGGGCGAAGATTCACGAGTTAGAGGGACTTCAAAAGCGTGAGGCTTGTAGTGCATTGAATTTACGAGAGCTAAGGTAAGTTAAAATGGAATTAAACGAATTGGAACTCGTGGAGATTAGATTTGCCCAGGACCAACTAAAGCAGCAATTCTTTGAACTCGGTAATAAACCTACCAAATGGCTAGCCTATAGGCTGAAACAACGGCGTAATAAAAACTTAATAACTAAAATTTGGGATGCAGAAGGGTGGGAGGTAAGGTCGAGGGAACAAATCCAAGAGCGTTTTGTGCAATTTTATAAACAATTATATATGGCAGAAATTCTAAAAACGGGGGAGGAGACAGACGAATACCTGCAAAGCACACTACCTAAACTCACGGGTGAGGAAGCAGCTCAGATATCGGAGCCCATACGAGAGACGGAAGTATGTGCGGTGATTAAAGCCTTACCTCCGAATAAGACGCCTGCGTTAGATGGCTTCACTAATAAATTTTATAAAGTATTCCAAGATGTCTTGTGTAAACCTCTGACTAGACTCTATAACTCCTTTAAAGAAAGTGAGCAAATTCCGGAGACTATGCGAACAGCTGGTATAACGGTGTTGCCAAGAGGGGAAAGATCCCAATGTGTGCAGTTTCTATAGACCCATCTCCCTACTGGGGACAGATTTTAAAATTTTCACCAAGATTCTAGCTAATAGAATATTACCATTAATGCCGCGCTTGGTTCATGAGAATCAAGGGGGCTTTGTGCCTGGGAGGCAAACAGCTGATAATATTAGGAGGGTATTAAATACCATATGGAAGGGGGGGGGAGGAGCAAATGATCTTACTGACCATACACGCTGAAAAAGTGTTTGATCAGGTGTCATGGCCCTATTTGCTAAGAGTTCTGGAGCGTATGGGGATAGGGGGGGAATATTTGAAGTGGATCAAGGCAATTTACACGCAGCCAATGGCAAAAATTGCTATCAATGGAAAGTACACTAAAGGCTTTGAATTAAACAGAGGAACTAGGCAGGGGTGTCCGCTTTCGCCATTATTGTTTGTGCTATGAATGGAACCCTTGGCACAGCGGGTTCGGGAGTGCCCCAATATAACTGGGGTAAAGGTGGGGGCACTGGAGAGTAAAGTGTCACTCTTTGCGGACGACATACTCTTCATGCTGACAAAACCAGAGGACTCGGTGACTGCAGTCTATATGTTGAAGGAATTTGGGGACTATTCTGGATTTAAGATAAATGCGGCTAAATCTCAGATACTAAATATCTCAGCAACAAGGCAGACACAACAGCAAATTCAGGGGAAATTCCCTTTTAAATGGGCCCAGAAAAGCGTGAAATACTTGGGAATTAACCTAACATCCAATGAGGCAGAGCTGTTTTCAGGCTAATTTTGGTATTATGGAAAAGAAGATGAGGAAGGAATTGGAGATGTGGGAGAGTAAGAGGCTGTCTTGGCTGGGACGGATCTCGGCAATCAAAATGATGATCCTACCCCAATGGCTTTACCTCTTTGGGGCCCTTCCTGTGTGGGTGTCTAGAAAGTTTTTAATGAGAATTCAGAGGCGTATTATGAAATTTTTAGGAGGGGGAAAGAGAAAAAGAGTAGCCTGGAAGGTTCTTACTAAGAGGAGGGAGGAGGGGGGGATGACCATACCAGATATGCAACGATATGTGGAAGCGGCGCAACTTAGTGCCATAGTGGATTGGGGAGCCGAAGAAGGGAAAGAGTGGGTGCAAATGGAGAAGGGTGAATTACCAGAAGGGAAACTGGGGGAGTGGATGTGGATTCCTCAAGAGGGGAAAGGGGTAGAGCGTCTTAAAAACCCATTTGTGCAGCGGACCCTGTTTTTGTGGAAAAAGTGGAAACGTATTTGGCTGGGGACAAGGGGGGTGTCCAGACTGATACTTATTATGGGGAACTACGACTTCCCTCCGTCGGTGGGGAAAAGCGCATTTGAAAAGTGGGTACAGAAGGGATTGACCCATATAGGACAGCTTTTAGAAGGTAAGCAGATTAAGGAGTTTCCAGTATTGATGAAGCAATATGGACTAGAAACAATAGATATCAATATCATCAGATATGTCATTATATTCAACACAAAATACTACCTGAACTTAAGGGCAACCTGACGGAAATAAAAAAATTAATTTTGGCTGGGCAGAGGAAAAAAATTTTGACTAAATTCTATACTATGATGGAAGGGGACAGTACCAAAAAGGGATTCCAGAAACAATGGGAACATGATGTGGGGGAATGCTGGGATGAGGCCCAATGGAGCCGTATCTTCCATACCAGATATAAGGGGCTGCTAGCTGCTAATCTGATCAAAAATAATTATAGAATTTTGTATAGGTGGCATTTAACACCAGAGAAAGTGTGCCATATGTATAAGGGGACAGAGAACATAAGAACATAAGATATGCCATACTGGATCAGACCAAGGTCCATCAAGCCCAGTATCCTATTTCCAACAGTGGCCAATCTAGGTCATACGTACCTAGCAGTTTCCCCAAGACACAGGTTCCACAATGCTTGTACTGGGTCAAGCATTGATATCCTGGGTCCCTTCTTAATAATGGTTTATGGACCTTTCCTCCAGGAACTTGTCCAAACCTTTTTAAACCCAGCTACACTAACAGCCTTTACTACATCCTCCGGTAACAAATTCCAGAGTTTGATTACATGTTGAGTGAAAAAATATTTTCTTTTATTAGTCTTAAATAGTTTACCCTGTAGCTTTATTGCATGTCCCCTAGTCTTTCTATATTCTGATAACGTAAACAATCGATCTACGTTTAACCGTTCCACTCCGTTCATTAATTTATAGACTTCTATCATATCTCCCCTCAGCCGTCTCTTTTCCAGTTTAAAGAGCCCTAACCTTTTTAGCCTTTCTTCATAGGAGTATCCTTCCATCCCCTTTACCATTTTGGTGGCTCTTCTCGGAACCTTTTCTAATAATGCTATATCCTTTTTAAGATACGGCGACCAGAATTGCACACAATATTCAAGGTGCGGTCTCACCATGGAACGATATAGAGGCATTATAATATCTTTTGTTTTATTTTCCATTCCTTTCCTTATGATACCTAGCATTCTATTTGCTCTCTTGGCTGCCGCTGCACACTGGGCCGAGGGTTTTAACATGTTATCCACAATGACGCCTAAATCTTTTTCCTGGGTGGTGGTTCCTAATGTGGAACCTTGCATCGTGTAACCATAGTTTGGGTTGTTCTTCCCTAGGTGCATAACTTTGCACTTGTCCACATTAAATTTCATCTGCCATTTTGATGCCCAGTCTTCGAATTTATCAAGATCCTCTTGCAATTTTCCACAATCCCCTTGGGTTTTAAGAACTTTAAATAGTTTTGTGTCATCTGCAAATTTGATAACCTCACTCGTTATTCCACTTTCCAGGTCATTTATGAATATGTCAAAAAGCAGCTGACCCAGCACAGATCACTCATTGTTCCACTTTCCAGGTCATTTATGAATATGTCAAAAAGCAGCAGACCCAGCACACAGGATAAGTGCTGGAGGGAATGTGGCAAGAGGGGGAGTTATCTCCATACTTGGTGGTAATGTGAGACTCTATATAAGATGTGGGAGGGGGTTTTCAGTCTATTAAGTGCAATAATGGAGAAAAACATCAATCCACACCCGGGGGTCGCAATGTTGGGGATAAAGCCGGGGAATATCAATAACTTAGAAAATATATTCCTCAATTTAGGATGTGTAGCTTTTAGATTATTAATTACATGACGATGGAAGCAAAAATCAGTGCCAACAATGGAGGAGTATCAAACCTCACTGGGTAATGTCTACCTTTTATGCAAGTTAACAGCATTAAAAAATCATAGACCACAAACGTTTTTCAAAGTCTGGGGGAACTATAGTCGGTGGTAAACTATGAGCTGAATAGGGGTATTAGAGAATATGGCAGGGAAGTAGGGGAGGGGGGTTGGGGGAATATTGCATATTGTGACTAAAAATGTCCCATATGGTAGATGTGGAACGAAATGTGGGGTGAAAGACTCCGGAGCGAAGGAGAGTTGGTATGGAGAATGCTTATAGATTACAGATGTAATGTTTGGTTTATAAAATTAAAAAAAAAATCATGTCCAATTACGCATTTTTAAAGGAATTATCTGGGAGGCATGATTTTAGGGTGATCATGATTTTTGAGTTGAATTATCAAGGGGCGCACTTCGTAAGTGTGTGTAAAGGTGGTAAGAGCTCTCCTGTGTACTGTGGTTTACATTAGTAGCCAGAGCAATCCCTCTTCTCTCTCCCCACCCCATGCCCGGCAGTATCTCCTCTCTTCCCACCTCCCATGCCCACTATCTCCCCCTTCCTCATATTACCCTTCTTACTCTTTTACCCACCCCCTTCCCAGTAGCATCTCCCTCTTTCTCGCTCCCTTCATGCTCTCTTAGTATCCTCTTTCTCTGCCTCTCCCCTCGACCCCAGCATCCCCCATTTCTCTCTCCCACTTAACCTACCATCCAATAGCATCCATCCATCTCTTTTCCCTCACCCCTTTCCCCCTACTCCTTGAGTTACAGTTCCCTCAATCTCCCCCCCTACTGGCCAGCAACATGACCTCCCCCCCCCCCCCGCAATTCCATAAGTAACACCCTGCTCTTTCTCCACCCACCCCATAACAAGTACCCTCTTCTCTCTCTCAGCAGTATGTCACCCTTCCTTCCCCCTCTTCACTGTCCAACAGTACTCTTGTATTTCTGGCACTCTCATCCCTGTCCAGAGGAATTCACCATACCCCCCCACCCTCCCTCCTTCTGTCAAGCCTCTGGTCAGCATCACTTCTGTCTCTCTTCCACCCACTGCCCAGCAACACTTCCTTCTCTCTTTTGCTCTGGTGAGCCACTAAATGATGTCTTTGCTTTGGAAGATGTTGCAGAGATTCCCATATTGGAATTCTTCTTTGTAAGGGATGATCCAGAGGAAGAAACAAAGCCGTATGAATCTGGAAGTGGTGGGCAAACTTTATTTTATTTATTATATATTTTTTTAAAAGGGCTACATTAGTAGATGTTGCTTGCTGGCAGGGTTACCCCTTGGAATTTATTTTATTTATTTATTTTATTTTATTTTAGCTGTATTTATATCCCACTTTTCACCGGGTCAAAGCGGTCAATTGGGAGATACATTTAACACGAGGGGATATGACACACATACGCTAATACTTACAGGGAACATGGGCAATGGAGGGTTAAGTGGCTTGCCCAAGACCACAAGGAGTGCCTATAGGACTAGAAATCCCAGTCCCTCTGGCCTGAGATTGCTGTCCCCAGGTGGGACTTGAACCCCTGGCCCTCCGGCCTGAAGTACCTTGTCCTAACCACTAGGCCACTCCTCCACCTCTAGTGGGGGAGCAAACGGAGTCCTCATTACCTAAAGTAGAAAGACTATATAATAAAAATCAATATACATAATAAAAGAAAATTCAGAAAACTAATTAAAGATGTCTTCTTTCAAATATTTTAAAATTATCTATTTTGAATACTAATTTTGGAATTTTTAACCATGTTAATATGCTGGTTCCATCTTCACAGTATATGATAGAGTGAGCTGTTAAATTTGGCAATATCAACAGACTTTGGCTTGCAAAACCGTGCTTTAGTGTAGTGCCGGAGACTCTTTAGAAATGTTGTTAGGGGCCTCAGGAGTCCTAGAAAGTCTCTTGCCAGCAGACCTTCAGCTTCTACCACTGTTTGACTACCAAAAAGAAGAGGAGGGGTCTCGGACTGAAAACCATGAAAACAAACCTGCAGACAGTAGCGTCCCAGCAGGTGTGGAAAAAGAAAAATCAGAGAACATCTTTTTTTTGTGTGTCAATTTTCTTTTTTGTCAGTAGACAGGAGGGGAAGAACAGCACACCACAGCACTGTGTGTGCCCCTGCCCATGCCATCATCAAAGTCCCAAGCTGTCTTTTTCTTATGATGTGCAGAGGCACGCACAGTATTGGGCATTTGCTTCTAATGTCAGCAGGGACACATTGTGAAGCCAATTCAGTTTTGCACGTCCTGCCCCTCTATGGCCGGGCAGAATTGGGACGTACAGCAGTAACAGCCAATTCTGATCCCGCAGGGGCTAGATGTTCTCGCGGGATCAGAACCAGGTCTACCAGCCTGGAGGATTCTGATCGGCCGCACACCCAGCCACATACTCTGCTAACTCAGCCAGGCTCCTGAATGGAGCCACGATCTCCAGCTGTAGAAAATAAACTCCTTTCCCTACAGCCTGACCCTCGATCCGGCCTTCCATGGCCAGAGTCAGACTGCAGGGACACCCCTGCACCCTCTCACCTCTTGTCCGTGGCCTGGCTTTGCCATCCCCCATCCATCTACCTGGCTGACTCTGGACAAACAGGACCAACCTCAGAATCGGCCCTGTAACCAGGGTCACATTCCCTCCAACGCCTGCCCTTGCTCCTCCCCCGGCCCACTCCCTCTCGCCCACAGAGCTCCCTGCACAAGTTGGCTATATGTGCGGGGAGCTCTGTGGCTGTCAGCACCATCTGGACATGGATCGGACCAAAGGTCCATCAAGTCAGTATCCTTTTTCCAACAGTGGCCAATCCAGGTGATAAATACCTGGTAGAAACCCAAAGACTAACTGCTACTGATAATCTGTACCTTATCTTTCAAATCTGCCTCTGTACTTGAGGATAGCCAGTATAAAGAGCAATATTCAAAAACAGCTCCACAGATGACTGAAATGACTACAGAACAGTGAGCCTGATATTGAACCTGGTAGGAAAATACTGTTAGGATATTTAAAAGCACTTATCTATAGAGCAGCATTTGCTGTCTGGATTGGTGCCAATGACTGGATCTCTCCAGTGATTTTCAGCAGCACTATACACACAGTGCCTCTGAAAATCATACCAACTGCCCCCTACTAGCCATATAGTACAGAGGCAGAACATGGGCAGTCTCGGAAATTAGTCGAATAACAATCTAGATAACGATCTTGATAACTTAGGGCAGCAAGAAGGCTGTCCTAAGTTATCTAGATCATGATGCTGCATATCACTGCTAAACAGCGGTCATCGCTCTATCATAAATACTTCATCGGAGTTTTACAAGTGCCCAAGGAAGTGATCCCCCAGGTATCGCATAATTACTATCTGCCTTCTGGGAAGAAACAGCATATTTGGGCGAAACAGCACCTATGGACACTTTAGGTGTTTCCGTTTTGGTTGAAGAGTCCCAGGATGAATTGATGGTTTCTGCTACGTTATCAGTTTCCGGTGCTTTATCGGTAGATAGAGACTGGATTCTTAAACTATTTTTTTATAAAAAGAGTGGGCCCGTTCCTAGGTTTTCATGTTAGCGTCTTCCCAGACCTCGCTAGGGATACCCAGAAATGCCATAGGGAGTTCTTATTGTTAAAAAATGGTGTTTTGCAGTTGAGTGCCTTATTTTCTTTTAAATACCCAGACAAATGCCTAGTAAAACATAACTCAATTATATATTTTATCAGCCTTCTGAATTTGCAGCTTTTATAAATGCTAGACAAGTTGCTTCTTCTCCACTTAGTTCTTCCTAGGTATAAGATGCTGTAGATATAATACGCTGCTGTGTTCAGAATTAACTATATTTTCTTGGTGATTCTACCTTGGTAGATAATTTCCTTTGCATATTGTACACGTACTTCCCCCTCCCCCTCCATATACATATTGTGATAAGGAAGCTTATCAGGACCACTGTTCCCTCTAAGCTGTGCGCGTGTGCGCGTGCACACGCCTCGCCGAGTGAGCGCACATACTTTACAACAGAGCGCACAAAAATTACGGTTCTGATTCTGATAGAAAACAACACAGACGTTCTTAAAATTGAAAAGTTGTTGTGTATTTATGGTTTTCACAAGTTCTACAATATTTTCTAGTGCAATCAATGTGGTGTACATACTGTATTCTGACGTGTAGTCAAATTTTAAAGTATATAACTCTGAGTGTCGTTATGTGGCGCACAAAAATTTAACCTTCCTTCAAAAGCTGCACAGCTGATATTTTATGCGCACACGGCCTATAGAAAATTAGAGGGAACATTGATCAGGACCTAGAAGAGAGGGGTAAAAAGAAGGAATTTACCTTAATTAAGGGACCCATTTTAAAAGGTCCAGGACTTAAAACTCCATTTGCTCCTAGAAAGCCAGTAATTCCTGGCTACAATGAGGAACAGAGTGCCCCTAGTGGTAGAAAGGATAGGGAATACAGGCTCAGGGTAAGGAACCCTTATATCACTGCATCCCCTAATCACACAGCTGCCACAAGGGAGTTTGATCTTTCTCACCTGAGAGGGGAGAGGGTGGAGCAGGAGCCTGAGGGGTTTAAGTTTAGCTCAGTTAGGTCAGAGAGTCCAAGTCCAGCAGGTGAAAGCAGAAGAGCAAGAGGAGAAGCAGGAGCAAGAGGACAAGGAGGGACAAGCAGGACTCGTGGAGAGAAACTGGAAGGACTCCTGAGACCAGAGAGTGCTGCAACTGCTAACCAGAGGGAAAGAGAGAGCAGAGGTTTTGCCTACTCAAGGAATGGAGCAGTGAGAGCCAGAAGCACTAATTGGAGAACAGGACGTGCTAGATGGTGGCCAGAGCATGTAAGGAGTGAAGCTACTACAGGCTTTGATCAAGGTATGAGCCCCAGAAGCTTAGCTATACGTATTTGCCAGAGACAGCCTTAATCATAGTAGAAGGCAGTCAAGTAAGCTATCTGAATCTGAGCCAGAGAGTGAACCCTTGGAATTGGGGGAGCCAGATTTACCTTGTGAGGAAGAGGTCTCATACATGGACTGCTCTGCATGCCAATCTGCCAATTAAGAATGGTTGCAAGGGGATGTCAACCGTAAAGAGAAGCCTCCAGTGTCCAAAGCTCTGAGAGCTGTGTTTGCTTGTTAATGCTCTAAGCTCAGGAAAAGTGTGAGGCAGTGCAAAGCTGAATCTTCCTGATTATCTTTTGAGAAACAGCTGTGAGCAGTGCAGAGCTCAGTTTGGATGCCGTTTCAATTGAAGGAAGTAAGAAATGCTTTTGTTTGTCTAAACTGCTGAGAAAACCTGGAAAAGAGTTTTTATCTGCTTGTATGAATTGGACTATCTGTATGAAGTGCTGAGTTTAAGCATACAAGATAGCCAGGTATTTGTTCTGGACTGGAAAGGGAAAAGAAACCTGGTTTAAAAGTTTCTTTCTGTTTGTTTTGATCTGCACAGGCAAGCTCTGCTGAAAGCAGGTGCAGTTAATTAAGCTGAGGAAAGCTGTTTGTTTCAGTTTAAGTTATCCTGTAAAGAGCTACAAGAATTCCTGGTGAAAATATCTTAAAAAGGTGGTTCTGTGAACCTAGCGTGTCTTTTTGTGCTAATGAATAAATTGCACTCACTCAAACCCAACTACAAATGAAGGTGTTTTTTTTCATCTGAGCCCAAATGATATCTAACTGAACTACCTTTCCCAGAATGCATTGAAAGGCATTCAGTTAGAAAAGGCCAGAAAGTTGAAGCACCACAGTGACAAAAATAAACCCACGCCCCTCCATACTAATGTGTGGGGCTAAGGGCGTGAATATATATAATATTTATATTGAGGACTTGTGAGATTTAGTCTTAATGTATAACCTGCTTTTGTCACATTTATGTTTATGTTACTGTGACTTTTCTTTCTGTGATGTATGTACTTGTATTAAAGATTAAAAATTCAATAAATATAAAATTTACTTTAAAAACCCCCCAAACAAACCACCAACTGTGGCAGCTGATTATCAACCCAAAAATTACAGGTCACATCGGCGCTGTACCTAGCCCTGGGCAAGCGGTAAGGCCACAAAGAAATAAGGGCACATTGTGGCTTCTGGACTCGGGCCCACCCACATGCTGCCTGCCCTTTTCGTAGTTCCTTGGCGGTGGTGGTGGCAGCAGCAGAGTGGACATTGTGATGATGAAGGCAGTACAGAGGCTATGGAATGCCAGGAAAATGAGACCTGTGCCTTTAAAACTGAGAGCATTCAGGGTTTCCCTAGCAACCAGGAGCTTCTGACTCATAGCACAGTCATGATTAAGCCCCGCCCACTTCAGCACGTCAGAGCTAGAGTGCCTAGCAGTTCCCACGTGTGCTGGGAAAAAGGCGTGGTCCCTGAAAGAGAGCAGCTTAAAACTCCTGCGTGTGAGAAAGTTAAGAGCACCAGTAGAGGAACTAGTAAGGAAACTAGAAGGGGAACTAGCAGAAGCAGAAGCTTGCAAGAAGGAACTCCAGTAGAGGAACTACAGGGGAGTTGGTTGCAGAGCTGGCAGCAAGGAAGTCCAGTGGAGGGACGACAAGGGAGTCTGCAAGGAAGGCACAGACTCAAGGGAGGAGTGCACAGTCCCCAGCAGAGACTCGTGGGAAGTCTCAGCAGTCAGCAGGAACAGACAGAAAGGAAGTTTGCCACAAGAGAGAGGAGTGCATACAGAGAGAAAGCAGTCTGGCTTTACCTATGAGAGAGGGAAGCTACCAAACGGCTCTCCACTAAGGCAAGTGTCTCTTCCTGAGTTTATACCTGTAAGGAAGCTAAAGGATTTAGTTCCTGAGAGGAGAAGTAACTATAAAAGTCAGAAAGATTACAGCAGTAGAAATAATACCCTGTCTACATATCAGTTACCTCAGTTATCTGAAGAGATAGAGCAGAAACAGATTCTGGCGGAGAAACTGAATGATATGATTCAGAGACAAACCAGTCAGCTCATTAGCCAGGTACAGCCTGAAGAATACTATGAGGATGGCAATGAGGAAATGGAGATAGGCAGCTGCTGTGAAGATTATAATGATGACCCAGAGGAAATGCAATGCTCTTATTGTAATGCTGGAGAGCTAGAAGAGTGTTGAGTAAAAAACCTTCTGTGTGTGAATGAATGACGTAGCAAGGAATTGGCCTGAGTGAAGGTTACAGCACAGTGCACAGCTGAACATCGTTAAGCCAGCGTTTGCTCTGTGTGAAACCTGCAGCTAAAGGGAAAGCTCAGAGGAACGTTTAAAAGCATTTCTGTATGTGGGAGCTGTGAAAGGAACACTCTCTTAAAGAAGCTAAATGTGCCCAGGAGAAGCTTTATGTTTGAGCTGTAAAAGCCAAGTTCCTAAGAAGCTATTTTGCTGTTACCAATAAGATTGTGCATATATATATTTTTCATACCTTTGTGTTGGAGAAGAATCCACTGTTCTTTTCAGCCTGTTACTTGCTTATGATGGAAAACCACAAACACAACAAATAAAAAATAATTCTCTGTTTTGCCTAAACCCTCGTCTACAACTACTTTGCCTAATGAAAGGATAAGTTAAAACTACAGATCCCAGCAGCCCTCCTGGCAGCCATATTGGGAACTCTTATTCTTGGGCATCAAGGCGGCTCCACCTGGTGTGCAGCTATATGCTCCACCAGTGGGGGCGACAACATCCAATTCTAAAAAAACCCCCACACGGGTCTTTCCCACTCTGCGCTTGCATGCAGGTCTGATCTCTCTGTCCTCTGACATACGCTTGCATCACAAGAGGGCGGGACCAGACCAGCCACTCAAGTGCAGAGTTCCAAAGACCCGTATTTAAATTGCTGGTCTGGTCCCTTCCTCCTCTGGCACGAGCATACGTCAGAGAAGGGAGGGATCAGACTTGCATGCAAGCACGGAGTCGGAAAAACCCACCTGTTTCTTTTGTTTTTTTATTTTTTTACATTGGATGTCCGTTCTGCAGCTGCCACCGCCAAGGAACCACAAAAAGCTGTGGCGGGGCAAGGCAGACAGCGCAGGGAGTCGGCTGGACATGGAGGTGTGGAGTAAGGCAAGATGCTGGATAGGGCGAAACGGAAAACGTGATAGGAAAGGGTGGGCCAGATGTACAAATCACACAGGGCACATTTAAGGCTTGGTATGGCCCTGGGTCGCATGGATAATAAACATGGCTTAATGAAGCAGAGAAAATATGAATTTAGCAAGGGACGTCATGCCTCACTGAGCTCTAGAATTCTTTGAAGGGGTGAATAAGCATGTGGAGGAAGGTGAGTCAGTCAATACGGTATCTGGCTTTGGTAACTGGTTGGAAAAGAAAAATGACCATTTAGTTCTACTCAGTTTCTTATCAACAGGAAATGCAAGGACCAGTATTGTTTAATTTACTTACTAGATGATAGCAGGTAAAGACTGAATGCCCCATCTAGTCTGCCCAGGAAGGTGGTTCTCTCTCTACACCCAGACCCTTGGTGTACTTATCTCCTCCCCTGGTTTTCTGTAATATCTTTATGCTGATGAACCTGATCTCTCTCTACACCTGAAATCTCTCCAGGAATTCAGGCCTGGATCTCTGCTTGCTTATCTGACATTGGTGCCTGGATGCCCCCTCAGCATCTGCAATTCAACATGGCCAAAACAGATCTTCTTATCTTTTCCCCTAATCCCACTTTCCCCTTCCTCCTTTCTCTATTTCTGTGGAAAACACTCTACTCCTCCCTGTTTCCTCAGCTTGCAACCTTGGAGTCATCATTAGCTCCTCCCTCTACTACTACTATTACTACTAAACATTTGTATAGTGCTACAAGACACATGCAGTGCTGCACAGACACACGTAAAAGACGGTCCCTGCTCATCAGAGCTTACAGTCTAGTCAAGACAGACAACGCAGTAGCTGAGGACACTCCTCCATACACATCCAACAGATTGTTTCTTTCAACATCAGCAAAATTCATCCTTTTCTTTCTGAACACACCACTAAGACCCTTATCCATTCTCTAGTCACCTCCCATCTAGACTATTGCAACCTCCTCCTTGCTGGTCTTCCTCTGAATCACTGTTCCCCACTTCAATCTGTTCAAAGCTCAGTTTCACAGTTATCTTCTGCCAGTGTCACTATGCTCATGTCACCCCTCTTCTGAAGTCACCTCATTGGCTCCTTATCTGTTTCCGCATCCAGTTCAAACTTCTTCTACTGACCTATAAGTGCCTTCATTCGCCGCTTATCACTACCTTTCCTCCCTTATCTCTCCCTACAGCCCTCCACAGTATAGGACCCATAAAGCAAATCTACCATTCCACAACAGCACTAACTTTGAAAACTTGCATAACGAGGAGCCTATCCAGAAAAGGGCATCGTCATAAATGCTGTAGTGGAACCTAGAACATTCATACATCTATTGGGAAAATTGAACAAGCTAGATTCCTACATATAAACTCCATGCTAACAGAACACCTGGTCTCAGGCACACACACTTCGGACAAAGATAGGACCTTACCAATTCCAGAATAACTGACCACCAACTAAAAATAGAAATATGCAAACAAAAATTAAACTGAACCTCTAAGAAGCCAGACTTTATGCAGTGCAACAGCAGAGAAATAGAAACATGCATATTAAGTAGCACATGTAAATTACAAAAAGTGCTCCACTAAATAACTCTTATACGTTCAATCAAACAAAGGAATTCTTCCCACAAAAAATCTCAATTTCTCTGCAATGCATCAAATTTTTTCAATGTCAATCATGAGGTCTCAGACTTACAATGGCACTGTTTCATTAGACTAATAGTCTATATAGAAATTTACGTGCCCATTCGCATCAATGACCTCTTATGAAGACACTACGAACTGAAGCTCATAAGTTTAGCTACCATTATTCAACATGTACGATTTTCTATGTTGATACTCTAATTGTTTCTCTTTTGGTGTTTAATACTTAAGGCTATCAGTCCTGATAACATTGTCAAATGATCCCGACGCTCTCCCCTAGCGCCGTCATTGCGTTTCTCCTAAAAAGGGTTCTTCAGGGGATCAAGTTTAAACCACCTGTATTTAAACAAACAAAACAAAACAAAGAATCATTCCCATACTAATTCCCATGCGCGGCGTCTTTTTGCTCTGCATGGCATTGAGATTGAGAATGAAAGAGTAATTTGGTTTCAGACACGGGCAGCACCTCTGTGAGTACTTTAAGATTTTGGTCTTATAGAAAGTTGTAGCTTTTAGAAGAATATGAGTAGAGTTTATTTAGTATGGGAATGATTCTTTGTTTTGTTTGTTTAAATACAGGTGGTTTAATCTTCACTACTATGTCATTGTGTGTTCTGTGAACAGTTTATTTTTGTTATCCTTTATGTGCAAAGTTTTATGTACAAAAAGTGCATGGTAAATTAAGGGGACATGCCCCGCATCTACTACTACTTATCATTTGCCCTGCATTTATTGTGTAGGGCAGACATGTACCCTTTGGGCCCGCATTACATGCCTCGGCAGCTACTAAAATAGAACAGCCGATGCAGAAAGCTGGCGTTACACGCGCGCGCTATTGGCTCCATATGCGTCTACATAGCACCCAGATAGCGCATGACTCTAGCGCACACACGTAGAAAGAAGCGAGTATGCAAATGAGATGAGTAAAAGCCTGGCACAAAAGAAAATAGGCATAAAACCTCTACGTAAACCAGCAGAGGAACGCATGCGCCAACAATAGATGCAAGAGGCGGTCATCTGAGCACATGCATTGATTTCAGACACTCATGCGTCCGATGCATCTAGATGCTGTCATGCTGTGTGCACTTTTTGGCATGTATCGCGGCTCATCGATATAGACGCAACACTGCTGCAAAATGGCGTCTCGGTTCCGCGTGCATATAAAGGCACAGGGGGGACCAGAACACACAGGGCATGAACACAATGCATATCATTTTCAAAATGCTGCAGCAAAGATGACTGCGGGGGATATGCATTAGGAAAGAGCTGCTCCGTTTCTATATCTCAATTAGGTCATTAGAATCGATTGAGGCAGGTAACTCTAGAAGCATTCAGAATGTGGCAATTAAACTCATTTATCATGTAAAATGATGGGCACTACAATGGCTTCCAATAAAACTTCAGATCAGATTTAGTGGTGGGGGTTGGGTTGTCCTTTGTTAATGTAATTGAGATGTCGCTAGCTATTGTTCATAAGATTTGTCTTATACATCCCTCTGCCCCCCCTCCCCCCCATTGCTACAGTTTGCCCACGTCTTATCTGATGTCAGTGGATGCTTTAGATCTGCTTTTCTGCATTCTTGGATGTAAAATCTTGCCTGAATTAAACAAAGCATCTGTCAGTTGGATAGTTAAAAATCCTGTATATTCCCAAATTTATCTATCCTATCAGCCAAGCAATACATCCCTGGACTACACTATATTTTGTTAATTTTTATTGGTTTTTACCATAAAGGCAAAACAGTATTTGATCCTAAAGCTTGACTCTCAACTCCTTAATTTGCTTCATGTTTAGAGAGTGTGTGTGTGTGTGGGGGGATTTGCTTGAATTCTTTGCTTTGCATAAATGACTGTGTATTGCCAAGCTAGGACCTTGATTTTGTTCGGGGGTGCCCTTATCGTTTCTTCCATGTGCTTTATATGCTGATGCACACAAGAAGATTATAACGCTGAAGTTTATATGCCGACAAATACAAGATTACCGTTCAAGCTGATCACACCGACGGCAGAGGTTCAGAGCATGTTGAAACTGTGTGTCTCGAGGCACGCTCGACTTTAACGTCACCCCTAATCAGGAGTAGAAATAACGATGCACTCTAACTTACTGCCTGATTGGGTAATCCCTAACGCGTCTTGCTGCATTGGGTGCAGACCTCATTACCATGCGATTTGAATACTCCCAACTCATTTGTGTATCATTTTAATACATTTAAATACGCACAGTGTTCTGTGTGCACTTTGTTTTTCCTCGTTTTTTACATGCACATCCATCTCTTTTCTGCAGTTGGCATATGGTTATTTGCATATAAAAGTTGCCTTATCTACACATAAATGACTGCGCTAGTTTTCCACATTGGTCCGTAAGTAAGCTCCAGGCAGAAAACCCACTTGGCTATATGTGTAGCAGGCCATCAGATTGTTCCCCTGAATGTTTATTTTGGGGAATAGTCTAGAGCAGTAGTTCTCAACCTTTTTTGTACCGTGACACCTTTTACCATTGGTCAACTTGTGATGACCCCCAATGATAAAATCAAATGCGTCTCTCTTCCTTTACCGTTAACACATTGTCGCTGTAATCATTTGTTGAATTATTAATATTATAGGCCTTTGCAATATGTTTTTTTATTTATAAAATTTACTTATTTAAACCACAATAATTAATCACAACAAGTAACAATAATTGATTTCAAAATTATGATGATTTTGTAGTCAAATCACTAATATGAAATAAAATTATTTTTTCTACCTTTGTTGTCTGACCAATTTATTCTCTGATCATGCTGGTCCCGATCTAAGGCTTCTGCTTTCCTGTCTTCTCTTAGCTCTCTTTCTGTGGTCTATGGTCCATCTGCCATTTCTTATCTCTTTGGTTTTCTTCACATCAGCCTATTTCCAGTCCCCCTTCTAGTCCAAATACCATGGCAGCCCCTCTCAGCATCCACTCCCTTCCAGTCCCATTCTCCCTTCCCCTCGCATCAGCCCATTTGTAGCCCTAGCCCCCAGTTTTCTTCCAAGGCCAGCAGCTCTATCCTCCCCTCCCCACCATCAGCCCATTTCCAGTTGAAGCCCCCCCCCCCCCAATCAGCTCACTTCCAGTGCTAGTCCTCAACCCCATTACTGTGGTAGTAAATTGTCTTGGATCTTTGAACTGACTCCTGGTATTATTTATTGCATGCTTATCAGCTGCTATATTACCAGTGCTAGGCTCCCCCCATCAGCCCATTACAAGTCCCAAACCCCCCATTGATCAGTCCATTCCCAGTCCTAGCCTTCCCTAATCAACCCATTACCAGTCCTAGCCCCCCGATCTGCCCATTACCAGTGCTAGCCCCCCCATCAGCCCATTATAATCCTAACCTGCACTGTCTCTCCCCTCTGTCCAGTATTTATCCCGTCTGTCCAGTATCTCCCCCTGTCTCTCCCCTTTGTCCATGTCAGCCCTCCCTCCATGTCAGCCCCCTCTGTCCATGTCAGCCAGCCCTCCCTCCCTCCATCCCTCCATGTCAGCCCCCTCCCTCCCCCATGTCAGCCCCGTTGCAGGTTCCCTGCCCCCTCCTCCCCTCTCCCTATGTCTGCCTGCTACTGCCCTGTTCTGCTGCAGCTGCGGTTCCTTGTCTCTTAGGGAACTGCGGCTGTGCCGGTAAAGCTGTTGCGAAGCCTTCCAGTCTCTCGACGGGCTCCGTGCAGCATTGTCCTGCCTCCAAAGAAAGTTGTTTACCACTTCCTTTGGAGGCGTGACAATGCTGCACAGAGCCCATCAAGAGATGGGAAGGCTCCGCAACATTTTCACAGATACAGCTGTGGTTCCCTAAGAGGCAGGAAGCCACGGCTGCAGAAGAAGGGAGGCGGAGAGTTTGCCGTTGCTGAGAAGTGGACTCGGCAGCGGCAGCAACTTGTGTGATTTTTTTTTAATTGGAGTGAGGCAACCCCTGTTAAATCCTGTGGCGACCCACAGGTTGAGAACCGCTGGTCTAGAGCCTGCTACTAACTTGCTCATATGCGTACAGTTCTGTAATGAAGGATTATGAAACCATCTGAGAGATGTCGTTAGGGAGTTTGGCAAGTAGCTGAATGAGAGGAGGATGGTGAGTACTGAAAAAGGTGGAAATTGTGGTAATGGGATTGCGTGAAAGACAGAAGGGAACAAGAGGCCAGGGAAGGAGTGAAATAGAGGAAATGGGAGAGCTAAGAGAGTTGGGTTGGGCAAGAGGTAAGAAAAGGAGTTGTAAAGTAGGTGAAAATTAAAACAATAAGGAGATTGAAGACTGAAGGCTGAGGAGTGTGAAATTTGAGTGGACAGATATTCAGAAAAAAAAATGGAGGAAAGAGCTAAAAGGGAAAGATCAATATGTCAGAGATAGATGCAGAGAGAGAGGATAAATGGCAAATGCACATCAGATACTGGAAAGAGAGTTAGAAGAAGACACACAGAGGAAAGCCAAGAAGACAGACTGGGACTAGCATGATTGGAAAAATAAAATGCCCAGACAATAAAAATAGAAAAAAAATATTTTACTTTGAATTTGTCAGTTTTGGGAAGTTAGTTTTGCTACACAGAAACCCATGAGTGGCTCCACTGAAATCACAGGGAGGGGTCAGCACATAAGATATGCCATACTGGGTCAGACCAAGGTCCATCAAACCCAGTATTCTGTTTCCAACAGTGGCCAATCTAGGTCATATGTACCTAGCAGTTTTCCCAAAAGACACAGGTTCCTCAATGCTTGTATTGGGTCAAGCAGTGATATTCCGGGTCCCCTTTAATAATGGTTTATGGACCTTTCCTCCAGGAACTTGTCCAAACCTTTTTTAAACCCAGCTACACTAACAGCCTTTACTACATCCTCCGGTAATAAATCATTCGCACAGAGCAGAAAAAATGCAGCACCGGCTCTAGACAGTAAGGAGACAATTTTTTATTTTGTGGATTTGAAGTAATTTCCCCTGGTGCCCTTCTCCAAAAGGTACCAACTTTTCCAAATACTTATACAATCATGGAGCTGGAGTAAAAGGCCCATGGCATAGACACAGGTGCTTAAACTAAATACCAGAGAGACTGTTTGTGGAGACTCTTCTATAAGTATTTTTCGAAGAGAGAACCAAACTAGAACCTGAAACAAGACCGAGAAGAAAGGGAACAGGGCTAAGAGAGTACACCAAAGCGTGCAGGGTGGTCCATCCAGCTACAAAGAGAGAGATGTCTTGATTGTTTTGGAGAGAAACTTTAAACAAGAAGGCTAGTATTCAGCGGTGGTGGCTAGCTGGCGCCTTCAGCACTGAATATCTGTTTTTTTGCCAGGCAGCGCCACTGCTATCTGGTCAGCTGTGATAGTGAAAACTGGTTCATGTTAGGATAGTCAAAATTGGTTTAGACGTCTGAGCAGAGGCTGAATATCGCTGCTGACCGGATAGCGAGTGGGACTGCCTCTGATCTGTCCCAGTTTTAACCGGGTGTCACTTCTACAGTCTGTGGCAATTATTCAGTGGCTTTACCTGGATAGTGCCATTGAATATTGGGATCGCCATAGTTTAGTTGCTTAGCAGGTCTGCTACCCAGGTAAACCGCTTTGAATGTGTCCCTCAGTCCCCCCGCAAGGACCTTTAAGCCAACACCAATTGATTTTTACAAAGGTTTTGGAGCCGTCTGTGCACTTTTAAACTTGGGGATTTCACTATAATAAAGGTGACCTTTTTGTTAAAAGTACTCTTCAAAGTGGACATTGGCATGTGAGAGGAGTGCAGTCGAGGATATTTTTGTCACAATCACCTGCTGTGAGAGCCTTGGGAGGTTTTGCCTCCTCTCCCTCTGGGACACAATAGCTGAACTAAAATGTTTTGTGTCTTCCCCTGGGGAAGCAGCCTACAATCCCTACTCTAGTGGACTTGAGCTACACATCTGTGTTTAACGGTGACTTTCCAGGCAATTCTCCATCAGCATCCTGGGACCTGGACTTCAAATTATACTACTCTCTTCACCACCAGAAAGGACCCTACAGCACTCACATTTTTCAGGCACTAGTTTAGTTATCTACCTAAAGAGAGAGCCCACCCAATTGTGTTATATCCTGGAGAACTGAGACTGCTCAACCTGAGGGCTAGGTCTCTTTCCTCTACTCCCTGGTGGTTTCTGCTTCAACCTTTCCTCTCTAAAACAACTCCCAACAACATTAACCACATCTAACTCATTCTGAGGTCCTTGGAGCATGGCCTGACTAACCCAAGTTGGACCATTAACTGTTCCTGCACAGGGTTATCTGGGACATACCAGAGGACAAGGGTTAACACTCCCCCCCCCCATGCTGCCCTAGGCAACCCCTGACTCTGCCTGATGTTTAATCTATTCCTTTGTCCTTCAAATTTCTTTTTTAAACACTGCTATTCTATTAAAGTTGACCACATCCTCCAGAAACAAATGCCACAGTATACAGTAATTATTTAACTGAAAAAATACTCTCTTGGATTTACTTTAAATGTGCTGTTAGTTTTAAGGAGTCCCCTAGTCCTAGAACTATTTGAAAGAGTAACTATTCTCAGTGGTAATTTTATTTAAAAAGTAAAAAAAGAAGCTGCTACTCCTGGTTCTCCGTTGCTTATACTGTGCCTATATGCTCTACCATACCTGTCCTCTCTGGTGCTCCCTTGGTGCCGTCTGCTCCTGATTACCTGGTTACCCAGTGGTCAAACAGATAGACCCCCGCAACAGGCCAACTTCACAATGTAAATAACTAGTTGTTCCATATACTATTGTACCACTGTTGTATATAGTTAACCAGGATATCGTTTATCAGATAACCCTGCATTGTATTTAGTTTCCCCTATTTCGCCAAGTTATACTTCCTGTTAAATGTAACGACCAGACATATGTAAACTGTCGGATGTTTTCTGTTCAATGTAAACCGCGCTGATGTCTAATAGTGCGGTATATAAGAATTGTTAATAAATAAATAAATAAATAAATACCCAATCAACGCTGCCTTCGCTAAACCAGAAGTGACGCAGTCGCATTGCACGCATCCTCAAGGTGCTCCCTCAGTATAAAGTTCCTTACAGTGCGGTGTTCCACGCCACAGGAGCGTGCCCAAGGAGCAGGCACCTTGGGCGTGCTCCTTGGGGCGAGTCCATGGGAGCGAGCCCGGAGCCCACTCTCTTCCTCCCCAGAAGCATTTCCACTCTGGTCTGTCTATAATCACATGTCCTTGCTGCCTATCTCTACCTCTGCACCTCTCCAGCCTTTGGTAAGCCTTTTCTTTGGGTATCTTTTCTTCTATTGCTATCTCAATTGTGCACCCGCTCAACCCAGACAGACTCAGTAAAGTCTTCTGGCATGACCTCAATTCCTGTCTCATGGAGCTGGAGGCCTTCTCCCCCTCTTGTCTCCTCAGGTATTGCTGCCCGAAATCTCTCCAATCTTATTCCATGTTCCTCCTCTCCCATATTATCTCCTTCTGTTCCGACCATCATTCTCTTACAGCTAGCCCTCTTGAATTTCTGTTCCCTTCGTTCCAAAACCTCTTTCATCCAAGATCTCGTTTCACACCATGCAGTTGACACCCTGTTTCTGACAGAGATATGGCTGAAAGAGGGCGAGGAACCTCTCTTAAACCGTTGTCTCCCTCCCGGCTACACCGCTTTTCCACGTCATCGAGGTAGGAGTGGTGGGGGGGGGTTGCCGTCCTCCTCCGCTCTTCACTAGCTTTTCAAGAAGTGCCCTCTCCCGCACTCCACCATGCCGAGTCTCTTCTTCTTCGTCTAAACTCTTCTTCCCCCTCACTGTACTTTCTCCTCCTCTATGCCCCTCCCTCCCTCCCTATCAGGCCCTCGTTGGGACTCCCTTATTTTGACTCTCTCTGAGCTCTCCCTTCTCTATCAACATATTCTGATCCTAGGCGATTTCAATATTCATGTAGACTCCCCTTCTTCCTCTTGCGACTCCGCTTTTCTCTCTCTTCTCTCTGATCTCTCTCTTCAACAATTTATTCACATCCCTACGCACTCTGCTGGTCATTTCCCATTCCACCTCCCCTCTAGTTCCCTCTTCCCTCTCTACCCTACCCATTCCCTGGTCAGATCATCTTTGTTTGTTTTTTCTCAGTCCCTTCATTCCCCCCTTCCACTGTCCAGAACACTGTCCCCCGTCCCCCCCCCGCCTTACTTGCCGCATTACTCCCAACACCCTTTCCCAATTCCCCTCTTCCGATTCCCTTTTTCCCCCTGAATTGCACCTCTTGTCCGTGGACCTTCAGGCTCAATCCTGGAATGCCATCCTCACAGATGCTCTGGACCAGCTTGCCCCACGCCAGCCCCTCCCACCCTCTTGCACCCGTAATCACTATCCCTGGTTTCACTCAGGTTTATTCCTTCATCGCTCCTATTTGCGTCGCGTCGAGCGTCACTGTCATAAGAGTCCATCCCCTACTACTCTAGCCCACTTTCAACACTGTCATTCCCACTACCGTTCTCTGATACGCTCCTCCAAGTTGGATTACTTCTCTAATCGTATCTCCTCTTCAGCCAACTCCACTCGTCAACTCTACTCTGTACTCTGCTCCCTTTCTGCCTCCCATTCTCTCACCTCCCCAACCCCCTCTCCCTCCATCCCCGATCCTGCCCTTTTAGCTTCCCACTTTGAAACCAAAGTCAATACCCTTAGTTTACTTTTTCCCTCCTGCCCTCCTGCCCTCCTCCCCTTTCCCCACCTCCCCTCTCTCCTTCTTCCCTCCCCCCTCCTCACCCATTCCTCCCCTCTCTCACAGTTGGTCCTCCTTCCAACCTGTAACCATGTCAGATCTCACCAAAGTCTATTCCTCCATTCGGAAAACTACTTGCACCTCTGATCCCATCCCTTCCCACTGGCTCTTGGACACTTCTCTGGCCCTTTCCCCTTTGATACTCTCTATCATCAACTCAAGTCTTTCCTCCGGTACCTTTCCCTCCACCTGGAAGCACGCTGTTATCCGCCCCATCCTAAAAAAAGATTCTCTTGATCCGTCCTCCCCAGCCAACTGGCGACCTATTTCAAATCTCCCTTTTCTCTCTAAGATTCTTGAAAAACTGGTCTATGCAGAACTCTCCACCTATCTTGAAGCTTCTCTAGCACGTCACCCTCGCCAATCTGGTTTTCGCCCTAATCACAGTACCGAATCTATTTTGCTCTCCCTTCTTAATGACTTACGCACTGTCCACGACCGAGGTCTCATCTCCATTACTGTTTCCCTAGATTTGTCAGCTGCTTTTGACTTTGTGGATCACCGTACACTTTTAGCTCTCCTTCACGACATCGGGCTCTCCGGTTCTGTCCTCTCCTGGTTCCGTTCGCTTCTCACCAATAGGTCCTTTTCCGTTCTCGCAGGTTTTTCCTCTTTTTCCCCTACCCCCCTTCCATGTGGTGTTCCCCAGGGTTCTGTTCTTGCCCCTCTCCTATTTAATGTCTTTTTGGCCCCCCTTGCCCTTCTGGTCCAGCAACACAGCATTACAGCTCATTATTACGTGGATGACATTATTCTTCTCCATCACACAGACCCCACAACCCCTGATCTTTCATCCCTTAATTCCTGTCTAGTTTCTGTTGCCACCTGGTTCTCCTCCAACGTCCTGCACTTCAACCCCTCCAAAACATCTGCTATCTGGTTCACCTCTGGCGCTTCAGCCCCCTCTCTTGCCCCTCTTCTGTCCTTCTCTCCACTTCCTGTTTCCTCTTTGCGATATCTTGGGGTTATCCTGGACTCTGCTTTATCCTTTAAAGAGCACATCTCTTCAGTAGTTCAGCGATCATTCTACACCCTGAGACAACTTCGTGCAGTTCGCCCTTTCCTATCAGCTCCCTCCATGACTACATTACTCTTGTCCCTAGTAGTGCCCCACTTAGATTATTGTAATATCGTATTAGCTGGCCTTCCTCAAACACAATTACAAAGACTGCAACTAGTTCATCACACAGCCGCACATATTCTGACGCATGCTTCACGTTTCGATCACATTACCCCTATCCTGATTCACTTACATTGGCTCCCGATCGTGTATCGTATACAATTTAAAATACTCACATATGTTCACAAAACCATTCATACCAGCGCTCCTCTCTACCTTGCAGATCTAATTCATCTTCACTCATCTCACCGTTCCCTCAGGTCGATCCATTCTAACCGCATGTCCCTCCCTTCTCCATCCCAGGCTCATCTTGAGTCCACCCACTCCTCTGCTTTCTTCTTCCTGGGCCCTCGGCTCTGGAACTCGCTTCCCCCTGCCCTCCGCTTAGAGCCCTCTTACAAAACATTTAAAACCAGGCTAAAGACACACCTATTCTGCTCTGCTTTCAACCTTCCTTCTCCCTCTGCTCCTCTTTCTCCCCCCCCCCCCCCGCTGAATTTGGTTGCTCTCTATCCCTTTACACTATGTATATACATTTTGTCTCTACTCTGTTTCTTTTATATCTACTCTTTCTCTCCTCTCTATCCTGTCTTATAATTTTGGCATTCTTTTCCTTTCAGTAGTCTCAAAATGTTTACTATTGTAAACAGTTTTGGTACTTCCAGTAAGAGCAGTATATTACATTTTTCAATAAAGGTAAAAAAATGGCACCAGGTGGGGATTGTGGTGGTAAAACGGGAGCATGTATCGCGGCTCATCGAGGGGGGGGGGGGCAGCTGGGGGGGAGGGGGACACAAGGAGATCAAGAGTGCTGGCTCCTAAGATTTTGGCCTAGCCCCTGAATTGGCACCAAATTTGTCAAGGCCTGTGATAAAGTGGTTGTTAAAGGCTCAGAGATGCTAGGCTGCTTAGAAAGAGGAATAAAGTTCACCAAGGCAGCATCAACAGTCCAGGAGGCCCAAGAATGAAGTGGACCTACTAGCAGCTGCTCCCAGATCCTCTGAGGTGGACTTCCTCAGTCTGGGGAACCTTTCTAACATTTTTGCTTGAGGGCCATTAATTTGAACTTCTAGAATACTGTATTCAGTTTGGAGGAGGTATCTCAGCAAACATATAAAGAGAATTGAGGTAGTCCAAAGAGGTAACCAAAATGGCATAGGGTCTATACAGGGCTACCCTAGGCAGAAGCCTCAGTGGTGCCACCCCCCATGTGCTGAACTGTGCTACCCTCCCCTCCCCAGTGCTGGGCAATGTCGCACCAGCCCCCCTCCCCAGTGCTGGGCAATGTCGCACCAGCCCCCATGCCACCACCCCTCCCCCCCACCTGCCGCTGATTCCGGCAGTGGGGTCAGAGGGGCAGCGGCTCAGCTCAGCAGCAAGCCATGTGCTTCAGAAAGCATGCTGTGCTGCTTCTGAGCCCCCCACCCCCCCGACATATGACCTGCTGCCTTAGGTGGCTGCCTAGCCTGCCTGGTGGATGGGCCGGCCCTGGGGCTGTACTGAAAGACATATGAGACAACACCACAAACAGAGGAACAACTTCATAATTCCAACAGATAGGAAAAATAGAACAATGAACAAATCAGGCCAGAAAAGTCAAAAGGTGTAACTGTAGATGAATACATTTTAGTTATCTACAGTTACATCCCCTCACTTGGTTTGCAGCTTGTCGTGCTGTGAGGACTTGTGTGCATCAGTGATGCTGAGGGCTAAGCTATCGGTAGTTTAACTACTGGCACGGTCTCCCAAGATGGACATGTCTCAGCTGAGGTGCCAGGCCAAGACAAACCACCCATTTGGGCAGCAGCAGAATGGGACAGTGTTGGTGGCGGAGGATCACATTTCTGTGATAACGGCAACAACACTAAACTTAAATTGCGCGGAAGAAAGACCTGGCAATCTACTTCCGTATCTTGCCATGGAAATCCAATGGATAGTCACAGCAAAACAAATTGCCAGGTCAGAAGGCACTCAACTGGTTACTGAGGAGGAGCTGAAGACTTTTCAGAGTAAAGCCAGTACTTATGATGTATCCACTTTGTTGGCCATATTTGTGAACGATAAGGGCTAACTCAACCAATAGATAAGTCGTTCAATATAACATACAAGTGACTTGGAGTATAAACCTGAGCACTTAAAAAATATTTCTCAATTACTAGTATCTTAAATGGTCTAGCACAATTTTGCAATGTGGAGAAGGCCTCGGACTCTACTCGGCACTCGACTCAAGGGCTTACGCCTACGAGTCAACGTGTGCCTTGTTTTGCATCAACGACCTTCAAGTCATAGACGAAGTATAATAACCCTGGGGATCTTATAGCTTGAGTGAATACTCTATAACACTACTTGCAAATCTTATCACTCAGCTGATGGTTTCCCACTGAACAGTCCTGTATTCCTCAGTTCCTCGTACTATGTTGATCCCGACGCTTGCCTAAGGTACCATACGTGCGTTTCACGATCTCAGTTTCCTCAGGGGATTTATCATTGCTTTTCCATATGACAAAAAATGACCCATATAACCCATAATTTCTACCCTATAAAATACTCCCTACACCTACCTATACCTTAAAATTAAAAAAAGTGTTTAAAAACATCTCACAGCCTACCTTTTTTGCTGTCTACATGCTGCGAAATACCTCCGGTATACTTCTCAGATTAAAACACTATTACCGGCTCGAGTATCAGACGCTGCACATGCAGAATGCAGCTCCCCCTCTATTTTTAAAGAAGACCGCCTCATGTCCTCACCTGAAATCCATCTTACAATACAATCACGGCTCCCTCCGTCAGATGACGTCATACTGTCAACCTCCAATCCTTACTGGAATTGCCCACTCCCAATAAAACTCTTATCCAAATTACTATCTTATTGGCTGGTCCAAAACCTCCACATTGGCAACCTGAACACAACTGCCTACCAGAACCACCTACCTACCATTTCATCGTACACACGCCAACCATTCTATAGTAACATTTAGTCCTAACGGCTCCACGGTTTGTAACCGATGTATCCAATGCTGTTCCCTAATTATCAAAGTCCGATCTGAAGAGCTGTTGTTACTCCCCACGTCAACCTTATCTAAACACAAACAACGGAGCTGTTCGAACACATGCCCTTGAGCTACATAATGGTGTACTATCGGGGCTTCCATGACTTTGCGTTGCAGACGGCTTCGATGTTCTCGCATGCGGGTCCTAAACAAACGAATTGTTTTCCCAACATATGCTAACCCACACGGGCAAACAATAACATAAACCACCAAACTGGAATCACAGGTGGTACTATGGCACAAAGAAAATCTCTGCCCTCTATATTCAAACTGTGTTGCATCTACTGACACATCACAGATATAACAAGTTTCGCATTTACGATGTCCCGGTTCTATTCTAGAATATGTGGAATCATTTATCAGAATGACTACTGCTGGACTCAACCATTCCTTCAAGTTACGATCTCTCTGCCACACACAGCGGATCATTTTATCTGTTAAACCGGGTACCGCAGCTAGTACATTCTGATGCCGTCTAATAACCCGCTGAATGTCTAAGCTTAATGGGGAGTATCTAGTAACTAGATTGACCTGCGTACTCTCGAATCACTGCTTATTCTGATTAGATTGTGTGGTCAGCAATACTCCCCTGTGGTTATATAAAGCCCTAAGGTATGCTTATTTAACCACTTTCTGAGGGTATCCCCTCCGAAGAAAATCATTAAACAATTCTTTCGATTTGCTTTTATAATCCCTTCTAGTCAAACAATTTCTCCTGAACCGTAGGAACTGCGAAAATGGAAGGCTTTCCTTCAACCGCCTAGGGTGTACACTTGTCATCTGACGGAGGGAGCCGTGATTGTATTGCAAGATGGATTTCAGGTGAGGACATGAGGCGGTCTTCTTTAAAAATAGAGGGGGAGCTGCATTCCGCATGCGTGGCGTCTGATACTCGAGCCGGTAATAGTGTTTTAATCTGAGAAGAATACCGGAGGTATTTCGCAGCATGCGGGCAGCAGAAAAGGTAGGCTGTGAGATGTTTTTAAACACTTTTTTGAATTTTAAAGTATAGGTAGGTGTAGGGAGTATTTTATAGGGTAGAAAATATGGGTTATATGGGTCATTTTTTGTCTTAAAACAGCACGTGGAAAAGCAATGATAAATCCCCTGAGGAAACTGAGATCGTGAAACGCACATATGGTACCTTAGGCAAGTGTCAGGATCAACATAGTACGAGGAATCGAGGAATACAGGACTGTTCAGTGGGGAACCATCATCTGAGTGATAAGATTTGCAAGTAGTGTGTTAGAGTATTCACTCAAGCTATAAAATCCCCAGGGTTATTATACTTCGTCTATGACTTGAAGGTCGTTGATGCAAAACAAGGCACACGTTGACTTATAGGTGTAAGCCCTTGAGTCGAGTGCCGAGTAGAGTCAGAGACCTTCTCCACATTGCAAAATTGTGCTAGACCATTTAAGATACTAGTAGTTGAGAAATATTTTTTAAGTGATCAGGTTTATACTCCAAGTCACTTGTATGTTAAATTGAACGACTTATCTATTGGTTGAGTTAGTACTTATGATGTGGCTAGATCAAAGCCCTCTGGACGTCTGACTGCTGATGTAGCTGCGCATGAAATGAATCAGAAGCTGCAAAGATGTCTTACATATTGGGACATGGAACATACGAAGCATGAACCAAGGGAAGATGGAGGTGGTCAAGAATGAAATGGAACATGTACAACTTGATCTGTTGGGTGTCGGTGAACTGAAATGGACTGGCCTCGGGCACTTTGCATCAGATGATCACGTGGTCGACTATGCTAGAAATGAAAAACAAAGAAGAAATGGTGTTGCATTTATAATTAAGAAACTTGCAAGAACTGTAATGAAATATAGTGCAGTCAGTGAATGCTTAATCTCTATTCATCTACGAGGAATGCCTATCAACATAACTATAAGTATATGCCCCAACAACAGCTGCAGCAGAGGATGAAATTGATGAGTTCTATGAACAAATACAAGCTGAAATTGACAGAACATGCAAACAGGATATCCTGATAGTCATGGGTGACTTGAACGTAACCGTTGTCAACAAAGAAGGCGGCAAAGTAGTTGGAAAATATGGACTTGGCAACAGAAATGAAGCTGGAGAAAGACTGATAGAATTCTGCAAGACCAACCATCTATTCATCTCAAACACCTTCTTCCAGCAACACAAGCGGCGACTGTACACATGGACTTCACCCAATGGGTTGTACAAAAATCAAATTGACTACATCTGTGGAAGTCAACGATGGAAAAGCTCTAACATCAACAAAGACAAAACCTGGAGCTGACTGTGGTACAGATCATCAACTACTAGTATGCAAACTCAAGATAAAGTTGAAAAAGAGCAAACCACTCATGAATGCAGCAAAATATGACTTTGAGAATATACCACTGGAATTTAAAGACTGCCTGCAAAATTGATTTGCTGCTTTAGATACAAATGACAGAGATCCAGAAGAGTTAAGGGATGCCATCAAGAAGGCTGTGTTGGAAGAAAGCGCAAAGTCTCTACAAAAGGTGAAAAAGCAAAAATGGCCCAAATGGATCACCAAAGAAACTGAAAATTGCCCAGAAATGCAGAGAAGCTGAAGTCAGAGGAGAAAGAGAGGCAATCACTGAACTCAATAGAGATTTCCAACATGTAGCAAGACAAGACAAGGAGAAGTACTACAATGACACCTGCAAGGAAATAGAAGCAGAAACCATTATTAGAGGAAGAACAAGATTGGCTTTTCTAAAGCTACGAGAGTTAAAGAAAAAATTCCAGCCTTGAATTGGAATGTTACAAGATGCTCAAGGTTCTGTGTTGAATGATGTTGAGAAGATCAACAAAAAGTGGAAAGAGTATACAGAGTTTTTATATGATAAAGATCAAGTGGACCAACAGCCCTTTCACCCTTTATCTTATGATCCGGAACCATTGATAATGAAAGAAGAAGTCGAAGCAGCATTGAAAGCCTTATCAAAGCACCAGGCATTAATGGCATTCCCTTAGAAGTATTACAGCAATCCGATGCAGCTGTTACCATATTTACAAGGCTCTGCCAGGAAATTTGGAAGACAACATCATGGCTAAATGACTGGAAAAGATCTGTGTTTGTTTATACCAGTACTAAAGAAAGGTGATCCAACTGACTGTGGAAATTATCACACAATCACTCTGATCCCACATGCTAGCAAGATTCTACTGAAGATTATTCAACAAGAGACTACAACCATATCTGGAATGAGAGTTACCTGAAGTGCAAGCAGGGTTCAGGAAAGGGCAAGGAACGAGAGATGACCACAGATGTGAGATGGATCCTTGAAAAGACTAAAGAATACCAAAATGATATCTATTTGTGTTTTATTGACTACAGCAAGGCTTTTTGACTGTGTAACCCATGAGAAAATCTAGGCCACATTAAGAAGCATGGGTATACCGGAACACCTGATCACTCTCTTGTGCAATCTTTACATTGATCAAGAAGCAACAGTTCAAACAGAACAAGGAGAAACAGAATGGTTTAAAATCAGCAAAAATGTACAACAAGACTGCATACTTTCCCGCTACCTGTTTAATTTATATGCAGAACAAATCATTAGAGAAGCTGGATTGTATGAAGACAACAGAGGTGTGAAGATTGGTGGAAGACTCATCAACAACCACATTACTGGCTGAAAGTGAAGACGACCTGAAACATTTGCTTCTCAAGATCAAGGAACATAATCTTAAAATGGGCCTGCACCTTAATGTAAAGAAGACAAAGATCATGACATCTGGCAAAATCAGTAAGTTAATCATTGATGGAGAAGAAATTGAAATCGTGGACAACTTTAACCTACTTGGATCAACTATCCATAAAGAAGCAACAAGCAGTCAAGAAATCTGACGATACATTGCTCTTGGCAGAATAGCTTTGAAGGACCTAGACAAGATTCTCAAGAGCAGAGATGTCTCTCTCCATACACAGATTCAACTTGTTCAAGCCATGGCATTTTCAAGAACGTCATATGGATGCGAAAGTTGGACAGTGAAAAAAGATAGGAATAAAATCTATGCCTTTGAATTATGGTGCTGGCGACGAATACTGTGTATATCATGGACTGCCCGAAGAACAAACCTAAGTTCTCTTTAGAAGCTCAGATGACAAGACTTCAAATTTCATACTTTAGACACATCATGTGAAGAGAGATATCGTTAGAGAAAGACATCATGCTTGGCAAGGTAGAAGGTCAACCCAAAAGAGGAAGGCCAGCAGTGAGATGGATCGATACACTACACTAACAACAGCTACAGGTTCCAGTCTGTCAACAATGAGCCGCCTGACTGAAGACCGAACACAGTTTAGGACAACTATCCTGAGGGTCGGCATGAGTTAATATCAACTCAACGGCACTTAACAACAACAACAGCTACACCTTTGGACTTTTTTGGCCTTGTTTGTTTTCTGCTCCTTGTTTTCTATCTAGACATATGAGAAGAGATTGGAACTCAATATGTATACCTAAAAGGAGAGGAGAGATATAACAGATGTCTAAATACTTGAAAGGCTTAACATCCAAAAAACAAACCCTTTCTCCAAGAAAGGGGTCTGTAGAATTAGCAGACATGATATGAAGTTGCAAGAATGTAGACTCGAGTGCCAAATCAGGAAATATGTTTTCATGTAAGGATGGTGGATGCCTGGAATGCCGCACCACAGATACGATGATGCCAGAATGCAAAAGACTGGGATATACAAGGATACATACAGTTGTGGTCAGCATTAAGATATGCCATACTGGGTCAGACCAAGGTCCATCAAGTCCAGTATCCTGTTTCCAACAGTGGCCAATCTAGGTCATATGTACCTAGCAGTTTCCCCAAAAGACACAGGTTCCACAATGCTTGTACTGGGTCAAGCATTGATATCCTGGGTCCTTTCTTAATAATGGTTTATGGACCTTTCCTCCAGGAACTTGTCCAAACCTTTTTTAAACCCAGCTACACTAACAGTTCTACTACATCCTCCGGTAACAAATTCCAGAGTTTAATTACACGATGAGTGAAAAAAATATTTTCTTTTATTAGTCTTAAATAGTTTACCCTGTAGCTTCATTGCATGTCCCCTAGTCTTTCTATATTCTGATAACGTAAACAATCGATCTATGTTTACCTGTTCCACTCCGTTCATTTATAGACTTCTATCATATCTCCCCTCAGCCGTCTCTTTTCCAGGTTAAAGAGCCCTAACCTTTTTAGACTTTCTTCATAGGAGTATCCTTCCATCCCCTTTACCATTTTGGTGGTTCTTCTCTGAACCTTTTCTAATAACGCTATATCCTTTTTAAGATACGGCGACCAGAATTGCACACAATATTCAAGGTATCACAGTGTCCCACTGGTTGTCCTCCTTCCACCATGTCTCTGATATTCCAATCATATCTAACCTCTCATTATTGGCACTCTTGCAGTTCAACCAAAAAATAAAAAGTGGCTAGTGAAATGGCTTCGGACTATATATGCACACATATTTGACACATACATGAATCAAATAAAACAAGACCAATTAAAGGAAAAAGTAGGAAATAATATAAAAATTGGGACATTCAGTATCGGATAATTAGGCATGCCTAACTTTCACCTGGCCAGTAGTGAACGATAGGATATAGAAGATGGCTAAACTGCCCCAAATGTGATGAGGAAGGTGCCCCACTTGTCCATCTATTGTGGTTCTGCCCAAAGGTATAAGAATACTGGTGTGAAGTTAATTTGTTCATGGAAAAGGACCTTCGGCAACACTGGACATGTGATGGAGGGGGTGGGAGCTACTGGTCAGGGTAGACTGCATTGGTTGAAACTGTCCTGGGCACTAGCAACACCAATTATCTTGATGGGATGGGGGGCCACCAAACCCTCAAACTACTGGCAATGGTGGAACACACTGCACTGGCACTTGCAGATCGACAAGCTTTGGGCCAAAGCTGAGCAGAGGTGGATACTCCGTTTCCACGCGGTATGGGATGACTATGTCCAGGTGCTGCCCCCACGTAGTCATAGTTATATACTGAATGATCTCTAGGGGACGGTCTGTAGTGCAGCTGTCCCTAGTGAGTTGAGGGGAGTAAGGGGGAGGGTAGGATGGGGAGTAGGGGAGATAGGGAGGTCTTGGATCCGGCCCGGAAGTGTGTAAGAACAACCACACCCTGGGACGAGTAATCTGTGTTTGACTCCCCATGACCTGGTAATTAGGAGGGAGGGGGGATGGGGAGAAAATGTAAAAAACCTGTTGATTGTTACATAGGTCTTGATGAACCTGTTCACAGTTGTATTTTGTGGTTTCCTGATTATTTTGTACTGTTTTCAATAAACAGTTTTGAATGTAAAATCTGGGACATTACCAAGACATGATTATTCACCAAAAAAAGTGAAACCTAATATTCTCATTCCCTATACCTGAATCAGTGATAACTATCTTAAAAGTTATAAATTACTTGCCATTGAAATAATACCCTCTCTTGTAGCAAGTTTTCCATGGCAAAGCAAAAAATTTATAACTTTTAAGATAGTTATCACCGATTCAGGTATAGGGAATGAAAATGTTAGTTAAGGTTTCACGTTTTTGGGTGGATAATATAGCAGTGGACCTTTCTAGTCTTTTTCTGTGGATATAAGACCTGATTATTGGCATCCTTATAAACAATTCAAATCAGTTTGAACAGAAGAGTCACATTCCCAGTGCAGTAAAATTAGATGCACCTGTGATCAATAGTCAGTATTTGCATGGCTTCAATCAATGAATGATGGCTCTAATGTTTAAAATGGCCACTTTCCCTCTGTTCCATTTTCACAATGGTGAAGACAAGAGAGCTGCCTGAGACAGTCAGACATGCCATTCTCACTAAACATCAAACTTCAAAGGGGTACAAGGCCATCTCCCAAGACCTTGGAATTCCTATGTCTACAGTTCACAATAGGCCCGATATTCGAAAGACATTTAATGGTTTACAGCCCAGTAAACCATGTAAATGCCTTTAATTGGGATATTCAAGGCACTTACATATTTAGTGTTGTTGAATATCCCCTTCTAACACCGCTACATATCCCGATGATATGCGATTAGCATCAGGACATGTTGGGAGCATTCCAGAGTGGAGACGGAGACTCGCTAACCAGGCAACAGCGATATTGCGTGCTGTCCGGTTAGCGACCTGTGCCTAAAAGATAGACAAGGAAAACCAGCTGCTGTCCGGTTAGCTACTTGGTTTCCGACGTGTGCAGCGATCCCTGGATATTCAATGCCAGGGCCGCATATGACCCTGGCATTGAGTATCTGAGGTGAAGGGTCGGTGGGCAGGGCTGTGCACCATAGTGGCGCATGGCCTGCCCAACTAAATATTGGGTCCAATGTTATTAAGAGGTTTTCTGCTCATGGAACTGTCAGGAACCTCCCAGGATGTAGTGGGAAGTGGAAAATGAATCAAATAAGTCTTTGAAGGTTAGTGCGAGCTGTTGGAAAAAACACCAAGTACAACATCCAAGGAGGTTAAGGCTGACCTGGAGCAATCTGGAGAGGTGGTTGCAACTTGTACCATATGCCATGCGCTAAACAAAGAAGTACTTCATGGGCAAAGGCCAAGGAGGACCCCTCTGCTCAAAGACAGACATAAAAAGGCACGCCTGATCTTTGCCCGAAACCACAACCCTTCTGGGAAAATGTTCTGTGGACAGATGAATCCAAACCTTTTGGCAAAGCACTCTCCTATTGTTAAATATAAATATGATGGAGGTTCCATAATGTTGTGGGGCTGTTTTGCTGCCCCAGGAACTGGAGGCCTGGAATGTATTAAAGGAATCATGAAGTCAGAGGACTACCAAAGTATTTTTGAGCGAAATGTGCTACCTAGGGTCAGAAAGCTAGGTCTGCGTTGAAGGTCATGGGTCCTCCAGCATGGCAATTATCCAAATCATACATTCAAAAGTACAAAAGAATGATTAAAAGGAACAAATGGATTGTTTTAAACTGGCCAGCAATGAGTCCTGATCTCAATCCAATCGAGAACCTTTGCAAAGAGCTGAAATCTGCTACTGGGTAAAAGGAATTCTAGAAACATTCATGTGCTGGAACAAATAGCAGTTGAAGAGTGGGAGAAACTATCACAAGACAGATGTACAAAACATATACTATAGATGGCTACAAGAAACATTTGGAGGCTGTCATCACTGCCAAGGATTGTGCAACCAAATATTAGTGAAGGGTGCCATTATTCCTGTCCAGGTCATATCTTGTTTTTTCTCAGAAATTACTACATCTAAGTTGCACAGACATTTTCTTTTTTTGTTGCATACCTTTGAACATACTATTAAAATATTATGATGACATACAGTTGGAATATTTCCAATTATTTCTCAAGATATTGTGCACCACATACCTAAAATGCAAGGGTGCCAATAATGTTGATCACAACTGTAAATGGCAAGCAGATGGAAACCAAACTTCAGACACCTCTGCTCTAAATAGCAATAAAACAATTTCTTTTGCTCTTCTAAGAATGGCTGAACCTGCATGGAGCAGCAGTTATAACCTGAAGAGGAGAGGTCCCAAGACAGAACTCTGGGGTACACCAACTGAGAGTAGGGTGACAACAAAGGACTAAATACAAAGATACAGATTTAGGGGTATATTTAATACAGGACTCAACAAACCCCAGGTGCCAGGTCGCCATGGTGACTAAAAAAATAAATAAAGAATTCAGACCTGTCGCCTGGGGTTCAGGATATCCGTTCAGCATGAAGATCCGGGACCAGCATTGGATGTCCGTGGGGATCCCATCCCCTGTGGGCAGAGTGCTGCTAAAGACTGTGATCATGGCCGGGACCAGTGCTGGCTGCCCGATGAGATCCCATCCCCCCGCGAGCATAAGTGCTGCCAAAGGCCACGATTGCAGCTGGGACTGGCGCTGTCTGCTCATGGGGGATACCATCCGCCGCCAGCAGAAGTGCTGCCCCCTGGGCAGCCAATACCAGTCCTTGCCATGGCAGACGTGCTGACTTTGCAGGTAAGACTGCATGACAGCTGGAAGGCCTGCGAGAAAAAACCGGTTAGATTAGAGGCAGGGGGAGTTTGCTTAGAAGGCTCAAATCATTTAAAGGGGTAGAAGGTTTATGAGAATGGTGGGAGGAATGGAAGGCAGGGGGCAGCGCAAGGGAGGAGGGAGAAGGGAGGAGAGAGTCTGAAAAGGGAAATAGAGTTGGGGGATGGGGACAGCAGGAGAGGGGCTGGAAGTAGAGGGACACGTGCAATTGCCCTTAACACCCGCTACTGAGGTGGCGCCAAGAGCACCTATGCTCAAACGCATACTGTCTACCCCTATGCTGTGCCAACACAACCACACTCTGCCCCTACCCTGCCCATTTCCCTCCCTGTTATGCCCTAAGCAGAAACTGCAGAAGTAACCCCATGCTGTCTGTTTAGTGTGGCCCATTAGCGTGCGCTCAAGCACTCAAACAGCCAGCACAGCTTAGTAAACACGTCATAAGATGGAACAATAATGAGATGAAGGCATCTCCTTAAACGTGACAATTTTTCACATAAGGCAATTAAACCCTGATTTGTAAGTGAAGTGAGAGTGAGAAGCAGTACGCCAATTTTAGACACAGTCACATGTATCATATCAGGAGAATGATGAGTCACTCCTTCTGGAATCTCAGCATGGAATAAACACAGAGGATGGAAGTCAAGTAATAGAGCATTTCCGCTGAAAGTAAAACTTCAAAAAGTGCATGGGGAGGGAACGTATACAGAGGGACAACAACCTTAAACAAAGGAGGGCATAACCTGCAGAGAGCAGCAGGTACAATCCTAACCACTTTACTGGTCAGATTAGAAGGGGTCATGCTGGTCTTTATCTGTCATTATTTGCTATGTTACTAGGTGGGTTGAGCCAGCCACTAGGCAAACTAAGCAGTCACTTAGGGTGGCAACTTCTTTTGGGGGGGGGGAGGGGGAGGGGGAGGGAGAGAAGGACATTCAAAGCTAAGCAATAGATTCTGACAGCCAGGGGAGGTGCAAGGCTTAAGGTTTGCATAGGGCACCAATACCTTGAACCAACTCTAAGGCAGACCCCCGTTTGAGCCATCAAGAACTATAAAGGAACATCTTACAAAGGATATCCAAGTGCAATCTGGGATAGCCAAGCCAGAACGTCTCAAAAAAAAAAAAAAAAAAAGCAGGAACGTGAAAGTTCAGGCACGATTTCACAAATTGGACATCAATGGAGACATCTAATAGATGTCCCCTGAATAGTGTTTCAGAACAGGGACATCTAATAAATTAGCCTAATGGTTAGAGTACTGGGTTAATAGTAAGGTAAGTCAGGGTTCAAATCCCAGTGTGGGTCTTTGAGATCTTAGGCTAGTCACTTAACTCTCCATCTTCTTTACACCCTCTGGATGTTTTAAAGCCAAAACAAGCATTTTCCTGATGCCTATTCATGCCTGGAGCAGGTCTAAACATGGATGTGCCTGCAGATGTCCTGGACACTTTTGAAATCAAACGGGAACATCTAAATCCATTGCACCTTCCCAGACATGCCTCCGCCACACCCCCTGCCTACTTGGACGTCTCCACACCGGGGACATCTTTAAAATCCATTTGTAAAATGACTCCGGGGACATCTCCATGACTGAACATCCATGTGCATGTCTTCAGACATCCAAATAATGACTAAGACTTTTAAAATGACCCCCACAGCTAACAAAATTGTTACTACTCATCAGCTGCAGGAAAAACATCAGGAAGGTGATTTTAAGGACAAGAGTCCACCTTAATTGATGCACGAAGCGCAGTTCAGGCAATGGCTAAATATAAATAAAGATGGAGTGGATGAGAGGGGGGCGGAGGGAGAGGAGGGTACAATGTATAGAGAAGACATTGAAGAGTGCAGAACAGTCCATCTTCTGTATAATTTACCCACCTTCTGATCTATACTTCATACATCTAACAAAGTGCACTACTAATAATAATCATTTATATAGTGCTACAAGGCATACGCAGTGCTATTCAGATACCTTTAAAGACAGTCTCTGCTCATCAGAGCTTATAATCTAATTCTTGTCCTTTGTAAATTCATGCCTCAATAAAGTAGTTAATCTATAAGGCGTCACCAGTCTCTGTTGACAATGCTGTTACAGACTAACATGGTTACCCCTCTAGAAATTTTCAGTTTTCCTAAAGCTCTATTTAGTGAGTATCTTGTTATTGCCTTATGGAGGAGAGTAGCAGCATTGTAACCGCAATGCAGACGTGTGTTTCCTCTTAGTGTGATGAAAGGTAAATCTTAATCTCCCATGTTTTAAACATGCTCATCTCTAAACCACAAAGACAGGAAACTAAACAGCTTACCAGCTAATGCAAACCTCAGTTACTCAAATCAGTAAACCACATAAGTAAACCGGTTTAGATATTGCCAAGAAAAAAACTATCTATTTATTAGTACTTCAATATCACAGATCTATTGCAAAATCTGCAGTTTATAATAAAACATATGAAATTAAAAAAGCACATATTAAAACAACGTCCCTCTTACAGCAAGAAGACACAGTTGGGTAGAGCACTTGTTCCAGGATTTCCCAAACCTGTCCTGGGGATCCCGCTGCCAATCGGCTTTTCAGAATATCACAAATGTGCATGACATCAGTTTGTATTCAGTGGAGACTTGGGGGGAGGGAAGGGGTATTTTAGAAGCTCTATTAGTGAGTTCGACATCAGAAAATGGGCAAAGGCAGGAGAATGGTGTGGGCCACAGGGGTCATGGCCCCACCATATTTTATACAACACATCATCAGCAACTAGAGATTCTGGGGGTGGGACTGGAGGCTGGTTTGTTTGGCCCCTCTAACCAGAGAAGTTCTGCTGCCCCTGGACGTGTAAATCACGGAAAATTCCCCGGAGCCATTTTAGAAAGCTGGGTATCATGGGCATAATTTGACTGCTTCATTTGGGGGGGGGGGGGGTATACATTTGCATATTCATTATGGTTATCTTAAAAACACCACTAGATGGCTAGGAAGCCAGAATATCAAACAGATGAGGGATGAGCCCAAAGATACTCAAAGAAGGAACAGAGCTTCTCATTTGGTGGCTATATAATTAAATACAGCAAAAATTGTAGTAGATTAATTATTTAGCCTGGTACTCGGATATAAAAAATACCGATGGGACAAAAAGTAAGAGAACCACAGCGCAGTTTCTAACACCAAAATGAAATTAGTTATAATTTTAACTAATTTTACTTCGGTGGTAGAAACTGTATTATGGTTCTCTTTTTCTTTTTCAACATCTATTTTGTGTCTAACAAAACCCTTCCTCCAACAGTAGGTGCAGAGCAGAACTAGAACATTTCACAATAGAACCCAACATACAAGAAAAAAAACCCCGATTCCGGTGTCATCTCATTAACAGCCTCTCCAGTACCAGGCAGACTGTGAACTAACACAAAACTCTACAAAAGCCACTGAAGACCTATAAAGCAAATTCATGATACCAAAACGACACCAGCTTCTAAAATGAACACAAGATGGATCCCACCCAGAAAAGAGCAGCACCACAAATATTGCAGTGGGCCTTAGAATATCCTTACATCTATTCAGAAAACCGAACAAGCCAGATTACTACAGATCCTACATAGAAACTCCAAGCTAACAGAACACTAGGTCTTGGGCACACAGGCAGAACGCAGTTAGATCCCCACCAAGTACAGAATAAATTATAAACAAACTCAAAGTAGAAATATGTAGACAAAATTAAATTGAAATCTCAACAAACCAGGCTCTGCATGCAGTACAACCCAAGGAATAGAAACAGTGATGCATTTCTCCCTGTACTGTGCAAAATCTAAAGATGGCACATATAAAATCCAAAAACGGACATATTAAATTGGAAATAAATTATTTACCTTTATCATCTAGGTATTTTATTTTTCTAATTGCCTGGTTTCTGCGTCCTCTGTCTTCCTTAACTCTCTTTTCCGTAGTCTGCAATCCACCTGCCACTTCTCTTCCCTCCTGCCTTCCTCACTTGCTCCCCTCCATCCATCTCCAACGTTGATCTTTTTCCTTTCAGCTTGCTTCCATTTATTCTCTCTATCAATTCAGATTTAATTTCTCTTTCCTATATCCAGTTCTCAATCTCTCTCTTTTTATAACCCTCTCACGCCATCTCTCTATCCTTCCCCAGCCACTTATTCCCCAGTCTTTAACTAACTCTTTCCTTTCTCATTTCCACCCTCCCTATGTTCAGCATCTATCCCTTTCTCTCCTGGCCTGTCGTCTCTCTTTTCTCCCCTTTTTCTCATTCTATCCCTCCCATGTCCAGCATTCCCTCTCTCCCCCTCACTCTGTGTCCAGCATTTCCCCACCCCATGTCCAGCATCTGCCATTTATCCCCCTATGACCCCTACCCTGTCTTCAGCATCTGCCCTCCATACATTTATAGCACCTACCCCATGTCCAGCATCTGCTCTCCATCCCCTTATATCCCCCACCCTATGTCTGTCTCTACCCATCCAGCCTATGTCCAGCATATGTCCACCACCCCCAACCCCCGCCTGCATCTGCCTTCCACCCCCCTGCACTGTGTCCAATATTTGGCTTCACCCCCCCCCTTTGTGTCCAGCACCTGTGTCACCCCCCCCCCCCATTTCCTATTTAACATCTGCTCTCTGCCCCCCTCATGTGCATCATTTGTCCAGCATTTCCCTTCCAGCCTTTCCATCCCTCCCCCCCCCTTTGTGTTCATCTGCCCAGCATTTTCCTTCTGACCTTCCACACACTCTCCTGCCCCCTGCCCCATCCACTCACGCTGCTTCCACTGCCTTTTCTGTGCCTGCAGCAGCGGCGGACTGGCTTCCGATTTGAAAAGAAAAATAAAACCTGCGGTGTAAGCACTTCCTTGTGAGGAAGGTCGATCTGTCTCGCCCCTCTCTGACACATACACAGGACCAGACCAGCTGTCCTAGCAAGGAAGTGTTTGCACCCGCGTTTATTCATTTTTTTTTCAAATCGGAGGCCAGTCCGCCACTGCCACTACCGGTGCAGAAAAGGCAGCAGAAGCAGTGTGGGGGGGGGGGGGAGCAGGCTGTTGCCAAATTGGCAGAGAACCAGCTCATCTGGGGAGGGGCAATGTTCCCCTCATCCCCTCCAAACTACGCCCCTGCTGGGTATATATAGCTTTCCTTGTCATGAGAAAGTCCAGATAGTACAGGGGTCGTGGTGAAGGCGTACGTTGGGTGAAGTAAGGGAGATGCATGTCATAGTGCGATTTCAGAACGGCACAAGCGCATCCAGCCCTGACGGTTGAGGTGTCCATAGCTATACCTGTGCCTGACCACGAATAAAATGCAAAAACGTGCTCATTTCATGGCTGCAATACTTCCAGGGGGAATAACAAAATGCTTTTTCATTGCCACAGATAATATGTTCTGACCAAAGAAACCTGCGTGTAAAAACTAAAACTCCAAACATATCACAGGCCTATTGCCACATGTCTGAGTATTTGAAATGGCAGGCCAGGACATGCTAGTCTCTTAACATAGTCTCTTTCCTTCTGAAATACACCAGTTGGGACGTCCAAGTACCTGGTTTGCGGGCATTCAATTCAGGGACGTCTCCATTTGTGAAATGACCTACACTCATGAATGTACCTGGCCTTGCTGTCTGCATGGGGCCCATCTTCAGACATGGTTACTGGGACATTCATTTTTCAGAATGGAGACAGAGAGATTTTTGAAGGCACTTATACATGCCTCCCCTTACTGCTGCCCGGATTTTTGGACGCTCTGCTCTGGACGTCCCAGATTCTTCCTAGATAGCCATTTTAAAATGCTACAAACACAGAAATCCTGATATTCATTGGCACTATCCACCATAGATAACAGAAAAAACAACCGGTTAAAGCCATGGTGGTCTGTAGGTGGAGTGGGGGCAGTCGCTGAAATGAGCTGTATTGTACTAAGAGCAGCATAAAAGTGCTGCTCTCCTGCCATGCAAGTCACACTGATGCCCCCTCAAATCCTTCTGCCCTAGGAGAAGTGGGGGGGGGGGGGGGAGAGGGGATGAAGAGAGGGGAGATGCTGGCTAGGGAAAGAGGAAGAAGTAAGAGCTAGTTAAAGACTGGGGAAGGAGAGAAAAATGGGAAATGGGAGGGTGGGTTGAGGAAAAGACAGGAAAGAAATCTGTAGATAGCTGCAGTAAAAAAAAAAAAAAAATTCAAAAGGGAACTTAAGGAGTGGTTGGCAAGAGGGCGTGCAATCTAGATCGAGAAGCAAAAAAATAAATGGAAGAAAGCTGGAAGGAAAATGCTAGAGATGGATGTTGAGGGAGAAAATTAAAGCCAGAGAAAGAGAGAAGAAATGGTAAATGGATAGGAGACCATGGAAACAGAGTTAAAAAAAGATGGACAGAGGAAAGCAGAAACTAGAGCCTCAGATCAACACAAATGGAAAAATAAAAAGGACAGATAAAGGTATAAAAAATATATTTACTTTAAATTTTGAGATTTTATTGTCTTTTTTTTTTGCAGTGTACCTCTCTTATCATTATATTTTGCATTGTGTGGGGAAATGCCTCTTCTATTGCTCTAGTATTGTACTACATAAAAGCATCTGTTTAATTTTCGTTTACACATTTCTATTTTAAATTTGTGATCACTTATATTATTATTTTGTGAGGGTCTGTGTTCCACATGTGTGACCACGGCCAAGCATTCTGTTGGCATGGAGTTTCTATGCAAGGATCTGTAATAACTGGCTTGTTCAGGGTTTTCTAATAGGTGTACTGACGATCTAAGGCCCACTAGAATATTTACAGTGCTGCCTTTGCCCAGGAAGGGTCTCTTTTTTGTGCATGTTTTGGATGTTAGTCCTGGAATGGTAGATTTGCTCTGGATCCCGAGCGACTTTCCTTATGCCTGGGTAAAAGATAAATAGGTTTTTAACATTTTATAACCTTGCATACATAAAATAGTTGCACACATGCACCATCTTGTAGGTGTGAGTACTGTGATAAGGAAGCTTATCATAGCTCAGGAAGGAGCTATAGAAAAGGTGAAGTGACTCTGAACAAGCAACCTGTCAGTTCTGGTAGAAATAAGAAAACAGAATTTTGCCATAAAAGACTACCAGTCCCAGAATGCACCAGGTTTCCAACAGCCATTAGAAGAGCTGAAGTGGGGAAACGTGTGTTCAATCAGGAGGGCTATGAGGTAATCCCTAAGCACTCATCTCAAAGGGCAGGGCCTGATTCAGCACAGCTGCGCTGTGTTAGGGAGGAGCACTCATCTAGGCAGAATAAGAGTAGAGTTTATTCTACAGATGACCATCTTCATGATCACCTTGGATATCCAGAGAATGATCCTCATTATCCTGAGAATCAGCTTGAGCTTGATCATCAGTTTCATCTGAAGGATCATCAGAAGCAGAAGCCAAACCGGATGGACAGAGAGAAAAAGAAACCCTCTGGAAGAAAGAGGAGAAAAGCCTTTGAGAGGACTAGAAGAGTCCAAAGCAGTACGTATACTGGGAGGTATTCCAAGGGCCAGCATACACCATTGGACTGGGGAAAGCCAGAGGAATGGTGCTGCAGCGCTAGGAATCACCAGAGGCTACCTGTGAGGGAGATGGCTGCACGTGGAAGGAACCCTAAGACCTGTGCCAGAAGGTATGTGAAGAGAGATCCAGTGTCCAGGGATCTGGATTGGAAGGCTGGACATAAGAACTGGACTACATACTGGCCAGGCTATATAGAGAGGAACTCTAGCAGCAATGGAAGCTCAGGTATGAACACTGATCTATGCCCTAGCTATAACCTTGAAAGACAGCAGGGAAACAAGTATTCTCCTGAAAATGCTCCATTGAGAGATTCATCTGTGCCAATCCATGATATTGAACCCATGCTTGTTGAACAAGGGGGAATAATAGCAGATGAGGATCCTGTTTATATGGACTGCTCTCTATCTAAACTCCGTTGGTAACTTTCTGTTATAAAGTACAGCAACCATCACAAAGAAATACAAATTTGTTCTTTAATCTACTCAGAAAAGCTCCTGAAGCAGGATTTGACCCACACAGTGGAAGGCAAGCCAGCTAAGGGGTTTCAGCTGGTAACTGCTAGCAATTAAGCCTTACCTAATTGCTTGTGAGCTAGGAGAGAATCACTTCTGTATCTATGTGGGAAGTAATCAGAAGTTAACCTGAAAAGAACAGTTTGTTTCTTGCTTTGTGGCTTTTCATTTGTTGTTTTCCTGATTTTAACTTTGTTTTTCCAAGTTAACACTGAAAGCAAGTAACCTAATTTATGTGCTACCAAGCATATCTGTGTTGGGAGAAATAACCCCATAAATAAATATCTTATTGGCTTTACCCAAGAGCACAACTAAATTATTGTCAGCAGCTGTGTCTGGTGTGAATGAACTACATTGCCCACAATACCTTGCAAATCATATAGATATATGCATTGACAAGACTGTGAAGATTCTTACCCAGGCAGCCGTCTGACAGTACATATATTAATTTTATTTAAAACCTTTATAACCACCTATTCACAAGGTTCGCGGTGGTACATAAAACATCTACAATAATTATAAGACTTAAAGAAAGAAAAACAATCTAGATCTATACACTAAAATAAAACATCAAGACACATCAGAACCAAAGATTTGTTAATAGGTGTGTTAATAACAGTTTTATAATAGGCCTTTTCTATGCAAGTACTAGGTACACTGAAAACAGGCTTAGCTTTGTCATTAGACAGACTTAATTGTCTAGAGAATAGCAACCGTATTTGGGGGTGGGAGAGGAAACACCAGGGGACTTTGCTATGCATACGCACTAGGACTCTGTCCAATGACTTGGCCAGTGAATTTCAGGGGCTAAGAACATTACTCACTGCTTCCTGATCCAGCCTCTCCCCTCCCCGGCAGTATGCAGTGAACAGGAAGAGAGAAAGCTAGAACAGGCAGAGTTAAAAAGCCATCAAGCCCCTCCTCTCCCATTCATGTCCCCCTTTTTCTCTTTGGTCCTGTAGGGAACATGAGGGGAGGATTGAAGCTGGAGCAAACATGAGTTCATTTTTTGACTGTCTAACAGACCTCCCAAATGCCTCTCGTTATAGTGGATGAAAAAATTCTGGCATCACTGCTCCTTGTCTTGTAGAGCTGAGAATGATGCAAGGTTTTTGTGTTACGTTTATTGTGTTAGCTTATCAAAGAGGGTGTTCCTCCCTGGTAAGTTTTGGCTGGAGCTCCTATTTTCAGGGCTGGCTACATTTGGACAATTAGGGGAGTTTCCTTAGGCTGGCGAAGCCTGATAAGGAAAAAGAAATGGAGAACCATTTGCAAGCCAGGAAGGGCTGGAATGTTTTGGTATCCATGGGGAGTCTGATGACTTTTTTTAAAAAAAACTCTAGAAGCCTTTTGGGATCTTACCCAGGTGCATCCCAGAGATTCTGGGATTTCTTCTTTCAAGCCGTTTAACTTGGGCGCATCCAACAGATTTAGGTATTTTCTTCTCACTATTTTCATACCTTCCCCAGGCACCGTTCAGCTAGTTTGAGATTTCTGGATTCTAGATTTATGAAAGATTATTTTTACCAAGCAAGAAGCTTATGTACCTCCCTCAGGTGCAGTCCATAGCTCGAGAGATTTTTGGATAAGAATTATCCGTTGTGATATAGGTGCACCCAGTTTTGGGACTTTTTTTTTTTACTGAAAGAGTGTTTTGGAAGCTTACAAAGTACCCTCCGATCAACAATGACCTGTCCACATTTTAGGAAGCTTCTCAAAACGAATCTATTCAACGAACACTTTGGTCCCATTACATAACTCCCCCCCCCCTTTTCGGCATCCCCCCCACAGTATATAACCTATTGCCTCCCCATCCAGGTCTCTCTCATGTATATAAGTTATACTGTTCTATTAACATTTATAGCATATAGTAAGTTGTCTTGTATATAAGTTCCACTGTTCTATGTAATATCAGTTTGTTGTAATGTACACTGCCTTGCCCCAGTGAAAAGTGCTATAAAAAAGACAAATAAACAAATAAATAAAATAGTCTAGACAGGAGGTGACTAAAGAGTGGATAAGTGTCTTAGTAGTGTGTTCAGAAAGGAATGGGTGGATTTTGTTGATATAGAGAAAGAAATGGCAGGTTTTAGCTATCTGATAGATGTATATGGTGAAGGAGAGAGAGGAGTCAAAGGCGACACCAAGGTTGAGAGTTGAGGAAACAGGGAGAAGTAGAGAGAGTTCTCCAGGAACAAGCAAGAAGTCAGTCCTCACACATGGGTGACATCGGCACCGACGGAACCCTTGCGGTAACCTCTCCCCAGCTTTTAAAGAAAGCCTTTGGGAGATGTACCATGCATGTGTGGTCCCTTTCCCACCCAAGGGTGTCATCTTGCCTCAGTCTCCTTTTTTCCACAGAGCCCATCAGACAGTTGTCTGTCTTCCCCAGAAAACAATGTTTTCTTTCTGTCTTTGTCTTCTTCTCCAGTCACGTACCGGTTCCCTTCCACCTCCCGATGGTTGCCTTAGAACACAGTCTGTCTGCATTCATGGCCCAACAGCAGGATCTGATGCCTGGTTTCTCCAGGTCATCTATCCTGACCACCGGCCCCTCTACAGCGAGAGCTTCCTCAGAGGTGGAGCAAGTCCTCAAATGCCACCGGCCTAGAGTCACTCTTTGGGCCTGGTCCCTGTCCCAGTTGGGACAGAGGACTTCCCCACACAATGCATCTGATTTAGGCGCTGAGGCATCAGAACCACTGGGCCATCAGGGCTGGAGCTCCAGCCCGAGGAACCTTCGAGGTTTCCTCAGACTCCATTTCAGACTGGGAGACTGAGGACGATGACTCCCCAGACACCCAGTTCCATAATACATGCCCTTGGACCCTTCCCCTCCAGTGACCTGGTGCTGGTCCCCACCTGAGGACCTGGTCTTTCTAGACTTCGTTAGGGATGTTGCGAAGGCCCTCGTCTTCACCACTGAGTCTGAGGAAGAGCCTCGGGCAGAGGACCTAAAAATCCTCCATCACAAGGCTCCATCCAAAGAGGCTCTCACGGTGCTAGTTCCCTGATCGTGAAGTGGCTGCTCTTCCATATGTGGGAGACTCCCAGCAGCTGGACTCAATGTCCCAGGTTTGCCGGAGCCCTGGCTTCCAGAAAGCTCAACTCCCCCACAACTCCATGGTGGTGGAGTCAGCCATACAGAGGCTCAAGAGCCATAAAATACACTAGGTAGGGAGGGCTGCACCATGTATGCCCTGGGCAGAAAGTGCTTCCAGGATTCGATGCTCATCAGCTGGATCCAGACATACTGGCTGCACATGGGTATGTACCTGTGGAACATGGATAAGTAACTTGCCGGGTTCGCAGCTGGTCTCTCTGAGGAAACTCTTCAGCGGTTCCGGATCCTGGTTTCCACAGTCAGAGTGCTCCAAGTTTATGACTCGAGTGGCCTATGATGGCTTCGAGTCGGCGGCTATAGCAGCAGTGGATTTTAGTGCCTGATACCATGCCTGGCTATAGTCTTCCGACCTGGAGCAATGGGTACAGGACAAGTTGGTTGATGTCCCTTGCCAGGGAGAGAATCCCTTTGGCAAATCCATGATGGAAAAGGCTGCTGAGCTGGAGTCTAGTTTTATAACCATGATCATGACCAGGCTCTCCAAGACCACCGCTGACACTTCCCGGAAGAATGCTTTGGGTAAAAACACACTATATCCAAAAAAGAGGAAGGCTTACCAAAACTATTCTCAGCACTCGGCCTTTCCAACTCTCCAATAGGACCAGCAGGCCAAGGGCATAGCCCTCATAAGCCTAGGGCCCCCAAGCCCCAACCCACGCTTCAGGCGCAACCTGGAGGGGCATTTGACTCCTGGGGCACAGCCTCTCTTCCCCCAGAAGGGCCTGCCCCACAGCACACCGGGGGGCCGTCTGGTGTTCTTCGTCCACCGATGGCCCGCCATCACCACCAACGTGTAGGCCTTGCAGATGGTGATAGAGGGATACCTCTTCCAACTCGAGCAGCTGCCCCCGCTATTCTTTCCAGGAGAGCTCCTGATGCATCCCCTTCTCCAGGACCTTCAAGAGGAACTCGCAAATCTCATGGCAGACAGGGTGGTAGAACCCATACCCCTGAAACTCATAGTCAAAGGGTTCTACTCCCACTACTTTCTGGTGCCCAAGAAGACCGAAGGGTTTGGCCTATTCTAGACCTGCGAGAACTCAACAAGTTCCTGGTGAGGGAGAAATTCAAGATACTCTCCTTTGGAATACTGCTGCCATACCTCTGGCAGGGAGACTGGCTATGCTCCTTGGATCTAAAAGATGCCTATACACACATCCTTATTCACCCCCTTCACAGGCAATACCTCTGTTTCATGGTGGGAGACTGCCATTATCAGTACAGGGTTCTTCCCTTTGGTCTGGCCTCCACCCCAAGGGTCTTCACCAAGTGCTTGGGCAGTGGTTGCTGCCTTCCTGCACCTCCAGGGTGTGTTCGTCTTCCCATATCTGGATGAGTGGTTCATACAGGGCAGCACTGCCACAGGAACCCACCAGGTGACAGACCGCAACATCCTCATCCTGGAACACCAGGGATTCGTCATAAGCTACCAAAGAACCATCTTCAGCCAATGCAATGCCTGGAGTTCATAGGGGCAATGCTGGACACCGTCCAGGCCAAGGCCTTCCTTTCTCCAGACAGGGCCCAACGTCTCCAGGTGTTTGCAGAGTACATCCAGGGTCAACCCTCTGCCTCTGCCTGCCTCATGTTTCGCCTTCTGGGGCACCTGGCATCCACGGTGTATGTCACCCAAGACGTCCACCTGCACATGTGGCTGGCCCAATGGACTCTCAGCTCACAGTGGTCACAAGCAACGGGACGCTTACGGGACAGAGTGGCCGTGACACGCTCTCTGGCCAACTACCTCAGCTGGTGGCAGCAGCTCCAATACCTTTGGGCCAGGATGCCTGCCCTGCAGAGGATCCTCACCATGGACGCCTCCAAACTGAGCTGGGGAGCCCATTGTGACATTCTTCGTATGCACGACAGCTAGTCCCAAGAAGAGAGCCTCCAGAAGATCAACCTCCTGGAGTTCGAGGTGTCCGCCTAAGAGAGAAGGGCCTCTGTGGAAATGCTCTTGAATGGTGCAATTCTTACCTCTCAGAAAGATGGCAGCAAGTTCGCTCAAATGGTGAAACATCAGATCCATTTCACCAAGGTCAAGGAGTCCCACAAGGTTCCTCTTTGTCATCATTATTATTCAACATCTACATGCAACCCTTATGCAACATTATCAGGTCCTTCAAAGTCAATTACATGATCTATGCTGATGATGTCTTATTATATATGCCATTCTGCATTGATAAGATGAATCTCACCACCATATCCAACTGTTTTAACGCCATCTCAGACTGGCTACTGACTCAAAATCTCAGAATCCAGAACAAGAAAACAGAGGTACTTTTCATCTCAAGAAACCCCAAGTTCACACCACCTACATTCCTTGAAGTCCATGATGCTAAGTTGCAAGTAAAACCCCACATCCGTTATCTTGGTGTTACCCTGGATCAAAATCTAGACATGAAGACCCACATAGCCAACACTGTAAAGTCAATTTATTTCAAGATTCGCTCCCTTAGACACCTTCGCCAACTAATTGATCCAGATGATTTCCATACTGTCTACCAGGCTTTAATTATCCCACACTTTGACTTCGCAAATTGTATACTACAGGGGCTCCCCCAATCAACCCTCAACCCGCTTCAACTAGCATTAAACAGTGCTGCAAGAGTGCTCTTCGGGGTACCAAAAAGAGAACATGTAACACCTCTCCTGAAACAATTACACTGGCTCCCTATCCAAGCGAGAATCACCTTCAAGACCCTGCTACTAGTCTTCAAAGCTCACAAAGGACCTGCTCCCTCCTCTCTATCAGAGTTGATACAACCTATCCCCTCCAACAGGCTTAGAAGAACCTCGGAACTAAACATGCTTAAAGTTCCAAAAGAATCCTTAAAATACATCTCTGCAACTGTGAACCGATCATTCAGCTTATGTGCTCCAAAACTGTGGAACACCCTCCCACCACACATTAGGGCCATCTCTGATATCCCCCAGTTCAAAAAGGCCTTGAAGCATACCTTTTCATCAAATACTTTCCAGAGAACACAATAACACAAGTTCATCCAAATAGCTCTAATCCCGTTCCTATCTAACAAGATGCCTTTTCATGTAATATTACTATCATATGTATATAGTTCAATGTCTATTATCCTTTGTTACAATTACCCCGGTTTTCCAAGTTTTTCTTCCTGTTCCATGTAAAAACAGATATATGTATCTTATCTGATGTTTTGTAGTTCTATGTAAACCGCGCTGATAATAAATAGTGCGGTATATAAAAATGTTAAATAAAATAATAATAAAATAGCGCTCGCCCTCAGGACTTTCCAACACCACCTTCAACACCAAGCGGTCCTAATCCAGACTGACAAACCAGGTGGTGATCTTCTACATCAACAAGCAGGGAGGGACAGGCTCATTCCTCATGTGCAGCCCGCTCCACCCACTGCTACCACACCCCTATCCCTACTGGGCTAGTTCTTAGGAGCCAGTGCAGAAAGTTGGAGCTGAAGTCACACGCTATCAGCTATGTACGCCTCTATGTAGTGCACCGATAGCGTGCGACTCCAGCACAGGCATACAGAAAGGGGCGCATATGCAAACTTGCAATGCATTAAACTGGGAGAGCAAGCCAAACACATGTGCACAGAAATCGGTGCAAGTTTGGCATGCTCTCCCAGAGAAACAGGGCCATCTGAGGAGAAGTTTGACACTTCACTTCAGAATGATCCAGGTTTTGGGGAAAGCCCCCGATGCCATCAAAATACTGTCAGGGGGCCGGTGACTCTGACACCGACCCCCCCCCCAATACAATCCAAATCTCTGGTGGCCCAGCTGCCCCAATCCCTCCTCATTTTCTCAATACAAAAAGACCCGGTGGCCCCCAAACTCCCCGCCCCCCTCCCGGTACCCTTACGATGGAGTGGGAACATTACCTATGTGCTCCTGGCCCTGTGCCACCATCTTGAAAAGTGGTGGTGCCTGATCCGTGCGGTGAATCCTGGCATGCACCGGGCAGGGTCAGATTGCCATTTCTACCTTATATGGGTCAGACGGCATTTTCTACGCACCGCACAAAGTCACGCACTACCATTTTTCAAGACGGTGGAACAGGGTCGGGAGCAGGTGGGCAATGCTCCTGCTCCATCATAAAGGTAGCGGGAGGAAGCTGGGGGGTTTGGGAGTCACTGTGCCTTTTTTTATTGGGTGGGTGGGTGGGGGGGGGGGCGAAAATCGGGGCCTCTGGGCTACCAGGGATTTGGTTTCTGTGGGGCTTCGGTGTCGGGTGTTGATGCCATCATCAGAGGCTTTCCCCAATGCCTGGATAATCCGAGAGGAAGTTGACACTTCACCTCAGATGATCCAAGCATTGGGGCCCTTGCTGCCATCAAAACACTGTCAGGGGCATGCACAAGACATTTAAGCCACCTCAGACCAAGCGTAGAGATATTTGCGCTTTGGCTGGTTATGTAATCCTCTATGCACTTCTCTGCATCTGGCGCAATTAGCATTCCATTTTAATATGCACAATTCATTTCCATATCATTTCAATACTCTTGGTGTTACTTTGTGTGCTTGCTTTTGTTTTGCCATTTACACGCACATCAATCTCTTTTTTGCATTTGGCATGTCGGAATTTATGTGTATAAGTTGCATTATCTGCGCGCAAATGGTGCGTTAGTCTTTCTGCATTGGCCCATTAGTGATTCAGATGTGTATTTCACTTTCTTTGTTGTAAATTCTGCTGTGAACCTAGTAAGGGAGCCATATAGCTTTCTTCGTGGTTGATATGTATGGTAATAATGAGTGGCTCAACTGAATAGTTAGCTACTAGTGTACTGCCAAATTAGTGGTGGAGAAGCAATACCTGTTGCCACAGTACAGTAGGACCCAGTGGTTTAAATGTACAATGCATCCTTTGAAATCTGTCGGTTAAATACATCATAATATTTGGCTTCATGTTATTGTTATTTACAAATCAAAGGGAATTTCTAGGTACAATTCCATTCAAACTATCCATTCCATTCATGGCCAGTGCTGGGCACCCTAGGCAAAGTTTCAGCCTTATGCCCCAACTCACCTGAGATTTTGATAATTAAACTCAACGGTCATGATCATCCCATTACACCTCCCACAGCAATCCTGTAAAAACGCATATTTGGGCAATGTACTTTTAAACATCAAGGGCCCGATTTTCAGCCCGCCCACCATCCGTCTAACCTGGATTTTCAATGCTGGGGTCATATGCAGCCCTGGCATTGAAAATCCGGGTCTCGCCACCCAACCTGGAAGCTGCAAGAGCTAGCCAGGTAGCACCAATTTTCAATGCTACCTGTTCAGCCCCTGTGCTTGAAATACAGGCGAGGAAAAACCTTGCCTATCTTCAGGACGCAGTGTGCTAAGCGGGTAGCATCAAAAATCGGTACTACCCGTTTAGCCCTTTCCTCTGTCCCTGCTCCACCCCGGAATGCCCCTAACACGTCCCGATGCTAACCGCATAGCTCTGGGCGCGTTAGGGACTTATCCGGAATTTTCAAAGGGCACTATCCATGTAGGTGCCTTTCGAAAAGCCCGGATAAGCATTTACACGGGTAACTAGGGCAGTTACCCATGTAAATGCTTTTGAAAATCTGGCCCCAAATTTTGTTCTGCTTGAGTGTTTGTGTCTCTGCTCTCCATGGAGATAAAAATGTACTGATGACTCTGAGCTACTGGGGCTGTTAGAATCTATTGATTTGCTTTGACTGATGCTGCTCTTTTCCATCTCCCAGAAGCTGCTGCCCTAGGCAATTGCTTAGCTGCTGAGCCGGCCCTGCTTTCGCTTTCAGGTCAGAAACAGAATAGCTTGGTCAGCGGCATTTATACAGCTGATCGTTGCAAACCGCATAAATGTCTTTGAATATGCTCCCCCTCGGATTTTACCGCAGGTTAGTAACTCCCACTGTAAAGGAATAACGTATCTTGCATTGAATTTTGCAAACTGCGTTTTTCCAGGGAAAACATCACCAGCAGCTCTAACCTGAGGCCAGATGCTTCTGGCTGCTGTCTTAGAGGCTGTCCTCCAGAATCTCCCCCCCCCCCTCCAAAGTTACCCCCTTTATATGGCAGCTTGATCCCTAGCAGTAATACTGTGAGACTACTGCTAAGGTTTAACCTGCAATATTTTGAATCCAACACCAAAGGAGAATGTGCATCGCTACTGCCCCAGAACACTAGACGACCACCAGGGATTTCATCAGATAGATCTAGGGGGCCTGTAGGGAAGGGTGGGAGGCCTTCCTTGCAGGGACGGTTGAGGGTTTGTGGTCTTTAAGGGTTCCGTGGATGAACTTATGAAGGGCATGGACCAGAGGGATCGGAGTGGGGGGTGCACAGAAGTCTTTCAGTAGGGTTGAGGGCATGGGCATAGTTTGACTATTTAATTTGGAGAGTGGCCCAAAGGGTGTGGTGACATATTTGCATATCATTTGCATATTCATTGTGGTTCTCTTAAAATAACTACTAGATGGATGAGGGATGAGCTGGTGCCCCCAAGATACTAAAGCAGGAGCAGAGGTCCTCCTTCAATGGCTTTGCCAAACAAAGGGAACCAACAAAGGCCCCAAATAATACAAGGCGAGCACAAATACATACTTATGTTTGTCAGAAAAGCCATCAAAGGAGGAGAGAAAGGAACTCACCCGCCCACTGTCGGCTTTCCCCTTGATAATAGGGGAAAGCCGACAGTCACCCAAGAGCGGATGGTTCGGAAGAATGTATCCTTGAAGGATACTACCAAAAGCAGAGAGGTTCCAAAAAAAGAGTAAAATAGCCCAAATGCCCTCGAGTATGGAGCAGACAGAGCTTAAAGATCCCAAATTACCCATGTCTACCAATAGCCAAATTAATATGAATAAAATACAGTCTCTAAAATGCTTGTATGCAAATCCTAGAAGTCTAAAAAATAAGATGGCAGAGTTAGAATATATAGCACTAAATGAGAGGTTAGATATGATTGGAATATCAGAGACATGGTGGAAGGAGGACAACCAGTGGGACACTGTGATACCTGGGTACAAACTATATCGTAATGATAGAGCTGATCAAATTGGTGGAGGGGTTGCGCTCTATGTTAGAGAGGGGATTGAGTCAGAAAGGATTAAAGTTTTGCAGGAAACAAAATTTGCTGTAGAATCTCTATGGATTGAAATTCCATGTAAAAAGGGTAAGGCGATGGCAGTGGGGGTGTACTATCGACCGCCTGGCCAGAATGAACAAATGGATGATGAAATGCTCAAAGAAATCAAGGAAGCTAACAAAAGTTACAGCGCGGTAATAATAATGGGTGATTTAAATTACCCCGGTATCGACTGGGTCAATGTCACGGCAGGACATGCTAGGGAGATAAAGTTCCTAGATGACATAAATGACTGCTTCTTGGAGCAGCTGGTTCATGAACCGACCAGAGGGGAAGCCATATTAGACCTAGTCCTTAGTGGAACACCAGATCTAGTGCAAGAGATAAGGGTGTTGGGGCCACTTGGCAATAGTGATCATAGCATGATCGCCTTTGATTTAATTAGTGGAGGAGGGATAGTACGGAAATCCACAATACTACCTTTTAACTTTCAAAAGGGAGACTATGATAAAATGAGGAAAATAGTTAAGAAAAAACTGAAAGGAGCAGTTGCAAAGGTTAAAGACTTACATCAAGCTTGGATGTTGTTGAAAAATACTATCTTGGCAGCCCAGACCAGCTGTATTCCACGCTTTAAGAAAAGTGGAAGGAAGTCCAAAAAACTGCCAGCATGGTTTAAAGTGAGGTCAGAGAGGCTGTTGTTGCCAAAAAAGCATCCTTCAAGAAATGGAAAAAAGAGCCAAACGATGAAACCTGGAAACAGCACAAGCACTGGCAAATCAAATGCAAGGCATTGATAAAGCAGGCAAAGGGAGAATTTGAGAAGAAACTTGCTGTGGAAGCAAAAATGCGAAATAAAGATTTTTTCAAGTACATTCGTAGCAAAAAACCTGTGAGAGAGTCAGTTGGTCCATTAGATGATAGAGGAGTTAAAGGGGCACTAAGAGGCGACAAGGCGATAGCGGAGAGACTGAATTCTTTGCTTCGGTCTTTACTGAGGAAGACGTAGGGATGTTACCCATGACTGAAGTGGTATTTAAAGGTGCGAAAGAATTGAAGGAAATATCGATACATCGGGAAGATGTATTACAACTAATAGATAAACTGGAGTAGCAAATCACCTGGGCCGGATGGTATACATCCAAGGGTGTTGAAAGAACTGAAATATGAGATTGCAGACCTGCTATTAGTAATCTGTGAACTATCATTAAAATCATTTCTAATACCTGAAGATTGGAGGATCGCCAATGTAACACCAATTTTTAAAAAGGGTTCCAGGGGTGATCCAGGAAACTACAGACCGGTGAGCCTCATGTCAGTACCGGGAAAAATGGTAGAAAACATCATAAAGAATAAAATTACTCAGCATGTAGATAGTCATGACCTAATGGGAGACAGCCAACATAGCTTTAGACAAGGAAGATCTTGTCTTACTAATCTGTTATGTTTTTTTGAAAGTGTGAATAAACAGGTGGACAAAGGTGAATCAGTTGATATAGTGTATCTGGACTTTCAGAAAGCCTTTGACAAGGTCCCTCATCAGAGACTTTTGGCAAAACTAAAGAGTCATGGAATAGGAGGCAGTGTACTACTGTGGATCAAGAACTGGTTAAAAGATAGAAAGCAGAGTGTTGGGCTAAATGGACAATTTTCCCAATGGAGAAAGGTGAATAGTGGTGTACCCCAGGGATCTATGCTGGGTCCGCTGCTTTTTGACATATTCATAAATGACCTGGAAAGTGGAATAACGAGTGAGGTTATCAAATTTGCAGATGACACAAAACTATTTAAAGTTGTTAAAACCCAAGAGGATTGTGGAAAATTGCAAGAGGATCTTGATAAATTAGAAGACTGGGCATCAAAATGGCAGATGAAATTTAATGTGGACAAGTGCAAAGTTATGCACCTAGGGAAGAACAACCCAAACTATGGTTACACAATGCAAGGTTCCACATTAGGAACCACCACCCAGGAAAAAGATTTAGGCGTCATTGTGTATAACATGTTAAAACCCTCGGCCCAGTGTGCAGCGGCAGCCAAGAGAGCAAATAGAATGCTAGGTATCATAAGGAAAGGAATGGAAAATAAAGCACAGTTACTTACCTGTAACAGGTGATCTCTGGGAACAGCAGGAATTAGTCCTCACATATGGGTACGCGGGAAAGCTCCCCAGCTTCCCAGAAGGAAAGCTTTTGGGGCCTCCCACTGCGCATGCGCGCTGCCTTCCCGCTTTCCTGACCAACTCTCCTCAGTTCGAGTTTAAAGCTGAGATAATAGAGAGAGGAAAGGAAGAGAGAGAGAGAGAGAGATACAACTCCTAGGGGAGGTGGGTGGGTTGTGAGGACTAATTCCTGCTGTTCCCAGAGATCACCTGTTACAGGTAAGTAACTGTGCTATCTCCAGGAACAAGCAGGAATAAGTCCTCACATATGGGGACTCCCTAGCTAAGATGCCCGGGAGATCCCCTCAAGGGTATGAGACCCTGAAAGGTTCCTCATCTTCCTATGGATCTCAGGCATCCATTCAGGGAAGGTGGGTGGAGTTGTTCAAGAATGGAACAGGTGTCTGAGGACAGCCTGACCAAACAAGGCATCCCGGCGGGAGTCCTTGTCCAAACAGTAATGGGCTGTAAAGGTATGAACCGAGGCCCAGGTGGCTGCTCGACAGATCTGGTCAATGGACACAGAGTTTAGATGAGCCATAGAGGTGGCCATGGCCCTCACATTGTGAGCGGTGACATGGCCCTCCAGAGAAAGGTTCTTACTCTGGTAAGCAAAAGAGATACACTGAGCAATCCAATTGGAGAGTGTTCTTTTGGAGACTGGAAGTCCTAAATGAGAAGGATCAAAAGCAACAAAAAGTTGAGAAGACTTTCGATGTTGCTGTGTCCTGTGGAGGTAAAAGGCAAGAGCTCTTTTACAATCTAGAGCCGGGGTCTCAAACACGCGGCCCGCGGGCCGCATGCGGCCCGCAACCGAACTTTGTGCGGCCCGCGACGGAGGAAAAAAAAAAAAACACAAACCCTGTCTTCTGCTGCTGCTGCTGCTGCCGCCGTGGTAGCAGCACAATCAGCTGTTCGCGGTCCCTTCTCCTCAGCCCGGAAGAGCCCGAGTCTGCTCCTTTAGCGGCGGGCTTTTCAAGATCCAACGAGAATATCTCCCTCTCGCGCGGCTTGTCAAGCCGCGCGAGAGGAAAATACTCTCTTCGCGGCTTGAAAAGCTCACCGCTAAAGGAGCAGACTCGGGGCTCTTCCGGGCATAGGAGAAGGGACCGCGAACAGCTGATTGTGCTGCTACCACGGCGGCGGCGGCAGCAGCAGCAGCAGCAGACAGGGTTTTGTTTTTAGTTTATTTACTTGGCCTGATTGGGGGGGGGGGGGGGTTAGGACTGGAAATGGGCAGTTGGGGTTAGGCCTGGAGGTGGTCGGATTGGGGGTGGCTAAGACTAAAAATGGGGTTATGGGGGGGGGGCTAAGAATGAAAATGGGGTGATGGGAGGGTTAGGACTTGAAGTGGGCTGTTTGGGGCTTAGGAATGGTAATGGGCTATGGGGGGGCCAGGACTGGAAATGGGCAGATGGGGTTAGGACTGGAGGTGGTCTGATTGGGGGGGCTAAGACTAAAAATGGGGTGATGGGGGGGCTAAGAATGAAAATTGGGTGATGGGAGGGTTAGGACTGGAAGTGGGCTGTTGGGGGGCTTAGGAATGGTAATGGGCTATGGGGGGGCGAGGACTGGAAATGGGCAGATGGGGTTAGGACTGGAGGTGGTCTGATTGGGGGGGGCTAAGACTGAAAATGGGGTTATGGGGGGGCTAAGAATGAAAATGGGGTGATGGGAGGGTTAGGACTGGAAGTGGGCTGTTGGGGGGCTTAGGACTGGTAATGGGCTATGGGGGGGCTAGAACTGGTAATGGACTGGGGGGGTTGCTAGGACTGGAAATGGGCTGAGTAGAAGGGGGGGCTTGACCTGCAAATAACTGATGGGGACGGGGTTTTGGAATGGAAATGGGCTGAGTGGAAGGGGGCTTGGAATGGAAATGGGCTGATGGGGAGGGGGGCTTGGAATGGAAATGGGCTGATGGGGAGGGGGCTTAGAAAGGAAATGGGCTGTGAGGGGAGGGAGCTAGGACTGGAAATGGGCTTAGTTGGGGGGAGCAAGGACAGGAAATGGGCTGATGGTGGGGCTAGAATAGGACTGGAATGGGCTGATGATGCGGGGACTAGAAGGGAGCAGATGCTGGGTGGGGCTGAAACTACAAGGGAGCTGATGTTGGGGGAGGATTAGAATGGGATAGGGCTGGGAGAGTAAAATGGAGAGGGGAAAAAATATTTTGTGTGGGAGGGAAGAAAAATCTACAATTGGCCAGGTACTGGGTGAGTAAGTGTGGATTGAGAATGGAGGGGTAAAATTTGAGTGGATGAAATAGGAATGAGGAAAGAGCAAAAGGAAAAAGATTAGTATGTTAAAGCAGATGCAGAGAGAGAAAGGAAAAAAAACTAGAAGAGAGAAGAAAGTACAAATGGACAGCAGACCATGGAGAGTTAGCAGAAGACACCAAGAAACCAGAAGAAAGTGGCTGGCACAATTGCAACTGAAAAAAAAAATGCACAAAAGGTAGAAAAATATCTCTTTATTTTGAATTAACTGGAATATGTCAGCTCTGGGAAATGTGCATCATTAACGTCTGTGCTTTATTTAATACAAGAGGAAATTAATTTATAGTTTTATTTCTACAGTGTTGTTGTACATTCCAAGTTTGGCTTTTGGGGTTCCCAGTTTAATTATTGTCTTCCTGTTTCTAAATTTTGATTCCTTGTTTGGTGATGGTGTATGTTCTGCATGTGTAACTGAGCTGAGGTATTCTGTTTATGTAATTCCTATTTGACATTGCCACTTGTTCTCTTTCCCCAGTAGGTCATGTATTGTTATTCTCTGAAATGTATTGGTTTAATATTTGCAGTGTTGCCTTTTGATAGTTAGGGTATGGTGCTTTGTGAGTCCTGGTAGTGCTGTTACGATACGGTGGGTTTGCTATGGTTCTAAATGGGTAGTGTTTGTAGTAGTTCCTAATGTGCCTGGCGGTTGGCACTGGATTATAGTAATGTAGAAATCTTTTAGTCTTTCTTTATCCATACGCTCATTAAGAGGCATGTTTACTAAAAGTTAGTTTATGGTAACATTATGCAAATATTTATGCAAATGAGGTCCCTTATGCAAATTAGGCCTGCGTCTTGTGCGGCCCCCGGGTTACTTTACAAGTCCTCATTTGGCCCTCAAAGCAATTTGAGTTTGAGACCCCTGATCTAGAGTATGAAGGTTCCTCTCTGCAGTAGATGCATGAGGAGCTGGAAAAAAAACAGGTGAATATACCTCTTGATTAAGATGAAAAGGGGAGACCACTTTAGGCATAAAGTGGGGATTGGTCCTAAGGACCACCTTATCATGATGGAACCTTGTATAAGGTGGATTAGCCACTAGAGCTTGCAGTTCACTGATACGGCGAGCTGAGGTGACTGCAATAAGAAAAATAACCTTCCAGGAAAGAAATTTCAAGGAGGTAGTGGCTAAGGGTTCAAAGGGTGGCTTCATAAGCTGACCAAGAACCATGTTTAAGTCCCATGCCACCGGAGGAGGTCGAATGGGAGGTTTAGTTAAGGTTAGGCCTCTCATGAATCTTGCAATAAGAGGATGAGAGGAAACAGGTTGTCCATTGATGGGCTTGAGGGATGCTGCAATAGCACTCAAATGGACTCTTACTGAATTAGTTTTGAGTCCTGCATTGGAGAGATGCAGGAGATATTCCAAGAGAGAATTCAAGGGGAGTGCTAGAGGGTCAAGACCCTTTTGAGCACACCAAATGGAAAATCGTTTCCATTTAAAAGCGTAAGAACGCCTAATGGAAGGTTTCCTAGAGGCATGGAGGATATCCTTCACTTGCTGCGAAAGATTGAAGTGTTGAAGGTCTAGGCCTTCAGTAACCAAGCTCTGAGGTGAAGGGACTTGGGGTTTGGGTGCCACAAAGTCCCCTCCTCCTGAGACAGAAGGTCTGGAGCCGCTCCCAAGTCCAGGGAGGGGGCTTGGGAGAGATGCAGAAGTAGAGGGTACCACACTTGGCGTGGCCAGCGTGGAGCTATGAGGATCATGGACCCTTGATCCCTTTGAAGTTTGAACAGAGTCTTGAGAATCAAAGGAATGGGTGGAAAGGCATACAGGAAGCCCTGACCCCAATGAAGGAGGAAGGCATCCTTGGCCTGAACTCCCTGACACGGAATTCTGGAACAGAACCGGGGAAGTTTGACATTCCACGGACTTGCAAAGAGGTCTAAGTCCGGGGTTCCCCATTTCTGGAAGATTCTGAGTACCTGATCCATGTGCAGGGACCATTCGTGTGGAAGCAGAACTCGACTGAGTCTGTCTGCCCAAGAGTTTTGGATTCCTGGAAGATATACTGCCAGGAGATGGATTTGATGCTCTCTGGCGAAGGCCCATAATCTTAGAGCTTCATTGCAAAGCGACAGAGAGCCAGTCCCTCCTTGTTTGTTTATGTAAAACATGGCTACTTGATTGTCCGTATGAATAAGGACTGTCATGTTGCCGAGGAGGGTATGAAAAACTCTGAGAGCTAGAAAGATTGCTCGAAGTTCCAAGTGGTTGATATGAAGGGTGGTCTCCTGTGGAGACCAAGTGCCCTGAGTGGAGAGATCTTAAAGATGAGCTCCCCAACCTGTTTGGGAGGCATCTGTTGTGAGGGTTGCTTGGGGCAACAATGGTTGAAAGGGGGCCCCCAACAACAGATTTTGAGTGGACATCCACCATTGGAGAGACCAAAAGAGACGTTTGGAGTTTACTATTTGGTCTGAGAGAGCTCCTGATGCTTGAGTCCACTGGGTGGACAAAGTTCATTGAGCTGCTCTCATATGTAGGCGAGCATAGGGCACCACATGTACTGTGGAGGCCATGTGGCCTAATAGTTGTAGCATCTCCCTGGCAGTCAAGTGGCTTCTGGACTGAGTCTGGGAGGCCAGGTGCACTAGACGTTGGCAACAGGCCTGAGGAAGATAGGCCCTTGCAGTGGTGGTATCCAACCAGGCCCCTATGAATTCCAGGGACTGAGTAGGGGTGAGTTGAGACTTTGGCAGATTGATCACAAGTCCCAGATACTGCAGAATGCGTCTGGTGCGATCCAGGGAAGTCTGAGCCTCGGACTGAGATGGAGCTCGGATGAGCCAGTTGTCCAGGTATGGGAAGACAAAAATTCCCAGGGCGCGTAGAAATGCAGCTACTATTGCCATGCATTTGGTAAATACTCTGGGAGCAGAGGCTAGACCGAAGGGAAGTACTCTGTATTGGAAATGTTTTCCCTGGAACAGAAACCGTAGGAATTTTCTGTGGGATGGATGGATGAGTATATGTGTGTACGCATCCTTGATCTAGAGAACAAAGCCAATCCTGACTCTGTAGGTATGGAAGGAGAGTACCTAGAGAAAGCATTTTGAATTTCTCCTTGCATAGGAATTTGTTCAATTCTCTGAGATCTAGAATGGGTCTGTATCCCCCTGTTTTCTTGGGAATGAGAAAATAAGGGGAGTAAAACCCTGACCCCTGTTGAAGAAGAGGAACCTCTTCTATTGCCCTTTGGGCGAGAAGAGTGGTCACCTCCTGACCCAACAGGTTCAGGAGAGATGGGGGAGAATTGAAACATCTCACCATGGTATGGGGAGGAAGGCTGGAGAAATGTAGTTTGTAGCCCTCTCTGATGATAGAGAGAGTCCACTGTTCTGATGTGATTTGCTCCCATCTGGGAGCAAAATGAGTTAACCTTCCTGGAATGGTGAGAGGCTCTGGATGTTTTAGAGCCAGAAAGGTTACGTTCTCTAGTATTAAGTCAAAAACCCTGAGGGGGTTGGGACTGCTGGGCTGTAGCAGCCCCTGCAGGTTTTGCCCTGGCCTGTTTAGGCTGCTGACGCTTAGGAGCAAAGCGAGCTGCAGAAGATTGTTGGCCAGTATTTGTAGCAAATCTGGCCTTTTTGTAGAAAGGCTTCTTGAAAGATTTTTTCTTGACAGGAGTAGAGGTAGACTTAGAAAGTCTATCTAAAGCAGCATTTTCTGCATCCATTTGAGTGGCTTTGATTTGCCACTCCTTACCAAACAGATTCTCACCTGTACAGGGCAGATTTCCCAACCCATCCTGGACCCAGGGTTCTAGGTCAGAGGCCTGGAGCCAAGCAATTCTGCGAGCCGCTATGGCAATACCTGAGGCTCTGCTAGCACCCTCAAAGGAGTCAAAGGCTGCTCTGTTGGAGAACTTTGAAATATCTTGGGTATGCTTTAGCAAAAGAAGGAACTCCTCCTTTTTATCCTCTGGGATAAAGGGGAGAAAATGGCATATTTTCAATGCAATCTCCTTCAGAAACATGCCCATATAGAGGCTGTATGAATTGATTCTGGCAATAAGCATACTTGCTTGGAAGATTTTTCTACCAAAAGCATCCAAAGTCCTACATTCTCTTCCTGGAGGAGTAGAAGAGTGTCTTTTGGTACTCTTTATCCTTTTCATAGCTGACTGCACCACAATAGAGTGGTGAGGGAGCTGAGTTGTTTGAAAACCAGGAGAAGGAGGGACACGATACATGGTGTCCAAACGATGAGAATGTGGAGATAGGGTGAGAGGAGTCTCCCATAAGTCCATCTTGTGTTCTTGAAGAATTTCATGAATGGGCAAGGTGACTGCCTCTTTGGGAACCTTAGAGTATCCTAAAATATCTAGTTTTTTTGCTCTAGGTTCCTTTTCAGAGGTTACTGAAATAGAGAGACCTTTAGCTACTTCAATGATGAAGTCTTGAAAAGACAAATCCTCTGGAGGAGACATTCTCCTCTTTGGAGAAGAGGGCTCTTCAGGTAGAGTAAGGGATACTTCAGCAGAGTCATCTGATGAATCAGAATCATCAGAAGACTTGAAGTATCGTCTGTTTGCTTCCAGGGATCGATAAGTGTATCGACCGATATCGACATCGGGGGTACCCGGAACCGGATTGGTATCGGGAAAAACCCCGGAACCGGGAACCGGAATCGGTATCCTGGTCGATGTGGATGCCCTGGGTACCGGTATCGGTTGTGGTACCGGAACCGGAGTCGGTACCGCTGGCTGCGGTACCGAGGGCGTCGCAGCTCTAATAAAAGCCATAATGGCCTGCTGCATGGATTGAACTGTATGATCCATAGACGCCACGACTGTCTGGATGTCTGTACCGGAAGACTGAGCCGGTACCCCAGAGCAGTCTAACAGGTGATCGGTCGAGGCCGTGCCATCGATGTCAACCTGTAACCCCATAGGAGGAGCTTTGGAAGCTGGAGCTTCCCACCTGGGTTGTTTGGCTGGGGCAGGGTCCTCAGGGTCAAGCCCGGGGGCATCTCGATACTTAGAGGGAGATTTGCCCTTTGAGGACCTGCCAGAGGAATGTTTGGTTAACTGAGATCCATCAGGAGAGGAAGACCTGGAAGATGTCGATGCTGGAGTATCTGTAGAAAACAGCATGTGAAACTTGGCTGCCCGGTTTTGTAAGCCACGTTTAGACATCAAAGAACAGGATGGGCAATCCGGAATGGAGTGGTCAGGCCCCAAACATTTAAGACACCATTCATGGGTGTATGTGACTGATATAGTACCGCTACACTTGGTGCATTTTTTAAAACCAGAGGCTGGTTTCTCCATGAGGGAGAATTCTGTGAAGGCCTAGAGGCCTCACAGGACAAACACACCAAGTGGGGAAAAAGAATATATATATATATATATAATTTTTTTTTTAAAGAAAAAAGACCGGCGGTACCGGTCCGGAATCGGGGAAGGCAGACACGCGGCCAAAGAAACAAATTAAAATAACAACTTCTTCAGCGGTGACAGGAACACGACCTGCTGGCTCCGCGAAAAAAGAAGAACTGAGGAGAGTTGGTCAGGAAGGCGGGAAGGCAGCGCGCATGCGCAGTGGGAGGCCCCAAAAGCTTTCCTTCTGGGAAGCTGGGGAGCTTTCCCGCGCGGGCTCCGTCGGTACCAACGTACCCATATGTGAGGACTTATTCCTGCTTGTTCCTGGAGATAACAAAAGATATTATAATGCCTCTATATCGTTCCATGGTGAGACCGCACCTTGAATATTGTGTGCAATTCTGGTCGCCGTATCTTAAAAAGGATATAGAGTTATTAGAAAAGGTTCAGAGAAGAGCCACCAAAATGGTATAGGGGATGGAAGGATACTCCTATGAAGAAAGGCTAAAAAGGTTAGGGCTCTTTAACCTGTAAAAGAGACGGCTGAGGGGAGATATGATAGAAGTCTATAAATTAATGAATGGAGTGGAACGGGTAAACGTAGATCAATTGTTTACGTTATCAGAATATAGAAAGACTAGGGGACATGCAATGAAGCTACAGGGTAAACTATTTAAGACTAATAAAAGAAAATATTTTTTCACTCAACGTGTAATCAAACTCTGGAATTTGTTACCGGAGGATGTAGTAAAGGCTGTTAGTGTAGCTGGGTTTAAAAAAGGTTTGGACAAGTTCCTGGAGGAAAGGTCCATAAACCATTATTAAGAAGGGACCCAGGATATCAATGCTTGACCCAGTACAAGTATTGCGGAACCTGTGTCTTTTGGGGAAACTGCTAGGTACGTATGACCTAGATTGGCCACTGTTGGAAACAGGATACTGGGCTTGATGGACCTTGGTCTGACCCAGTATGGCATATCTTATGTTCTTATGTGGAGACTCCTTTTAAATCATTTTGTTTGTATATGGAAAATTGCTCAAATTGTTCAAAATGAACTTATCTGAAATTGCCAAAAATTAAAGGAATCCGTCACACGACGTGGCACGTTTCGGGCCAGTGAAGGCCCTGCTTCAGACTTGCAGGATTCTAACAGAAGGCTTCTTCTCTTACGCCAACCGGCCCAAATTTGAAACCCGTCAGCTTTTAAATATGCCATGTCTGACATCACATTCAAAGAAAGCCGACAGACCAAATAACACTAGGAGAGGAGTCCATCACAAAGGAAAACCCATCTGCCCATGTCCATTGTACTATATTGGTCAGACAATTTGCCTGATTAAAACTCGCTTGAGGAACATGCCTCCCCCGTCTCCAAACATCTACAATTTCAGCTCCTATGGTTAAACACTGTCTTTCTTTGAATCATTCATTTGAGCAGCTCTGCTGGTGGGTACTTGACGATATTCTGAAAGATCCTCGCGGTGGCGATCGTGAATATCAATTATAAAAGCGAGAACAAGCTTTGATTTTTAAGATCAAAACAGTGGCCCGCCTAGGACTCAATGCAAAATTGGAATGGTCAAGTCTCTTGTGATTTCGATCAATGAAAATGGGGGAGTCTCTTACGGATGTCATCTGGTCAATTCTGTCCTTATAACTTTGATCACTAGACAAGCAGGGAGTTTTTTTCCTTTGTGATTAGATAATATGGAGGCAAATGCAAGATATTTGCACACCAGGAACTAAAAGAACGAGCGAGAACCACAGCACAGTTTATAAAACTAAATTATAACTCTTTTATTTGTTGTTATAAACTGCGTTATGGTTCTTGCTTTTTCTTTTTGAACATGTATTTTGCATCCACAGAACCCCCTCTGTCAACAGTGGATACAGAGCAGACCTAGGACATTCATCCACCAAATATCTTTAAAAAAAAATCTGATTCTGATCATCTCACAAACAAACATTCTCCAGTACCAGGCATATTGTGAACTAATACAAAACCCTACAACAAAGTCACTAAGGATCTATAGAACAAATCTACCATACCATATCAGCACCAACTTCCAAAACTCACATAAGAAGCCCATCCAAAAAACATCACTGTAAATACTGCAGTGGGCCCTGGAACATCCATCATCTATTTGAAAATCTGAACAATTCAGATTACTACAGTTCTGATCCCTACATACAAACTCCATGTTAATAGAACATAGTCTCTATGGAGGAGTGGTTGGGGCAAGGTACTTCAGGCCGGAAGGTCGGGGGTTCAAATCCCACTAGAGGACAGCAACTTTGGGCCGGAAGTACTGGGGTTTCTAGTCCCACAGGTGCTCCTTGTGGTCTTGGGCAAGCCACTTAACCCTCCATAGCCCATGTTCCCTGTAAAATAGTTATCTCCAAGTTATAATGCCCTGTTCAATGTAATTTCAGCTTGTTCAATGTAAACCACACTGATGCAGAATAGCACAGTATATAGGAGAATGTAAATAAATAAAATAGTCTTGATCACACACTCAGAACACAGACCCTCACCAAATACAGAATAAGTGACCATAAACTAAAAATAAACATATGTAGATAATTAAACTGCAGCCCCAAAAATTCAGACTCTGCATACAATGAAATACCAGAGAAATAGAAAGAGATGCATTTCCATGTACTGTATAAAATATAAAGATAGCACCAAATGCGATCATTAAATTGAAAATAACATTCTCTTCTACTTTTGTTGTCGGACCATTTTATTCTCTGATCATGCTGATCCCAATCTGAGGTGTCTGCTTTCCTTCACCTAATTTGTTTAAAATGCATATGCCACCAATCTAAAATCCTAGGTGGCCTCCAAAACACATACATGCAATTTAGTAAAGCAGATGTTACAATAAAACAAACATAACATTACCTTTGATTAACAAAGAGCCACTTATACAGCCCCTCCCCCCAATCAAACCATTATAAGTATATGCATATCAGATTTATTTTGCTATCACCAGATTACTGATGAGGAGGGACGATATAAAATGAGAAACTAATCCTGGTAACCATGAATTCAAATTCTGGATTGGATTGTGCTAGAGCTGGAGAAGTCCTGAACTATCAGGCTACTATACAAAATTAAATGGAGATGTTCCCTTAAAATTTGAAATTTCCTTGAATCTGAACTGACAAAATATTTTAAATTTCAGTCTGACAGCATAAAGAACGCAAAAATGCAAATCTCAAAATCAATACATATTCCAGTACCCCCCAACACTCTACAGTTGACCTCACCAAGAACCCAGAGTACATCTACTATCCATAACAGCACTATCTTCCAAAAGTCACACAACATGGAGTATAACCAGAAAAGTGCAGCACCATAAATATTGTAGTGAGCCCTAGAACATCCATATTCCTATTCAGAAAACTGAACAAGCCGGATTACTATAGCTCCCTACATAGAAACTCCATGCTATCAAAACATGTGTAGCCCCAGTCACACATATGCAGAACAGAGATATATTCCCTACTTACTGAAGATCTATCAGTAGAAACTAAAAACAGACATATATAGTCAAAAAATGCTTTTACTCATTACTCTTAGGTTTACAGGATTTCTTTCTCAAAATTATACTTTACTGCAGAGTGAGGCAAGAGAAAGAATTCTCACACACAGGCATCTGCATTGTCAGCAGAAACTAACATTAGTGTAGCTGGGTTTAAAAAAGGTTTGGACAAGTTCCTGGAGGAAAGGTCCATAAATTATTATTAAAGAAGACCTGGGAAATCCACTGCTTACCCCGGAACGAGCATTGTGGAACCTGTGTGCCTTTTTGGGAACCTGCCAGGTACTTGTGACCTGGATGGCCACTGTTTGGAAACTTTAGAGTCTGACCAAGTGTGGCATTTCTTTTGTTCTTATGTTACCAGTGCAGAGCCTAGGAAACATGCTGCTAAATATGCCAAACAAGCTGGGCTCAACAGCACCCATGCAGCACCCAACAGCACCCATGCAGCATCTCCCACTTCCCAAAAGAGCCACTTGGCACTCCAACACAGCACTTCCCACTCTCTGAAAAACAAGACAGACTTTGTAATCACAACACAATACTTCCCACTATAATATAAACACCAAAAAGGGCTTGGCAATCCTAACTTACCTCCTGAAACTGCGCACTGGAGCAGCATGGTGTTAACGTAAATATATATTCCATAAAAAACAACGGAAATGCAAATGCAAGATGCACGCAGATCAAGGAACTAAAAGAAAAAGTGAGATCCACAGCACAGTTTATAAGACCAAATTATAACTCATTACACACATTCTGTAATAAAGCACAGTTACTTACCTGTAACAGGTGATCTCTGGGAACAGCAGGAATAAGTCTTCACATATGGGTACGTCGGTACCGACGGAGCCTGTGCGGGAACGCTCCCCAGCGTCCCAAAAAAGGAAAGCTTTTGGGAGCATCCCACAGCGCCTGCGCGCTGCCTTCCCGCCTTTCCTAACCACCTCTCTCCAGTTCCAGTTTTAAAGCTGAGACAAAGAGAGAGAGAGAGGAAAGGAAAGATAGATAAGAGAGATACAACTCCTAGGGGAGATGGGTGGGTTGTGAAGACTTATTCCTGCTGTTCCCAGAGATCACCTGTTACAGGTAAGTAACTGTGCTATCTCCAGGAACAAGCAGTAATGAGTCTTCACATATGGGGACTCCCAAGCTAGAGATGCCTGGGAGATCCCCAAGCTGTGAGACCCTGAGAAGGGCTCTACCTCCTCCCATGGATCTCAGGCATCCAACCAGGGATGGGGGGTAGGAGTTGATTAAGCATGGAACAGGTGTTTGAGAACAGCCTGACCAAACAAGGCATCCCGGCGGGAGTCCTTGTCCAAGCAGTAATGGGCTGTGAAGGTATGAACCGAGGCCCAGGTGGCCGCTCAACAGATATGGTCGATGGACACAGAATTTAGATGAGCCATAGAGGTTGCCATGGCCCTCACATTGTGAGCTGTGACATGGCCCTCCAGAGAAAGGTTCTTACTCTGGTAGGTGAAAGAAATACACTGAGCAATCCAATTGGACAGTGTTCTCTTAGAGACTGGAAGTCCTAAATGAGAAGGATCAAAAGCAACAAAGAGTTGGGAAGACTTTCTATGTTGCTGTGTCCTCTGCAAGTAAAAAGCAAGAGCTCTTTTACAATCCAGGGTATGAAGATTCCTCTCTGCACTTGATGCATGAGGACCTGGAAAAAAGACAGGTAAATACACCTCTTGGTTCAGATGAAAAGGTGAGACCACTTTAGGCATAAAGTGTGGATTGGTCCTGAGGACTACCTTATCATGATGGAACCTTGTATAAGGTGGATTAGCCACTAAGGCCTGCAGTTCACTGATGTAGCGAGCTGAGGTGACTGCAATAAGAAAAATAACCTTCCAGGAAAGATATTTCAAGGAGGTAGTGGCTAGAGGTTCAAAGGGAGGCTTCATGAGCTGACCAAGAACCAGATTCAAGTCCCATGCCACTGGAGGTGGTCTAATGGGAGGTTTAGTTAAAAGAAGGCCTCTCATGAATCTTGCAATAAGAGGATGAGAGGAGATAGGTTGTCCATTGAGAGGCTTGAGAGATGCTGCAATAGCACTCAAATGGACCCTTACTGAATTCGTTTTGAGGCCTGTATGGGAAAGATGCAGGAGATACTCTAGTAAAGAATTCAAAGGTATTGCTAGAGGGTTAAAACCCTTCTCAGCACACCAAATGGTAAATCTTTTCCATTTAAAAGCATAGGAACGCCTAGTAGAAGGCTTTCTGGAAGCATGAAGATATCTCTCACTTGCTGAGACAGATGCCAATCTTGAAGGTCTAAGCCTTCAGCAACCAAGCCCTGAGATGGAGAGATTGGGGGTTTGGGTGCCACAACGTTCCGCCCTCCTGAGACAGGAGATCTGGAGCAGATCCCAAGTCCAGGGAGGGAGCTTGAGAGAGATGCAGTAGAGGATACCACACGTGGCGTGGCCATCGTGGAGCTATGAGGATCATAGTCCCTCGATCTCTCTGAAGCTTGAACAGGGTCTTGGAAATTAGGGGAATGGGTGGAAAGGCATATAGGAAGTCTTGACCCCAATGAAGGAGGAAGGCATCCTTGGCCTGAACTCCCTGGCACAGAATTCTGGAACAGAATCGGGGAAGTTTGGCATTCCACGGACTTGCAAAGAGGTCTATGTCCGGGGTTCCCCAAATTTGAAAGATTTTGACTATCTGGTCTATATGAAGGGACCATTCGTGTGGAAGCAGAACTCGACTGAGTCTGTCCGCCCAAGAGCTTTGAACTCCTGGAAGGTATACTGCCAGAAGATGAATTTGATGCTCTCTGGCGAGGGCCCACAATCTCAGAGCTTCGTTGCAAAGCGACAGAGAGCCAGTCCCTCCCTGCTTGTTCACATAGAACATGGCTACTTGGTTGTCCGTGTGAATGAGGAGTGTTTTGCAGCTGAGCAGGGTATGGAAGACTCTGAGAGCCAGGAAGATTGCTCTGAGCTCTAAGATGTTGATATGTAGAGAGGTCTCCTGTGGGGACCAAATGCCCTGGGTGGAGAGGTCGTGAAGATGAGCTCCCCAACCCTTTGGAGAGGCATCTGTTGTAAGGGTTGCTTGGGGTAACAACTGTTGGAAGAGGGACCCCTGCAACAGATTTTGAGTGGACTTCCACCACTGGAGAGACCAAAAGAGGCACCTGGAGGTTGCTATTTTGTCTGACAGACCCCCTGATGCCTGGGTCCATTGGGTGGACAAAGTCCATTGAGCTGCCCTCATGTGAAGGCGAGCATAAGGGACCACATGCACAGTGGATTCCATGTGGCCTAGCAGTTGTAACATCTCTCGAGCAGTTAAATGGGTTTTTAACTGAATCTGGGAGGCTAACTGCACTAAGCGTAGGCAACGGGCCTGGGAAAGATAGGCCCTTGCAGTTGTGGTATCCAGCCAGGCCCCTATGAACTCTAGAGACTGAGTAGGGGTGAGTTGGGACTTTGGAATGTTTATCACCAGTCCCAGATACTGCAGAACATGCATTGTGCAGGTTAGGGAAGTCTGGGCCTCTGACTGGGATGGAGCTCGGATGAGCCAGTCGTCCAGATATGGGAATATGAATATTCCTAGAGTGCGTAGGAATGCAGCTACTACTGCCATGCATTTTGTGAACACTCTTGGAGCAGAGGCCAGACCAAAAGGAAGTACCCTGTATTGGTAGTGCTTCCCTTGATAAAGGAACCGAAGGAACCTTCTGTGTGTTGGATGGATGAGTATATGGGTGTACGCATCCTTGAGATCTAGAGAACAAAGCCAATCCTGACTCTGAAGGTATGGAAGGAGAGTACCTAGAGAAATCATTTTGAATTTCTCCTTGCATAGAAACTTGTTCAATTCTCTGAGATCTAATATGGGTCTGTAGCCCCCTGTTTTCTTTGGGATAAGAAAGTAGGGGGAGTAGAACCCTGAGCCCTGTTGAAGAAGGGATACTTCTTCTATTGCCCCTTGGGCAAGAAGGGTAGTAATCTCTTGACCCAGAAGGTCAAGGAGAGATGTCTGAGAATTGAACTGTCTCACCATAGTGTGAGGAGGAAGGTTTGAGAAATGAAGCTTGTACCCTTCCCTTATGATGGAGAGGGTCCATTGCTCTGCTGTGATTTGTTCCCATCTGGGAGCAAAGTAAGCTAACCTTCCTGGAATGGTGAGAGGTTCTGGTTCTGCTAGAGCCAGAAAGGCTAAGTTCTCTAGATGCAAGTCAAAGGCCCTGAGGAGGCTGAGGCTGTTGGGCTACAGGAGTCCTTGCAGCCTTAGGCTTGGCCTGTTTAGGTTGTTGACGCTTTGCAGCAAAACGACCTGCAGAAGATGTCTGTTGACCATAAACAGGATAATATCTTCCCTTCTTGGGAAAATATGGCTTTTTAAACAACCTCTTCTTGACAGGATTAGAGGTAGACTTTGAAAGCCTGTCCAAAGCAGAATTTTCTGCATCCATCTGAGTGGCCTTTGCCTGCCAATCCTTGCCAAAAAGGTTTTCACCTGTACAAGGAAGATTTCCCAATCCATCTTGGACCCAAGGTTCCAGATCAGAAGCTTGTAACCAAGCAATTCTGCGTGCACCTATGGCAATAGCCGAAGCTCTGCTGGCACCCTCAAAAGAGTCAAAGGCTGCACGGTTGGAAAATTTGGAGACATCTTGGGCATGCTTAAGCCAAGTGAGAAACTCTTCCCTCTTATCTTCTGGAAGAAAAGGGAGGAAAGTTTGCAGATCCGTAACTTCTTTTAGAAACATCCCCATATAGAGACTATAGGAGTTGATTCTGGCAACAAGCTTGAAAGATCTTTCTGCCAAAAGCATCTAAGGTTCTACATTCTCTCCCTGGAGGAGTAGAGGAGTGCCTTTTTACACTCTTTAACTTTTTCATGGCAGACTCAACCACAATAGAGTGGTGAGGAAGCTGAGTCTTATGAAACCCAGGACAAGGAGGGACACGGTACATGGTGTCCAACCTACGAGAATGAGAAGAGATAGTGAGAGGGGTCTCCCATATGCCCAACATGTGATCATAAAGAATCTCATGAACTGGCAAAGTGGCTGCCTCTTTAGGAGCCTTGGGATATTGCAAAATATCCAACTTTTTGGCTCTAAGCTCTGACTCAGGGGCCACTGAGATAGAGAGCCCCTTGGCCACTTCTCTTATAAAGTCCTGAAAAGACAAGTCCTCTGGAGGAGACATTCTTCTTTTTGGAGAAGAAGGCTCTTGAGGAGGGAGTACCGATGCTTCAACAGAGACCTCCGATGCATCAGAATCTTCGGAGGAATCAAAGTATCACCTGTCTGGATGCTCCTGTAGGGCCCGATACGCGTACCGAGTGGTATCGACATTGGGAGTGATCGGTACTGATTCGGTACCGATGGGCATCATCAGACAGGGTACTGGTGCAGTCGACACTGGAGCTGATGTCGATGCAATCGGTACCGGCAACGGAGCCTGTTGCGGTACCAGTGGCGTCGCAGCTCGAATGAATGCCGTGATGGCCTGCTGCATGGTCAGAATATTCTGATCCATCGACGCCATCAATGTCTGGAAGTCGGTACCAGCAGATTCCACCGGTACCCCATAACATTGTAACAGGTGATCGGTCGAGGCCGTGCCATCAATGTCAACCTGTGACCCCATAGGAGGAACTTTGGAAGCTGGAGCTTCCCGCCGGGGTACTTTTGCCGGTGCCGGATCCTCGAGGGCAAGCCCAGAGGCATCTCGATGCTTAGAGGGAGATCTACCCTTCGAGGACCGGCTGGATTTATGTTTGGTTACCTGAGATCCATAGGAGGAAGAAGAAGCCCTGGACGACGTCGATGCCACCGAAGCTGCATCAGAGGGAAACAGGGTATTGAGCTTAGCTGCTCGGTTTTGTAAACCTCTCTTAGACATCATGGAGCAGGACGCACAATCCATGATGGAATGATCAGGACCCAAACATTTAAGACACCAATCATGGGTGTCGGTAACAGAAATGGTACCGCTGCACTTAGTGCATTTTTTAAACCCGGAGGTGGGCTTTTCCATGAGAAATATTTTCCCTTAGGCCTAAGGAGACCAAAAATATACACTAAAGTGGAACGGCGAATATATATATATATATATATATATATATATATATATATATATATATATTTTATTTTGTTTTGTTTTTTTAGAAAAGAAAGAAAAGACCGGCGGTACCGGTCCAACGACGAAGAAGGCAGACGCGCGACCAAAGAAATAAAATAAAACAAAACAAAGAACTTCTTCAGCGGTGACAGGAACACGACCTGCCGGCTCCGCGGCAAAGAAGAACTGGAGAGAGGCGGTTAGGAAAGGCGGGAAGGCAGCGCGCAGGCGCTGTGGGATGCTCCCAAAAGCTTTCCTTTTTTGGGACGCTGGGGAGCGTTCCCGCGCAGGCTCCTTCGGTACCGACGTACCCATATGTGAAGACTCATTCCTGCTTGTTCCTGGAGATACTGCATTATGGTTCTCACTTTTTCGTTTTGAATATACAGGGTGGCCCAAAAAAAGTGAGAACATCTCATAGCATATAAGTTATTTAAAAATTAAAAAAGACAGATGTAAACAATTGACAAATTTAAAAAAAAGATGGTGACCGGAAATTGTCGAAATAAAGATGTTATATAGCTAAAAAAGGTAAATATGTAAACTATTTAAGCTTTTAATTTACGAGATGTTCTCACTTTTTTTGGGCCACCCTTTATATATTCTGCATCCACAGAAACCTCTCCCTCGATAATGGGTGCAAAGCAGAAGTAGGACATTCACTAACAAACATTCATCTCACTAACAAACATTCTCCAGTACCAGGCATATTGTGAACTAATATAAAACCCTACAAAAGCCGCCAAATCTACCATACCATACATAATCTTTCAGAACTCATACAAGGTGCCTACCCAGAAAAAAACAGCACTATAAATACTGCATCAGGCCCTAGATTATCTAGCACCTATTTGAAAAGGTGAACAAGCAAATTACTACAGTGCAGACTAGATGGGACCATAGTGGTCTTTATCTGCTGTCATATACTATGTTACTATGTTACAGATCCCTGCGTACAAACTCCATGTTAACAGAACATACAGCCATGGTCATACACTCAGAACACAGACTCTCACCAAGTACAGAATAAGTGATCACAACTTTAAGTAAAAATAAAAACATGTAGACAAAAATTAAACCAAAACTCCAAGAAGCCAGACTCCACATGCAGTGCAACACCAGATAAATAAGAGATGCAGTTTCCCATACTATGTAAAACATAAAGATAATGCAAAGTCCAATCACTAAATTGAAAATAAAATAATTTTTTCTACCTTTGTTGTCAAACCATTTTAATTTCTGATCATGCTGGTCCCGATCTGAGGCTTCTGCTTTCCTGTCTTTTCTTAGCTGTCCTTCTATGGTCTATAGTCTATCTGCCATTTCTTGTCTCTTCTTTTGTTTTCTTCACTTCCTTCCATCAGCCTATTTCCACTCACAGTAACCCTCCCCAGTGTCAGCTCCCTTTCCAGTCCGCCCCTCCCAGAACCTTCCAATTTCAACCCCCTTGCATTCCCATCACCTTCCCTTCCAGTCTCCTCCTTACCCACTGTCCAGCCCCTTCTAGTCCAAATACCATCCCAGGTATCAGCTCACTTCCACTCCCAGTGCCGCCATCCCCCCCCCCCATGTCAGCACCTTCTATCCTACCCCTTTCCAGTGCCATCCCCACATGCCCCCTCCCTTCTAGCCTCCTCCCCATTACCCAGCTACCTACTAGTCCCACCCACAGGTGTCAGCTACCTTCCAGTCCCCCTCCAGTACCATCCTTAGATATCCGCTCTCTTCTAGCCCCCCTCTTTCCCCCTCTGTCAGCTCCCTTCCAGCCCTCTCCTTCCCCTCGTGTCAGCTCCCTTCCAGCCCTCTCCTTCCCCTCGTGTCAGCTCCCTTCCAGCTTTCTCCTTCTCCTTGTGTCAGTTCCGTTCCTGCCCCCTCCTTCCCCCCCATGTCAGCTCTGTTCCTGCCCCCTCATTCCCGTGTCAGCTTTGTTCCTGCCCTCTCCTTCCCCCGTCCGTCAGCTCCATTCCTGCCCCCTCTTTTCCCTATGTCAGCTCTGTCCTGCCCCCTCCTCCCCCCCCATGCCAGCTCCATTCCTGCCCCCCTCCTTCCCCTGGCAGCTGCGGCTCCTATGTCCCTCAGTGGCTGCAATAGTGGTAATAATTTAAAATTAAAACAAAACTGGTGCGGAGCCTTCTGGTCCTATGGAACCCCTGCTGCTGCGTCCCACTCTAATGTAACTTCCTTTTTGGGGGCGGGACACAGCAGCAGGTGTTACACAGGGCCACAAGGCTCTGCACTGGTTTTGTTTTAATTTTAAATTATTACCGCTATCGCAGCTGCGGCTCTGTAGGACACAGGAGTCGCAGCTGGAGCAGCGACAGCAGCTTGACCACTTTTTTTTTTTAAATCTGAAGGTGGAATGAGGTGGCTGTTTTGGGGGCATTTTTTGCCATCCCCAAAAGTTTGCCACCTGAGGTTGCCACCTCACTCTGCCTCATTATAGAGCCGCCACTGCTCATATTCAATACCCTCTTCAAACAGAATGCACAGCAGGGGGGAGTGGTATGCATCATCTCTAAAAAAAAACCTTAAGCTCAAAGCTGTTGACACCAAATCCACCACTGAAATTGATAACTTACTAGTGGCTAATAGCTGCATATCACTCTGTTTAACATATCAAGCACCTCACAGCAATGCATCCAAACTCTTAACTCTTCTAGAAACTCCCTGTTTCACTCTGACCAACCACAAACCTCTTATTACTTGGAGATCTCAACCTAGCCTCCACCTCTTACTCACAAGCAAAAGCATTTGTAGATGCAATGGAATTTCTTGGCTACATCCAGATTCTAAACAGTCCAACACACATGAAGGGCAACATACTAGACCTCATATTTTTGCCTTCAAACTCTCCCCTTCTAACTCACCAGCCAAATACCATAATTCTCCCAGTACCATGGTCAGACCATGCCACTATCCTTTTCCCAATTCACCCTCACCTCACTGCAAGCTACTCAAGATCCTTCATCCCACACCACCTGAAGATTAGAGACTTCAACAAGGAAATCTTCATTGAATCAGTCATCCCCCAACTTGTTACTACAGCAGACTCGAATGCTGACCTCGACAGCCTAATCCAAGGCTGGAATATAATCCTGTCAGAAGCAGCTCTCACCCATCCAAAAAGATATATAGGGAAATCCAGAACGAGGGCCCTGTGATTCTCAGTCTCCCTACAGAAGCAAAAAAGTGAACTACAACTGGAATGCAAATGGAGAAACTCTAAGAGATCCACTTCTCCACACAACCTATCTAGAACAACAGACTTTACAACAAAGAAACACTCAAATGGAAAGAGGAATACCATACCAACCCCATTAACAAAGCAATAATCCAACCACGAGAACTATTTGCCATAGTGAAAACACTTATAAAGGAACCATCCAAAGAAAGACCACAAGAAGACATTTATCTTCATAAGTTTATCACTTATCTAATCTCCAAACAGCTATCCACACCTCAGAAGATCCACTCCTCAATGGAAGCTGACCACACTACTACACCTCAGAAACTGTGGTCACAATTTGACCTCCCATCGCTTCGTAATCTGGAAGACATAATCCAGGCCTCCAACATAACAACCTCTGCACTAGACCCATGTCCATTATCATGAGTAAAAATCACCTCCGCGCCACTGCTCTGAAGCAGTCCTCTCATCAAAAGCACCTAGTTTGGCCCAACATGTCCAAAGTCTTATTGACCTATATCCAGCATCCCCTTTGTTGCAAAGATCCTCAAAAAATAGTACTCACACAACTTCAAGACCACTTTACAAAAAATTTCCCACTCGACCCTTTTCGGCACGAATTCAGACAGCATCATGGGGCAGAAACCCTTATTACCTCTCTGCTAAACAACCTCAAAACAAGATTACAAAAGCAGAAAAATGGTTTCCTCTTCCTATTCCTAGACATTACCTCTGCCTTCGACTCCATCCCTCACAATTTGCTACTTCAAAGGCTCTCAGAAATCAGAATCCACGGGATCACACTCTCCTGGTTCCAATCTTACCTAGAATCTCGAAAGCAGCAAGTCAAAAACAACAAAAAAACTTCAACCCCATTCACTCAACAAACAGGAGTGTCTCAGGGCTCAAGCCTCTCAGCCCTCCTTTTTAATATTTTCATGCAGCTGTTTTCCAGATCTTCAACAACCACAAAATCCAATGTCAAATTTATGCCGACGATATAATGATCTTCACACCCATTAACTTCCTTTCTCCAGACCTCACCAGCTTCCAAAGCTGTTTCAAAGATGTAAAGAAATGGCTCACCCGACACAATTTATACCTCAACAACGAAAAGACAGAAGCCTTATACACGACCTTCTGCTCACCACAAACATTGAGATTTGACAACGCAGAAATCAGAGTCAACTCAGATCAAATACCTAGGCATAACACTCAACCAGCAGCTAATTTTCCAAGCATATATAAAGAGAGCATCCATTGTTTACCATAAACTGAAAAACCTGAAGAATCTCTGCCACCTTCTCTCTACAGATTTATTCTGTATCGTCTGCCAAGCTCTAGTTACACCTTTTCTGGATTACTGCAACATCATTTAAAAACTGTTAAATGAAAAAATAAAATTTATCAAGGCCTCCCCAAGCACACCCTCCACAGAATGAAAATGGCTCAGAACATGGCTGCACGAATAATCACCAGAGCCCCTCGTTGAGACCACATCACCCCATTGCTTATACAGCTCCACTGGCTTCCCATGACCGCCAGAATCAAATTCAAAGTTGTCACCATAACATTTAACATCCTTTACAGCGAATTCATAAAAAAGCTTAAAACGTACCTCTTTCTGAATGAATACAGCACAGATATGGACTCAGGAGCCCAGCCATTCCAAAATGCACTCTAAGGACACAATATACAAATACTCTGTTTATCTATACATAAGTTAACCTTTTCTAGACAGCAGAACCATAACTGTAAATAGTTGATGTTAAACTATGTTGTACTGTTTACTGTTCCTGTTTCTTGTAAAACAGTGTGCTGACCAGGCCCTGTGCATATTTGTTAAAGGTGAACCGCTTTCAATTTTAGAAAGGTGTTATAGAAATAAAACTGAACCGGAGTCCCAAAGTGTGTTGACTCTTCACAGCTCTGAGAAAAAATATATCTGACCTATATTCTAAGATGTCAGGTATAACCATGATCCTTCAATCAACTACTGTACAAAACAAGGGCAATGACTCCCCCACTACCTCCACCCCACCTCCCCATCAATACCTCTCCTACTCCTTAATTCAACAAGAATTGGTCAAAGACACAGTAGACTCACATACAAATTCAAAGATCCCCTTCATGTCCCTCATAACATTTGGTTACAAAAAGGGAAAGGGTGTGGCTCCATAGCAGTTCCCCCTCCACTATCAGAGATCAATTGGACATGGGACAAAGTCTGTACATCGACACAAGGGCCTATAGGGTCAGCACCTCATTTCGGGCACACAGGGAAAGGTAGGAGATATAGGGATCTCAGAGAGCCAAATATGCTGCCCTTCTCACAGGCGAAACTCAGGCCACCAGACCTTCCATCACTACCAAATGAAGAAAAGTATTATGCCATTCCCAAATGGAGGGTGTGGAATCATGCTGCCATCAGCCCAGAAGACACTGTTTGGCTATCAGACAGGCCTTGCGAACTAACAGCCGAGCCCCTACTCCTTTAACCCTGAGCCCTCGAACATCATTCAATATAGCCATGCCCACTTGTAGATCTACCTGCTGACCAAGTATTCCACTAAGAAAGTGTTGTATCAAGCTCCAGTAATTGCAGAGTTGTTTACAGCTCCAGAACATATGCCCCAGGTGGACCCCATCCTGGCGATACCATGGGTACGCTCTGGAGTCAGCAAATCCCACCTTATGTGCTCGATGAGGAAAAAAAGTAAACCCTTTCAAAAATTTTGTACTGTAGCTCTCGAAGTTGTGCATTTTTAGTTAGTGTAGGAATTTGTGCCACTGCGGCTGTCCAACTGAATCCCGCCAGACTTACCCTCAATTCAGCTGCCCTTTGGCTTGTATATGGGTACAGATGCATGCAGTTTGCAGGTCCCAGATCTTTTTATAATATATGGCAAGCGACACTTTCCCTCTTGCATCAAACTCAAAAAAGCCATCAATCTTTTCAACGGAGCTCTTAACTAGGCTCCGCTGCACTAACTGGGCATAGTGCCTCAACTGTAAGCATGCAAACACATGATTGGTAGGCAGAGCAAAGTATTCTTTCATCTCCTGAAAGGAGTGGATCGTCCCCTCATGATCTAGCACTTGCCACAGCAGTTTGAAGCCTGTAGCTCCCCATAACTGAAATAGTCTGGAGTCCATACTTGGAGGTAGTGCCACATTCCCCTGCAAGGGTAAGTAGTCTGTGATTCGATCTCCCACAACATACACATGGTTTGCCACCCTGCTCTTACCATTCGGATTAAGACACTGCTCTGTATATAGGGGGGTAACTGTTTCCAGTCCGCATGTAGCACTGATGGAAGACCATATGAAGCGACAAAAGCAGATTCCTCTTCATGTGGAGTAAACATTGATTGAAAACTCAACTAATCCCTGACATGCTGTAATATACAGGCCAAATTAGAAATGTGTAAGTCTGGGAACCCCCCCCCCCTCCCCTTACCCCATGAGCCCTTCCAGCGACTCGAGCTATACGGGGCTTTCTGCCACCCACCCTCACCACCCCCACAAAACGACAGAGGACATTCAAAGATAACCATATCAGCTCTTCATTAATTTGAGCGGAATAATCTGAAGCACAGAGAATTTTTGGGATCATCATACAGTAAGCAGCCAATCACTCTAGGAGAGATAGTGATAAGGAACTCCAGTCTCTAAGTTTGCCCTCTACCGCAGAGATCAATGATTGCACATTCAGACGGTATAGTCGCTTGTGGTTTGCAAGTAGCCAAATACCCAGATATTTAAATTGCCCATCAGCACATTGCAACAGAAAGACTTGTGGCCAGGTCCCCTGCAGGCCTCCTAGCACATCCAGTGCCTCCGATGTGGTTTTGTTCAACTTTAATCCCATGATAGCACTAAAGTGCTCTATTTCCTCTAACAGGTTCCCGAGGGACCTCATGGGGTTAGTCAAATGTACAAGAAGGTCGTCGGCAAAGGCAGACACCTTGAATATAGAAGCCCCTAGGTCCACCCCTTCGACATCAGTACATTCTTGAATGAGTTGCAACAAAGTCCAGGGACAGTACAAATAAAAGTGGCAAAAGGAGACAACCCTGCCTCGTACACCTTCTCAGAGCAAACCGCCTCTTGAGTCCCCATTTATCACTATCGCAGCCAAGGGAGCCATGTACAATGCCTTTACTCCCCTTAAGAAGCCCTCCCAAAGGCCATAAGCCACCAGAGCAGCAAACAGATACTGCCAATCTATTCTATCAAATACTTTTTCAGTGTCAAAACTTACAAGTAAGGAAGGTCGCCTATGATAGTGCACCCAGTCCAATGATGCTAGGATCTTATGCAGATTATCTGCAGGATACAAGCCTTTAACAAAGCCTACCTGGCTCAGGCGCATCAAAAGCCTGGGAGTCACACTGCCAACCTATTCACAAGTATCTTTGCTAACGCTTTCAGATCAAAATTGATCAAGGAGATAGGACAGTAGAACTTGGCTAAATAGGGATCTTTACCCAGCTTGGGGAGCATCGTTATATGAGCCATATTCACATCATAGGTGAAGGACCTTACGCTCAATCAGCACATTATTTATTTGGACAGATTTTCTTTACTGCCTTCCAAAGATCAGGGGCAGTTTACATCGAACAAAATAATTACAGAGAAAGCGTAGTTACTCATCTGTAACAGGTGTTCTCCAGGGACAACAGGAATCAGTCCTTATATATGGGTAACATCAGCACCAATGGAGCCCACGCAGAGCATTTCCCCAGTTTTCAGAGAAAGCCTTTGGGAATGCCACCACGCATGCGTGGTCCCCTTCCTGCCCAAAGGTGACATCTTACTCAGTCAGGTGCCATAGTTATAGCCCCTTCAAGAAGATAGCAAAAATATACAGCAACTCCAGGGGAGGAGGAAGGGTTGTGAGGACTGATTCCTGCTGTCCCTGGAGAATGCCTGTTACAGGTGTGTAACTACACTTTCTCCAGGAACAAGCAGGAAGGCAGTCCTCACATATGGGACTCCCTAGCTACAGGCTACTGAGGATCTGTAGAAAAAGCCACTGCATCACCATGAGCAGTTGCCAGTGAAAGCTGAAGGCAGCCCGAGGACCCTGGGTCTATGGATGGCCACGCTCATGGTAGCCAGAAGAAGAAGGGTCGGAGGACAGGAGTTGCCTAAACCCCAAACAGATTACGGAGTACAGCCTGGCCAAAGGCAGTGTCCCGACGGGACTCTCTCTCCAGGCAGTAATGCACCATGAAGGTGTGAGTGGAAGATCAGGTGGCAGCCCGGTAGATGTCTGCCAGTGGCACTGAGTGCAGACTAGCGACAGACGTCGCCATCGCTCTGACATTGGCCTGGGCAAAGGTGATGCGGTCTGCCACCCAGATGGACAAGGTTCGCTTGGTGACTGCCAGCCCCAAGTGGCTGGGGTCGAAGGAAACTAAGAGCTGCCTGGATCTGCGGTGGTCCCGAGTCCGCTGCAGGTAGAGAGAGAGAGCCCTCTTACAATCCAGGGTGTGGAGAATCACCGAAGCCGGTCGGCATGGGGCTTTGTGAAGAAAGTGGATAGTACTCTCTCTTGATTGAGATAAAAATCCGAGACCACGGAAGGAACTTGGGGTGAGTCCGCAGGACGACCCGGTTCCTATAGAACCTCATGTATGGTGCCTCAGCCATCAGTGCCTGGAGTTCACTGACTCTCCGGGTGGAGGCGAGAGCTGTGCTGCAGCAGGCAGGTAGCCATGGGCTCAAAGGGCAGTTTGGTCAGCTGCGTGAGGACCACATTGAGGTCCCATTCCGCTGGAGAAGGGTGGGTAGGGGGCTTGGAAAGAAGCAGGCCTCGCATGAAGCAAGAGACAAGCGGTAGCCCCGAAAGAAGTTTGCCCTCGATGGGGTAGTGGTTCGCTGAGATGGCAGTCATATGAATCCTGACTGAGTTAGACTTCAGCCCAGACTGCAAGAGGTGGAGCAGGTACTACAAGACCAAACTGGTAGGGCATGAAAATAAGTCCGCTTGGAGCGCCGAGCACCACACTGAGAACCTATGCCACTTGAAGACGTAAACCCGTCTGAGTCCTTTTATGAGGCCAAATGAATGTCCTCGATCTCCACAGGGAGATGGTAGGAGGCTAGAGTGACCCACTCAGCCGCCAAGCTTGAGGGACAGGGACCTCAGATTGGAGAGAAGAAGCAGACCCTCCTCTTGCGTCAGCAGCTCTGATGACAACCCAACCGGGACCGGGGGCTCAGCATGGGAAACCAAGGCTGCCTAGGCCACCTTGGGGCTATGAGAATCATCGAGGCCCTGTCCCGCTGGACCTTGAGAAGAGTTCGGACGATGAGGGGCATGGGGGGGAAGGCATATAGTAACCCCCATGTTCCACGAGATGAGAAAGGCATAAGGGGTCACCCTGCCAGGTGTGGGAGGGGACTGCAGAACCGAGGAAGTTGCGAGTTCGCCGGGCTGGCAAAGAGGTCCAGGTCTGGAGTTCCCCAATGCTGGAAGAGGCGCTGCATTGTTTGGGGACACAGACGCCACCTGTGAGGCCGGAGGACCCTGCTGAGCCGGTCCGCCAATGCATTGTCCTGACCAAGGAGGTAAGTGGCCTGGACGGTTATGCCCTGGCTCACCGCAAAGGAGCACAGGGCTTTCACCTCCAAATAGAAGCTGTAGGAGCTGGTGCCCTCCTGTTTGTTCACATAGATCATCATGACCTGGTTGTTTGTCTGGACCAGCACCGCTCGGTGCTGCAAGTGGTCCCTGAAAACCCAGAGAGCAAGACGAATTGCCCAGAGTTCCAGCAGGTTGATCTGCTGCCGGGACTCCTCAAGGGTCCCCCTGGGTGCTTTGTCCCTCGCAGTGGGCTCCCCAGCCCATCAGGGAGGCGTCCGTGGTCAAGACCATCTGATGCGCCAGGGCTTGGAAGGGCATACTGCAAAGCAGGTTCCAAAACTCCTGCCACTAAGCCAGAGACTCTGCCATGCTGGGAAAGACCGAGATGGGGGTCACTGAAGCGGCCGGCCGACTGTGCTCATTGCGCTCGGAGGCACCACTGCTTCACCCACATGTTAAGATGGACGTTGGGCATGACACGGCCATGTGGCCGAGAAGATGATGCATCGTCTGGGCTGGGACAGCGCAGCGGCACCGCTCTTCGGACACCAGGGACAAGAGGCGGTCCACCTTGTCCTGAGGAAGAAAAGTCATGGCCCGAAGGGTGTCCAAGTGTGCCCCGATGAACTCCAGGGACGGAACTGGAGTGAGGTGGGACTTTGGGTAATTGATCACAAACCCCAGATGCTCCAGGAGGCAAATGGTACGGTCCGTGGCCTGCCTGACTTCGGAGGCCATGCCCCCTGTTACGAGCCAGTTGTCTAGATATGGATAGATGAAGGTGCCCTACAGCTGCAGATGGGTCGCAGCCACGGCCAGGCACTTTGTGAAGACCCATGAGGCAGGCGCGAGGTCGAAGGGAAGTACCCCGTACTAGTAATGGTTTCCCTGAACCATGAAGCGGAGGTACTTTCTGTGTTTGGGGTGAACGAGAATGTGAGTGTAGGCATCCTTTAAGCCCAAGGAGCATAGCCAATCACCCTGCTGGAGGTAGAGCAGTAATATTCTAAGGGAGAGCATCTTGGACTTCTCCTGCACCAGGAACTTGTTGAGGTTCTGCAGGTTGAGGATGGGTTGAAGGACCTCTGTCTACTTAGTCACGAGGAAATATCGGGAGTAAAACCCCCGTCCTCGGAGGTGCGGGTGGGACTGGTTCTACCGCGCCATCCTTGAGGAGGCCTGCAAGCTCCTGACTCAGGAGGGCCTGGTGCTGGGGAAGCCGACGTGGCTCCCCGGGAAAGTACGGAGGAGGGGCCCTGGTCCAAATGGAGATGACAGCCCTCCTGAACGACCTGGAGAACCCAGACATCGGTGGCAATGGATTCCCACCTATGGGAGAAATGGAGCAGACGCCACCTGTCAGACAGCCATCCTGCCAAAGTGGGAGAGGCTATGCTGATGGCATCAAAATCCCAAGGCTAGTTGAGCCAGAGCCGGGGGTTGGGTCTTGGGGCCCTTCGGCTTTCGAGGGCCGTGGACCATGGACTTGCCCTGGCCGCCCTGAACAGGGATCGACACTGGTGGATAGGCCGGGAAGCCCCTCTATGGGAACACCTGGGAGGAAGGAAGTTTTCCGGGAGAAGTGAGTACGAGTCGCATACTCAGTCTCTATTTCCGCAGCCTTGTCCACCATGGGCTTGCCAAATAGCTGCTCCCCAAAGCAAGGGAAGTCCATCAGCTTCTCCTGGACCCACTATTCCAGGTCCGAGGACTGGAGCCAAGCCTGCTGGCGGGCTCTGATGCCGGTCGCTGCCACCCAGACAGGACTCGAAGCCGTCGTACGCTCCTCATGAGAGGTACTTCAAGTATTCCCCAACGGACTTTGAGAGGGCCTGAAAACGCCGGAAATGGTCTCCGTCAAGGCCCACCGTGAAGCATCTGAGCTCCCTAGTGAAATCATGCAGGAACATCCCAACATATAATTGGTAAACTTGGATGCGGCATGATAACATGGAGCCTTGATATGCCTTGCGCCCAAGGGCATCAAGGGTACGAGACTCTGCCCGGGGGGACTGATTAATGAGTTTTTGGGCTCTTTAGCTTCTGCATGGCTGATTCAACCACCATCGAGGTGTGGGGAAGCTGGGCTTTCCGAAACCCCGGACCTCGCTGGACCTTATACATAGCATCCAGGCACTTGCTCACAAGCTGGACAGAGACTGGTGTCTCCCACATGTGGTGTAGGAGACGGTTCAGAATGGGAGGAAATGGCACGAGAGAGGAGCTTCATATTGCAGAATATCAAGCTCCTCAGTGCGGGGCTCTTCCTCCGACTCAGTGGCGAGTGCTAGGGCTCGCGTCATGTTCCGTACGAACTCCAGGAAGGAAATGTCCTCAGGAGGTGACTGCCGCTTCTGGGAAAGTGGGGAGGTCTCAGTGGGACCGAGTCTTCGGGGAGGTCTCTCTGTCTGAGTAGTTCGTGGAGGATTCAAAGTCAGGCGGCTCGAGACAGGTCGGTGACCCATGCCGGATCTCCAAAGCCAAAACTTTCCCCGAGCTGGAGGCACTTGTCTGCAAAGATCTCGTGCCAGAGGAATGGGACAGAGATCGAGACCCACGCCGAGGATCCTCACGAGGCTTCTGGCCCTTGGGGGTCACAACAGCGGCCCGGGGAGTCCTCAAGGTCCCTGCGGTCTTGAGGTGCATGCCGGCGGGCCGGGCATCAGCGCCTGCTGGGCAGTGAGGAACGCAGAAACGCTGCGATCCAAGGCCAGCATTCAGGCCTCCCACTTGGGAGTGGGGCCCTGCGACACCAATGCCGGGTTGACCAGGTCGGGCATCGAGGAGGAGAGGGGGTCCTCGCCAGGATGACCCTTGGGAGACTGGGTGCCTTCGCCGGAGGCCTCTGTATCGGTTGAAGCACCTTACTGGGCTGCTCCCTCTCCAACTCCAGAGACTGCCGAGGGGGGCTCAGAGACTGGGCACGTGACATCTCATGCTTTTATGGCACCCCCGACAGAGTTCTTGAGGCATTTTTCTTCTTCTTCCACTTGCGTTCAGGTGACCCCTAGTCAGAGTGCCTCCGGGCCTGGGGAGGAACCTTGGGAGACGCCAGAGCTTGCGGGGCCAAAGAGCAGGAGGCTACCGGGGATACTGGGGCTGCCTTAAGGAAGAGATCATCCAGCTTCTGCTTATGACACTGGATAGCCTTGGAGAATATCTTCTTACAGAGAGAGCATAGCTCTGGGTCATGGTCGGCTCCTAGACACCTGGGACAACAGTCATGGGTGTCCATGAGCGACATGTTTATGGAGCATCTATCACATTTCTTAAAACTGGAGGCCATGGGGCAAAAAGGACCCCTGCGAGGGGTAGTTAAAAAGGGCGCAAAGCACGGTAAAAACAAAAAAAGGCAAAAAGGAAAACCCCCGAGACCAGGGCCGAAGCAGAGGCGCTCGGGAAGCGGGAAGAGGCCTGGCGAAGGCCGGTAGAGCAAAAACCAATTGGAAATAGAGAAAGCATAGTTACTCACCTGTAACAGGTGATCTCCGGGAACAGCAGGAATTTAGTCCTCACATATGGGTATCGTCGGTACCGACGGAGCCTGCGTGGGAACGCTCCCCAGCGTCCAATTAGAACACTTTTGGGAGCATCCCACAGCGCCTGCGTGCTGCCTTCCCACCTTTCCCAACTGCCTCTCTCCAGTTGAGTTTTAGAGCTGAGACAAAGAGAGAGAGAGAGGGAAAAGAAAAGAGATAGAGAGATACAACTCCTAGGGGAGGTGGGTGGGCTGTGAGGACTAAATTCCTGCTGTTCCCGGAGATCACCTGTTACAGGTGAGTAACTATGCTATTTTCCAGGAACAAGCAGGAATGTGGTCATCACAGATGGGGACTCCCTAGCTTTAGATGCCAGGGAGAGACCCCAGAAGTTGTGTGTCCCTGAGAAGGGCTCCACTTCCCCCCATGGATCTCTGGCATTCTACCAGGGATGGTGGGTAGGAGTTGATTAGGTATGGAACAGGTGTTGGAGAACAGCCTGACCAAACAAGGCATCCCGGCAGGATTTCTTGTCCAAGCAGTAATGGGCTGTGAAGGTATGAACCGAGGCGCAGGTGGCTGCTCGACAGATGTCGTCGATAGACACAGAGTGCAGATGAGACATTGAGGCTGCCATGGCTCTCACATTGTGAGCAGTGACATGGCCTTCCAGAGAAAGGTTCTTACTCTGATAGGCGAAGGAAATACACTGAGAAATCCAGTTAGATAGAGTTCTCTTGGAGACTGGAAATCCCAAATGAGAAGGATCAAAAGCAACAAAGAGTTGAGAGGACTTTCTGTGTTGCTGTGTTCTTTGTAAGTAAAAGGCTAAAGCTCTTTTACAATCCAAGGTATGAAGATTCCTCTCTGCATTTGATGCATGAGGCCTTGGAAAAAACACAGGTAGGTAGACCGCTTGGTTCAGATGAAAAGGCGAGACCACCTTTGGCATAAAGTGTGGATGAGTCCTAAGGACTACCTGATCATGATGGAACCTTGTATAAGGTGGATTAACTACTAGCGCTTGCAACTCACTAATGCGACGTGCTGATGTGATTGCAATAAGAAAGATAACCTTCCAAGAAAGGAATTTTAAGGAGGTGGTAGCTAAAGGTTCAAAGGGTGGTTTCATGAGCTGCCCAAGAACCAGGTTTAAGTCCCATGCCACCGGTGGTGGCCTAATGGGAGGCTTAGTTAGAAGAAGGCCTTTCATAAATCTTGCTATAAGAGGATGAGAGAAAATAGGCTGTCCATTTAGAGGCTTAAAGGAAGCTGTAATAGCACTCAAATGGACCCTTACTGAGTTAGTCTTAAGTCCTGCATTGGATAAATGAAGGAGATATTCCAGCAAGGATTCCAGAGGTATCGCAAGGGGGTTAAGACCCTTTTGCGAACACCATATGGTAAACCTTTTCCACTTGAAAGCATAAGAGAGTCTTGTGGAAGGCTTCCTGGAAGCATAAAGGATATCCTTTACCTGCTGAGGGAGGTTAGGATCATGGAGATCTAGGCCTTCAGCAACCAAGCCCTGAGATGCAGAGACTGGGGATTGGGATGCCATAACATTCCGTCCTCCTGAGATAGGAGATCTGGAGCAGACCCTAACTCCAGGGAGGGAGCTTGAGAGAGATGTAGAAGCAGAGGGTACCACTCTTGCCGTGGCCAATGTGGAGCTATGAGAATCATATGGCCTCTGTCTCTCTGAAGCTTGAACAGGGTTTTGGGAATTAGGGGAATGGGTGGAAAGGCATACAGGAAGTCTTGACCCCAATAAAGGAGGAAAGCATCCCTGGCCTGAGCCCCCTCAGCCGGAATTCTGGAACAGAACCGGGGAAGTTTGGCATTCCACGGACTTGCAAAGAGGTCTATGTCTGGGGTTCCCCAAATTTGAAAAATCTTGGCCACCTGGTCTGCATGTAGAGACCACTCGTGTGGAAGCAGAACTCGACTGAGTCTGTCTGCCCAAGAGTTTTGTATGTCTGGAAGATACACTGCCAGGCAGGGCCGGCCCGTCCATTGAGCAAGAATGTTTTTTGCACAGGGCCCCGCGTTTCAGGGGGCCCCGCGCAAAGAACATTCTGCTTTTTTCAAAATTAAATTAAAAAAAAAAAAAAACGCTGGCTGCTACCGCTGCCGCTGCCGCCGCAGCAACAGCAGAATGGACTGTCCCGCGGGGCCCCCTCTGCCCAGCTGAATCCCTCCCTCCCTGTGACGGCTGAGCCCCTCCGTGCCGGCTTTGAGAGTCGCGAAGGGAGAGTGTCTCCCTCGCGTCTCTGTTAAGCCTGCAGGGGCAGATGGGAAATTCCATCTGCCCCTGCAGGCTTAACAGAGACGCGAGGGAGATACTCTCCCTTCGCGACTCTCAAAGCCGGCAGGGAGGGGCTCAGCCGTCGTGGAGGGAGGGAGGGATTCAGCCGGGCAGAGGAGGCCCCGCGGGACAGTCCATTTTGCTGCTGCCGTGGCGGCAGCAGCAGCGGTAGCAGCCAGCGGTTTTTTTTTTTGTTTAATTTTACTTGAGCCGATGGGGGGGGGTTAGGACTGGTAATGGGCTATGGGGGGGGTAGGACTGGAAATGGGCTGTGGGGGTATAGACTGGATGTGAGCTGATGGGGGGAGGACTGGGAATGGGATGTGGGCTATTGGGGGGATTAGAACTGGTAATGGGCTATGGGGGGGTTAAGACTGGTAATGGGCAGTGGGCTGATGGGGGCTGACTGGTAATGGGCTATGGGGGGGCTAGGACTGGAAATGGGCTGGGGGGCTTAAGACTGGAGGTGGGCTGTTGGGGGGGTTAGAACTGGTAATGGGCTATGGGGGGGTTAAGACTGGTAATGGGCTGTGGGCTGGGGGGCTTAGGACTGGAAATGAGCTGGGGGGCTTAGGACTGGAAATGGGCTGGGGGGCTTAGGACTGGAGGTGGGCTGATGGGGTTAGGACTGGTAATGGGCTGTGGGCTGTTGGGGGGGTTAGAACTGGTAATGGGCTATGGGGGGGTTAAGACTGGTAATGGGCTGTGGGCTGATGGGGGCTGTCTGGTAATGGGCTACGGGGGGTTAGGACTGATAATGGGCTATGGGGGGGCTAGGACAGGAAATGGGCTGATGGGGAGGGGTTAGGACTTGAGGTGGGCTGATGGGGTTAGGACTGGTAATAGGCTGTGGGCTGATGGGGAGGGGGGTTAGGACTGGCACTGGGCTATGGGGGGCTGACTGGAAATGGGTTGATGGGGTTAGGACTGGAAGTGGGCTGATGGGAGGTTAGGACTGGTAATGGGTTATAGGGGGGGCTTAAACTGAAAATGGGGTGATAGGGGGTTAGGACTGGAAGTGGGTTGATGGGGGGGCTAGGACTGGTATTGGGTTGGGGGGCTGCTAGGACTGGAAATGGGCTGATGGGTGGCTAGGACTGGAAATGGGCTGATGCAGGGACTAGAAGGGAATGGATGCTGGGTGAGGCTGGAACTAGAAGGGAGCTGATGTTGGGGGAGGATTAGAATGGGATGGGGCTGGAAGAGTAAAATGGAGAAGGGAAAAATATTTTGTGTGGGAGGGATAAAAAATCTACAATTGGCCGAGTATTGGGAGAGTAAGTGGGGATTGAGGATGGAGGGGTAAAATTTGAGTGGATGAAATAGGAATGAGGAAAGAGCAAAAGGAGAAAGATTAGTATGTTAAAGCAGATGTAGAGAGAGAATGGAAAAAAACTAGAAGAGAGAAGAAAGGACAAATGGACAGCAGACGATGGAGAGTTAGCAGAAGACACGTAGAAACCAGAAGAAAGTGGCTGGAGCAATTGCAGCTGAAAAAAAATGCACAAAAGGAAGAAAAATATCTCTTGATTTTGAATTTATTAATTGGAATATGTCAGCTCTGGTAAATGTGCATCATTAATGTCTGCGCTTTGTTTAGTACAAGAGCAAATTAATGTATAGTTTTATTTCTACAGTGTTGTACATTCCAAGTTTGGCTTTTGGGATTCCCAGTTTAATTATTGTCTTCCTGTTTCTAAATTGTGATTACTTGTTTGGTGATGGTCTATGTTCTGCATGTGTAACTGAGCTGAGGTGTTCTGTTTATATAATTCCTATTTGACATTGCCACTTGTTCTCTTTCCCCAGTAGGTCATGTATTCTTGTTCTCTGAAATGTATTGGTTTAATATTTGCAGTGTTGCCTTTTGATTGGTAGAGTATGGTGCTTTGTGAGTCCTGGTAGTGCTGTTAGGATACGGCGGGTTTGCTATGGGTTCTAAATGGGCAGTGTTTGTAGTAGTTCCTAATATGTCTGGCCGTTGGCACTGGATTATAGTAATGTAGAACTCTTTTAGTCTTTCTTTATCCATACACTCATTAAGAGGCACGTTTACTAAAAGTTAGTATATGGTAACATTATGCAAATATTTATGCAAATGAGCCCCCTTATGCAAATGAGGCCCCGCACATGGCCCCGCACCCCCCTTGGGCCACCCCTGCTGCCAGGAGATGAATCTGATGCTCTCTGGCGAGGGCCCATAGTCGCAAAGCTTGGTTGCAAAGCGACAGAGAGCCTGTTCCCCCCTGCTTGTTCACATAGAACATGGCTACTTGATTGTCTGTATAGATGAGGACTGTCTTGTAGCTGAGCAGGGTATGGAACACTTGAAGAGCAAGGAAGATTACTCTGAGTCCCAGAAGACTGATATGTAGATGAGTCTCCTGTGGAGACCAGGTGCCTTGGGTGGAGAGGTCTTGCAGATGAGCTCCCCAACCCATTGGAGAAGCATCTGTTGTGAGAGTTGCTTGGGGTAGAGGTTGTTGAAAAGGGGACCCCAGCAACAGGTTTTGAGTGGACTTCCACCACTGGAGGGACAAAATAAGGCAACTTGTGTTTGCTATTTTGTCTGACAGGTATCCGAATGCCTGGGTCCATTGGGTGGATAAAGTCCACTGAGCTGCCCTCATATGGAAGTGAGCATAGGGAACCACATGCACGGTAGATGCCATGTGGCCTAGTAGTTGTAACAGTAGATGAGACTTTAGCACTGCTTGAGAAGCTAACTGCACCATGCGAAGGCAACGAGCCTGGGGGAGATAGGCCCTTGCCCTTGTGGTATCCAGCAAAGCTCCTATGAACTCCAGAGACTGAGTAGGAGTTAGACTGGATTTTGGGATGTTTATTACCAGCCCTAAATACTGAAGGATACGCATCGTGCAGGATAGAGAAGTCCTGGCCTCTGACTCTGTTGGTGCTCGAATGAGCCAATCATCTAAGTAAGGGAAGAGGAATATTCCTAGAGTGCGGAGAAATGCTGCTACTACAGCCATGCATTTCGTGAACAACCTTGGTGCTGAGGCCAGGCCAAAAGGAACACCCTGTATTGGTAGTGCTTTTGCTGAAAAAGGAACCGAAGGAACCTTCTGTGGGTTGGATGGATGAGGACATGAGTGTACGCATCCTTGAGATCTAGAGAACAAAGCCAATCCTGACTCTGAAGGTATGGCAGCAGAGATCAGAGAGAAATCATCTTGAATTTCTCCTTGACAAGGAATTTGTTCAATTCTCTGAGGTCTAGGATAGGCCTGTAACCCCCTGTTTTCTTTGGGATAAGAAAATAAGGGGAATAGAACCCTGTACCCTGCTGATGAATGGGTACTTCTTCTATTGCCCCTTGGGCAAGAAGGATAGCGACCTCCTGACCTAATGGGTTGATGAGAGAGGTCGGAGAATTGAACTGCTTTACTATTATGTGAGGGGGCATGCTTGAAAAATGAAGCTTGTACCCCTCCTTTATGATGGAGAGTGTCCAGTGCTCTGCTGTTATTTGCCCCCATCTGGCAAAATGACATAACCTTCTTGGAATGGTGGAAGGCTCTGGTCCCTTGAGAGCCAGGAAGGCTAAGTTCTCTAGTTGAGAGTCAAAGGCCCTGTGGAGGCTGAGACTGTTGAGCCAGCTGAGGCCTAGCAGTCTTTGCTTTTTTCTGTTTGGGTGGTTGCTGACCTTTCTTGGCAAGCTGACCTGCAGAACGTCCCTGCTGAACATAAGCAGGATAAAATCTTTTCTTTTTAGAAAAGAATGGTTTCTTGAACAATTTTCTTCTAGCAGGATCAGCAGTGGACTTGGATAATCTATCCAAGGTGGAATTTTCAGCATCCCTTTCATTGGCCTTTTCTTGCCAATCTTTACCAAACAGGTTCTCACCAGTACAAGGGATATTTCACAATTTGTCTTGTACCCAGAGCTCTAGATCAGATGCTTGGAGCCAAGCAATTCTACGTGCACCTATGGCAATAGCTGAGGTTCTGCTGATGCACTCAAAGCAGTCAAAGGTTGCACGTTTGGAAAATTTAGAAACATCTTGGGCATGTTTGACCAAAGTGAGAAAGTCTTGCCTTTTATCCTCAGAAAGAAAAGGACTTAAAGCCTCTAAATGATCTATGACCTCCTTCAGAAAAATTCCCATGTAGAGACTATAGGAACTGATCCTGGCAGAAAGCATGGAAGCTTGGAAGACCCGACGTCCAAAAGCATCCAGGGTTCTGCACTCATGTCCTGGAGGATTAGAGGCATGCCTCTTTGCACTCTTGATCCTTCTCATAGCTGATTCCACTACAATAGAGTGGTGAGGAAGCTGAGTCTTATGAAACCCAGGACAAGGAGGGACTCGATACATAGTATCGAGCCTGCGAGAATGAGGAGAGGTGGTAAGAGGTGTCTCCCACGTTCTTAATATGAGATCATATAAAATCTCATGGATGGGCAAGGTAGCTGCCTCCTTAGGAGTTTTGGGATATTGTAGAATTTCCAACTCCTTGGCCCTTGGCTCTGTTTCAGGGGCCATAGTAATGGACAGGCCCTGAGCCACCTCCCTGATAAAATCCTGGAAGGAAATATCCTCTGGAGGAGACATCCTGCGTTTAGGGGAGGAGGGCTCCTCTGGGAGAAGCATCGGTGCATCGACAGAACTGTCAGAATCCTCAGATTCTTCTGAGGACTCGAAGTACCGTCTGTCCGGATGCTCTTGAAGAACCCGATACCCGTACCAACCAAAGTCGGTACCGGGAGTAACCGGTACCGGGGTATCGGTACCGGAGGTCATCGGATGACTGGGTACCGGCAAGGCAGGCACCAATGCCGATGTCGATGCTATGGGTACCGGTACCGATACCGATGCCAGGGCCGGTACCGGTGGAATTGTCTGTCACGGTTCTGAGGGCGTCGATGCCGCAAGGAAAGCCGCCAGACTGCGTTCCATTGCCAGAATTCTCTGGTCTATCGACGCCGCCAACGCCTGGATGTCGGTACCGGAGGAGACCGCCAGTACCCCAGAGCATGGCACCAGTAGTTCTGCTGAGGTTGAGGCCTCGAACATCCTGGAACCCCGATAATACTTTGGAAGCCGAAGCCTCCCGCCGGGGCAATTTTGCCGGTGCAGAATCCTCGAGGGCAACGCCAAAGGCATCTCGATGCTTAGAAGGAGATCTATCCTTCAAGGACCGGCTGGACTTATGTTTAGTTACCTGAGATCCAGGGGAGGAAGCAGGAGCCCTGGAAGACGTCGATGCCACCGAAGCTGCATCAGAGGGAAACAGGGTACTGAGCTTAGCAGCTCGGTTCTGCCGACCTCTTTTAGACATCATGGCGCAGGACATACAATCTGTGATGGAGTGGTCAGGACCTAAACATTTTAGACACCATTCATGGGTGTCGGTGACAGAAATGGTAACGCCACACTTGGTGCACTTCTTGAAACCTGAGGCAGGTTTCTCCATCGTAAGAAAAGTTTTTGGGCCTAAGGCCCAAAAAAAACCTCGCATGCACCTGAAGAAAAAGAAAAAAGTTTTTTGTTTTTTTTTAAAGACAGAAATAAAAAGAGAAATACCGGCGGTACCGGTAGAGGAAGGCAGACGCGACCACAAAAAAGAAAGAAATAAAAAAAGAATTCTTCTGCGGTGACAGGAACACGACCTGCTGGCTCCGCGGAAAAAGAAGAACTGGAGAGAGGCAGTTGGGAAAGGTGGGAAGGCAGCACGTAGGCGCTGTGGGATGCTCCCAAAAGCGTTCTAATTGGACGCTGAGGAGCATTCCCGCTCAGGCTCCGTCGGTACCGTTGGAACCGACGATACCCATATGTGATGACTACATTCCTGCTTGTTCCTGGAGATAACGTTTTCTGGGGACGAGACGCACGTCTGAAGGGCTCCACGGAAAAAGGGAGACTGAGTAAGATGGCACCTTTGGGCAGGAAGGGGACCACGCATGCGTGGTGGCATTCCCAAAAAAGATGGACATACTGACCCCGGAGGAAATACAGACTAAGAATCAGGTTTTTAGAGCTCTCAGAGGAAGAAGTTTTAACAGATTCAGATTTAACAAGGCAACCATTGCTGAGCTCACTGACCTTTTAAAAGTGGACTTAGAGGCCCAGACCATGAGAAGGCATACCTTGCCTATCTACATGAAAGTGACAACAGCCTTCTTCGGCACTGGCAGTTTCTAACACATCAGCCACTGCACTGATGCTTTTCTGCAAGCTCTGATAAGAAGGCTGCATGACGCTGTGGTATTCTCACCCACTACGGAGCCGAGGGAACAAACTATGAGGGACGTCTATGCTATCATGGAGTTCTCCACAGTGGTGGGAGGCATAGACTGTACCCATATGACTGCAAGACCAGCAGCTGTCTTCGGGAATCACAGACAGTACCACTCAGTGAACATGCAGGTGACCTGTAACACGAGGCTCATTATATCAAATGTGTCTGCAAGATAAGCAGAGTCCTGTCATGACTCCTTGTGCTTTCACAGTCAGTGGGGCAGACTATGCCACTGGCCAACCTGAGAAATGCCTGGCTGCTAGGTAAGTTTTGCTGTGAATGGGAACATACTCCACCACTCTGGTATACCAATTCAGGAACTAGGCACCAATACAGTATGCTGCTCTTGATGCTAGTTACCCTCTACATATCACAAATTCTCCCTCCCATTTTCCTTCCCCTCCCTTAATGAGTCTTAATGGCCAGTGCAGCACATGCACTCTCCCACACTTTGTACGCAGCTCCCCACCTCACCAAAAGCACATGGAAGCATGGCAGGTTGGACATGGGGTTAGATGTTGATACAGTTTCTGGCTACACATACACTACCATCAGTGCCGGCCCAATCACTAGACAAACTAGGCTGTCGTCTAGGCCAGCAACCTCTGGAGGGCAGCAAAAGCAGGAGCCCAAAAACAGCAGTCTCTCACGCAGAAACAACCAGAACACAAAAAAGCGGAAAGTGAATTGGCAGTAGGTCCAAGCTTTATTATAGTGCAACCCCAATGTGTTTCGGCATGTGCCTTCCTCAGGGGATGTTGCCTCACAAAAGATAAAGAAACAATCATTAAAAACCATAGATTACAGTAAAGGAACATAGAAAGCAAACAAACAAATAAATAAATAACACATAACAAATCTAAAAAAACTGCAGAAGCACAATATGGCTGACAATTAAAATATGAAAATTATAGTTAAAACAGAACAGCTCATATAAGTTAACATTATTAATAAATAACTACTAAAACCAATATAAATACTTCTACAAGAAATGAGTGCAACTGATAAGTTTAAAACAAAAAAAGAAGAAACAAGGAGGGACACTGCTGACACTAACAATGAAGTCATAAACATATCATTGATAATTGGCTTGAGCAGTAACCAATTGGTAGTTGTGATGTCATACGTCGGTCTGTTTTTTTAAAATGAGTTCCGCTGGGATCGTTTGTCTTTCTACGATCCTTTGAATTCTGTGAGGAAGTTTTGGTCTGACACGGGGTCTTTTGAGTGTTATAGACCCTAAATGCAGTGCTGTGTTGCACCCTGTTTCTTTTTCTCAGGATACGTGAGATTGCTTTTGATGTAGGATTGGACTTCTTACAAGATGGACAAACCATAAGCTAAGTGCTTGTTTTCCTTCCTTTTTTAAAAAATCTACTCCACAATTGATTAAACTTGTCCGAGGTAGAGGTTTAGTCTTCGCACAGATACCAGTGCGACAATAAAACAAAAAATTAATTATAATTTAATGTTACCAGTGTGAACGCTTGTGGGAATAGGTCCTTTATTTGATGACATTTTATGGGCAGGACCTTTCCTTTTAGCCCTGTAGGGATCAAGGCTTCCAGTCCTCACCTAACTCTGAAGTTGGTTTCTAAGAAGCCATACTGCTATAGGATGAGGGAAGAAATGAAAACCCTTGGTATAATGTGGACTGGGTGTGGAGGGGCATAAAAGCTTTGAAAGCTGAAGGCTCCAATTGCTGTTGGCAAACAAAGGTCCAGAATGACTTCTCTTGCCTGTAACATTCCTTTTCTACATGGAATATTTGACAGATAAACAAAATGGTGCAGTTACCTGAAAGTTAGGCAAGTATAGGATGGTGGATTATGTTTGCAGTTCAAAGTTTTGGGGCCCGAGTGCATTTGCGTTCACACTGGTAACATTAAATTATAATTAATTTTTTTGTTTTATTGTCGCACTGGTATCTGTGCGAAGACTAAACCTCTACCTCGGACAATTTTAATCAATTGTGGAGTAGATTTTTTAAAAAAGGAAGGAAAACAAGCACTTAGCTTATGGTTTGTCCGTCTTGTAAGAAGTCCAATCCTACATCAAAAGCAATCTCATGTATCCTGAGAAAAAGAAACAGGGTGAAACACAGCACTGCATTTAGGGTCTATAACACTCAAAAGACCCCGTGTCAGGCCAAAACTTCCTCACAGAATTCAAAGGATCGTAGAAAGACAAACAATCCCAGCGGAACTCATTTTAAAAAAACAGACCGGCGTATGACATCACAACTACCAATTGGTTACTGCTCAAGCTAATTATCAATGATATGTTTATGACTTCATTGTTAGTGTCAGCAGTGTCCGTCCTTGTTTCTTCTTTTTTTGTTTTAAACTTATCAGTTGCAACTTATCACTTTCATTATCAGGCCGAAGCAGAAAGACTAGCACGCCTTTTGCACGCAGATAATACAAAATGTATGTACAAGTACCGCTATGCTAAATGTACAGAAGAGACTGATGTGCACGTAAACAGCAAAAATAAAATATGCACATACAGCAATGCCAAGCATGTTTAAATAATATGCAAATGAGCTGCATGTATTAAAATGAAATGCTAACAAGATCTGCCCCCAATGCAGAGAAACCATAGAGGATTACATAACCAGACGTAAAGTTCAAGAACGCTATTATCTCTACACCTGGTCTGAGGTGACTTAAAAATCTTGCTCAAGTACTGGTGAACAGTTAACAACAGAGTGAAAATCTTCTGCATGTGTCTTTCGGCATGTAAGCAAAAGTTTGACGTTTAAGAAGAAATATCTTTTGCTTCTTATCCTTCTGCTTCTTTGGACTCACTTGTATCATTCTCCATTTACTGTTATGTCTCTTTGTTGTGATTTAATAAAAACATGTTTTTGGGTGAAATAGTGTTGATTATTATGGGGAAGGTGCCATCAGGCTGTACTGGCTTTGCTAATGATCAAAAAACCTGCACGTCCTATACGCATAATGTGAGTGACTGAAATATACGCACATGACTGTGGCGCATCTATTGTTTGCGCATGCGTTGGTTCCCCTCCTTTCAACTTTACACCAAAGTTTTGCGCATAGCTCATTTGCTGTATAACGGCACGCTATGAAGCACAGTTACCTTCCTGTAACAGGTGATCTCTGGGAACAGCAGGAATAAGTCTTCACATATGGGTACGTCGGTACCGACGGAGTCTGCGCGGGAACGCTTCCCAGCGTCCAATCAAAGAGCTTTTGGAAGCATCCCACCACGCCTGCGTGCTGCCTTCCCGCCTTTCCCAACTGCCTCTCCTCAGTTAAGTTTTAAAGCTGAGACAAAGAGAGAGAGAGAGAGAGAGAGAGAGAGAGAGGAAAGGAAGATAGATAGAGAGATACAACTCCTGGGGAGGTGGGTGGGTTGTGAAGACTTATTCCTGCTGTTCCCAGAGATCATCTGTTACAGGTAAGTAATTGTGCTATTTCCAGGAACAAGCAGGAATGAGTCTTCACATATGGGGACTCCCAAGCTAAGATGCCTGGAGTCCCAGCATGTTATAGATTGGAACATGCTACACCTCATATCGCCAAGCATCCTTAGGATGGAGGGTAGGAGTTGAAACAGAAAGGTGCTGTAAAGACAGCTAACCTAGCATAGGACTGCAGGCAAGGAGTCCTTGTGTGGATGATAATTATCATCAAATATATTGAAATGAAATATTGCAATATGGACCTCCCCTAACAGGATTGTAGGAAAGTATAGAGGTTCATGGAATCTACTGGGGATCCAGTAGAGGAACCTCGAGGAGGACCTCACTGAAAGTGGAGGTAATAAACCTGTAGGACAAACAGTGGAGGTCAGAATCCTGAAAGGTGAGAGGTAACCCCAGGGATCAACTGGGGTAGTACAAAAACGGTAGGCCTTCAGCAGAAGGCTTTATGGAAAAAGCCGAAACTCTTTTGGCTGCAGAGTGGCTCACTCTTAGGAGCAAAAGAGGAAAGGCTGACCGATTTGGACAAACCAGCCTAGTCCTTGAGGGAAGAAGGGGTATGGAAAAAAACTTGTATCCCAAAAAGAAAGGACAGGTGTCTGAGGCGTTAGAGCCTCAGATTTACTGAAGATCCGCCATGACTTTCCTAACTGGTGGTAGCTAGGAAAGATACTGGAACATGGAGCGCTTCAGGGGTACCTAACCCTTAGGGTTATGGTAGAAAGTTGTTAACTACCACGGGAGTGGTTGTGTGTGTAGCACCCCAAACATGCTGGAACAGCATGAGTATGGGTAGAGCCCAACTGTCAGAATCATATAGAGACATATGTATCTATATGAGCATAGACAGTCAGATAGAAAAGTATGTAAATACATATCTACCTATAATAAATATCTCGACAGATACACATGTATATACGTATATATATATATATATATATATATATATGTATATGTATATATATATATGTATATATATATATATATATATATATATATATATATATATATATATATATATATATATATACACATATAGATATATATAGAGAGATATGAATATATAGGCCTATATATAGATGTCTGCAATTTAGCAAACTGAGATATGCCTATAGAAAGTATATTCACATAGGAGATGTGAAGAGGAAAGATTCATCTAATAACAAGAAGGTGGAACCTACTTGAGAAGATATATAGAGAATCTATTCCCCCTGGTTATGATGGAAGGAGTCAGGGGAAAAATCTCCCTGACAAGGAACAGACTAGATTGCTGCAGAAATGCTAGCTAGTGAAATAACCAGGATGGTTACGTGAAAAGCAGAGGATAATATCAGTCTGCAGGCAGCAAGTCCCGAGTCTTCCAGAACTCTAGCATGGTAAATGGACAGAAGAGGCATAGGAATGAGATACCAAGTTGGCATAGGAATGAGATACTTGAGGGCAAAAGGATATCATGCGTTCTTTAGCTAAACATGCGCTGTCCATGAGGGATTAGGATACCATGAGGACGAGCTGCAAGGAAAAAAAGAGCATATTCCCAGTGGGAATCCTGAGGGCCAAACCAGGGAACTGAACAACTCTTTAAGCTTTCACGTAAGAGAAGGCCCACGTCCTTTGTTTTAAAAAGGAGATAGTAGGGTAGGAAGAACCCTTCCAGTCATGAGGGACATGACTGAGGGAGCCTTTTCCAACCATCTAGGACAGCTGTTTGAGAAAAAACCTAATGCTCTCTAGCAAGGGCCCATGGTGGAAAGCTTCTCTGTAGAATTGCAGAGAGCATAATGCAGGAGAATTAGGAGATAGAACTGACTGCTGGAAAAGCCAGTACCTACGTCAACTATGCTGCCAAACCCAAGGGAATTGGAGATGGCAAGAATAGAAGACAATCCGAGAAGCCTGTAGTGATAAGATTTCCCAAGAAAGATGAAGCCACTGTCTTGGAGTCACTACTAAGGCCAGAAAGAATGTAGTGGAGGACAACTCTGGATGCTTGTTGAGAAGAACCAGTGGTCCAATCACTAGGGCTCCTGCATGGGCAGCTGCTAGTAAGACAGCAGAAAGAGTCTTTCTGTGTAAAAACAGAAAGAACAGACAGAACAGGAGTAAGAAAACTCTGAACCTGTCTGATAAGCTGCCCCAAAGCAAAAATTAAGAAAGCCAATGGGCCCTCGAGGGCAAGGCCGGAGCCGTCTACATGCTGTGCATGAGACCTACCACTCGAGGGATGGCTAGTCTTAACAGACTGTCTGTGGGTTACCTAATCCTGTGTAGAAGAAGAAATGGTCGGTGCCCTGAAGTTGGAAAGGAACCTCATATCGAGGGAAACTCGATGTTGAAAACCTCTTCTCACAATACTGTAGCCCGAGGGCTCCGGAGGAAAAGGGTCAGGACCCAAACAGGTTAGACACCAATTTTGGGAGTCTAAAAATAAAGTTGTACCGCCACAGTTTGAACATTTCTTGGAGAAAGTGGCTGGCGGTTCCATGAGGGACATGGAGAGGCCTAGAAGGCCTGAAAAACCGTAAGACACTCAAAAGAAAAAATATTCCCTTAAAGGGAAAAATTTACAAGAAAAGAAAAAAGAAACACCGGCGGTACCGGTGGCGTCAGGGAAGACAGCCGCGACCACAAGAAAACTAAAGAATTAAAAGAAGAATTTTCTGCGGTGACAGGAGGACGTCCTGCCGGCTCCGCGGAAAAACGAAAACTGAGGAGAGGCAGTTGGGAAAGGCGGGAAGGCAGCACGCAGGTGTGGTGGGATGCTTCCAAAAGCTCTTTGATTGGATGCTGGGAAGCGTTCCTGCGCAGACTCTGTCGGTACCGACATACCCATATGTGAAGACTCATTCCTGCTTGTTCCTGGAGATAAATGCGTACACAACTAATAGAGCATGACTTCAGCCCTGGATTTCTGCATCGGCCTGTATGCCCTAGTACACAAACATGCTAGAAACTCTGCATACCTTCTTCCTGCAGTATGTTTCTTGGAACACATTGGTCAATGTGATTCATACTTTGAAAGAAAATTGAAGTTGCCATGTTAATCCACTTGGATATGTGCAAACAAGTTGCAGGTAATACCTTTTTTATTGGACTAACTTAATGTATTTTTTACAAGCTTCTGAAATGGTCCAATAAAAAGGTATTGCCTAGAACTTGTTTGTTGACCTTATTTGCACACTTTAAAAGAAAGAAAGAAAAATCAGCAATGTTATAAAATGGCCCCACAGAATATAGAATGATCTCACCATAAATTCTTGGGGTGTGTATTTAACTACTGAGTTTATGTCACAAACTATGTGCAAGGAAAGACATATTTGCAGGAACTATTCTAACGTGTCACCTTGAGAAGCGAATAAAGCTCTAGTTGTTCTCTCTATAATACACGATAGTTGCAAGGGATAGCGTAGTTACTCACCTGTAGCAGGTGATCTCCGGGAACAGCAGGAATTTAGTCTTCACATATGGGTATCGTCGGCACCGACGGAGCCTGGGCGGGAACGCTCCCCAGCATCCAATAGGAAAGCTTTTGGGAGCATCCCACAGCGCCTGCGTGCTGCCTTCCCGCCTTTCCAACTGTCCCTCTCCAGTTGAGTTTATAGCTGAGACAAAAGAGAGAGAGAGAGATACAACTCCTAGGGGAGATGGGCGGGTTGTGAAGACTAAATTCCTGCTGTACCCGTAGATTACCTGTTACAGGTGAGTAACTACGCTATCTCCAGGAATAAGCAGGAATGTAGTCTTCACATATAGGGACACCCTAACTGCAGATACCAGGGAGATGGCCCCAGGAAGTTGTTAGCCCTTGTGAAAGGGCCATACTTCCCCCCATGGATCTCTGGCATCCTACCAGGGACGGGGGTAGGAATTGATTAAGTCTGAAAAAGGTGTTGAAGAACAGCCTGGCCAAACAAGGCATCCCGGTGGGAGTCCTTGTCTAAGCAGTAGTGGGCTGTGATGGTATGTACCGAAGCCCAAGTAGCTGCTCGACAGATGTCATCGATAGACACAGAGTAAAGATGAGCCATTGAGGCTGCCATGGCTCTCACATTGTGAGCTGTGACATGGCCTTCAAGAGGAAGGTTCTTACTCTCATAGGCAAAGGATATGCACTGAGCAATCCAGTTAGATAGAGTTCTTTTGGAAACTGGAAGTCCCAAATGACTAGGATCAAAAGCAACAAAGAGTTGAGAAGATTTTCTATGTTGCTGTGTCCTTTGCAAGTAAAAGGCCAAAGCTCTTTTACAGTCCAAGGTATTTCTGCACTGGAGGCATGAGCCTTGGAAAGAATACAGGAAGGTAAACCACTTGGTTTAAATGGAAAGGCGAAACCACCTTTGGCATAAAGTGTGGATGAGTCCTAAGAACTACCTTATTATGGTGGAACCTTGTATAAGGAAGATCAGCCACTAATGCTTGCAATTCACTGATGCAACGGGCTGATGTGATTGCAATGAGGAAAATGACTTTCCAGGAAAGGAATTTCAAAGATGTAGTGGCTAATGGTTCAAAGGGCGGTTTCATGAGCTGCCCAAGCACCAGATTTAAGTCCCATACCACCGGTGGCGGCTTAAAGGGAGGCTTTGTTAAAAGAAGGCCTCTCATAAATCTCGCTATGAGAGGATGAGAGGAAATAGGTTGTCCACTTAGAGACTTGTAAGAAGCTGCAATAGCATAAGATGGACTCTTACTGAATTTGTCTTGAGACCCGCATTTGACAAATGAAGGAGATACTCCAGTATCGATTCCAGAGGTATCGCAAGAGGGTTAAGACCCTTCTGCGAGAACCATATGGTAAACCTTTTCCACTTAAAGGCATACGAGTGTCTTGTGGAGGGTTTCCTAGAAGCATGAAGGATATCCTTTACCTGTTGGGAAAGATTAAGATCCTGAAGTTCTAGGCTTTCCGCAACCAGGCCCTGAGATGCAGAGACTGGGGATTCGGATGCCAGAGCATACCGTCCTCTTGGGAGAGAAGATCTGGAGCGGATCCCAATTCCAGAGGCGGAGCTTGAGAGAGATGTAGAAGCAGAGGGTACCACGTTTGCCGTGGCCAACGTGGAGCTATGAGGATCATATGACCTCTGTCTCTCTGAAGCTTGAATAGGGTTTTGGGGATGAGGGGAATGAGTGGGAGGGAAGTTTGGCATTCAGCGGACTTGCAAAGAGGTCTATGTCCGGGGTTCCCCAAATCTGAAATATTTGGGCAACTTGGTCTGCATGGAGAGACCATTCGTGTGGAAGCAGAACTCGACTGAGTTTGTCTGCCCAAGATTTTTGAATGCCTGGAAGATACACCGCAAGGAGATTAATCTGATGCTCTCTGGAGAGGGTCCATAGTCGCAAAGCTTCATTGCATAGCGACAGAGAGCCTGTTCCGCCCTGCTTGTTCACATAGAACTTGGCTACCCGATTGTCCGTTTGAACTAGGACTGTCTTGAAGCTGGGCGTGAAATACCTGAAGAGCAATGAAGATTGCTCTGAGCTCCAGGAGGTTGATGTGAAGACAGGCCTCCTGTGGAGTCCAGGTACCCTGGGTAGAGAGATCATGCAGGTGGGCTCCCCGTTGCATCTGTTGTTAGGGTGGCTTGGGATAGGGGTTGCTGGAAAGGAGACCCCACCAGAAGGTTTCTGGGTGATTGCCACCTTTGGAGGGATGAAATAAGATGGTTTGAGTTTGCTATTTTGTCCGATAGGCAGCCTGAGGCCTGTGTCCACTGAGTGGATAAAGTCCACTGGGCTGCTCGCATATGGAGGCGAGCATGAGGAACCATATGCACGGTGGATGCCATGTGGCCTAGCAATTGTAGCATTTCCCGAGCAGTGAGACAAGGGTTGAGCACTGCTTGGGAAGCTAGTTGTACTTTGCGAAGACAGCGGGGCTGCGGAAGGAAAGCCCTGGTCTTTCTGGTATCCAGATGAGCTCCTATGAACTCTAGGGACTGAGTGGGAGCGGATTTTGCGAGGTTTATGACCAGTCCCAAAATTCTGAAGGATTCGCACTGTGCGAAACAGAGCAGAGCTGGCTTCTGGCACTGTAGGGGCTCGAATGAGCCAGTCGTCTAAGTAAGGGAAGACGAATATTCCCAGAGTGCAGAGAAATGCTGCTACCACAGCCATGCATTTTGTGAACACTCTTGGCGCAGAAGCCAGGCCAAAAGGAAGCACCCTGTATTGGTAGTGCTTTCCTTGAAACAGGACTCAGAGGAATCTCCTGTGATTTGGATGGATGAGAATATGAGTATACGCATCCTTGAGATCTAGAGAACAAAGCCAATCCTGATTTTGGAGGTATGGCAGCAGAGTTCCTAGAGAGACCATTTTGAATTTCTCTCGGAACAAATATTTGTTCAATTCTCTGAGGTCTAAAATGGGCCTGTGTCCTCCTGTTTTCTTTGGAATAAGGAAATAGGGGGAGTAGAACCCTGTACCCTGATGGGGAATGGGTACTTCCTCTATTGTTCCTTGAACAAGGAGCATTGTGACTTCTTGACCTAAGAGACTGTCGAGAGAGGTCTGAGAATTGAACTGTTTTACAATTGTAGGAGGAGGCATTCTGTGAAAATGAAGCTTGTACACCTCTCGTACAATGGACAGAGTCCAATTTTCTGCTGTTATTTGATACCATCTGTGGGCAAAATGACCTAACCTGCCAGAGATGGTCAAGAGTTCTGGACCGTTCAGGGGCAGGAAGGCAAAGTTCTCTAGGAAGGAGTCAAAGCCCCTGAGGCTGAGCCCTGTTTTGCAGCTTTTGGCTTCTTTTGTTGTCTAGGTTGTTGCTGTTGTCCCTTTTGGGCAGTCTGAACTGGACGGTGTCCCTGTTGGGTATAGGAAAGCTAAAATGTCTTTTTTTTATTGAAAAATGGTTTCTTAGAGGATTTTTTCCTTGCAGGATTGGCTGAAGATTTGGACAATCTATCCAAAGTGATATTGTCAGCATCCATCTCATTAGCCTCTCCTGCCAATTCATGCCAAAGAGATTTTCTCCTGTGCAAGGAATGTTTCCTAATTTATCCTGTACCCAAATTTCCAAGTCAGATGCCTGAAGCCAGGCAATCCGACGTGCACCAATGGCAATAGCAGAGGTTCTGCTTATGCACTCAAAACAGTCAAAGGCTGCACGATTTACAAACTTGGAAACATCCTGAGCATGTTTGACTAGAGTAAGATAGTTTTGCCATTTGTCATCAGGAAGGAGGGGGCTCAAAAGCTCCAAGTCTCCTGTGACCTCTTTAAGGAACATTCCCATATACAAGATATAGGAACTGATCCTAGCTGAAAGCATGGAAGCATCGACGCCCAAAGGCATCGAGAGTCCTACATTCACAACCTGGAGGATTGGATGCATGTCTCTTTGCACTTTTCATCCTTCTCATGGCTGATTCCACCACCATTGAATGGTGTGGTAATTGAGTTTTTTGAAAGCCAGGATAAGGTGGAACTCGATACATGGTATTGAGTCTTCGAGAATGAGGAGATGTGGTTAAAAGGTGATTCCCACATCCTTAGCATAAGATCATGTAAGATCTCATGAATAGGCAGAGTAGCTGCCTCTTTGGGAGCCTTAGGGTATTGGAGAATTTCCAACTCCTTTGCCCTAGGCTCTTTTTCAGGAGCTACTGTGATGGAAAGGCCTCGGGCCACATCACGGATAAAGTCCTGAGAGGACATATACTCTGGTGGAGAGGAGAAGAGGAATCCTCGAGCAGAAGTACTCTTGTATTGGCAGAGTCTTCGGTGTCCTCAGACTCAGAGGACTCAGAATACCTCCGATCCCAGTGATCGTGCAAAGCACGGTACCGGTATCGATTGAAGTCTGCATCGGGTTGTTCCAGTATCAATCTGTCGATGCTGAAGACAGACGCATGACTCGGTATGGTGGCATACCCACCGATGTTAATGCAGTCGTTACCAGTTCCGGTACCGGTGTCAGTACCAATATCGGTTGAGGTGTTTAAAGCGGTTTCAATGGTACCGAAGCCGTGAGAAGAGCCGCTAGACTGCGTTTGATAGCAAGGAATCTCTGGTCTATCGACGCTGCTGATGCTTGGGTGTCGGTACCGGTAGAAGCGGCCGCAACCCCAGAGCATGGCGCCAGTAGTTCTGCCGAGATTGAGGCCTCGAGAACATCCTGGAACCACATTAGTGCTTTGGAAGCTGAAGCCTCCCGCCGGGGCAGTTTTACCAGTGAAAATTCCTCAAGGGTGACGCCAGGGGCATCTCGATACTTAGGAGATCTATCCTTTTAGGACTGGCTAGATTTATGTTTAATTACCTAAGATCCATGGGAGGAAGATGAGGCCTTGCAGGACGTAGATGCAACAGACGCCGCGTCTGAAGGAAAAAGGGTGCTAAGTTTAGCAGCTCAGTTCTGCTGGCCCCTTTCCGACATCATTCCACAGGAAAGGCACTCTGAAACAGAGTGGTCAGGACCTAAACATTTGAGACACCAATCATGGGTGTCAGTGACGGAAATGGTACCACCACATTTAGAACATTTCTTAAAACCTGAAGTAGGTTTTTCTATTTTTAAGGATAAAATTGGGCCTAGTGCCCAAAATGGCACCTAGCACCAAGGAAAAAAGTTTCTAAAGTAAAACACCTCAGAAACTATAATTTTTTTTTTTTTAATGAAAGGAAGAACCGGCGGTACCGGTATGGCATCGAAGGAAGGCAGACGCGACCACAAAAACAAAGATTAAAGATGAAGTTTTTCTGCAGTGACAGGGTATGTGACCTGTCGGCTCTGCGGAAAACGAAGAACTGGAAAGGACAGTTGGAAAGGCGTGAAGGCAGCACGCAGGCACTGTGGGGTGCTCCCAAAAGCTTTCCTATTGGATGCTGGGGAGCGTTCCCGCGCAGGCTCCGTCGGTGCCGACTATACCCATATGTGAAGACTACATTCCTGCTTGTTCCTGGAGATGACCGTATTATTCCCTGTATGCAGCTGCTGTTTATTCTGCATTGTTGCTGCTATATCTGCACTAAGCTAGGATGTTTGTCTTGATGGGTTAGGGCTTCTGAAGTCATGATATGACAGGGATTCACAAAGCTATGGCTCTATCTCACTAGACAGATGAAGTGTTAGAGGATCTGAAGCAAATAATAGTGAAACTAGAAGACAAACTATAGAGTAACAAATCAAAAGTATCAGAAGGAATCTACTCTTAGAGTCATAAAAGAAAATTTGTAGCCTATCATTAAAATCCTTTTCAAGATCTAAGGACTGGAAGTAGCCAATGTAATGCCAGTTCTTAACAAGCTGAATGTGTACTCTTGCAGCGCAACACAATGGTGCATTTTCTCCATTCACAGAATAAGGTAGGTGTGTGTGTGTGTGTGATGTCGGAGTGGGGCATGTGTGTGTGTGCGCGATGCCGAAGTGGGGTGTGTTTGTGTGTGTGATGTCAGAGTGGGGCGTATGTGTGTGTGTGTGATGCCGGAGTGGGGCGTGTGTGTGTGTGTGATGCCGGAGTGGGGCGTGTATGTGTGTGTGATACCAGAGTGGGGTGTGTGTGTGTGTGTGTGTGTGATGTCGGAGTGGGGCATGTGGTAGGGAGGTTCTGGAAGCTAAATTTAGGCTTTTAGGTAGGAAGTTGAAATCCAGAACTTCCAGGGTAGCGTTCTCCGAAATGCTTCCCGTTCCACGCGCAGGACCCAATAGGCAGGCAGAGCTCCGGAGTCTCAATGCGTGGATGAGACAATGGTGCAGAGATGAGGGGTTCGGATTTGTTAGGAACTGGGGAACATTCTGGGGAAAGGAGGGGCTCTTCCGAAGGGATGGGCTTCACCTTAACCGGGATGGAACCAGGCTGCTGGCATTAACCTTTAAAAAGGAGATAGAGCAGCTTTTAAACTAGATAATAGGGGAAAGCCGACAGTCGCCCAAGAGCGCATGGTTCGGAAGAATGTATCCTTGAAGGATACTACAAAAAGCAGAGAGGTTCCAAAAAAGAGTAAAGTAGCCCAAATGCCCTCAAGTATGGAGCAGACAGAACTTAAAGATCCCAAATTACCCATGTCTACCAATAGCCAAATTAATATGAATAAAATACAGTCTCTAAAATGCTTGTATGCAAATGCTAGAAGTCTACAAAACAAGATGGGAGAGTTAGAATATATAGCACTAAACGAGAGGTTAGATATGATTGGAATATCAGAGACATGGTGGAAGGAGGACAACCAGTGGGACACTGTGATACCTGGGTACAAACTATATCGAAATGATAGAGCTGATCAAATTGGTGGAGGGGTTGCGCTCTATGTTAGAGAGGGCATTGAGTCAGAAAGGATTAAAGTTTTGCAAGAAACAAAATTTGCTGTAGAATCTCTATGGATTGAAATTCCATGTAAAAAGGGGAAGGCGATGGCAGTGGGGGTGTACTATCGTCCGCCTGGCCAGAATGAACAAATGGATGATGAAATGCTCAAAGAAATCAAGGAAGCTAGCAAAAGTTACAGTGCAGTAATAATAATGGGTGATTTCAATTACCCCGGCATCGACTGGGTCAGTGTCACAACAGGACATGCTAGGGAGATAAAGTTCCTAGATGAAATAAATGACTGCTTCTTGGAGCAGCTGGTTCATGAACCGACCAGAGGGGAAGCAATATCAGACCTAGTCCTTAGTGGAACACCAGATGTAGTGCAAGAGATAAGGGTGTTGGGGCCACTTGGCAATAGTGATCATAGCATGATCGCCTTTGATTTAATTAGTGGAGGAGGGATAGTAAGGAAATCCACAGTACTACCCTTTAACTTTCGAAAGGGAGACTATGATAGAATGAGGAAAACAGTTAAGAAAAAACTAAAAGGAGCAGTTGCAAAGGTTAAAGACGTACATCAAGCTTGGGTGTTGTTGAAAACTACTATCTTGGAAGCCCAGACCAGCTGTATTCCACGCTTTAAGAAAAGTGGAAGGAAGTCCAAAAAATTGCCAGCATGGTTTAAAGCTGAGGTCAGAGAGGCTGTTGTTGCCAAAAAAGCATCTTTCAAGAAATGGAAAAAAGAGCCAAATGATGAAACCTGGAAACAGCACAAGCACTGGCAAGTCAAATGCAAGGCATTGATAAGGCAGGCAAAGAGAGAATTTGAGAAGAAGCTTGCTGCGGAAGCAAAAACGCGAAATAAAGACCTTTTCAAGTACATTCGTAGCAAAAAACCCGTGAGAGAGTCAGTTGGTCCATTAGATGATAAAGGGGTTAAAGGAGCACTAAGAGGCGACAAGGCGATAGCGGAGAGACTGAATGAATTCTTTGCTTCGGTCTTTACTGAGGAAGATGTAGGGATGTTACCCACGACTGAAGTGGTAGTTAAAGGTGTGGAAGAATTGAAGGAAATATCGATACATCGGGAAGATGTCCTACAACTATTAGATAAACTGAAGAGTAGCAAATCACCTGGGCCGGATGGTATACATCCAAGGGTGTTGAAAGAACTGAAATTTGAGATTGCAGACCTGCTATCAGTAATCTGTGAACTATCATTAAAATCATCTCTAATACCTGAGGATTGGAGGATCGCCAATGTAACACCAATTTTTAAAAAGGGTTCGAGGGGTGATCCGGGAAACTACAGACCGGTGAGCCTGACATCAGTACCGGGAAAAATGGTAGAAACCATCATAAAGAATAAAATTACTCAGCATATAGATAGTCATGACCTAATGGGAGACAGCCAACATGGCTTTAGACAAGGAAGATCTTGTCTTACTAATCTGTTATGTTTTTTTGAAGGAGTGAATAAACAGGTGGACAAAGGTGAGTCGGTTGATATTGTGTATCTGGACTTTCAGAAAGCCTTTGACAAGGTCCCTCATGAGAGACTTTTGGCAAAACTAAAGAGTCATGGGATAGGAGGCAGTGTACTACTGTGGATCAGGAACTGGTTAAAAGATAGAAAGCAGAGGGTAGGGCTAAATGGCCAATTTTCCCAATGGAGAAAGGTGAATAGTGGTGTACCCCAGGGATCTGTGCTGGGTCCGCTGCTTTTTGACATATTCATAAATGACCTGGAAAGTGGAATAACGAGTGAGATTATCAAATTTGCTGATGACACAAAACTATTTAAAGTTGTTAAAACCCAGGAGGATTGTGGAAAATTGCAAGAGGATCTTGATAAATTGGAAGACTGGGCATCAAAATGGCAGATGAAATTTAATGTGGAGAAGTGCAAGGTTATGCACCTAGGGAAGAACAACCCAAACTATGGTTACACGATGCAAGGTTCCACATTAGGAACCACCACCCAAGAAAAAGATTTAGGCGTCCTTGTGGATACCATGTTAAAACCCTCGGCCCAGTGTGCAGCGGCGGCCAAGAGAGCAAATAGAATGCTAGGTATGATAAGGAAAGGAATGGAAAATAAAACAAAAGATATTATAATGCCTCTATATCGTTCCATGGTGAGACCGCACCTTGAATATTGTGTGCAATTCTGGTCGCCGTATCTTAAAAAGGATATAGCAATTTTAGAAAAGGTTCAGAGAAGAGCCACCAAAATGGTAAAGGGGATGGAAGGCTACTCCTATGAAGAAAGGCTAAAAAGGTTGGGGCTCTTTAACCTGGAAAAGAGACGGCTGAGGGGAGATATGATAGAAGTCTATAAATTAATGAACGGAGTGGAACGGGTAAACGTAGATCGATTGTTTACCTTATCAGAATATAGAAAGACTAGGGGACATGCAATGAAGCTACAGGGTAAACTATTTAAGACTAATAAAAGAAAATATTTTTTCACTCAACGTGTAATCAAACTCTGGAATTTGTTACCGGAGGATGTAGTAAAGGCTGTTAGTGTAGCTGGGTTTAAAAAAGGTTTGGACAAGTTCCTGGAGGAAAGGTCCATAAACCATTATTAAGAAGGGACCCAGGATATCAATGCTTGAACCAATACAAGCATTGTGGAACCTGTGTCCCTTGGGGAAACTGCTAGGTACGTATGACCTAGATTGGCCACTGTTGGAAACAGAATACTGGGCTTGATGGACCTTGGTCTGATCCAGTATGGCATATCTTATGTTCTTATGTTCTTATGTGTGTGTGTGTGTGATGCCGAAGTGGGGTGTGTTTGTGTGTGTGATGTCGGAGTGGGGTGTGTATGTGTGTGTGATGCCGAAGTGGGGTGTGTATGTGTGTGTGATGTCGGAGTGGTGTGTCTGTGTGTGTGTGTGTGTGTGATGCCGAAGTGGGGTGTGGGGATGTGTGTGCACATGTATGCATGATGTGTGAGTGGGGTGTGTGTACGCGTGATGTGAGTGATCTGTGGGCGTGCGTGTGTGTGTTATGCAGGAATGGGATGTCTGTGGGCGTGTGTGTGTGTGTTCTGCAGGAGTGGGATGTATATTGTGTGTATGCGCGCGCACATGTACACGTGATGTGTGAGTGGTGTGTGTATACGCATTATGCGAGTGGTGTCTGCACGCGCGTGTTATACAGGAGTGGGATGTGTGAACATAAGATATGCCATACTGGGTCAGACCAAGGTCCATCAAGCCCAGTATCCTGTTTCCAACAGTGGCCAATCTAGGTCATATGTACCTAGCAGTTTCCCCAAAAGACACAGGTTCCACAATGCTTGTACTGGGTCAAGCATTGAAATCCTGGGTCCTTTCTTAATAATGGTTTATGGACCTTTCCTCCAGGAACTTGTCCAAACCTTTTTTAAACCCAGCTACACTAACAGCCTTTACTACATCCTCCGGTAACAAATTCCAGAGTTTGATTACACGATGAGTGAAAAAATATTTTCTTTTATTAGTCTTAAATAGTTTGCCCTGTAGCTTTATTGCATGTCCCCTAGTCTTTCTATATTCTGATAACGTAAACAATCGATCTACATTTACCCATTCCACTCCATTCATTAGTTTATAGACTTCTATCATATCTCCCCTCAGCCTTCTCTTTTCCAGGTTAAAGAGCCCTAACATTTTTACCCTTTCTTCATAGGAGTATCCTTCCATCCCCTTTACCATTTTGTTGGCTCTTCTCTGAACCTCTTCTAATAACACTATATCCTTTTTAAGATACAGCGACCAGAATTGCACACAATATTCAAGGTGCGGTCTCACCATGGAACGATATAGAGGCATTATAATATCTTTTGTTTTATTTTCCATTCCTTTCCTTATGATACCTAGCATTCTATTTGCTCTCTTGGCCGCCGCTGCACACTGGGCCGAGGGTTTTAACATGTTATCCACAATGACGCCTAAATCTTTTTCCTGGGTGGTGGTTCCTAATGTGGAACCTTGCATCGTGTAACCATAGTTTGGGTTGTTCTTCCCTAGGTGCATAACTTTGCACTTGTCCACATTAAATTTCATCTGCCATTTTGATGCCCAGTCTTCCAATTTATCAAGATCCTCCTGCAATTTACCACAATCCTCTTGGGTTTTAACAACTTTAAATAGTTTTGTGTCATCTGTAAATTTGATAACCTCACTCGTTATTCCCTTTTCCAGGTTATTTATGAATATGTCAAAAAGCAGCAGACCCAGCAAAGATCCCTGGGGTACTCCACTATTCACCTTTATCCATTGGGAAAATTGGCCATTTAGTCCTACCCTCTGCTTTCTATCTTTTAACCAGTTCCTGATCCACAATAGTACACTGCCTCCTATCCCATGACTCTTTAGTTTTGCCAAAAATCTCTGATGAGGGACCTTGTCAAAGGCTTTCTGAAAGTCCAGATACACTATATCAACTGACTCTCACCTTTGTCCACCTGTTTATTCACACCTTCAAAAAAACCCCATAACAGATTAGTAAGATAAGATCTTACTTGTCTAAAGCCATGTTGGCTGTCTCCCATTAGGCCATGACTATCTACATGCTGAGTAATTTTGTTCTTTATGATGGTTTCTACCATTTTTCCAGGTACTGACGTCAGGCTCACCGGTCTGTAGTTTCCCCGATCATCCCTGGAACCCTTTTTAAAAATTGGCGTTACATTGGCGATCCTCCAATCTTCAGGTATTACAGATGATTTTAATGACAATTCACAGATTACTAATAGCAGGTCTGCAATCTCATATTTCAGTTCTTTCAACATCCTTGGATGTATACCATCCGGCTCAGGTGATTTGCTACTTTTCAGTTTATCTAATAGTTGTAATACATCTTCCCGATGTATCAATATATCCTTCCGCACCTTTAAATACCACTTCAGTCATGGGTAATATCCCTACATCTTCCTCAGTAAAGACCGAAGCAAAGAATTCATTCAGTCTCTCCACTATCGCCTTGTCACCTCTTAGTGCCCCTTTAACTCCTCTATCATCTTATGGACCAACTGACTCTCTTACAGGATTTTTCTACAAATGAACTTGAAAAAGTCTTTATTTCGTGTTTTTGCTTCCGCAGCAAGCTTCATCTCAAATTCTCCCTTTGCCTGCCTTATCAATGCCTTGCATTTGACTTGCCAGTGCTTGTGCTGTTTCCAGGTTTTGTCGTTCGGCTCTTTTTTCCATTTCCTGAAAGATGCTTTTTTGGCAACAACAGCCTCTCTAACCTCACCTTACCTTTAAACTATGCTGGCAGTTTTTTGGACTTCCTTCCACTTTTCTTAAAGCGTGGAATACAGCTGGTCTGGGCTTCCAAGATAGTAGTTTTCAACACCACCCAAGCTTGATGTAAGTCTTTAACCTTTGCAACTGCTCCTTTTAGTTTTTTCTTAACGATTTTTCTCATTTTATCATAGTCTCCCTTTCGAAAGTTAAAAGGCAGTACTGTGGATTTCCTTACTATCCCTCCTCCACTAATTAAATCAAACGCGATCATGCTATGATCACTATTGTCAAGTGGCCCCAACACCCTTATATCTTGCACTAGATCTGGTGTTCCACTAAGGACTAGATCTAATATGGCTTCCCCTCTGGTCGGTTCATGAAGTAGCTGCTCCAAGAAGCAGTCATTTATTTCATCTAGGAACTTTATCTCCCTAGCATGTCCTGCCGTGACACTGACCCAGTCGATACCGGGGTAACTGAAATCACCCATTATTCTTACTGCGCTGTAACATTTGTTAGCTTCCTTGATTTCTTTGAGCATTATCATCCATTTGTTCATTCTGGCCAGGCGGTCGATAGTACACCCCCACTGCCATTGCCTTCCCCTTTTTACATGGAATTTCAAACCATAGAGATTCTACAGCAAATTTTGTTTCCTGCAAAACTTTAATCCTTTCTGACTCAATGCCCTCTCTAACATAGAGCACAACCCCTCCACCAATTTGATCAGCTCTATCATTACGATATAGTTTGTACCCAGGTATCACAGTGTCCCACTGGTTGTCCTCCTTCTACCATGTCTCTGATATTCCAATCATATCTAACCTCTCATTTAGTGCTATATATTCTAACTCTCCCATCTTATTTTTTAGACTTCTAGCATTTGCATACAAGCATTTTAGAGATTGTATTTTATTCATATTAATCTGGCTATTGGTATACATGGGTAATTTGGGATCTTTAAGCTCTGTCTGCTCCATACTCGAGGGCATTTGGGCTACTTTATTCTTTTTTTTGGAACCTCTCTGCTTTTGATAGTATCCTTCAAGGATACATTCTTCCGAACCATGCGCTCTTGGGCAGCTGTCAGCTTTCCCCTATTATTTAGTTTAAAAGCTGCTCTATCTCCTTTTTAAAGGTTAATGCCAGCAGCCTGGTTCCATCCCGGTTAAGGTGAAGCATGCGTGTGTATGTGATGTGGGAGTGGGGTGTGTGTGTATTGTGGGAGTGGGGTGTGTGTTTGATGCTGGAGCGGGGTTTGGGGATGTGTGTGTTATGCAGGAGTGGGATGTGCGTGTGTGTGTGAATGCATGCACATGTATGTGTGAAGCATGAGAGGTGTGTGTGTGTGTTATGCAGGAGTGGGATGTCTATGGGAGCGCACATGTGTGTGATGCAAGAGTGGTGTGTGTATGAGTGTGAGTGAGATGCGGGAGTGGAATGACTGTGTGTGAGATACAGGAGTGGGGTGCCTGCATATATGTGTGGTGCAAGGGTAGAGTGACGGTGTGGTGCGGTGTGCCATGGGGGATGGGGTGCCTTTTGGCATTGACACATTGTGACATTAATTCCCCATGTATTCATCTCTTCAACCCCCTGCACTCTTCCCTCCACCCTCCTGCTCCCCCACCCACTCTGTTTTCCTTCCCAGATTCTGTCCCTTTCTCACTCTGCCATTCACTCACACCCCCAGCTCTCCCCCATCTTCCTTCCCTAAACCACTGCCCCTTTAAAGTTTTTCTAACTTCTCTGCCTCTCTCTCGCCCATACTCTAAACTGGCTTTGCACTCTTACTTCTCTTGGCTGCGATACTGTTCACACTGCTCTTCTGCCTGCTACCCATTGCAGACGCAGGCTTGTCACCTTGCTATTATGGGGTAGGGGGGTTGGCTAGTGTACATGTTTGCTTGGGCAAACAAACGTGTATGGACAGACAACTTTTGCCTGAGCCTGGTGAACTCTCAATAAATAGAAATTACACTTACCTGGTAATTGTAGTTCCTTGAGTGACGACAGTTTAGTCCTCCACCTATGGGTAGTGCACCTCCTCCTACAGCTTGGAGACTGGACCAATCAGAATTCTGCCATCACTGTATGCAGTCTGTAGGCATTCCCCATAAGCCCCAGTGACCTATTGAGAAAGCAGACTCAAAAGAGCAAGAAATAAATAGCTAACTGGTTAAACAATTGAAACTGTAAGGAAAACATAAACCTTTCCTGAAGCCGGAAAGGAAAAGATTCTCTGAAATAAATATCCTCTCTCCTGCCGAGTCAATGAAACGAGGCAGTGAAAGAAGAGGAAAATCAGAACGAACTAGAGAATTAGTTCTCCCGACAAAACACTCACCTGTAAAATCGTCCTTCAGGACCGACTGCGTGCCGAGTCAAACTAGAAAAGTGAGGGCGTGAATGAGGACTAAACTGTCGTCACTCAAGGAACTACAATTACCAGGTAAGTGTAATTTCTATTTCCTTATCATTCCTCCAGTTTAGTCCTCCACCTATGGGATGTAACAGAGCAGAACTAACGGGAGGGACCCTGCTAGCCGGCACGCAAAACCACTGATCTGAAACCGGAATCCCCCTCCGCCAGTCCAACCAGCTGGTAATGCTCGTTGAAAGTAAGTAGCAACGACCAAGTTGAACTTTGCAAAATTCCACCGGCGGCACTAGACTATGTTCCGCTCAGGAAGCTGCTCACGGCCCAGCAGAGAGTGCCCTCCACCCAACAGGAGGTGGCCTCCCCTGCAACATGTAAACCAGGACGAAGGTCTCTGTGATGCCATCTGAAATGAAGACCTTCACCGCAGCTGCACCCTTCCTGGGACCCCCAAACAGTCCCAAACAAATGCTCCGACGTATGAAAGGAGCCTGTGACTGCTACATAATAACGCAGAACTCTCCATACGTCCCAGCGACCCAGGCGCCGTTCAGAAACGTGCTCCCCTCCCGCCCGGAAGACCAGGAGAGACACCGCTTGATTTCCATGAAAAGGCAAAGACACCTCAGGCAGAAAGGCCGGAACTGGCTGGAGCACCACTTTGGACAGAAAGGGAAAAGAAAGAAACTCCCTACACAACAGCGCCTGCAGCTCTGAGATGCACTGCGCCGAGCAAACCGCCACGAAAAACACATCTGTGAGAGACAAGTCGTTGACCGAAACTTGGACTAAGGGCTGAAGCGGAGCTGTCCCCCTAGCCCCTGAACACCAAGTCAAGATCCCACGGCGGAACGGAAAACAGACTCGCCGGATGCAATTGGGTAACCGCTTGAAGAAAATGCACTACATCACTGGGCGTCCCAAGAGCTACACCTTGTACCTTGCCTCAGTAACAGGCTATGAAAGCGAACTGCACTCTCAAAGAACCGGCAGCCAGCTCTTTATCAAATGCATTCTGCAAAATTCAATAGCCCCGATACCGATGCCGTGGAAGCACGGACCTGACGACTGGAACACCAGTCTTCAAAGACTCGCCAAACGCGAACAGAGACCAGCGAAGTTGACCGTTTCCGTACTTGAAGGATCCGGGAGCAACACCCAAAGAGAAAAAGGAACTGGTGACCGACATTGGCGCTCGCCCAGATGGCCCACTCCAGAGCAGATCCCCCGACTGCATCACCAAACCTCATGCAACACCATGAGGACCTCCGGCCCTTCATTACAAACGGAAGTCCCTCATAACTCGAGAAATTACTTTAGCCGGACAATACCGCCTGAGCAAAAAAAATGCAGTCTCACTCTGCAAAGAGTGCAACTAACAACAAACCATTGTGAGCGCATACAAAAAACACATTTGCTTATACGGGAGACTCAGTACCTGGCTCCCAAACACCGTGCAGAGCGCACTGGGACATAGGCTGAATGCAGGGAACATACACAGAGTATTGACATCCTCCAAGAAACCTGCCAGTGCCCTGGAGGACTGGGTCCCAGACTGTGCTACCTAGACGTCCTTCTCTTCACCCCCAACACGGGCCCCGCAACAAGATGGCGGCGATGGGACAGCGCCCCTGCTAAGCGCTAAAACCCCTCTCTGCCAGTGCAGGCCCTAGAAATAGATGCGGATTTCCTGGAAAGGGCAAGAGAAGTGGAGCACCCCTCTGGCCTTCCTGTAGTCAGAGAAATAGTAGTGGGAAACACTGGCCAACTTGCCAGTGGATGTCCTAGCAGTTGTTGCCTGCGTGAACCTGACAAAAAGGACGATTTTGCATGTTCCAAACCTCCCCAGGGATGGGGACCCTGAATACTATATGTGAGCCATGAGCAGCGCTGCCATCCAGCGGCTTTTAGGACACCAGGGTGCTAAACCTGGGACCTAAAAGCTTGATTTGCAGAACATGACGGTGGCTTGTTCAGCCACGAACCCCTGAAAGCCCATGAGGAGGCCCTGCGGTTAGTAAGTCCCTGACTTGCAGAGATCAATCTGAAGATGGCTGCATACACATGGTCACAGAAACACACTAATGAGTGTACTGGTCGCCCTCTGGAGGCCCTAGACCGTATCGCCGGCCCCGTTTGGGTGACCGTTTAACTGTAAATATGATTATATACAAAAAAAAATATATATATATATATATTTTTTTTAATATCCTAAGGTTTCCTAAACCCGTCCCTGTGAAAACCACAGACAGTTGTGAATCCCAACAAGACTTACTGTCTCTAGCACACTTCCAGCCTGTCCCTCCCTGCAACTACAAGTTAGGACTCTGCTCATGCCCCTAACAGCAGACCGCTTGCCTAAAATTCCGGGCCTTAACAGGTGCTGCTCAGACATGATTAGGAGGGAGAGAACATGTGGCATCAGAGCAATGCTAAAACCGCTGGCACAGAAAACGAATAATAAAACTAAGAATAAACTGAAAAATAAAGGAAATTAGCTCCTAACTACTAAAGGGAAGTAATCCCTGATTGTCAAAAAAAAACCCAAAGGAAACTGAATTAAAAGGAAAGGCAAAGGTAAAAGCAAATTAAAATTCGTCCCAGTAAATGCCTGGTATATGTTCCCTCAAGAGACCGGTAAGGGACGTGTCTGAAGCAGAGGGATCCCTGAAGATAACGAACCAGGCCCAGGAGTGTTTGCTTTCATCCCCACATGGTGGGGATGAATACAAACCTGCCCATGTGTAGGCCTGCTCCCGAACCAGACGGACCCCAGGAAGGGGCTAGGATGAACTTCAGTTCAAATGAGTAATAAGGATAAGAACCCTGGTCCTCCTGGCCTGGCCTCAAGCTCCCACTCTAACCATCAGGTTGTCGGACCTCGTATAAACCAAAGACTAATCTGAGTGAAATGAAAGACACCGCCCACGGCCACCTTTAAGAAGCCGGCTTGAAGTTGAGCGGACCTGTTTGTTATGCACGCGTCCTGGCAACATCACTCAGACGGCCCTCGGACGTGTAACTCAAAACGTGTCCTCCTGTGCCCATAGCAACTTACACTTCAAATGAAGACCCTCCGAAATGGGGGCAAACCAGTACCATGACCAAAAATAATAACTTCATCAAATTGAACTGAGAACACCGATCAAAGAAGGAGAGGTGCAAAGACTATACTCAATAGCCCCGAGCACTGCAGGGAGAGGGGAAACTACCTTCAGTTGCAGCACCCCTTTGAAAGGCTGCTACCAAAATACAGAAACAGTAACACAGCGAGGCAGTTTGTAAACCCCTACACGAGACTCGTAGGACTGCTGAACAGGACACCCGTAGAACCTGCCAGTTCTATCAGCGGCTACTGACGTTGTACTCATCTACATGTTCCATACAGATACCATCTGAAAGAGAAGGCTCAACACAGAGCCTAGAAGTCCAGCGATGAAACTCATACCAACACTGGTCATGTTCAAGCCCCATGGAAAGGTCACCACCATCAGACAGAAACATTAACTCTGCCAAACATTACTTACAAGCATACGCGGGCCTTGCAGAAAAACCGCTGAAGAGGCCAGCAGGACAACCTGCAGCCCCTAACCACCGAGCTTGCCTCTTCTAAATGCGCATGCAGATACCACCTGGACCTAAAGACCCAAAACAGAATTCTAGCATGCTAGCTATGAAACGCATCCCAACACTGGGATTGTTTTAGCCCCCCTGAAGACTGAGGACTTCCCGGCGTTCAAAGGCCACCTGAACGCTACCAAGGACCAAACCTACCCCTGGCACCACACGCCAGGCCGTCGAGCCTTACAGAGAAACCACGGATGCCTTTCCGTCTTTTTTTTTTTTTTAGGAAATCAGATTGCCGCTCTTGAAACTGGAGCCTCAAGGGACCTGTTCCCGCCACCTGCTGTAGCCAGCAAAACACAGGAAACTTGATGAAGGAGAAAGCTCTATAGGCCGCAAATCTTCAGAGCTGCCTGCCGCGGGCGATAGGAGTGGAAGTCCCGCGTTTACAGACCCCGCTGTCTGCAGCGGCGCCGCCGGTATGGCAGCTATCCACGAGCCTCCCCCAGCCTAGCTTGTGGGCGACAAGGACTCTTCCTATCGCTTTTTTTTTATTTTTTACAAGGCACCTCTAAACGGTCCCGGGTCATGCGCACGCTCCAAGGACGTCGAAAATCAAAGCAAAGCAAATTAAATTAAATTAAATTAACTCAACACGCTACTGCTCTGAAAAAATTCGGCCTTCAAACGCGTTCCGGAGCTCTATAAATGATGCCCACTTGAGCCGCAAAATGGCCGATGCCACCAGCGCGCACCCGAAAAAGGCGCCAAATGCAACACCAGAAAGGCGCCCAGCAACTGCCCCAACACTGCCCGGGCACCAAACAAGACTGCAGCCCCCAAAAATAAAACCGAGCCCCTAGCTGAAAAACTTACTGCTCTGGGGGATTTTCCAATGGAGTCTATTCCGCGGCACTGTTTAAGGCAGAACAGTGACCGTTGGAGAACTGCTGGTCTTCGCGTCCCCACCCCAGAGCGAAAACCCTGCTCTGGAGGGACAGCTAAGCGGTGCTGTGTTCGCGCCTCAGGGCTCTCTCTCGCCCTGTCCAGAGAGAGACCAGGAAGAGAAGCTGACAGCCCTCCTACCGAGCAAAGGTAGGAAGGTACCGGCACAGAAGCAAAGTAGCTAAGTCCTCAACCAATTTCTCCTGCTTCTTTTCTTTTATATTGTTCTTTTTTTTTTTTTTTTTTATGCGGGGCCGCACCGGCTCAATGAACAGGCAGCACCTGAACGGAATTGAAAAGAAATTCAAAGGAAATTGAAAAACAATTGACAGCTAAAAACTATTCACTGCCTTAAAGCAGATCCTCAAGCAAACCTTGGGAGACTGCTAAAGCTGTCCCCGAAACCGCGGCCCACGGGACTTGTGCTGGGAAAGGAGCTCTTCCCCGTCCTGTCCAGGGGCAGAGAGCCTAAAAGGAAAGACCGCCAAATTTAAAGCTTAAAAGGCTGGAGCCCCGTTTGGCTAGAATCTGTCTTTCCATGAAACTTATATCCTTTTTTTGTTTTTTTTTTGTTTGAAAACAGCTTTGAACAAACAAAACAAAAGAAGTAAATTAACCCAAAAGCAAAATAGTGAAATAAACAAAAACTATCTAGTCTTAACCGTTCTGTCAGCGAGTCCAGCACCTGGGCTCACTAGGTCCTCCTGCTGCATGGAGACTGGACACACTGGGGCTTATGGGGAATGCCTACAGACTGCATACAGTGATGGCAGAATGCTGATTGGTCCAGTCTCCAAGCTGCAGGAGGAGGTGCACTACCCATAGGTGGAGGACTAAACTGGAGGAACGATAAGGAATAGGCGCTATGCTAAATGCAATTCACCGAACATATCATGAGATAGGAGGCAATATCAGGGTGTGGATCGGGAACTGGTTAAAAGGTAGGAAACAGAGTAAATGGTCAGATTTCCTAATGAGGAAAGGTAAATAGTGGAATGACCATGAGATCTGGAAAAGGAAGCAATGAATGAGGTGATTAAATTTGCAGATGACACACAATTATTCAAAGTTGTTAAACCATGACTGAACTGTGAGGAACTGCAGGTGGATCTGGCAAATCTGAGTTGCCATGTTCGTGCCAATCACCAGCCAATCTGGTTTCCTCGCTCAGTCCCTGCCTAACTCAAAGTTCCTTCTCTCCTACCACCATCCCCCATGTTCTCAGTATTCACTCTTTGTCTCCTTACCCCCTTTTCCTAATATCCATTCCCTGCCACCTCTCTCTCCCTTTCTGCCTCTGCCCCGATTCCTCCCCCCCTCATTTCTTGTCTCTGCTCAGCTCTTTTCTTCAACATCTATTCTCCGTCTTTCTCTCCCTTTCCAGCATCTGTCTTGGCAAGATACCAAAGAGCTCTACAGTTCAAAATTCTGCATTTAGTGCCAGGTGGCAGAGGAGGACGAGGATGTGGCCTGATGTGCAGTCGCTCTTCTCCTGCGCTAGAGGGTGGTGTGCATCAGGGGTACCGTAGAAGGAGGAGGGATAGAAGAGGGAAAGAGTGAAAGCCTTGGGATGGGGGACAGATGCACACTGGGGCTGCTGCAGGGGAAGGGGGCATGGAAGAAGAAGAGGATATGTCGCGGTGAGGGATGCGTATGTTTCGGCTTTGGGACAGCAAGCCTAAAGCAGGCCTGCTGCTTTACGAGGCTCTGCACAAACGACATGCCAGCAAGTTCCTAAGGCTGGCCCTGCAGATGGGTTATGATAGAGGTCTATGGAGTCATAAGCAGGATGGAACAAGTAACTTTTCACCTTTTCAAATGATACTAAAATGAAGGCACACTCCGCAAAACTAATAAGCAACATTTTTTAAAACGTTTTATGTTTATGTAATTTTCACAAAGTTAAACAAGCACATTCACTTGTAAAGAAAAGGACTATATAATGGAAATAATACATAAAAAACAAATACAATGCTTAACCCACTAGCCCAACAACAAAAGGAGATCCAAAAACAAATAATAATCACACCTAATACGTACATGGGGAAAATTAAGCAACATATTTAAAACAAATCAGGGAAATATTTTTTCATTCAGTGTACAATTAAGCTGTGGAGTTTATTGCAGAAATAGGTAGTGACGACACTTAGCATAGCTGTGTTTAGAAAGGGTTTATACAAGTTCCTAGAAGAAATGGGCATAAACAGTTTATTAGACAGCTAGACTTAGGAGTAACCTAGTGCTTAGAGCAACAGCCTAATACCCAAGCGATCAGGGTTTGATTCCCACTGGCACTCCTTGTGACCTTGGGCAAGTCACTTTACCCTCCCTTGCCTCAGAAGAAAAGGCCTGCAATCTACTTCTAGTCATACTTTGCCAAGAAAACCCAGAGGCCTATGGGTCACCAGTCACTGACTTGACAGCACTTAAAAAAAAAAAACAACTTAGGAAAGCCACTGCTTATCTTTGGTTGGGAGCAACAACAAAAAAAACGGATCTGCTCTTTGGGATCCTGCCAGATACTTGTGACATGGATTGGCCACTGTTGGGGACAGACTGCTGGGCATGATAAACCTTTGGTCTGACTTGGCACAGCCTCTCTTATGTTTTTATGTTCTAATTAAGGTTGGTTGGTTTATTTATTTATGTCTCTTTTAGTGAAATTCCATCACTGCCAGCTCAAGCTGCTGGATGAATGTTGCCTACAGTTTATAACAATTTTCCCTTAGATGCAATACGGTTAGAAAATCCTTTAAATCAGGTCTGCAGTACGAGAAGAAAACAAAGGAGAGCTTCCGTCACATGCAAGCTCTCCTGATTATGAACATGTTTCCAAAGAGAGATAACATTTGTTTTATTCTATTTATATCCCGAGTGTACCCACAACTGCTCATTGCTGACATTTTCAAGATGCACATTCTCTCACAGCAGATCTTGAAGGGCAACAGGCGGCCATGTGCTTTTTCTCATTTGAAGAACTACCGATTGATCATTTTCAATGTGTAGCCTAGTAAAAATTGTGATCTCAATGACTTTTTTTCTGGCTGTCCAATTTTAAAATATCTTGTTTGCCCAGGGTATTTTCATTGTAATTATAACTCCTATTGTGCCTGATGAATTGTGTTCTCCTTGGGCAAGTTTCTGCAAATGGGATAGTTTTGCGCATACTATGACAATGATGAGCCTTGGGGGCAAAACTCAGCAGCAGTGGCAGTTAGTACATTTAAGGGGCCGGCCGTTGCCACTTTAATATAACCTTGATATTCAATGGTGGGGTCATATCTGGCCAGTGGCACTGAATATCTGGTCTGCCTAGATAGTGTTTTAACCAGGCAGTGGCAATGTACAGCCCTTGCCCAATTAGCTAAATCGCTTAAAGTTAGGCCAGCCTTTAAAATGCCTAACTTTAGCCAATTTAAGATAATCGGCCAGCGACCGAATATTGCCACTGACCAGTTATGTTGAGCGCTGCCCCTGGAACGCTCTAATGCTATGCAGTTAGCATCAGGGTGTTAGTCAGCAGCACAAAATGGCTGGGTGCTGCTGACTATCCCACTCACTGTGATTAACGCGATGAGCAGGTCTGCTAACCAGGTTAATTGTTTTGCATAAACCCCTCCTCACGCCTAAACCAGGCTGTGTGGACTATGATCTCAGTCTCTCAAATTTATTACTATTGCTTGCCACAGCACTTGCATCAGGCCAAAGAGAGCTTCCTTCCAGAGTTCATACAATGCACCATTTCTCTGGAAACAAGCAGGAAGTCAGTCCTCAAATATGGGTGATGTCGGCGCCAATGGAGCTTGCGCGGAAGCATCTCCCCAGCTTTCAAAGAAAGCCTTTCAGAGATGCACCATGCATACGTGGTCCCCTTCTCACTCAAGGATGCCATCTTGCCTCAGTCTCCTTTTTTCCATGGAGACTCCCAAGTTCCAGGCACCAGCTCCGGCACAACCTAGGGGGAGCTTTGGACTCCTTGGGCACGACTTCCTCTCTCCCAGGAGGTCCCCAGCAGCTCATGGGGGGGGGGCATCTGGCCCTGTTTGTCCACAGGTGGTCCACCATCATCACTGATTCCTGGGTATTGCAAGTGGTCAAGGAGGGCTACCTCTTCCACCTGCAATGGGTGCCATCCTTGTACTTTCCAGGAGAGCCCACAAGACCTCTCCTCCACCAGACTGCTCCTCACCGAGTTCACAGTTCTCCTCGAGGACAAGGTGGTGGAACCAGTGCCCAAGTATCTTTGGGGCACCAGCTTCTACTCCAGGTATTTCCTCGTTTCCAAGCGAACAGGGGGCCTCAGGCCCATTTTTGATCTGAACAGATTTTTGATAAGGGAAAGGTTCAAGATGCTCTCCCTTGGAACACTGCTGCAATACCTCCAGCAGGGAGACTGGCTATGCTCCTGAAAGATGCCTATACGCACATCCTGATCCATCCCAACCACCGAAAATACCTTTGCTTTGTGGTGGAAGGAGGTTATTACCAATACAGGGTGCTGCCCTTCAGTCTGGTCTCATCGCCAAGGGTTGTTAACAAGTGCCTGGCGGTGGTCACAGCCCACCTTCGTCTCCAAAAGGCCTTCTTTTTTCCCAACCCGGATGATTGACTCATAAAGGGAGGCACAGCTGCCGAGGTGCACCATGTCACTGAGCGCACCATCCATATCCTGCAGCACTTGGGGTTCATCATCAACTTCCTCAAGCCCACCTCCCCTTGGCTCAGTGCTTAGAGTTCATAGGGGCTCAGCTAGATACCCTCCAGGCCAAAGCCTTACTCTCTCAGGAGAGGTCAGAACACCTCAAGGAGCTAGCCGCAGAGGTACAGCACTGCCGGTCACTACCCATCCGGCTTCTCCTCCACCTGCTGGGCCACATGGCCTCTACGGTCTATGTGACCCCATACGCCCACCTACACATGAGGGAGGCCCAATAGTGCCTTCGTTCTCAGTAGGCACAAGCCATGGGCAGGCTCCGGGTCAGGGTGAGAGTGACCCACCAGCTGGTGGACTCCCTTGACAAGTGGCAGATCCCCACCACCTACAGGCCGGGATGCCCCTCTAGGAACACACCTCCCAGAGGGTCCTCACCATGGATACCTCCCTGCTGGGCTAGGGAGTTCATTGTGAGGACGTCTGCACAGAAGGCAGTGGTCTCAGACAGAATGCCAGCTGCAGATCAACCTTCTGGAGCTCCGGGTGATATTCCTGGGTCTCCGAGCCTTCAACCATCAGTTGCAGCACCAGTTGGTGCTAATCCAGACTGACAACCAGGTTGCAATGTTCTATGTGAACAAGTAAGGGGGCACGGGGTCATACTCCCTCTGCCAGGAGGTGGTAGCCCTCTGCTCCTTTGCGACATGCAATGGGATGCTCCCAAGGGTGGTCTATCTCCCAGGCCAAGACAATGCCCTGGCAGACAAGCTGAGCAAAGTCCTCCAGCTGCACAAGTGGTGCCTAGATCCCAGGGTGACATCCCGGCTGTTTAGACTCTGGGGTGTCCCTCTAGTGGACTTGTTCACCAGCCCGGACAACACACAGTTGCCCAGCTTCTGCTCCCACCAGCCGCACCCATCCCGGGTGGCAGCAGATGTGTTCCTGATTCCATAGATAGTAAGCCTCCTGCTGACTCCACTGGTTGCAAAGACTGTACAGGGCATTACTGATACTGATAGCTCCATGGTGGCCCAGGCAACCTTGGTTCCTGCTGCTTCTTCATCTGTCAGCAGCAGAACAGGATTTCCCTGGGCCATGCCCCAGGACTGCTATCTCAGGAGAAAAGCTCTCTCCTGCTCCTCAACTTGGGGTCCCTGTCTCTTACGGCTTGCTGCTGAAAGGGTAGCCTTGGCTCCCTTCAATCTCTCATGGGACATGAAAGAGGTCCTTCTGGCCTCCCACAAGGCCTCCACGAGAAGGGCGTACACCTTCAAGTGGTGTGCTTCTCTGTCTGGTGCGCCACGAAGCAGGCAAATGCATTCTCCTGCTCGGTTTAGATGATACTCCAGTACCTACTCCACCTGTCACAGGTGGGACTAAAGTCTAACTTAGTCAAAGTGCACATGTGCACTATCATAGCGCATCACTATGCCATTCAGGGAAAACCCCTCTCAGTCCAGCCATTTGTATCACGATTCCTACAGGGCCTCATACTATCCAAACTCCCCGTCCACCCACCAGCGGCCATATGGGTTCTCAAGGTGGTGCTCTTGCAGCTTACTAAGCCACTGAGCCCCTGGCTGCCACCTGTGGTACCTCTCCTGGAAGGTCATCTTCCTCGTGGCACTCACATCAGCTTGCAGGGTCAGCGAGCTCCAGGCTCTGATGGCAGAGCTCCCCTTCACGAGGTTCTACAAGAACAGGGTGGTGCTCCGCATACACCCCAAGTTTCTGCCGAAGGTGGTGTCCCCTTTCCACCTCAATCAGAAGGTGGTGCTCCCACCTTCTTTCTGAGGCCTCATGCCGGCAAGGTGGAGATTGTCCTCCATACTTTGGATTGTAAAAGGGCCCTATCCTATCTGCAACGGACTCAGGGCCACCGCAAAGCACCTTAGCTTTTCATCTCCTATGACCATAGTCGACTGGGGCTCCCAGTGACTGTCCACTTGGGTGGCAGACTGCATTGCCCTTGCCTATGAGCAGGCTGGGATCTCACTAGACCAGCAGATCACGGCACACCGCATCAGGGCCATGGCTACTTCCATGGTAAATCTGCTGGGCTGCCACCTGGTCTTTGGTCCATACCTTTGCAGCTCACTACTGCCTGGAAAGGGAGTCCCAATGGGACAGCACCTTAGGCCAGGCCGTACTCCGTAATCTCTTCAGGGTCTATGCTACCTCTGAACCTTCTGTGTTCAGGCTACCGGAGTGCTGGTTCTCCATCAGACACTTGAGTCTTGAGAGAGTCTCTCAGTTGGGACTTAACTGCTGCAGCTCACGGCTCACTTCTCTGGTCACCATGGCATTTTCTACAGGTTTTTGGCAGCCTGTAGCTGGGGAGCCCCATATGTGAGGGTTGACTTCCTGCTTGTTCCCGGAGAAAGTGTAGTTACTCACCTGTGATAGGTGTTCTCCAGGAGCAGCAGGAATCAGTCCTCACAACCCTCCCTCCTACCCTTGGAATTGCTTCTTTACCCTATTTTAATTTTTGCCAACTTAGCTATGTTATTAGACTGAGGCAAGATGGTATCCTTAGGCGGGAAGATGACCACACATACATGGTGCATCTCCCATCGGCGCTGACGTAACCCATATGTGAGGGCTGATTCCTCCTCTCCCCTGAGAACACCTGTTATGCTGTATAGGCAACCTATCGAGGCCTTCTTGAAAACTGTTTTTAGTCAGGCCTGTGGCTCCTGATACAATGGGAAATATTTTTGTATTTTTCTACCTTTTTTTTTTTTTGATAGCTGACTGCATTTCTTGGTACCTCTCCATACGATTCACAGAATAATCATCTGGCACCGATATCTCTATAATCTAGTCTGTCCTTTACTACTATGGCTGGTTTTCTTGCATCAAGCTTTTTATCATTCAGAATGGGAATGTGCCAGGTGATCATAACTTCTTCATACCTGTTTTCTTTGACTGATGACTAACATAAGGAAACTTGAGCAGGAAGGTGTATATAAATATCTAGGAGTAGAGGAAGGAGCAACAATCCATCATAAATGAGAAAAGCAATCAGTAAACAATATTACAGGAAATTGATGGGTATATCTATTAGGTGCTGGTAATGGTGCAAAGATGCCATTAGTGGGAGTTATCAGCACCCGCTAGCGGTTAATGTGGTGGAAAGCGCCAATAATGCTATCTTAATGGCCAGTAGCCTGTTACCGGGCATTATGGTACAAAGGGATGGAGAAAAGATGTTAACTGGGCAGATCATGGGTGGAGACAGCATACATTCCCTTAACACCGGATGCTATTAGCGTGTGCTATAGGCGCAGCTGTCAGGAACCTTAACGCCTGCTCAAAACAGGTGTTAAGGGCTCCCTTGCAGGGAAAGAGCCATTTTTGTGTGTTAAACACTACATAGGGAGCACAATGAGATGTATGCAGTGTGCACCTTTTCATACTCTAGCCTTGAAATGAGTGATCGTTGTGGCCCATTGGCAGTCACAGCATGGGGCCATTTTAATAACGGGTACTATATTGTTGGTGCCAAAGGTCGTGCCAGATGAGTGATTCAGCAGGGCCGGCCAGTCCTTTAGGCAGACTAATTGGCCGCCTAGGGATCACATCCCCGATGGATGGTGTGACTCTGCAGTGACGGCTGCGGCACATATACATGCCACCGCTGTCACAAAGGAGTCATGCCATTGCCACTGCCACCACACAGTCATGTTAGCATTGTGTGGGGGTGGCAGTGGCAGCAGCTTCTGCCTGGTGAAGAAAAAACCTTTGTTCCAGCCCTGCATGTCAGGAGCAATGCTCTTGTGTCTACTGTTAGGTGCATGACAAGCCTAGCACTGGTAGGTAAAGTGGAGCCCATACTGTGTGTGGTGTTAACACGGGTGCATGTAAGGCCACCTACTGAACTGCTGGTAGGAGATCCTGTAGATCCACACTCTTCGCAGAGTCCCTCAACTTGGGGAACAACTCAACTAACCTTTCCCCATCCCATTCCTTGTCTTTCTCTGCTGACCAGGTTCTTGCTAAAATGTGAAAGTGATTGGTTACTATTTCATCCTGTCCCATCAAGTACCATGTTGAAATTCTATTAAATTTGGATATCACTTTTTGAAACTGCTTATACAACTCGCTCCCAAGCCACCAGCTCCCAGATTAGGCATTACTGCTTCACTCAGACTGCCCAATCTGCAAATCTGCATAAAAGTGTTTGTTTGGAAGATGCCATCACTACTTAAACTGACTGAAAGAGGGGAACTGATTTTATCCAGATCCTAACAGATGCCTCAAGGTGCAGCAGCCTGCCATCACCCAAGACAGAAAAATGGAGGGGCCTATTCCCGGGGGGAAGCCCGGGTTGTCCACTAGGAGGAGGCACACAGATGCCTTAACATCCCACCTCCCAGTCCCTGCCACCATTTCCAAGCTAACTGCAAAAGTTGAATCAATAGCCCTGGCCCACCCCAGTGGAGGCACTAAACATTCCACATGTATTATGGCTAGCAGGGAAAGCACAGTTACTTACCTGTAACAGGTGATCTCTGGGAACAGCAGGAATAAGTCTTCACATATGGGTATCGTCGGTACTGACGGAGCCTGCACGGGAACGCTCCCCAGCGTCCTTAAAGAAAGCTTTTGGGAGCATCCCACAGCGCCTGCGCGCTGCCTTCCCGCCTTTCCTAACTGCCTCTCTCCAGTTCGAGTTTTAAAGCTGAGACAAAGAGAGAGAGAGGAAAGGAAAGATAGATAGAGAGATACAACTCCTAGGGGAGGTGGGTGGGTTGTGAAGACTTATTCCTGCTGTTCCCAGAGATCACCTGTTACAGGTAAGTAACTGTGCTATCTCCAGGAACAAGCAGGAATGAGTCTTCACATATGGGGACTCCCCAGCTAGAGATGCCTGGGAGATCACCCAGATTGTGAGTCCCTGGGAAGGGCTCTACCTCTACCCATGAATCTCAGGCATCCAGTTCAGGGATGGAGGGTAGGAGTTGATTAGGTATTGAACAGGTGTTTGAGAACAGCCTGACCAAACAAGGCATCCCGGCGGGAGTCCTTGTCCAAGCAGTAATGGGCTGTAAAGGTATGAACCGAGGCCCATGTGGCCGCTTGACAGATTTGGTCGATGGACACAGAGTTTAGATGAGCCATAGAGGCTGCCATGGCCCTCACATTGTGAGCTGTGACATGGCCCTCCAGAGAAAGATTCTTACTTTGGTAGGCGAAGGAAATACACTGAGCAATCCAATTGGACAGAGTTCTCTTAGAGACTGGAAGTCCTAAATGAGAAGGATCAAAAGCAACAAAAAGTTGAGAGGACTTTCTATGTTGCTGTGTCCTGTGTAAGTAGAAAGCAAGTGCTCTTTTACAATCCAGGGTATGAAGATTCCTCTCTGCACTTGATGCATGAGGTCCTGGAAAAAAGACAGGTAAAAAGACCTCCTGGTTCAGATAAAAAGGTGAGACCACTTTAGGCATAAAGTGTGGATTAGTTATGAGGACTACCTTGTCATGATGGAACCTTGTATAAGGAGGGTTAGCCACTAAAGCTTGCAGCTCACTGATACGGCGAGCTGAGGTGACTGCAATGAGAAAAATTACCTTCCAAGAAAGGAATTTTAAGGAGGTAGTGGCTAAGGGTTCAAAGGGTGGCTTCATAAGCTGGCCAAGAACCAGATTCAAGTCCCAGGCCACTGGAGGTGGTCTAATGGGAGGTTTAGTCAAAAGAAGGCCTCTCATTAATCTTGCTATAAGAGGATGAGAGGAAATAGGTTGTCCATTGAGAGGCTTAAGGGATGCTGCAATAGCACTCAAATGGACTCTGATTGAATTTGTTTTAAGGCCTGCATGGGATAAATGCAGCAAATAGTCTAGTAAAGAATGCAAAGGTATTGCAAGAGGGTTGAGACCCTTCTCTGCACACCAAATGGAAAACCTTTTCCATTTAAAAGCATATGAACGTCTGGTGGAAGGCTTTCTGGAAGCATGAAGGATATCCTTCACTTGCTGAGAAAGTTGTAAATCTTGAAAGTCTAGGCCTTCAGCAACCAGGCCCTGAGATGAAGAGACTGAGGATTTGGGTGCCACAAAGTTCCCTCCTCCTGGGAGAGGAGATCTGGAGCAGACCCCAGGTCTAGGGAGGGAGCTTGAGAGAGATGCAGAAGTAGAGGGTACCACACTTGGCGTGGCCAAAGTGGTGCTATGAGGATCATAGTCCCTTTGCCTCTCTGAAGCTTGAACAGAGTCTTGGGGATTAGGGGAATAGGTGGAAAGGCATAAAGGAAGTCTTGCCCCCAATGAAGGAGGAAGGCATCCCTGGCCTGAACTCCCTGACATGGAATCCTGGAACAGAACCGGGGAAGTTTGGCATTCCACGGACTTGCAAACAGGTCTATGTCTGGGGTACCCCAAATCCGGAAAATTCAGGCTATCTGGTCCCTATGGAGGGACCATTCGTGCGGAAGCAGAACTCGACTGAGTCTGTCTGCCCAAGAGTTTTGAACTCCTGGAAGATATACTGCCATGAGATGGATTTGATGCCCTCTGGCGAAGGCCCACAATCTCAGAGCTTCGTTGCAAAGTGACAGAGAGCCAGTTCCCCCCTGCTTGTTCACGTAGAACATAGCTACCTGGTTGTCCATGTGGATGAGGACTGTCTTGTAGCTGAGCAGGGTGTGGAAGACTCAGAGCCATAAAGATTGCTCTGAGCTCTAAGAGGTTGATATGAAGATATGTCTCCTGTGGAGACCAGATGCCCTGGGTCGAGAGATCTTGTAGATGAGCTCCCCAACCCTTTGGAGAGGCATCTGTTGTAAGGGTTGCTTGGGGTAACACATGTTGAAAGGGGGACCCCAGCAACAGATTTTGAGTGGACTTCCATCAGTGGAGGGACGAAAATAGGTGACTGGAGGTTGCTATTTTGTCTGACAGGCAACCTGATGCCTGGGTCCATTGGGTGGATAGGGTCCACTGAGCTGCTCTCATGTGAAGGCGAGCATAGGGAACCACATGCACCGTGGATGCCATGTGGCCTAAGAGTTGCAACATCTCTCGAGCAGTTAAATGGGATTTTAACTGAATCTGGGAGGCTAACTACACCAAGCGTAGGCAACGGGCCTGGGGAAGATAGGCCCTTGCAGTTGTGGTATCCAGTAAGGCCCCTATGAACTCTAGAGACTGAGTAGGGGTAAGATGGGATTTTGGAATGTTGATTACCAGTCCCAGATACTGAAGAACACGCCTTGTGCAGGCTAGAGAAGTCTGGGCCTCTGACTGGGATGGAGCTCGGATGAGCCAGTCGTCCAGATATGGGAATACGAATATTCCTAGAGTGCGTAGGAATGCAGCTACTTCTGCCATGCATTTTGTGAACACTCATGGAGCAGAGGCCAGACTGAAAGGAAGCACTTTGTATTGGTAGTGCTTTCCTTGGTACAGGAAGCGAAGGAATCTTCTGTGTGTTGGATGGATGAGAACATGGGTGTACGCATCCTTGAGATCTAGAGAACAAAGCCAGTCCTGACTGGAGGTATGGAAGGAGAGTTCCGAGAGAAGTCATCTTGAATTTCTCCTTGCATAGAAACTTGTTCAATTCTCTGAGATCTAATATGGGTCTGTAGCCCCCTGTTTTCTTTGGGATGAGAAAATAGGGGGAGTAGAACCCTGAACCCTGTTGAAGAAGGGGTACTTCTTCTATTGCCCCTTGGGCAAGAAGGGTAGCAATCTCCTGACCTAGAAGGTTGAGGAGAGATGTTGGAGAATTGAACTGTTTCACCATGGTGTGAGGAGGAAGGTTTAAGAAATGAAGTTTGTACCCTTCCCTTATGATGGAGAGGGTCCACTGCTCTGCTGTGATTTGTTCCCACCTGGGAGCAAAGTGAGCTAACCTTCCTGGGATGGTGAGGGGCTCTGGATGTTCTAGAGCCAGAAAGGCTAAGTTCTCTAGTGGAAAGTCAAGGGCCCTGAGGAGGCTGAGGCTGTTGGACCGTAGCAGTCCTCGCAGCCTGGGTTTTGGCCTGTTTTGGTTGTTGCTGTCTCTTTGTAGCAAAACTACCTTGAGAAGAGGCCTGACCATAAGAAGAAAATTTCCCTTTCTTTGGGAAAGATCCCTTTTTGAATATCCTCTTTTTGAAAGGAGCAGTAGTAGACTTTGAAAGTCTATCTAAAGCAGAATTTTCAGCATCCATCTGGTTGGCCTTTGCTTGCCAATCTTTGCCAAACAGGTTTTCGCCTGTACAGGGTAGGTTACCTAGACCATCCTGTACCCAGGATTCCAAATCAGAGGCTTGCAACCAAGCAACTCTGCGTGCACCTATGGCAATAGCCGAGGCTCTACTGACCCCCTCAAAAGAGTCAAAGGCTGCACGGTTGGAAAACTTGGATACATCCTGTGCATGTTTAAGCCAGGTGATATATTCTTCTCTCTTATCTTCTGACATAAAAGGAGATAAGGTTTGTAGATGATCTGTAACCTCTTTTAGAAACATCCCCATATAGAAACTATAGGAGTTGATTCTGGCTACAAGCATACTGGCCTGGAAGATTTTCCTGCCAAAGGCATCTAGGGTTCTGCATTCTCTTCCTGGAGGAGCAGAGGAGTGCCTTTTTGTACTCTTGATCTTTTTCATGGCAGACTCTACCACAATGGAGTGGTGAGGAAGCTGAGTCTTATGAAACCCAGGACAGGGAGGAACACGATACATGGTGTCCAACCTTCTGGAATGAGGGGAGGTGGAAAGAGGAGTCTCCCATATGCCCAACATGTGTTCATAAAGAATCTCATGTATTGGTAAGGTGGCTGCCTCTTTAGGAGCCTTAGGATATTGCAGGATATCTAATTTTTTGGCTCTAGGTTCAGTCTCAGAGGTCACTGAGATGGACAGGCCTTTGGCCACCTCCCTAATAAAGTCCTGAAAAGACAAGTCTTCAGGAGGAGACATTCTCCTTTTTGGAGAAGAGGGTTCGTGAGGAAGGATCCCCGATGCTTCAATTGAGGCCTCTGAAGAGTCAGAGTCTTCAGAAGAATCGAGGTATCGACTGTCTGGATGCTCTCGTAGAGCCCGATACGCGTACCGGGAGGTATCAACATCGGGAGTAATCGGTACTGATAGGCATCACTGGATAGCGTACCGCTGCCGTCGATGCTGATGTCGATGCAAGCGGTACTGGTATCAGAACCGGAATCGGTTCCTGTACCGGAATCGATACGGGTACCGACAATGGGGTTTGTTGTGGTACCGTAGGCGTTGCAGCTTGAATGAATGCCGTGATGGCACGCTGCATGGTCAGAATATTCTGATCCATCGACGCCACCAATGTCTGGATATCGGTACCGGTAGAAACTGCCGGTACCCCAGAACATTGTAACAGGTGATCGGTCGAGGCCGAGCCATCAATGTCAACCTGTGACCCCATAGGTAGTGCTTTGGAAGCCGGAGCCTCCCGCCGGGGTAATTTTGCCGGTGTGGTATCCTCAAGAGTAAGCCCGGGGGCATCTCGATACTTAGAGGGAGATGAACTCTTTGAGGACCGGCCAGATTTAAGTTTGGTTACCTGAGATCCATGTGATGAAGCAACAGCCCTGGAAGACGTCGATGCCACGGAAGCTGCATCGGAGGGAAACAGGGTACTGAGCTTAGCTGCCCGATTCTTTAACCCTCTTTTGGACATCATGGAACAGGACTCACAATCCGCAATGGAGTGGTCAGGACCTAAACATTTTAGACACCAGTCATGGGTGTCGGTGACAGAAATAGTGCTACTGCACTTTGTGCATTTTTTAAACCCGGAGGCGGGTTTTTCCATGAGGGAAATAATATCTCTGTAGGCCTAAGGCTCCAGAAGAAAAATGCACTGAAAAAGTAAAAGCTTTTTTTTTTTTTTTAAAGAAAGAAAAAGAACTGGTAGCACCGGTGCGGAATCGAGAAGGCAGACACGCGACTAAAGAAAAAGAAAAGAAAATAAGAAATTCTTCAGCAGTGACAGGAAACACGACCTGCTGGCTCCGCGGAAAAGAAGAACTGGAGAGAGGCAGTTAGGAAAGGCGGGAAGGCAGCACGCAGGTGCTGTGGGATGCTCCAAAAAGCTTTCTTTAAGGACGCTGGGGAGCGTTCCCGCGCAGGCTCCGTCGGTACCGACGATACCCATATGTGAAGACTCATTCCTGCTTGTTCCTGGAGATTGGGGTCGACACACCTCGCTCCAAAACATCTTTGGAGAGAACTTCATAGCCCCAGTCAGATCTTCACGAATCCAGCTCAGTGCAGCCACTGCGCTATACATTCACAGATCAGGGAGTTTTAATCCTTGATCTAATAAGCTTAGTGTGACCAATGTGGGCATTTTTCCCCTCAAAATGAAGTTCCACAATATTGACTTATAACTCCCCTCTACCCATCTCTGCATCTACCAAGGCAGGACCTGCAATGGATATAATAGTTTGGACAGCACTATCATTTTAATTAAGGTCACATGCCCCATTAAAGATAAAGGTAAGTCTTTCCACCTTTGGCAAAGCTTCTTAACTTCTTCCAGCTTGTCCATTATGGTTTTTCCTGTACGTGACTAGGGGGTTGGTGCAGAGATAGATTCCCAAGTATTTCAGCAGGCCGGATGACCACCCATATTCAAAGTTATCCTGTCATGATTCCATCCTATCTTGTTCCAGAAACACCACCAGTGATTTTTCTTGGTTGGTCTTCAGATCTGAAAAAACCTGGTAGTGGATCAATATTTGCAACATCCTGCGTCTATCCAAATGAGGGGCACCCATATACAAAAGCAGATCAGCAGCAAACAAACTAACTCACCACTTCTGCTGGCCGATCTTTATATCGCTAAATCCCCCATCAGCAAGCAACTTCACAGCCAAGGGCTCCATAACCATAAGAGAACCCTAAAAACACCCCTCCGTAAATTGGAAAGGAGATGGAGGAAAACCAAAAGCACGGAGAATAAGCTCCAAAACATGAACACCGCAAATACAAAGACGATATAAACAGTCCTAAGAAGGAAAACCATACCAGGATAATAATGAAATCTCTCAACAGGCCAAGAGAACTGTTCCAGATAGTAAAATCCCTAACGAAAACACAGGACAATGACAATCCATCTGCTCAAATCAGCACACACGCTATAGCGAACTACTACAGCTCAAAATTATGTACTCCCTCACATGACTCCCCAAACCCCTTAATAGAACTCCCCCCTCCATGATCTCCCAATGCTAAACTCACTTTCAACAATCTCACTATCTCAATTGGATAAAATTATATCCTCGATCAATATAACTACAGCCCCAGGAGATCCATGCCCTGTTGCATGGGTAAAGGCAGCACACGACCCCTTAGCACCAATTATCCAAAAAATTGTGAATCTATCCTTAACCCAAGCTACATGCCAAAACCCCTGAAACAGACATCTATACGGCCTATATTAAAATCCAACACACTAGACAAACTTCAACCTAGCTCATATAGACCAATATCAAGTCTACCATACCTAGCAAAAATGATTGAAAAAAGTTCAAAACAAACCACATAGACAAACTCTCCACTTGATCCGCAACAGTATGGCTTCAGAACACATCATGGTGTAAAACCTTTACTCATAGCTCTATTCGACACTCTAATCAAAAGTATTGAAAAGCCCAAATATGTTGTAGTAGTGATTTTCCTTGATATGGCATCAGCTTTTGATTCCATTAATCATAATATGCTCCTGGCAAGATTACAACAAATTGGAATTGGTGGAACAGCCCTTACCTGGTTCACCTCATACTTAACTGGCCGTACAGGTAAAAATTCGACAAAGATCATTCCTGCCCTTTACTCAAAACCAAGGAATCCCACAGGGCTCAGCACTTTCTGCTCTGTTATTTCATATCTACCTACAACCCCTCTACAGAATCTTTCAGAAGCACAAAGTTCTATACCATATATATGCCGATGATATTGTGATGTACCTTCCAATTAATACTCTAAAACTCAACCTAGCACAAACCACAGCATGCTACCATGAGGATGCAAATTGACTAACAACAACCAAACTAAGAATAAACATCAACAAAACAGAAGCCATATTTATAACCAGAGACAAGGAATTCACACCTCCCCCACAGATACACCTTGAAGAAACAGCAATCACAGTAAAAGAAGAGATAAAATACCTAGAGATCAGTATATATTTATTTTTATTTATTTTATTTATAGTTCTTATATACCGCGCTCTTTGGTATCAGTGCGGTTTACAGATAACAAATTTTGCATCAGAACAATCTTTTGCTTACATTACAACAGGATCAGTAACTTGGAAAGTAACAGGGGTAACTATGCACAAAACGGAAATTTCGAATGTGGACTATTTACAGCTCATGTAGCATGTTGAAAATCGTAGTGGAGACAACATTATGGTCTATGGTCATTTTGGGTGTGCAGAAGGTCTGCTTTGTGTTCTACCAGGGCTATGTTGTTGGAGTGTCAGAGGCTATGTGGGTGGTTTGCGGAGTGGGGAGAGGGGGCGTTGGATTAGGGCAGGCGAGGTGCAGGCAGAATAGGTAGTGTTTAAGGGCCTTTCTAAACTGGGTGAGGTCCTTTATTGACCGGATATGAGATGGGAGATTGTTCCAACAGGTCGGAGCGAAGAAAGTGAAGGCCCTATCTCTGGTTACTTGGTTACATTTAGTGTACTCAATTGGTATAGCAAGGGTATTAGCGGCTGCTTACCTTCTTAGCCTGTTTGTGGGAGTGCTAGTAAGGAGTGAAGAGAGGGAAGGGGGGATAGCCGATTGATTGCTTTAAAAGATAACAATAGTGCCTTGTAGGTGATCCTGGCTTGTAGGAGTAGCCAGTGTAGCTCTATGAGTATAGGAGTGATGTGGTCTCTTCTGGAAATACCGCGGAGGATGCGAGCTGCTGTATTCAATGCCAATTGAAGTGGATTGAGGGTGTTCTTAGGAAGACCATGTAGGATGATGTTGGCGTAATCAAAATGTGGTATCACAAGGGATTGGAAGATTGTTCTGAAATCATTTGGGGCAAGTAGAGGTCTTAGGTGTTTTAGCGTTCGTATTTTATTGTAGATGGATTTGACAGTCTGCTTTATGTGATCTTTGAAGGTTAGCTCTTGATCTATGGTGACACTCAGGTAGCGTATCGACGATTTACATGGGAGTTCCGCGTCTCTCACCTTCAATGTTGTGGGGGGAGAGAAGTTCTTATTCCTGGTTACGAATAGAACCTCAGTTTTCTTAAAGTTTATTCGCAGATTCTGGGATAAGAGCCAGTCCGTAATCGCATTGAAGCACTCTATTATTGGGGAGAAGACGGGGTCCCTTGATTCTTATTGGGGTGAATATTAGGACATCATCTGCATAGATCAGACTGGATATATTGAATGCTCGGATGATGTCACAGATCGGTTGCATATATATGTTGAAAAGTAGAGCAGATAAAGAGGATCCTTGAGGTACACCCTGTTGTTGATGGAAAGGATCAGATGTTGAGGATCCTATCCGAACCTGTTGCCAGCGGTTCGATAGGTAGAATCTACACCATTCCCAAGCCGAACCCTGAACTCCTTTCTCCTGAAGGCGGTGGAGAAGTTGCACATGGTTAACTGAATCAAATGCTGCTGAAATATCAAGGAAGATGAGTATAAAACCGTTTTCAATTTTGTCAATCCCTCTGGATAAGGTGTTGATAAGTAATGTGAGTAGGGTCTCTATACCGTGGGACTCATGGAACCCGTGTTGGCAGGGATCAAGTGGGGCTAAAATATCTGTATATAGACAAAGTACTCAGTCTCTCCACACACATAACCAAATCCACTCAAGCCATATATAGAAAGATTAAAATCCTACAACAGCTAAGACCCCTACTAGAACCATTAGATTTTAGAACAGTTATCCAGGCAATGATCAATCCTCATATAGATCATTGTAATAGCATATTTCAAGGCCTCCCAAAGCAGACACTTTCTCACCTACAGCTTGCACAAAACACTGTTGCACGTGTAATAACGAAAGCATCTAACTCAGATCATATAACACCAATCTTACACAATCTTCACTGGTTCCCCATAGACAGTAAAAACAAATACAAGAATCTGGTTATTATTTTCAAACTAATACACAATATTTCACCTTCACACATAGCATCCCTAATAGCTAAAACCCCAGACACTAGACAAAGAAGGGGCTGTTTGCAAAACTCGCTATGCTTACTACCTGACCTTTGTAAAGCAAACAAAACAACAAATAAAGGAGCATTCTCATATTATGCTCCAACTCTTTGGAATTCACTCCTTGCCACTATAAGAGAAGTGAAAGACCTTACCGTCTTTAGAAAAAGACTAAAGACATTTCTTTTTAACAAGCACTATGGTCAGTTCCAATCAGAACCTTCCCCATCATAACACATGGTTAATGTACTCCACTATTTCTTCTCTTTCCATGCCTAATCCTTACAAAATCCCACGGCTATTTACCCTTATGAAATATCAAAACGTCTAATCACCTATGTATTGCTTACCAGTGAGAATGTAAACCGCCTTAATCGGCAATATATAAGAATGTGAAATAAATAAATAAAATAAGGAAGAGCAAGGAGGACAGTAGACAACCCTGCCTTGTACCCATTGCAAAGCAAAGATCAGCAACAATGCCTAATTTACCAGTTGTGCCATGGTATTGTTATAATGAGTTCAGATCCAGAGGTAGAATTGTCCATTTATACCAAACCATTCCATAACCCAAAACAAATATGACCAGGACACGTTATCAAATGCTTTTTCAATGTCCAGGCTAAGCAAGGTGTTCCTAGTCCTCTCCATTTCACGGCTCGCCCCAATCGCCACAAGGACTTTCAATAAATTCCTAGAAGCAAAATGTCCAGGCACAAAGCCTACTTGGTCATCTTGGATAATTTCAGGTAGTAGGTTGTTCAATCTACAAGCCAAAATCACTGCAATGATTTTAACATCTTGATTTAGCAGGGAGATAGGACGATATGAGCCCAACTGCTCCCCATTTCGCTCCAATTTCAGAGGCAGGATGATGTGGGCATGATTCTATGCAAGTCCCAACTGCCCTTTCCTCAGGGTCTACCCACACATGTTCTCCATGGGTTTTACCACCTGGTCCACCATCAATTTATGTTTAAAACCTTTTATTATTATTAACACAGCAAGAACATAATCCAACTTGCCACACATGTCAATGACATTCATAACATTATGATTCCGCTTACTTCCATCAATAACCTGTAAAGTTTTCTATTCCCCCCTTGATCTTAGATTTACTCCCCTTTCTTCCGATTTAGACTAATTTCCATACATCAAACCAATTTAACATGTGTGTCCTATACAATCATAATGCGATTTCTGAGCCGTACACAATTTGTAACCTTTTCTTCAATTAACATGTTTATCCCTTCCTCCCTCTTTCCCCCCTTCCCTGCCTCCCCCTCCCCCTAGGGGCAATCTATATCCTCCACTTCATCTGTGTCTGCATGTGGATCCCTGAACGAGGACCACCCCCACCCGATCTATATTGTTAATATATCATTCCGCGCCTTGGGGGAGATACCATCCAGATACAGAGACCATTGTACAAGAAAAAATTCTCTCTTTTTCATATGTCGCCTAGATGCTCCCCCTTCCCACAAGACTATTTGATGCGATACATTATGCCACTCCCAGTAACCTAGGCCATCTGGATCTCTCCACCTACGAAGTATACACTGTTTAGCAGCAAGACAGCTTTTCCTGACCATCAATCTATTCCCTGCCTTAGTGAGACCCAGGGGGTGAGGGGCATCCAAGATGGCAAGACCCGGGGTCACCGTCAAAGTCTGCCCCAGCAATTCCCCTAAGTATTTTTTAATTCTACCCCAAAATTTGCACACCTGCATGCACCCCCAGAACATATGTCCCAAGTGCGTTCCTTCCTCTTCACACCATGGGCACTGACTACTTTCTGCAAATCCCGCTTTCCACGCTCCGTGGGGTGAGATATATGCTCATTCTTAGATCTGGAATTGCATGTCTCGGAGCCTAGCCCCTGTAATCAGTCGTGGGATTCTCCCCACCACAGCCACTCAGACAAATTCATTGAGATTAACTCCCAATTCCAATTCCCACTGCGTGGTGAGCTGGGCATAACACTTATTAGGGGCACACCCATTTATGACTCTGCAATAACTTGCAACTGTGATCCGTTCCTTGTCTTCTAACTCAAACCACTCTGCTAACTTATCAAAATTCTCCTGCCGCAGTCCTCGTCTCTCCTCTTAGAAAGGAGCCAGATAATGTTTTAATTGTAAATATGCATACACATGTCCACTAGATAGATCATATAGTTCCTTCAGTTCTGGGAAGGGCTTTAACTCGCCTTCTTCATTTACAACTTGCCTCATCTGAGGCCACGCAACGCCCAGTCCCGAAAAAAACTAGACTCTGAACTTGGCAGAAAAGACAAATTCCCTTGTAAGGGCAAATAGCCTGATACTTCAGATGGAATACCTAATTGGTCACGTAAGGATTGCCATCCCCAGCAAACCCCTTTAAGTAGGAGATTATTTTGAAGATTCTCTGGTAGGTCCACCATCAATTTAAAAAACTCACAGCCTAAAGAACCATCAGGGGCATGTGTCATGGTAAGTTTTAACTTTTTAATTGCTGCCCTTATGTCCCCTTCTGTGATGGGCCGCCCTAGCGCCTCATCCTGCTCTGCAGAAATATGGGGCAGGTGGAGCCCCTCAAAAAAAACTTGTCACATTTTTGTACATATTCAAGTCCTTGCACGTATAATTGTTAGAAAGCTAGGAATTGTTTCCCCACTTCCTCCTGGCTTGTGTACCATTGTCCCCCTCTGTCCTTTATAGCTGGGACAACCTGCTTAACCCATCGAGATCGTACCAGGTTGGCTAGCAACTTGCCTGTTTTGTTACCCCATCTGTAAAGGTAGAATCTCTGCATATACGGTAGATGTTGCTTTTGGCCCTTTCATGCAACAGGCAGTTCAGCTGGACACTAACAGACCCCATTGCTTGCCTATCTGCATCAGTGAGTGTGTCTGAGTTTGGACAATTCGTTAGACAGTTTCAGCAGTTGTGCATTTAGCTTTTTCCACCGGCCTACGACATATGCGATGATATGACCTCTGAGCACTCTCTTAGCTGCCTCCCAGTATATAATGATTATAATAACCAAAGTAAAATTAAGTTTCATTTACTGTATTTTAAGAGAATTTTATTGTTCTTATTGTATATTAAACTTGTGTTGACTGATGTGTTCCTTACCTTGATCATACATCAATTACAGATAGGAGGGTTACCAAACTGATATCAAACAAATAAATATACTTCTAAGGAACACAAACTGCGCTTCCTCTCTGAAACCATGCGTTATGGTGCAAAAGTTCATTTGGTAAGTGCTATCACCCATCCTGTATTAATGACACATTGCAGTTAACTTTTTCTTTAGTCTATTGAATCATGTGTTTCACAGCAATATTGTGGAGGTCATTTTAGAAATTTTTTACATGCAGAAACTTTTTTTTTTTTAAAGTGCATGGCTATATACGTACATATGTGCATGTCAAAAATGATGCATGTACTGACGTGCATGCTGTGGTAGTCATTCCTGTCATTTATAAAATACGGGCACACACACAGAGCATGTGCATATTTGTGTCTGCCTCTTGTGTATTTGCATTTGAGCATTCTGGGTGCTTATTTAAATATAAAAAGGCACACAGGTGCCTGCTATCTTTATAAAATAAGAATTAAAAAAAAACACTTCACAAATTTGTTTTAGGTGCACTGGTATAGCACTCCCCTCTATATCTAATTTGAAAAAGACTGCAAAAAAAAAAACAAAAAAAAAACACACCACCACGAGCCATTGCCTCCCCTTCCAGACCACAAAAAAGACAAGGAACAGAACACTTTAAATCATATACTGTATTCTCAACCCAGTCATCGGGACACACCTAGCCAGTCAGTTTTCCAAGATAACCACAATGAACATGTATGGCAGAGATTTGCATACAATGGAGGCAGTGCAAGAAAATCTCTCTCATATGTATATTCATTGCGACTCAAGAATGTTTCAAGCTACAGGTAACTCTTCAGCCAGCATTTCAGGCCAAACTCCTCAAAGAATGAGGAGCAAGATAATGTCGTGCAACTAAAACCTGCTCCCTATCCACAATGCTTTAACAAAGGGACACAATGACCTCAGAGAGAAAATAGGTCTTATCCCTTTAAATTCCTCTCTTCTGTTTTACTTGAAGGACAAACTTATCTAAAGAACTCAAAAGAGCCAGTGTTGAAATAAAACCACAATGGTTGGCAGAACTGCCTTTTTGAAAGTGCTAATACTCCCACCTGCCAGAGCAAAGGAATGGAGCAGCTAAAGGATTTCGGTTTCTGTAAACTCATGCTGTGAGTTAAGCAGGTATGCACTCCTGCTGCTCTCTTATACTTACTGATTACTGGCAAGATGGCGACAAGCTTTCCAGGCCTAAAGAAGCTGAAAAGAGTCAGAGAAAAAAAGTTAAATCTCCAAAGATCTCTGGTATTGCCCCTACACTCAGCATACTTTTAATTCCTTGTCATCCACAAAGTGTTCTCATTTTTTAATAATGAATATTTGCGTGTGTCTCATCCATTCATCCTCCAGATTCTGTGGGAGGCGATTTTAGAATATACTTAGAGGTTATTTTTACTTATTGTTTTTTTTCAACTATTTATAGAATCTGTGAATCATAGAGTTCAGCTATTTATAGGAGCTATGGCTCAAGAAGACATATTTAGCATCAACATATTTATCATTGAATGAAGAAGCTACTGTATCAAAAGGGGTCTTTGGGAAAGATGCTCTTTTTATTGGATAAAAAGTACGGCAATAAATAGGGCTGGCCAGGTGGCTTGAGTGGGAAGGTACTGTGCAATGTCATACAAAGGGCCGGCTTATGCCTTAGGTAAACTGCGATCCTCTAGGATGGCAGCTGCCTCAAGAGGGGGGGAGGGGCTTAACAGCCACATACATGCAAAGAACCATCTGTATGTACTTTTACCTGGACGGAGGGTGGGCAGCTTTCAAACAGCTCATTTATGTGGATAAATACATTTTGCAAATGTAAAATATTTACAAAACAAGTATGATGTCCAGTTTGTACAGGACAAGGGTGATGTTGGGGGTAATTGTGATTGTTGAGTTTAATTAGCAAAATCTCAAGGGGGATTAGGGGCTTGACTGAGGGGGGTCATGGGGTGGCAAACTGAAGGGTTACCTCAGGCACCTAATAGCCTTGCACCAGCCCTGGTCAAAGGCTAGGTGTCTGTTCCCCTGAGCAACCAGAGACAAAAATACTATGGAGGCGGCATTCCCAGCCTCTGGGGGGAGGAACGTCCAGCATTTCCCAATGACGACACACAGGCTGAGGGGCCACTTTAGTTGGATTCTGAAGCGACCTGCAGTTTATTGCCCTTGGCTCTGCAATGACCAGTCTGAATTCGGAGAGGAATATAGAAACAGAGGGAAAATTATCCTGGGTCGTGCTCTCATAGCCCAATAGAGGCCAATCCTGAGCTGTAGGAAACTACTGGTTCAAAATAAACTGTTTTGAGATTCACATCCCTTCTTACCCTGTATGTGTATTCACACACTTCCCTTCAAGTTTGTACACATACACCCATACTGTAAAGACTTCAAGTGTAGAAGTCATGATCTTATGTTCTGCATTTCACTGGAATCTCTAGGATTTTCAGCCCCTGAAATCTGCACCTTGATGGAGTATACTTACCATAAGCATTTTCTAAACAAATACGGGGATAAATGCCTAAAGAGGGTGTGGTCACAAGGATCTTTAATAATTTAACTCAATAGAACATGCCAGAGGCTTGTTTACTTATGTGTTAAATATTAGTCCAGTCTATTAATACGACTACTGAGCTTTTTAAAGGATCTCTCATGTTCTCTGTATAAGTGGTTTCTTAATAAATCAAGCTGTTAGTTAGCTATAGTCAGGAAAGCAAAGAGGCAAATGAGAGAAAAAATAGCCAATATGATAAAATTGGGGGGGGGGGGGGGGGGGGATAAGACTTTTTTTTAAGATAAGGGGAGGGATACGTAGAAGTAGAGGTTAAAGCAGAATTCCTTAAGAAATATTTCTGTTCTGTGTTCATAGATGAAGAACTGGGTGTGGGACTTCAGAAAACAAAACACAAACATGATGCATGTTAGATCATGAACGATTTTCAGAAGAGCGTGTTCGTGAGGAGCTACTTAAACTAAAAGTAGACAAGTTGATGGGGCCAGATGGGATATATCCAAAAATACTGAAGGAACTCTTGATGTTCTAAGGATCCAATGTCCGATTTTTTTTTCAATGGTTCTTTAAAGTCAGAATAGGTTCTGGAGGATTGGAGAAGGGTGGATATGGTCCCTCTTCACAAAAGTAGAAGAAAGAACAGGTTGGGAATTACAGGCTGGTTAGTCTGACTTTAGTGGTGAGTAAATTATTGGAAATACTGCTAAAAACAATGAATAGCACAATTTCTGGAATCCAATGGATTGCAAGATCCAAGGCAGCATGATTTTATTAGAGGAAGGTCTGTCAGATGAATCAGATTAATTTCTTTGACTGGCTGGATCGAGGGATAGCACTAGATGTGGTGTATTGGATTTCAGCTAAGTCTTTAATATGGTTCCATATAGGCGACTTATAAATAAGCTGAGCACCCTTGGGGTGGGCTTTAGAGTCACTGAAAGGATCTGAAACTGGTTGAGTGGGAAGTGACAAAGAATAGTGGGAAATGGAGTTCACTGTGTGGATAAGGATGTTACCAGTGGTCTGGTCAGGTATCGGTTCTTGGTCTGGTCCATTCTAATATTTTTGTAAGTGATATTGTTGAAGGGCTGTCATGTAAGGTTTGCCTCTTTGTCGATGGTACCAAAATTTGCAACAGGATAGATTCCCTGGACGGTGTGGATAACAAAGAGGGATCTAGTGAAGCTTGAAGAATATTCTAGAATATTCTTAACCTGTGGTCCATGGACACCTGTGGGTCTGCGAGACCATTACGGGGGGGGGGGGGGGGGGGTGTCGTCTTCACAGGCACAGAAAAGAGAAAAAAAAGAGAGAGGTGGTGGGGATTAACTGAGGGTAAAAGAGAGGGTGAAGGGAACTGGTTTGGGGAAGGGACAGAGAATGAGACTGGTGGGGACTGGTTGAAGCAGGGCCAGTGTAAGGATACTGGGCACCCTGGATGAACTTTCAACCATATACCTCCCTCCCCCTCATGTTTTTGATAATTTAACTCAATTTTCACCCCAACACCATTCCTCTCACAACAATCCTGTAAAAATGCATAAATTGGATATCATACTTAAATATTAAACTTTGTTTTGCATGTATGTGTGGGCCCACTTTTTCTGCAGGTAAAAGAAAGCGTAATTACTCACCTGTAGCAGGTGTTCTCTGTGAACAGCAGGAATAAGTCCTCACGTATGGGTGACATCACTGATGGAGCCCACACGAAATGCCCCCCAGCTTCCATTGAAAGCTTGTGGGAGCTGCACCGCACATGTGCGCCTGCCTTCCTACCTGCCATGACACCATCTTCTCCAATCAAATTTTAAAGAAGTAGGCAAGAAACAATTCCCTGGGGAGGAGGGAGGGTTTCGAGGACTTATTCCTGCTGTCCACAGAGAACATCTGCTACAGGTGAGTAACTAAGTTCTCTCCGTGGACAAGCAGGAAGTCCTCATGTATTGGATTCCCAAGCTACAAGCTACCAAAAGACCGAGGAGGCCAAGCCCAACACAGGCAACAAAAACTGCAGAACAGGAAAAACAGCAAGGTAGTCCCTCTAGGGACTCCACAGATTCGCATCCTCAGCGTACAGCAGTACATAGGTCAGTCAACATATGCAGGTAACCTGGATGGATAGAAGGGCTGGTGGCAGGAGTTGGACCTAAAATCCGAAGAGGTGCCAGAGCACAGCCTAGCCAAAGTTGCTGTCCCATCGGGAATCCCCATCCAGTCGGTAGTGGGCTGTGAAGGTGTGGACCAAAGATCACATCACAGCTTTGCAGATTTCTTGGGTGGATGTCGAGAGCAGGTTATGGCCATGGCCCAAACGTTATGAGCCATAATATGACCCTCTAGGTTGAGGCTGGCTTTGGAATATGCCAAGGCAATGCAGTTCTCCAGCCACAAGGACAACGTGCGCTTAGAGACAACCATCCCCAGCCTGTTAGGGTGGACCGCTGGTGGGCCTTGGTATACTCTATGTAGAAGGCCAGGTCATGCTTACAGTCCAGAGTGTGCAACGCTGCCTCTCCCTAGTTGGCATGCGGCCTTGGGAAGAAAGTTGACAAGACAATCGTCTGGTTGAGATGGAATTCAGAGATCACCTTTGGCAGAAAGCACGGGTGCATCCGCAAGACCACCTGATTCTGGTGGAATCTAGTATAAGGTGGATGCGCTACCAGAGCTTGGAGTCGCTGACATGGTGGGCTGACATGACTGCCACCAAAAACAGGTCATTCCAAGTCAAGTATTTGAGGGGGCAAGCATCAAGCAGCTCAAAGGAAGCCCGTATGAGCTGCATAAGGACCACATTGAGATCTCAAGCCACTGCAGGGGGCTTGATGGGAGGCTTTGAGAAAAGCAAGTCCCGCATGAACTGAGCCACCAAAGGGTGGGCCAAGACGGGCCTGCTCCTCAGAGCCGCACTAGTAGGTACTGATCGAGCTGAGGTGAACCTGGACAGAATTAGATTTCAGGCCCGATTCAGAGGTGCAGGAAGTATTCCAGCAAATGATCCACCATGCAGAAGAAGGGGTTCAGCACCTACACATGCACCAAGTGGCAAACCTCCACCACTTCAACACATAAGCCCGACAAGTCTTTGTGCAATGCCAAGGAGGACATCCGTGATGTCCAAAATTGAGCTTCGAGAGGTCTTCTCATTCAGCATCCAGCCATGAGGGCCAAGGAGCAGATGCTGGGGGGCAGCAGGATCCCATTGTCCTGGGAGAGGAAATCTGGGGTGGAGCCAAGGCAGAGAGGCTCCCTCTGAGAGAGCTGAACCAGCAAGGGGAACCACAGTTGCCGGGGCCAGTATAGGGCAATGAGGATCATGGTGCCCTTGTCAGCCTGAAGTTTCAGCAGAGTTTTCGCTATAAGCAGGATCAGGGGAAAAGCATAGAGCATACCCACACCTCAGTGAAGGAGAAAAGCATCCAAGGCCAGCCGGTCGCTGGACGCTTGCTGGAGCAGAACCAGTTCACAATGGGCATTCTGCAGCATGGCAAAGAGGTAGATTGTGGAGGTACCCCACTTCTTGAAGATCCGTTCCACTATCCCCTCCATGAAGGGTCCACTCATGCAGCTGGAGGACTCTGCTCAGCTGATCTGCTACAATGTTGAACTGAGCCAGGGCAAACTGTACCAGCCAGATCACCCTGTTTGCTCACGTAGATCACCACCACCTGGTTGTTCATCTGGATCAGGACTACCTGATTCACAAGGTTTGTCTTGAAGGCAAACCTGAGCTTGGACACGTCAGTTGTCAGTGTCCACGAGGGGGCTCAACTTGGAATGGGAAGCCCTGAAGCAGGTTCAGCTGTTCTACAACCACCAGCCAAGGGACTGCACCAGGGGAGTGGTAACCACAGCCTTGTCCCGGAGGCGGCCTGTGGCCTGCTTCCTTTGTGTGCAAAGGATCCATTGCTCTTCTCACATGGAGAGGTGGGCCAAGGAAGTAACATGTATGGTGGAGGCCATGTGGCTGAGCACCTTTAACATTCCCCAGGCCACAGTGTGGCACCACCACTACTGCACGCTGCCAACATCCGTCAGTCACTGCATGCGGCCCAATGGTAGAAATGCCCAGGTGGTATCGAGAAAGGCTCCAATGAACTCCAGCCACTGCATGGGCTGGAGGTAGGACTTTGGCTACTTGATGATGATCCCCAGCCACTCGAGGACCTGAATGTTGAGGTGAGTGGACTGCCGGTCAGCATCCAGAATGGAACCTTTCATGAGCCAATTGTCCAGATAGGGGAAGACAAAGACATCCATGGTCAGAAGGTAGGTGGCTACTACCGCGAGGTACTTGGAGAAGACCCGAGATACTGAAGCAAGCCCAAAAGGGATGTCTGGTACTCATAGTGCTGGTTTCCCAGCACAAACCTGAGGTATTTTCTGTGACTTGGATGGATTGGGATGTATGTGTGCACATCCTAGAGATCCAAGGAGCATAGCCAGTTGCCCTTTAGAAGGTAAGAGAGCAGCGTCCCCAGCAACGAGACCATCTTAAACTGCTTGCACACAAGAAACCGGTTGAAGTTTCAGAGGTCCAGAATGAGTTGAAATCCTCCTGTCTTTTTGGGGACCAGGAAGTCCCTGGAGTAAAACCTCTTTCTGACCAGAGCTGGTGAAACCAGATTTATGGTGAGGTTGGTCAACAGAGAGTAGACCTCCTCCCACAACAGGCTTCAGTGCAGCAGGTCCATGGAGTACTCCCCTTGAATGAAGGGAGGTGGCAACTTGGTGAAGTGCAGCCGGTAGCCCTGCTGGTCTAGCTGCAGCATCCAGGTGTCCGAGGTGATAAAGGGCCATCTGTGGGCAAAATGGATGAGCAGCTCCTCTACTTGAGAGGAAACTCTGGCAGGTATGGTATAGTTGCTTTGCTCTTGAGGAACCAGTCAAAAGACCACCCCGGCTTGGGCTGCAGGGCTGGCTAGGCCTTCTGAGGCTTCTCCTGACTCTGCAGAGGGTGGCTTGTGATTTAGGCTGGGCACTCTGGGGTGCCAGATAGTTCCGGTGCGGGCATGGGTAGAAGGCCGCCTTACACCCTGGTACATTTTATGTGACTGGTCCACAGGTTTTCTCAAGAGCCTGGAGAGTGTCATGTGCTCCTTCTTGAGTTCACCCGCTTTCTTATCAACTGGCCTCTCAAAAACGTTGGCCAGCTTATCCTGAACCCATTGCTCCAGGTCAGAGGACTGGAGCCAGGCCAGCTGTTGGGCACAGATGCCCACTGCTGCCAATCTGCAGGTGGACATGAAGGCATCGTACATGGCTCACATGACATACTTTAAACAAACTTTGCTGTGGATGGATCAGAAGGAAGATCAGGAAATCTGTCCAAGATGGCTGAGCCCTCCTTGGTTTCCCAGTCCTCAGATTCAGACTCCAGTCCTCAGATTCAGACTCCAGAAAGGAAATCAAAGTAGCGGCAGGTTTCCTCGTGCCTGCTACTCTAGTCATGCAGAGAGGGGAGGAGGTATTGGGACCCATGGCATCCTGAACGAGAGCAGGGTGTCCCAGAACATCAGAACCTGATATGCTCAACAGGAAGAACGCTGTGGGAACCAGTGTCGATTCTGATCTCCTGCCTAATGCATCTGCAGCGCATAGGTCTCCAGGATGGGCTGGATGGAGTGCGGTGATGCTGAAGTCATTGCTGAGTCTGCATGCCACAAGGCTAAGACTGCCACCATGTGAGACTCTAGGGCCCTCAAGCAGTCCTTCAGTACCACCTCCTCAGAGGGGACTGGGGCCAGAATTGCAACTTTGGCTACCAGTGCGGATACCACTGACAGGAACTCCATGATGACAGGCTCATCAGAAGATATTCAGCTGCCCTCCAGGGCATGGTGGGCCACTTCTGGCTATCGCTGTCCACATCATGCTGCGGAGGGCTGCAGTGCCGATGCACCTTGGGTTTGACTTGGTTCTTGGGCACCCCTTTTGACAATGATGGGATCGGTGTCAAGTCCTTCCTCAATTCCAGTCGGGTATCGACAGAGGTTCTCCACTCAGTATCTCGGCCCCTCAGCGGAACTCTACAACAGCGTTGCCAATGCATGCACGCATGCGCAGTGCAGCTCCTAAAAGCTTCCAATGGAAGCTGGGGAGCGTTCCGTGTGAGCTCCGTTGGTGACATCACCCATATGTGAGGACTTGTCCTGCTTGTCCACGGAGAATGTGCTGATGGCTCTGAGTTTGTGTGTCCATCAGGATCTATTGTTTGGTTTGACTACTGCTGCTCTTTGCTGCACCTCAGAAACTGCTGTCCTAGGAGACTAATATTGTCTAATTGAAAGACTGGCTCTGGGTTGGAGGGAGAGAAACAGGCTGGTGAAGGAGAAAAGATAGAAGAGTTAGTGGGGAAAGGCTTGGTGCTGAGGCAAAGAAGTCTGGGAAAAATTGTGGAGGGGACCTCAACTTTTCAAAAGGGATACACACAACCGAAAACATTGGAAACCTCTGTCTAGAATTTAGCAGCTAAGATTTAATGCTAAAAAATACAGGGACTTGCCTTTGGGCTGCAGAAACTCAAGGGAGCGTCGCAGTATAGGGGATGAAGTACTTCTATCTATAAAAGAAGAATGGGGACCTGGGGGTGATTGTATCTAATGATCTTAAGGTAGCCAAACAGGTAGAAGAGGTGATAACAAAATCCAGAAGGATGCTTGGGTACATTGGGAGAGATATGGCCAGCAGGAAAGTGGAGCTGATAGTGCCTCGGTATACGGTAAGTCTCTGGCGAGACCTCATGTAGTTGTCTTGGTTGAGTGGCATGGATGGGCCATGTGGTCTTTATCTGACATTATTCTCCATGTTTCTATAGGAGCTAATGACTTGCATCAAGGACTGCATGATTCATAAAACTTACAGAGCAACATTTAATCATAAAATCAAGTGCAGGAGACACCATTTTGGTTGAAGGGGCCAAGCTCCTCCAACTCTGCCCCCTAACTCTTACTATGAATTCTCACTTTCCATTTACATATGGAGGGTAACAGGCCATGTAGTCGCCTACTTTGAGGCTCTTTTATAAAGACACATAGGCATCTGCTTGAAAAAACACTAGGGGCAAGGTGGCAGAAACAGCACAGGGACTGCAGCTGTAGACATTTACAGTAGCTAAGGAGAAGGCATAAGTGTTCAAGTGTAAAGTACACATGTAGACGCATGCTTTATAAACACATGAACTCAAGACTTCACCCATACTCTGCCCCTTTACACGTCTACATGTGGGTTGCATAAAACCTTCCCAACACTGCACATGCTTCCATGGGTGTAACCCTCAGGCTAATTTTATAAAAGGCCTTTTACGGGCATAAAAATTCTTTACACATAAAAGCAATTCTTTATAAAATGATCTCTTAATGTCATTTTTATATACTTCTTCGCATAATAAACCATATACAAGTCAATTTTCAATGGTGGCAGTAATCATGTTTTGTTTTTTTTTAAATGCCAGCCATGGCATTTAAAAAAAATTACATATATTCAGCAATGTTATATGGATAGGTGGCAGCCCTGAATACATACATATATAATGTGCTCACCCTGGAGTGGAGTAGTAGCCTAGTGGTTAGAGCAACCACCCAATACCCAAGAATGCCAGTGGGCAAGTCACTTTACCCTCCATTGCCTTGGAAGAAAACACCTGGCAATCTACTTCCAGGCATACCTTGCCAAGAAAGCCCAGGGGCTGCTGGGTCGCCAGGAGTCCGAACTGTCTCAGCCCCAAACTTCCGGTTTGTATAAAGCAGAGGTCTGCGGCGGAGGGAGTGCTGAACTGGCAGACTGTACAGAATGAAACCGCAGCGCAGCCCCGGAAACGGAGGGTAAATGCTGAGTTGCAGTTTCAGGGGCAACTGACACTGCTATTAGCCTTGGAGAGGGACACCAGCGGTGACCTCCAGAGGGCTGGTGCTCTACGTGACCGCCTAGTTGGTCTAGTGGTAGCGTCGGCCCTGTCTGTAAGCCTAAATTAAACTACTTAGCTATACAGAGAACAGTTGAATATTGTTGCTATATGCATTGCTAGTCGTTCTGCAGTCAGCCATTCTGCCCTAACCTCATCCTGGTACTATCCGGATATTGCCACAGCAATTAGGGGGATTTTCATCAGCACTGTACTGATAATGCTGCAGAAAACCCGTGGATAGGAGACTTGTATGGATAGGGGCAGTCAAACAATTCCTTTTTCAATACGACCCAACAGAATACAAGTAGGGCTTCTCTTCTTAGGTTTAGAGGAAACAGAAGACAGACAAAATTCAGGCACAGGATTCCCCTTCATGGCCATCACTACCTTTTTCCCAGGAGAGGTGTCATCTGGAACAGGTTCCTCTAGGCAGGTACTCCCATCCAACTAGGGAGAGGAACAGGCAGCAGTCCCTAGGGCATGTGGAAAGAGTGACTCGCAGTTTCCTGGGAAACCAAAGTAGGTGTGGCAAGGGAGTTCCTAGGGAGCACATAACTTACAGTCTAAGGCCGAGGAAGCCAGAAGGAGAGAGGAAGACGGTTACTTGAAAGCTTTCCCTTCCATAGCCAACCTGCCCTGGAGGAACCAGATGGAAATAGAAATTTCAGGGCAGGCACCTTAATTTAAACTGATGGAAAATGCTAGGGAAGTTGTGGAAGCAGGTATAGTTGCTGTGGTTTGGGTACCTCCCCACCACCTTGTTCTTTCTCTTTTACTCAGTGAAGAGGGAAGTGATTTTTGGGATAGAAGTGAAACATGGTTTTAAAGTTAGTTTTATCTTCTCAATCCTGACAATGAACTGTTAAGTAAGGACTCCACACTTGTTTAGGGAAATCCAAGGAAGTTTGTTCTGGAGATTTTTAAGCCAGAGCCCCAGCTCAGAGACTGCTAAGGTGTGTGAAGGGCTGCCATGGCAGCCGTGGACTATCTGGATTTAGTGAAACTTTTTTTAAATTAAGGATTATGCATAACAGAGCAGCTCCCAATACCTTCAGCAATCCCTTGCCTCTCTCCCTCTCCTTCCCCACCCGTTTGCTCCATTAGGTACCTATAACATTCAGTATAGAACTTCTGCAAGAGGAAGTCAAAGTCATTACAAATGAATGCCAAATGGCTAATTTTTTTTTCTTTATGCTGCTAAACTGCACCATAAGGTGTTCCATCTGCAACAATGCATGTATTTGCATTCCCCACTGTACAAATGTTGAGGCATTAAGGCCCACCCATAGAATCAATATACAATGTTTAACTGCTAAACATGCTTTCCTTACAAACAAAACATCATTAATACAACTCAAAGGAAGTTGGTTGTGCATTCTAACAAACGTATGTCAGCCATGGGCTGGATCTTCAGGATTTGAATGCGGCCCAGGGACATTTAAAGAGACCTTTTCTCTTTCTTCTAATACTGGGTGTGCTATGCCAGGACAGTTTATCCCTGGCAAGAGTTTGAAGCAGAGCTGAAATGAAAGGACGCACAGCAGCTGAACCTAATTAGGGAGCTGCAAACCGTGAAAGCTTCATTAAAGAAATATATGTGGGGCAGTTTTATTTTTCCCCTTGTTTTGCCATTTGTGAGAAAGCAATTGCGCTCGATAACAGTTAGTGGACCAGGAAACCATGCGAGACTTGTGCTATCCTGCTCGGGATGTCTGGTTATGTTTTCAGAGACATGTGACCAATTTTCTTCTTTCAGCAGTGAAGTGACTGAACTCAAGGACAATGTATCCAGATTAGGACCATAGGGAACTTGTCTGCGGGCCCAGGAATCCAGTGGATATTCATTCTCGGGTTTTATTTTTGTTTTGTTTTTTTAATAAAATAAGCACAGCATTAATTCCTTTCAACTGTGTCCAGGACCTGGTGTTCTGTGCCTTTGAAACGGATAAGTGTGAGGCCAGCGTGGAAGTGTGTGTGTGTCCTTGACGATGTTCCTTTCTCTTGTGAATTCTGCAAGTACACCACACCACACCAGAACGACAGTGTTATAAATTGTGAGCCCAATATTCAGGAAACTGAATATTTAAACTGTGGCGGTCAGATGTGGTGTTAATATATCATCGAGATATTGTGTGTCAGTATTTGGATAGCGGTTGGTGCCGAATATCTGGATACCCTAATTATAGGGCCAGCCCCAGAGTTGGTTCAAAGTGTTGACCCCCTAGGCAAACCTTAGGCCTTATGCCTCCCCTGGCTGTCAGAATCTATTGTTTAGCTTTGAATGCCCCGTTTTCTTGCTGCCCCCCAGAAACTGCTGCCCTAGGTGACTGCCTAGATTGCCTAGTGGCTGGGCCGGCCCTGTCTATCCAGATTGCAAAAAAGCTATCCTAAGTGCTGTCGGTGTCTTTGTACATACTGGTGCCAATTTTCCTCCTGTGTCTGCACCTTTCTTGGTGTCTTGGGTTTTCATTCCACTGTTGCTAGTGCAGGGCGAGGTGCAAGGGTATGAGATTCCCTAGGTGAACCTCATCCCTTGCACCCCCGTACTCTCACTCCTACCCCCTCCCCGGCCCCTACTGCTGTTGCCTCTCTCCAGGACCTGCAGTGTGACAATGGTCTCAGACAGCCCTGCAGTGATTACCTTAAACCTCCAGCCTGCAAGGCTGTTTGGCTTCCACGCCCTCTGAAGCCTGATGCAGGCTTCCTTTTGCATGGGGGTCTGATGAAACTTGACTACTGAGCACTACTTAGAGGAGCTTCTGTTGCTGGGAAGGATTCGGCAGTTGAGTCTGTTAGTTATAGCAGCCCTTCGTGATCTGTTTGTAGTGAGTTTCTGAAGGAGGGATTGGAGGTGGGTGGTAGGGTGGGAGTAGGGTTACCAACTTTTTCACCGAGAAAAACCCGACACCTGTGGCTCGCCATGCTCCACCCATTCTCCGCCCCTAGTCCCACCCCTGCCCCGCCCCCAGCCCCACCCACAAAAATTACCGAGGATACGTGTAGGCTAACTTCCTTGGTCAGATAATAATTAAACTGGGAACCCCAAAATCCAAACATGAAATGTACAACACTGGAGAAATAAAACTATAAAGTAATTTCCTCTTGCACTAAACAAAAACGCAAAGATGTTATCAATACACACTTCCCAGACCAAACATATTCCAGCTAATAAATTCAAAATAAAAAGTATTTTTCTACCTTCTGTTTGGGCGTTTTATTTTTCAGTTGCAATTGCTCCAGTCACTTTCTTCTGGTTTCTTCGTGTCTTCTGCAAGCTATCCATTTGTCCTTTCTTCTCTTTTAGATGTTTTACATTCTCTCTCTATTTCTGCTTTAACATACTGATTGTTTCCCTTTTGCTCTTTCCCCCAATTCTTTCCTTATTCCTTTATCATCCATTTAAATTTCACCCTTCCATTCTCAAGCCCCTCACTCTCCCAATACCCAGCCCATCATAGACTTTTCTTCCACACAAAATATTTTTTCCCCTCTCCACTCATTCCCCATCTATTCTAGTCCTCCCCCAAAATCAGTTCCCTTATAGTTCTAGACCCACCCAGCATCCACTCCCTTCTAGTCCCATTCTCCCATGCCCCACATCAACCCATTTCCAGTCCTATTCCAGCTCTTCATAAGCCCATTTCCAGTGCTAGCCTTCACATCACAGGCCATTTCCAGTCCTAGCCCCCCCCCCATCACAGCCCATTTCCAGTCCAAGTCCCCCATCACAGCCTATTTACAGTCCTAGGCCCCCCCCATCACATCCCATTTGCAGTCCGAGTCCCCCCGCACCATCACAGCCCATTTGCAGTCCTACCCCCCCACCATCACAGTCCATTTGCAGTCCTAGCCCCCCTAATCACAGCCTATTTCCAGTCCAAGTTCCCCCTCCCTCCACCATAGCCCATTTCCAGTCCAAGTCCCCCCCCCCTAGCCCTTTTGCAGTCCAGGTCCCCCTCCCCATCACAACCCATTTCCAGTCCATGTCTCCCCCCCCACATAGCCCTTTTACAGTCCAGATCCCCCTCCCCATCACAGCCCATTTCTTTCCAGTCCAATGCCCCCCCATAGCCCTTTTCCAGTCCAGGTCCCCCCCTCCCTTCACAAACCATTTCCAGTCCAAGTCCCCCTAATCACAGCCTATTTCCAGTCCAAGTTCCCCCTCCCTTCACCATAGCCCATTTCCAGTCCAAGTTCCCCCCCCCCATAGCCCTTTTTCCAGTCCACCTCCCCCTCCCCATCACAACCCTTTCCCAGTCCATGTCCCCCCCCCTAGCCCTTTTCCAGTCCAGGTCCCTCTCCCCATCAAAACCCATTTCCAGTCCATGTCCCCCCCCCCACATAGCCCTTTTACAGTCCAGGTCCCCTCCCATCACAGCCCATTTCTTTCCAGTCCAAGTCCCCCCCCCCCCATAGCCCTTTTCCGGTCCAGGTCCCCCCCCCCCCATCACAACCCATTTCCAGTCAAATTCCCCCCTCCTAGCCCTTTTCCAGTCCAGGCCCCCTCCCCCCATCACAGCCCAGGCAGTCCTTGGCCTCCCCCCCAAAACCGCGGCTGTCTGAGGCTTTAGAGGGAGCTGGGGAAGCCCGCGCGAGGCCCCGGCTCCCTCTGAACAGCTGCCAGCGTGAAGAGCCTTTTCCTTCACGCTGGCGGCTGTTCCTGTGAAGCCGTGAATGCTGGGAAAGGTTAAAGGGCATTGCCTTTAACCTTTCCCACCAATCGCGGCTTCACAGGAACAGCCGCCAGCATGAAGGTAAAGGCTCTTCACGCTGGCGGCTGTTCAGAGGGAGCCGGGGCCTCGCGCGGGCTTCCCCGGCTCCCTCTGAAGCCCTCCGGGTTGGGAGAAAAGCCGGTTTTGCCTCTGCGCCGGCAGCCGGCCTGGCCATGGAAAAACCGGCCAGGCCGGCTGAAAACCGGCCAGTTGGCAACCCTAGGTGGGAGTATAGTGCTTTGTGTGTAAGGAGTGTCGTGAAGTGCAAGGTTCAGAACCGATGGAAACAGAGGTTTCTGTGGAAAATGAAACCAAAGCTGTCAGTGCTGAGTCAAGCATGGAGGGTTGGCATGGAAACCATAAACAAACCTCGTCACAGAGGGCTAGGGAACGCCCATCCCCTGAGCTAGCTCCTACCTCATCAGGGAACTGTGAACACCTGGGGGGAGGTGTGGCTCAATACAACGGGGGAAGGAAGCTAGATAAAAACCCTCTAGTAAAAAGAAGAGGGGAGACAGAGACGGAGACAGACACAGACACGGGAAAAGATACGAGCAGAGACAAGGGGAGAGTCTCAGATGGAAGCTCAGTCTCCGACACGGAGAGAGACACAGCAAGCGTGGGAAAAGGTAAAAGAAATCCCAATCCTAGTTGGAGATACTCTTCAAAGGACAAGAGCTGTGTAGGACATTCAGGTCCAGGACACAGGGAGCAGTGCTTAAACATAGGAGGCACAGAGGATTTCTATTGCTCAGGAAGCAAGGACATTTATGCTGAAAAGCAGAAAAGACAGCCACGCTGGGTTCACAAAAGGCAGACTCCAGGTAAAGTCAATTTCCCTGATTATAAATATATATCAGAAGGGGGAGAGGAGTTTTGTTTTCCGTGTGGTAGCCAAGGGAGAATCCTGAGAGGAAGTAGTGTTAAAAGCAAAGGAAGAATTCCATGTTATAAAGCTGAAGAGGGAAACGTATTACCCTTTAACTACAGAGAGCTGTTTGCACCTGAGAGCAAGCATTTAGACTCACCAAGCAGGTTGGGGGAAGGAAACCCTGTGAGTGAAAGAGAACAGTTTGCCTGGCAAAGAGAAGAACCTGTTCTAAAAGGTTTCCAGGAAGAAACTGACTGTATGCACTGGGACCCATATCAACCTCCTGAGTCAGAATATATGATGGACTGTTCTTATATGGTGGCGGATAATGTGCAGTCTCTGTGCTGAATATATTGGTTTTTACTAAGGAGAAAGAAACAGCCAAAAGAAACATTTTGGAAGGAACTGTTTATTGTTTTGGTTTTGTATAACAGCTGAAAGTAAGCAATATTTTTGTTATCACTGGAAGTATAATTTCGTTGTAAATAGTCCTTATTCTTGGTCTTCAACATCTAACCCCGGGAGGGGAAATAAATCCTAATTTCCTTAAACCACTCGTGCACAACGTGTACTCATTTTCATGGTTGGTGGACTACATTACCCAGGAGGCCTTTCTACACCTCCATTTTAAGTTTTACCACCCAAGAAACACAACTACCCACTTGCCCTACCTATGCTAATTACCTCTGGGAGGGTGAGTGGTGACAGGAGCAATGATTTATATTTGATTCTTTTGTGAAGGGGCAGCCAGTGGAGTTGTTTTAGAATGGGGGTAATGTGGTCATGTTAGGCAGCTCCCTGGATTGTATGTGCTGCAGTGTGTAGAGCAGTTTGGAGGGTGGCTTGTGGCAGGCCCTGGTAGATACTGTTTCAATGGTCTGCATGAGGGAGAGGGAGAGCTTGAAGTACTGATTAGAAGTCTGCCGGTTCAAGGAGGGGACGGAGCTGTTGTAGGGTCTTCGTTTTGAAGTAGATTTTTTATTTAGTGGTTTTCCCTCCACCCCCCAGGCATAATCTAACATTTCTAGGCTCTTAAACCCATGAAAAGGTAAGAGGTCGTCAAATTCACTTTCAGGTTTGGCTGGTTATCCTCATCAGGAATAGATTAAGGTCCTGAAATTAATCTTGAGGTGAACAAAGTCCCTTAAACCTATTAGGCATAATTGTACTGGTAGGGGTATCCCTAACAACTTTAATTAAACAAACAACAAACATCTAAACAAATTCTTAAAACTAAGATGCAGACAGCAGTCCAACAGCGAGATTGGGCTCTCCAGTCTTTTGCACTGAGTGTCACATGTACGATTTTCTCCCAGTTGGTGAAAGGTCTTACATGTGCACTAAGTGCAAGGAGCTCCTTGCTCTTAGGGAACAAGTCCAATCTCTGGAGGATAGAGTAGAAGGCTTGGAGGAGCTAAGGAAGACAGAGGTATATAGATGAGACTTACAGGAATGTAGTACTGAAGTCCCACCTCCAGTCTGGCAGTCTTTCTGTTGCCATGGAAGAGAGAGGTCACGTGAAAGGAGAACATCACCTTGGTGTGGTAGGAAGTGATCCCGTAGTTAGGACCCGTCCTCCAAGTGATGTAAAACCCTCTCGCACCAAGGATGTGTCTCCAGGGCCATGTGCCCATGATGGAAGGGTTAGGATGGCCATTACAGTTGGTGATTCAATCATTAGGCATATAGATAGTTGGGTGGCTGGTGGATGTGAGGATCATGCTTGGTAACATGTCTGCCTGGTGCAAAGATAGCAGACCTCACGTGCCACCTAGACAAGGTTTTAGATAGTGCTAGGGAGAAGCCTGCAGTCTTGGTACATGTTGGTACCAATGATATAGGAAAGTATAGGAGGGAGGTTCTGGAGGCCCAATTTAGGCTTTTAGGTAGGAACTTGAAATCCAGAACTTTCAGGGTAGCATTCTCAGAAATGCTTCCCGTTCATGTACAGGACCCATAAGGCAAGCAGAGCTCTGGAGACTCAATGTGTGAGTGAGACGATGGTGCAAGGTAGAGGATTTTGGATTTGTTAAGAGCTGGGCAACACTCTGGGGAAAGGGGGGGCGTCTTTTCTGAAAGGATGAGCTCTGCCTTAACCAAGGTGGAACCAGGATGCTGGCATTAACCTTTAAAAAGAAGATAGGGGAAAACCGACAGTCAACCAAAAGCACATGGCTCAGAAGGATGTATCCTTGATGGATGCTACCAAAAGAGGGAAGTTGGAACCTCTGTACTGGGATGCCCTAATAAAAATTAAAATAACTCAGATACCTTTAAGTACAGAGCAGATAGAGCAGAAGGATTCCAAATTACCCGTCAACTGATAATCATATTGTTAATACAAACATAATACAATCTCTAAAATGCCTATATGCAAATGCTAGAAGTAAAAAAAAATAAGATGGGAGAGTTAGAATATATAGCACTAAATGAAAGGTTAGATATAATCCCAAGCCAATCCCAATAATACAAAGAATAATGAAATCTGATCCCACTCCCGCACATATTAAAATAAGTTACAATAGAAAAGTAAATTATTATAGATTAGTACATATAAACCCCACGTTATTACCTCAAACTAAAACTCAACTCAATACAATAAATCTAAACTCACTAACATGTATTCTAATAAATGCAAGATCAATGAAAAACAAACTCCCTATATTCACAGACATACTAAATGACCTAAAACCAGACATTCTATGTGTAATGGAAACTTGGCTAGCAGACACTGACCTTGTCTACTTGAACCAATTAAAAAACAATAATTACGATATCTCTCACACCCACAGACACCATAAAAAAGGAGGAGGAGTACTCATTATGACAAAAAAATTACTAAAAGCAAAACCACAATCATCTGTCCTCCCTAACAATATTGACGTCCTCATCATAAAAATTGATCACCTTAGATTATGCTTAATATACAGATCACCTGATCAAAAACCAGATAACATGGATGCTCTAATTGAATTCCTTAGCTCATCCACTGAACGTAACCCAATAATAATGCTTGGTGACTTTAGCCTTCCATCCCTACACCCCACACACTCAGCCTTCTTCCTAGAATCAATCTCAGATATGGACTTCCACCAAATTATCAACACAAAAACTCATAACAAAGGAGGAACACTTGATCTTGTCTTCCTTCCTGAAGTACTCCACAAATTCTATAACACAGCATCACTGGAGTGCATACCAGTCCCTTGGTCTGAACATCATCTTATAAAACTTAGTCTCAACTACCCTAAATCTAGTAATACGAATAAACCTCTACAGACCCCAACCTCCAAATTTAAGAGATTCATTGAAGAAGAATTCCTTTACCAAACAATCCCTCATCTCTCTCTTTCACCAACTAATCTTGACGAAGCTGTAGCAAACTGGCATAGAACTATCAATAACGCAGCTACATATAATTTAACAGCGAAACAAATAATCAATAGGAACAACCGATCTAGAAATGGTAATGCCCCATGGTTTAGCAATGACTTAAAACTAATGAAAAGAGAGCTGAGGAAAATTGAATTATGCTGGCGCAGATCTAAATCTACAACACACTATGAGACCTATAATGACTACACCTAAAAAGTATAAAGAAGCAACAGATAAAGCAAAGAAAAACTACCATGCAGCTATTTTAACTAATTCAATAAATAGACCAAGAGAACTATTTAACATTGTTCAAGATCTAACGAAAAACACATATAACTCTAGCAATGACATTACGGATATATCTGCCCAGTCTTTAGCTAATCACTATATGAACAAATCAAAACAGCAGTCTTTCTCACCAAAACCACCCAATAAGCCATGCCAAGATCATACAAATGATTGGTCAGATTTCCATCCTATTACCAAAGATACACTCAAGAATATTATATCAAACCTTAATACTACAACTTCTTACCTAGACCCATGTCCAGTAATCTGGATAAAGAAAACACTATCTATTTTTTCCTCCTTCATCCTTCCCAAAATAAATCTCTCACTACAACAAGGATATTTACCACCTTCTCTAAAACATGCACAAATCCGCCCAATACTTAAAAACGGCACCCTTGACAAAACATCACCGAACTCCTATAGACCAATATCAAGTATACCCTTCATGGCTAAACTAATAGAAAAGGTTGTCCAAATTCAAACTCAGAAATACATGGATACCTCAGCCCCCCTAGATGAACAACAATATGGATTTTGCCCTTGCCATGGAGTGGAAACGCTTCTAGCGGTTCTACTTGACACTCTTGTAAGAGGAACTGATAACGCTAAACAAGCGTTCATTCTCCTATTCATTGATATCTCTGCTGCATTTGATAGCGTACATCACACCCTAATACTCAATAGACTCACTCAAATAGGAATTAATTCAACAGCATACAAATGGTTTGCTTCGTACCTAACCAATAGAACTCAAACAGTAAGAATTAGTACCCAAACATCAAAAACATACAACCAGGATATCGGTCTCCCACAGGGATCGGCCCTCTCAGCCCTCCTTTTTAATATTTATATTCAACCGGTTTGCAACATCTTTAAAAAATTCAATGTCCACTATCATATATATGCGGACGATATAATGATGTACATTCCATTCACGATCCCTATCCTACCAATGCAACATTTAAACGAGTGCTTCAATGAAATAACAACATGGCTAAGAGACCACAATTTACATATCAACCACTCAAAAACAGACATATTAATTGTAACGAAAGACCATTCATACATTCCCCCACCATACATCACACTTCAAGATCAAGATATTAAAATAAAAAATGAAGTGAAGTATCTAGGTGTGATCCTTGCTACGCATCTCAGTATGGCCTCTCACATTAGAAACACTACAAAAAAAATCTTTTTCAAACTTAAAATACTAAAGCAACTACGCCCACTTGTTCATATACAAGACTTTATGAGCATAATACAGACAATCATCACACCTCATTTTGACTTTGCCAACTTAATCCTATTAGGCACATCAAAACAAAACATTAAAAGACTTCAACTGGCACAAAATGCAGCAGCTAGAATCATAATGAAGACCAAAACATTTGAACACATAACACCTATACTAGCTAATTTACACTGGCTACCAATTAAATGCAGGATAAACTATAAGACCATAATAACTACATTCAAGGCACTAAATAACATGGCTCCACCAACACTAGGCAAGCTCATCACAAAGGATTATAATAAAACCACACACAGGAAAGGTTATACAAACAAATTAATAACTCCGAAAGACTTCACAAAAGCTAAAAAGACAACCAACAAAAAGGCATTCTGCCATGCAGCACCCATCCTATGGAACTCCCTCCCTGAGGAAATCAGAGCAGTAACAGAAATTAAGGAACTCAGAAAGAAACTAAAACCACATCTTTTTACATCACACTTTGAACCTATGACATACTCCTTCTCCCATAACGAAAAAGGATAACAAATGACAAACCAGAATACTACCAAGAAAGACATATAATACAAGCAACTAAAATTATCCCAATACCCTCTACACTGGTTTCATTGTTCTTTTAGGCCTAACTAATTACAATTAGTCAACCTACCACTATGCAATTTACATAGTTTAAATACAATATATCATATATAGTTGTAATACCTCAAAACGTTGTTTCGTTATTGTACTTAGATTTTGTATATAGGTGAAATACCTCAGAACGTTGTTTGTTGTTATTGTACTTAGATTCAGCTTCATTCGAAACTAAGTATGTCTGGTTACTAAGGCTCAGGTCTTCTGTACATAGTTTTATGGATGTTCAATGTAAAAACAGATTTTTGCTCTGTCCATTAACTTGTTTATTGTAAACTGCACCTGATCCATGGGAAAGTGCAGTATATAAGTGATTGTTAAATAAATAAATAAATAAATAATAAATATATAATTGGCATCTCAGAGACCTGGTGGAAGGAGGACAACCAATGGGGGCATTGTGATACCTGGGTACAAACTATATTGCAATGATAGGATAGATCAAATTGGTGGAGGGGCTATACTGGGACTGGCTCATCCACTAGGTGGCAGACTTCTGTAGGTGGCAGGCCATGTGCTTCAGCAGCTGAGGGCAGTAGTGCAGGTCAGCATGGGATGGGGAAGAGCAGGGGGAGGGGGCAGCACAGAACGGCCAGGGCATCTGCCTAGGGCAGCAGAAACCCTTATGTTGGCCCTGGGCTGTGCTCTCTATTAGAGAGGGTTTTGAGTCACACAGGATTAAAGTTTTGCAGGAAACAAAATACACTGTAGATTCTATGGATAAAAATTCCATGTAAAAAGGGGAAGGCAATGGCAATGGGGGTGTACTACCGACCGCCTGTCCAGAATGAACAGATGGATGATGAAATGCTAAAAGAAATCAGGGAAGCTAACAGAAGTTCAAACCAGTAATGGGCGATTTCAATTACCGCAAGATCGACTGGGTCAATATCACAGCAGGACATGCTAGGGAGATAAAGTTTCTAGATTTTTATTTATTTTTTATTTATTTAGTATACATTTGTATACCGCTACTTCCAGCGATCAGCAGCGGTTTGATTACAGATGGGAAATTGTCAAATCATGACAGGAAATTTTTGAGGTATAAACACATTGATTAGACAGGAAAGCACAGCACACAGAGAACTATTTTACAGGGAACATGGGCTATGGAGGGTTAAGTGGCTTGCCCAAGACCACAAGGAGCACCTGTGGGACTAGAAACCCCAGTCCTTCCAGCCCAAGGTTGCTGTCCTCTAGTGGGATTTGAACCCCCGACCTTCCGGCCCGAAGTACCTTGCCCCAACCACTAGGCCACTCCTCCACTCCATGAGTGGAGATGAAATAAATGACTGCTTCTCGGAGCAGCTGGTTCATGAACAGACCAGAGGGGAAACTATTTTGGACCTAATTCTAAGTGGAATTCAGGATCTGGTGCAGGAGATAGCATAGTTACTCACCTGTAACAGGTGATCTCCGGGAACAGCAGGAATTTAGTCTTCACATATGGGTATCGTCGGTACTGACGGAGCCTGCGCGGGAACGCTCCCCAGCGTCCAATTAGAAAGCTTTTGGGAGCATCCCACAGCGCCTGCGTGCTGCCTTCCCACCTTTCCCAACTGCCTCTCTCCAGTTGAGTTTTAAAGCTGAGACAAAGAGAGAGAGAGGGAAAGGAAAGAAAAAAGAGATACAACTCCTAGGAGAGGTGGGTGGGTTGTGAAGACTAAATTCCTACTGTTCCCGGAGATCACCTGTTACAGGTGAGCAACTATACTATCTCCAGGAACAAGCAGGAATGTAGTCACATATGGGGACTCCCTAGCTACAGATGCCAGGGAGAAACCCCAGAGGTTGTGTGCCTGTGCGAAAGGGCTACACTTCCCCCCATGGATCTCTGGCATCCTACCGGGAAAGGTGGGTAGGAGTTGATTAAGTATGGAACAGGTGCTGTAGAACAGCCTGACCAAACAAGGCATCCCGGCGGGAGTCCTTGTCTAAGCAGTAATGGGCTGTGAAGGTATGAACCGAGGCCCAAGTAGCTGCTCGACAGATGTCGTCAATAGACACAGAGTGTAAATGAGACATTGAGGCTGCCATAGCTTTCACATTGTGAGCTGTGACATGGCCTTCCAGAGAAAGGTTCTTACTCTGATAGGCAAAAGAAATACACTATGCAATCCAGTTGGATAATGTTCTCTTGGAGACTGGGAGTCCCAAATGAGAAGGATCAAAAGCAACAAAGAGCTGGTAAGATTTTCTATGTTGCTGTGTCCTTTGTAAGTAAAAGGCAAGTGCTCTTTTACAGTCCAAAGTATGAAGATTCCTTTCTGCATTTGAAGCATGAGGCCTTGGAAAAAATACAGGCAGGTAAACCACCTGGTTTAAATGAAAAGGTGAAACCACCTTTGGCATAAAGTGTGAATGAGTCCTAAGGACTACCTTATCATGATGGAACCTCGTGTAAGGAGGATCAGCAACTAATGCTTGCAATTCACTGATGCGACGTGCTGATGTGATTGCAATGAGAAAGACAACTTTCCAGGAAAGGAATTTCAAGGAGGTAGTAGCTAAAGGTTCAAAGGGCGGCTTCATGAGCTGCCTGAGAACCAAATTCAAGTCCCATGCCACTGGAGGTGGCCTAATGGGAGGCTTAGTTAGAAGAAGGCCTCTTATAAATCTCGCTATGAGAGGATGAGAGGAAAAAGGGTGACCATTTAGAGGCTTTAAAGAAGCTGAAATAGCACTTAAATGGACTCTTACTGAGTTAGTTTTAAGTCCTGCATTAGATAAATGAAGAAGATATTCCAGTAATGATTCCAGAGGTATCGCAGAGGGGTGAAGACCCTTTTGCGAACACCATATGGAAAACCTTTTCCATTTGAAAGCATAAGAACATCTTGTGGAAGGTTTCCTTGGAGCACAAAGGACATCCCTTACTTGTTGAGAAAGGTTAAGACCATGAAGGTCTAGGCTCTCAGCAACCAGGCCTTGAGATGCAGGGAGTGGGGATTGGGATGCCACAACATCCCATCCTCTTGAGACAGGAGATCTGGAGCAGATCCTAACTCCAGAGATGGGGCTTGAGAGAGATGTAGAAGCAGAGGGTACCACACCTGCCATGGCCAATGTGGAGCTATGAGAATCATGTGGCCCTTGTCTCTCTGAAGCTTGAATAGGGTCTTGGGAATTAGGGGAATGGGTGGAAAGGCATATAGGAAGTCCTGACCCCAATGGAGGAGGAAAGCATCCCTGGCCTGAGATCCCTGAGCCGGAATTCTGGAACAGAACTGGGGAAGTTTGGCATTCAACGGACTTGCAAAGAGGTCTATGTCCGGAGTTCCCCAAATTTGAAAACCTTTTGCTACCTGGTCTGCATGGAGAGACCATTCGTGTGGAAGCAGAACTCGACTGAGTCTGTCTGCCCAAGAGTTTTGAATGCCTGGCAGATACACCGCAAGGAGATGAATCTGATGCTCTCTGGCGAGGGCCCATAGTCGCAAAGCTTCGTTGCAAAGCGACAGAGAGCCTGTTCCCCCCTGCTTGTTCAGATAGAACATAGCTACTTGATTGTCTGTCTGAATTAGGACTGTCTTGTAGCTGAGCTGGGTATGGAACACTCGAAGAGCAAGGGACTGTCTTGTAGCTGAGCTGGGTATGGAACACTCGAAGAGCAAGGAAGATTGCTCTGAGTTCTAGGAGATTGATATGTAAGTAGGTCTCCTGTGGAGACCAGGTGCCTTGGGTAGAGAGATCTTGCAGGTGAGCTCCCCAACCCACCTGCGAGGCGTCTGTTGTTAGAGTGACCTGGGGTAGGGGTTGCTGGAAAGGGGACCCCACCAACAGGTTTTGGGTTGATTGTCACCATTATAGGGACAAAATAAGGCGACTTGTGTTTGCTATTTTGTCTGATAGGCAGCCTGATGCTTGAGTCCACTGAGTGGATAGAGTCCATTGGGCTGCTCTCATATGGAGGCGAGCATAGGGAACTACATGCACGGTAGATGCCATGTGGCCTAGTAGTTGTAACATTTCCCGAGCAGTAAGATGAGTTTTTAACACTGCCTGGGATGCTAGCTTCACAATGCGAAGGCAGCGAGCCTGTGGAAGATAGGCCTTTGCTTTTCTGGTATCCAGCAGAGCTCCTATAAACTCTAGGGATTGAGTAGGAGTTAGGCTGGATTTTGGGATGTTTATGACCAGGCCCAAATACTGGAGGATACACATTGTGCAAGCTAGGGAAATTCTGGCCTCTGACTCTGATGGGGCTCGAATGAGCCAGTCGTCTAAGTAGGGGAAGACGAATATTCCTAGAGTGCAGAGAAATGCTGCCACTACAGCCATGCATTTCGTGAACACCCTTGGTGCTGAGGCCAGGCCAAAAGGAAGCACCCTGTATTGGTAGTGCTGTCCTTGAAAAAGAAACAAAGGAATCTTCGGTGAGTTGGATGGATGAGAACATGAGTGTACGCATCCTTGAGATCTAGAGAACAAAGCCAATCCTGACTCTGAAGGTATGGCAGCAGAGTTCCTAGAGAAATCATCTTGAATTTCTCTTTGAACAGGAATTTGTTCAGTTCTCTGAGGTCTAAAATGGGTCTGTGTCCCCCTGTTTTCTTTGGAATAAGGAAATAAGGGGAGTAAAACCCTGTACCCTGTTGTGAAATGGGTACGTGTTCTATTGCCCCCTGGGCAAGAAGTAAATTGACCTCTTGACTCAACTGAGTGTTGAGAGACGCCTGAGAATTGAACTGTCTTACCACTGTAGGAGGGGGCATGTTGAAGAAATGAAGCTTGTACCCCTCCCTTACAATGGAAAGAGTCCATTCTTCTGCTGTTATCTGCCCCATCTGACAAAATGACAAAACCTCCTGGGATGGTGGAAGGCTCTGGCCCGTTCAGGGCCAGGAAGGCCAGGTTCACTAGATGGGAGTCAAAGCCCCTGTGGAGGCTGAGTCTGCTGGGCCGGTTGAGGCTTAACAGTCTTTGATTTCCTTTGCTTTGGGGGCTGCTGTCCCTTTCAGGTGGATTGACCTGCAGAATGCACCTGCTGGGTATAGGAGGGGTATAGGAGGGGTAAAACCTCTTCTTTTTAGAGAAGAATGGTTTCCTGTAGAATTTTCTCCATGCAGGATCAGCTGTAGCTTTGGATAGTCTATCCAAAGTGGTGTTATCAGCATCCAGCTCATTAGCTTTCTCTTGCCAATTTTTGCTAAAGAGATTTTCACCTGTACAAGGGATATTCCCCAACTTGTCCTGTACCCAGAGTTCTAAGTCAGATGCCTGGAGCCAGGCAATCCTGCGAGCCCCTATGGCAATGGCAAAGGTTCTGCTTATGCACTCAAAGCAGTCAAAAGCTGCACGATTAACAAACTTGGAAACATCCTGGGCATGTTTGACAAGTGTAAGGTAATCCTGTCTTTTATCATCAGGAAGGAGCTCATAAGCTCTAGATCTCCTGTGACCTCCTTAAGGAACATTCCCATATATAAGATGTAGGAACTAATCCTGGCAGAAAGCATAGAAGCCTGGAATGTTCGACACCCAAAGGCATCAAGAGTCCTACATTCACGTCCTGGAGGATTAGATGCATGTCTTTTTGTACTCTTGATCCTTCTCATAGCTGACTCCACCACTATGGAGTGGTGTGGCAACTGAGTCTTTTGAAATCCAGGACAAGGAGGCACTCGATACATAGTATCTAGCCTACGGGAATGAGGAGAGGTGGTAAGAGGTGTTTCCCACATTCTTAACATGAGATCATGCAAGAACTCATGAATAGGTAAAGTAGCCGCTTCCTTGGGAGCTTTAGGATATTGTAAAATCTCCAACTCCTTTGCCCTGGGCTCTGTCTCAGGAGCCACTGTGATGGAAAGACCTCTAGCCACCTCCCTGATGAAATCATGAAAGGATATATCCTCTGGAGGAGACATCCTATGTTTTGGAGAAGAAGGCTTCTCAGAGAGAAGTACTCCGCATCAACAGAGCTGTCAAAATCCTCAGAGTCATCGGAGGATTCAAAATATCTTCTGTCCGGGAGCTCTTGTAAAGCACAATACCGGTACCGATCTAAGTTGGTACCGGAGGGATCCGGTACCGGCCTGTTGATACCAGAGGAAACAGCATGACTCGGCGTTGGAAGCACACTCGCCGATGTCGATGCTGTCGGCACCGGTACCGATATCGGTGCCGGAACTGATGTCGATACCGGTTGAACTGTCTGAAGCGGTCCTGAAGGCACCGATGCCGCAAGGAGAGCCGCCAGACTGCGCTCAATAGCCAGGAATCTCTGGTCAATTGACGCTGCTGATGCCTGGGTGTCGGTACCGGACGAAGCAGCCGGTACCCCAGAGCATGGCACCAGTAGTTCTGCCGAGGTTGAGGCCTCGAGAACATCCTGGAGCTTTGGAAGCCGAAGCCTCCCGCCAGGGCAATTTTGCCGGTACAAGTTCCTCAAGGGCAATGCCAGAGGCATCTCGATACTTGGAAGGAGATCTACCCATTGAGGACCAGCCAGATTTATGTTTGGTTACCTGAGATCCATGGGAGGAAGATGAAGCCCTAGAAGACGTTGATGCCACAGATGCTGCATCGGAGGGAAAAAGGGTGCTAAGCTTAGGAGCTCGGTTCTGCCGACCCCTCTTCGACATCATCCCACAGGCAACACACTCCGAGATGGAGTGGTCAGGAGCTAAAAATTTAAGGCACCACTCGTGAGTGTCGGTGACGGAGATGGTACCGCCACACTTTGAACACTTTTTGAAACCCGAAGCGGGCTTTTCCATGTTGAGGAAAAATTTGGGCCTAGTGCCCAAAATGGTGCGTGGCGCCCGAAAGGAAAAAGGCTGGAAAATCTAGAGAAAAATTAGAAATTTTTTTTTTAGAAAGAAAAGAAAGAACTGGCAGTACTGGTATAGCGTCGAGAAGGCAGACGCTACCACAAAAAAGAATGAAAAATACGGGATAATTTCTGGGGTGACAGGAAAACAACCTGCTGGCTCCGCGGAAAACGAAGAACTGGAGAGAGGCAGTTGGGAAAGGCGGGAAGGCAGCACGCAGGCGCTGTGGGATGCTCCCAAAAGCTTTCTAATTGGACGCTGGGGAGTGTTCCCGCGCAGGCTCCGTCGGTACCGACGATACCCATATGTGAAGACTACATTCCTGCTTGTTCCTGAAGATAAACAGTGTTGGGGCCACTTGGCAATATTACTACCATTACCACTATTGATCATTTATATAGCGTTACAAGGTGTACGAGGCGCTGTACCGAAACATGTAAAAAAAGACACTCCCTGCTCGTTAAAGATTACAATCGAGTCAAGACAAACAATACACCAGCTGAAAGGCTTAAAAGGTTAGGGCTCTTCAACTTGGAAAAGAGACGGCTGAGGAGAGATATCACAGAGGTCTATAAATTAATGAATGGAGTGAAACAGGTTAACGTAGATCAGTTGTTTACGCCATCAGAGACTAGAGGATACACAATGAAACTACAATGTAACCCATTTTTTCACTCAATGCGTAACTCAACTCTGGAATTTGTTGCCGGAGGATGTAGTAAAAACTGTTAGTGTAGCTTGGATTAAAAAAGGTTTGGACAGGTACCTGGAGGAAAGGTCCATAATCCATTATTAAAAGAGGACAAGGAAATCCACTGCTTACCCCAGGATGAGCATTGTGGAACCTGCCAGGTACTTGTGACCTGGATTGGCACTGTTGGAAACAAAATACTGGGCTTGATGAACCTTGGTCTGACCCAGTATGGCATTTCTTATGTTCTTATGAAAACAAAGATACAACTAGGAAAGGTAAAGAGACACATATGAGATTAAGTGGATAAAGATCCAAAAGCAGCCTCAAAAAGGTGAGCTTTAAGCATGGATTTGAAAAGTGGCAGAGATGAAGCCTGACATACAGACTCAGGTAATTTGTTCCAGGCAAAAGGGGCAGCAAGGTGAAAGGATCGAAGTCTGCAGTTGGCAGTTGAAGAAAAGGGCACAGAGAGAAGCAGTCCACCAGAAGAGTGGAGTTCCCGAGGAGGGGTGTAGGGAGAGAAGAGGAAAGGTAGTAAGGAGCAGCAGAATGAGAGCACTTATAGGTCAGTAGGAGAAGTTTGGTCTGGATACGGAAATAGATGGGAAGCCAATGAAGTGACTTGAGAAGAGGGGTGATATGAGCATATCAGGGCTGGCAGAGGTTAAGCCACGCAGCTGAGTTTTGAACAGACTGAAGGGGAGAGTGATGATTCAGGGGGAGACCAGCAAGGAGGAGGTTGCAATAGTCTAGACAGGAGGTGATTAAAGAGAGGATAAGTGTCTTAGTAGTGTGTTCAGAAAGGAAGGGGTCAATTTTTCTGATGTTATAGAGAAAAAAAGTTTTAGCTATCATTTGGATGTGTGTGGAGAAGGAGAGGGAGGAGTCAAAGATGACCACAAGGTTGCAGGCTGAGTAAACAGCGAGTAGAAGCGTGTTATCCACAGAGATTGAGAAAGTAAGAAGGGGGGAGGTGGATTTAGGAGATAAAATAAGAAGTTCAGATTTAGTCATGTTCAATTTAAAATGGGATTGAGATATCCAGGCAGTGATGTCAGATAGGCAGGTAAGGATATGGGTCTGGAGTGTCGGAAAAATATCAGGTGTAGAGAGAAAGATCGGAGAGTCATCAGCATAGAAATGGTATTGAAAGCCATGGAAGGAGATGAGTGCATCAAGGGACTGGGTATATAGAGAGAAAAGGAGTGGGCCCAGAAGAGGACCCTTGGGGAAACATCAACTGAGAGTGGGATAGAAGTAGAGGAGGATCCATTAGAACAAACACTGAAAGAACGATGGGAGAGAAGAGAACCAGTATAGCACAGAGCCCCTAAAACCAAGTGAGGACAAGATGTCAAGTAGAAGGTGGCGGTCAACAGTGTCAAAAGCAGCAGAAAGAATGAGAATGGAGTAAAGGCCCTTGGATTTAACTAGGAAAAGGTCACTGGAGATTTTGGCAAGAGCTGTTTCAGTAGAATGTAAAGGACGAAAGCCAGATTGTAGTGGATCCAGAAGGGCTTGAAAGGAGAGAAAGTCATGTCAATAGCAGAGAACCGCATGTTCAAAAGGTTTGGAAATGAAGGGGAGGAGGGAGATGGGTCAATAATTAGAAGGACTCGTAGGATCAAGTGAAGGTTTCTTAAGGACAGATGTGACTATAGCATGCTTGAAGGCTGCTGGGAGAGATGCAGTGGAGAGCGATAGGTTGAGAATAGAAAGACGGAAGGGATGACAGTGGAGAGATGGAGTTAAGGAGACAAGTGGGAATAGGGTCAGAAGAGCAGGTAATGAGTTTAGAGGAAGTAAAAAGATGAGTGGTTTCTTCTTCAGAGATCTTAGAAAAGGAAGAAAGGGTAGCAGAGGTTGAGGGGAAGAGTTGGTAATGAAGAAGGGGAAGAGGGGATGAAGCTGGTCTTGTGGGGAATTGGAGTGCAATCTTGTGGACTCTGTCATAGAAATAGTCACCCGGATTTTGGGCAGAAAGGAAAGGAGGGGTTGGAGGTGGAGGCACTTTGAGGAGAGAGTTGAGAGTTGTAAAGAGACAGCGAGGGTCAGATGCAAGAGAGTTAGTCAGATAGACATAGCAGTTTTGCTTGGCAAGTGCTATGACTGACTGGAAGGAGACAAGCATAAATTTGAAGTGAAGTCAGCCAGCAAGGGTGCAGGATTTGATCCAAATGTGTTCAGCTGAGCAGGCACAGAAACATAGATAATGGATAGTCAAAGATAGCTAGGCTTGAGGTACTGTGCGCCTCACAGGACGTGGCGTGGGCAGAGCAAGAGCATCCAGAGCAGAGGAGAGTGCAGTATTATAGGAAATTACTACCTCATTAACAGACAGAAGACATTTATTTATTTATTTATTTACATTCTCTTATATACCGCACTATTCTGCATCAGTGCGGTTTACATTGAACAAACTGAAATTACATTGAACAGGGCATTATAACTTGGAGATAACTATTTTACAGGGAACATGGGCTATGGAGGGTTAAGTGGCTTGCCCAAGACCACAAGGAGCACCTGTGGGACTAGAAACCCCAGTCCTTCCGGCCCAAGGTTGCTTGACAGACGTTGACATGACGGAGGAAAGAGGAAAAGACAATAGTGGAGAGAGCTGATTGATAGCATGAAGATTTCTAAAGAGGTAGGAGATGACTAGGTGAGATTGAGGCGGGAGTGATGAAGAGTGAGGCTTAACAGGTGATGGTCAGATAGGGGAAGAACTGAAGTGCAGAACCTGGAGAGTAAACAATTAGAGACAAAAACAAGGTCAAGGCAGTGACCATGCTGATGAATGGGGACAGTAGAGCAAAGCTGGAGATTGAATGAGGTTGCAAGGGAAAGTAGCTTTAAAGTGTAGGGGTCAGAAGGGTTATCAACATGATTATTAAAATCATCAACAATAAGGGAGGGAGAAGATGAATCCAGAAAGACAGAAAGTTGTGAGTCAAAATCAGTGAGAAAGATAGAAGTGGACTTGTCAGGGGGTCGATAAATAGTAGCTATCCAGAGAGGTAAAAGTTTAAAAAGGCGGATGGAGTGGACGTCAAAGGAGGGAAAGGAGTGAGACTGAGGTAGAAGGAAGGGTTGAAATTGGCAGGAACAAGAGAATAGAAACCCAACACCAGCACCACGGCCAATGGGACGAAGCATGTGGGAGAAATGGTAGCCACCATGACAGAGGGCAGCGACTGAAGCTGTGTCATCAGTGAGGAGCTAGGTCTTGGTTAGAGTCAGAAGATGAAGAGTGTTAGAGATAAAGAGATCATAAGTAAAGGCAAGTTTATTAGATATAGAGTGGCGTTCCATAAGGCGCATAAGGAGGGGGAAAGGAGAGGGATATGAATGAGATTGAAGCAGTTGAGTGAGGAATGGTCATGGGAGAGAGAAAAATTAGGGGGGCCAGGGTCAGAATTAATGTCTCCAGGTGAAAGAAGGAGAAGGAGCAGAAGAGTGCTGGGCAGAGAGGAGACGACATGGCAGAAACAAGAATGAGGTTCTTTCAGAGAAAGAAAGAGAGAGAGAGAGAGAGAGCGCAGAGGGATGAATGAGAGGAAGAAAAAGGTAAAGCTCAAGAGCTAAAGACAGAGTGGAAGACAAGATGGGAGAAGAAATAGGGATAGTAGAGAGAGAGAGTGATAAGGAGGTGGTGTTTGAAGATGCTGGTATGAGGGGAGAAGGTTAGGGAGTGGCAATAATAGGAAGAAAAAGTGATGTGGAACCATAAGAAAACATGAAGAGAAATGCAGAAGATAGAAGAAATGACTGAAGGAATGAAGGATAGGTAGGAGAAAGATCGAGAGATTACCTGGGAGAAAAGGTGGTAAAAAAACACCTTAAAAAAGTGCCTGTGTAGGAGGGTGAGGTTTTATCAAAGAGAATGGAGAGAGATGAAAGCAAAATTAGTTAGTGGAGGAGTAGCCTAATGGTTAGAGCAACTGCCTAGTATCCAGAAGATCAATGATTCAAGTCCGACTGGCACTCCTTGTGACCCACTGCCTCGGAAGGAAAGGCCTGGCAATCTATTTCCAGTGATACATTGCCAAGAAAACCCAGAGGCAAGCTGGGTCCACCAGGAGTCTGTGCTGACTTGACGGCACTAACAAAAGGAAAGTCCAGACGAGACATATTCCACGCTTTAAGAAAGGTAAAAAAACTGCCAGCATGGTTTAAAGGTGAGGTCAGAGATGCTGTTGCCAAAAAAGCATCCTTCAGGAAATGGAAAAAAAAGCCAAATGGCAAACATAAGCACTGGCAAGTTAGATGCAAGGCATTGATAAGGCAGACAAAGAATTTGAAAAAAAGCTTGCCGTGGAAGCAAAAATGCACAATGAAACTTTTTCAAGTACATTTGTAGCAAAAAAACCTGTGAGAGAGTCAGTTGGACCATTAGATGATAGAGGGATAAAAGGGGCACTAAAGGGAGGACAAGGCCATGGTGGAGAGACTGAATGACTTCTTTGTTTTGGTCTTTACTGAAGACGATTTAGGGAAGTTACCCATGCCTGAAATGGTATTTAAAGATGATGTGTCAGAAGAACTGAAAGAAAAAGAAATAAATATCGATAAACCAGGAAGATGTACTACAACTATATGATAAACTAAAGCGTAGCAAATCACCTGAATTGGACAGTATACATCCCACAGTGCTGAAAAATGAAATATGAGATCACAAACCTACTATTAATAATCTGTAAATGATTATTAAAATCATCTGAGTACCTAAAGGCTGGAAAATGGCCAGTGTAACATCAGTTTTTAAAAGGGTTCCAAGGGTGATCTAAGAAACTACAGACCAGTGAGCCTGATGTCAGTACTGGGCAGAATAGTGGAAACCATTATAAAGATAAAATTACTAACTTACAGATAGTCATGGTTTAATGGGAGAAAGTCAACAAGGATTTAGCCTAGAAAGGTCTTGTCTTTCTAATCTGTTATATTTTTTGAAGGTGTGAATAAACAGGTAGATAAAGGTGAGTCAGTTGATATCTCATATCTGGATTTTCAGAAAGTCTTTCACAAGGTCTCTCATGAGAGACTCTTGGCAAAATTAAGGAGTCATGGGATAGGAGGCAGTATACTATTGTGGATCAGGTATTGGTTAAAAGATAGAAAGCAGAGAGTAGAGCCAAATGGTCAATTTTCTCAATGGAGAAAAGTGAATAGTGGAGTACCACTGGGATTTGTGCTGGCCTCACTGCTTTTTAACATATTCATAAAACACCTGGAAATGGGAACAACAAGAAAGGTGGTCAAATTTGCAGATGACACAAAATTATTCAAAGTTGTTAAAACACAAGAGGGTTATGAAAAATTGCAAGAGGACCTTGATAAATTGGAAGACTGGACGTTTAAATGGAAGATGAAATTTAATGTGACAAGTGCAAAGTTATGCACTTAGAGAAGAACAACCCAAAATTATGGTTACCCAATTAAAGGTTTCACATTAGGAACTACCATCCAGGAAAAGGATCTAGGCCTCATCATGGACAATACATTGAAATCCTCTACCCAGTGTGCAGTGGTGGCCAAGAAAGCAAATAGAATGCTAGGAATCATAAGGAAAGGAATGGAGAATAAAACAAAGGATATTATAATGCCTCTGTATTTTTCCTTGGCAAGACTGCACCTTGAATATTGTGTGTAATTCTGGTCACCTTATATTAGAAAGGATATAGCATAATTAGAAAAGGTACCGAGAAGAGTCTCCAAAGTGGTAAAAGGGATGGAAGGATACCCCTATGAGGAAAGGCTTAAAAGGTTAGGGCCCTTCAACTTAGAAAAAAGATGGCTGAAGGGAGATATGTTAGATGTCTATAATTTAATAAGAAGTGTAACGGATAAACATAGATCAGATGTTTACTTCATCAAAAAGTAGGAAGACTAGGGGACATGCAATGAAGCTATAATATGACCCAATTAAGACTAGTAAGAGAAAATATTTTTCACTCAATGCATAAATCAAAGAAGCCTGGGACAAACACAGAGGATCTCTAAAGGAAAAAAGGGGACTGTTATAGTGGTTGATATGGAAGTACAGACTAGATAAGCCATGTGGTTTTATTCTGTCGTCATATTTCTATGTTTCTATAAATCAAACTCTAGAATTTGTTACCTGAGGATGCAGTAAAAGCTGTTAGTGTAGCTGGGTTGAAAAAAGGTTTGGACAAGTTTCTGGAGGAAACGTGCATAAACCATTATTAAGGACGGGCAAATCCACTGCTTACTCCAGGTTAAGCATTGTGTAATCTGTGTATCTTTTTGGGAACCTGTCAGGTACTTGTAACTTGAATTGGATACTGGAGTTGATGGAGCTTGGTCTGACTCAGTTTGGCATTTATGTTCTTATATTCTTATGACCCTTGTTACAGTGTCTCGGGGATCTCCTTCCCTCCATTCTACAGAGAAGAAATGGTTGTTATGCCTTCTAGCCCCCAATTACCAAGTGGCTTTGAGGATACAATTTCTCCTAGGGAAACACATTTTCTGAGACCAACTGCCTCAGGACAGCTTGAGTATCGTTGTGACTTGCAATGCTGACCTGCTCACTGAACCCCAATGCCCTAAATTTTCTATCCTCACTACTTTTGAGTCTTCCAGTCAATGTCAGGGCTGCTTTACTCTCTTGCAATGCCTTGGGTTCTTCCAGCCAAATTTTGGTGCCACTTTACACCTCACCCATTGATTTGGGGCCTTCATATTCATGTTGGTCCCACTTTATCCTTCTCTGGATGATTGTTGGGTCTTCATGCTACTGATATGTTATTTATTAATTTCAGATCTTACTATTCTATTGCCTCAGAAGCTGCGTTTGGGTCTGGTTAGCCATTTTATAACAGGGGAACAGTACAGATGAACTTTTAAGCTGCATTCCAATCTTGCTTTCAAAGTAGAAGTATTGTGATCTTTCTGGTAGTGCAACAGAAAATAAGTTGTCAAATTCTCCCAGAAAACCTTTGGAAACATGGATATACTCCTTCGTACATCCCTCAACTGGGCTCATTTTCCCATAAAATTCTGACACTGATCTACCCATTGAGGTGCTTCTTTTCCCTACACACAGAGGATCTGTGGTCCTACTGCCAAGGTAGGTGCTGCTTTACTCTCTCCCAGTGTCTTGGGGACTTCCAGCTTATCTTATTTATTTAACAGGTTTTATATACCGCTTTATCATTTCAATCAAAGCGGTTTACATTGAACATGTACATTAAACAGGGACATTAATAACTTGGATTTTTCTGAGGCGATGGAGGGTTAAGTGACTTGCCCAAGGCCACAAGGAGTGCTAGTGGAAATCGAACCCTGGTCTCTGGGTTCCCAAGCCAGTGTTTTTAACCATTACTGTAGGCTACTCCTCCACTCCTTGCTGCTGTGCTGACTTTCTTCCAGTATTCTGAGCACTTCTAGCCATTCTGAGTGCTGGATTGGCCCTCTTCCGGCCAATGTTATTGCTGCTTTAATCCGCTTGTGCTGCCTTCGGATCATCTGGCCAGTACTGTTGCTGCTTTACTCCTCTTCCGATGCCTAGGAGTCTTTCTGCCAATAATTGGTACCATTTGACTTCTCTCCAAGTGTCTTAGTGTGTCCCTAGTAGTTTTGGTGCTGCTTTACCTTTCTTCCAATTCCTGGAGGTCTTCATGCTGCTGTTTATGGCACTGCGCCTTTTTGACGGTGGCCTTATGTTTTCATGCCACATTAGTACTATTTTCCTGTCTTTTGCTTCCTGGGTTTTTTGCTCCACTCTTGATGTCTTGCAGTAATGGTGGCCTTCCAGCATGTTCTAAGCAAGGTTCACTGAAACTGGATGGAAAATCCCACCGTTAGAAGTAAACTGCTTGTCCTTGTTGACTTTAATTGAAACAAATGGATTGAAGATATTTGGCACACGAAAACAAACTGAATGAGCAATCGAATGAAAGGCAAAGCAAACTAAAACATTTTGCTTTGCATGTCCCTACAAATTCATTTTGGTATTCTGATTAAATTAGTAGCAAGATTTGTTTAATAAAGCCCCCATATTTTAAAGTGAATATTATTAGTCAGTGTGCTGAATACATTTTATCTAAGTCCATGGTTTTTTTGAGCTTTCTAATCAACTAGATAGGACTTTGAATATGTTTAACTTTGAAAGAAAACACACTTCCATAAATGTCTGCGGGGGGGCGGCTGTTAGATTCCATTAAGTCCGTGTCGATTCATGGTGACCTTCTGGATAGTTGTCCTAAAATGTGTTCGGTCATTAGTCAGACGTCTCATTGTTGATACAGGAGCAGCAGCTAGGATGCCATCCTATTGATCCATCTCATTACTGACTTTCCTCCTTTGCGTTGACCTTCACCTTGCCAAGCATGATGTCTAATAATTTTTCTCTTCACATGATGTGTCCAAAGTATGAAAGTTGCAGTCTTGTCATCTTGAGCTTCTAAAGCAAGCTTAGGTTTGATCTCCTCTAGTACTGACTGGTTTGTTCTTCGGACAGTCCATGGTATACACAGTATTCTTCATCAGCATCATAATTCAAAGGCATCGATTTTCTTCTTGTATTTCTTTTTTACCTTCAAACTTTCGCATCCATATGACATTATTGAAAATAATATAGCTTGGACAAGTCGAATCTTTGTATGAAGACAGACATCTCACATACACACACAAACTCACGCACACTCATACACACACACACTCACACACACCTGAATAGCGAATCATGTATTCTTGTAAATAATTTCTATAAATAGCAATGTCAGCTCGCTGACATTCCCCTGTAAATTCAGCAGTATACAAAAGTATACACCCTGTAAATAGTTCTGACAATTTACTGTTCTGTTATATGTAAAAAGTTAAGAAGTTCTTGTTCTATGTAATGTTATGCAAATGTATGCAATTGTTCCATGTAAACCGCCCCTGATCTCTGGAAGGGGCGGTATAGAAGAAATAGATAAATAAATAAATAAATAAATAAAAAATCTCCGCTCTTGAGAATCTTGTCTAGGTCCTTCATAGCCATTCTGCCAAGAGCAATGCATCATCAGATTTCTTGACTGCTTGTTGTTTCTTTATTGATTATTGTTGATCCAAGCAGATTAAAGTTGTCCACTATTTCAATTTCTTCTCCATCAGCAATGAACTTGTTGATTTTGCAGGCTGGCAGAATCTTTGTCTTCTTAACATTAAGGAGCAGGTCCGTTTTAAGACTATGTGGGTGAATATGAATGAATGAATGAATTTTAGTGTAATTGAACATGTATCGAGTGAATCATAAGTAAAACTAAAGGAATGCATTGTGCTAAGCTGTACTTTTAATTAAATATATTAATATGATTTGTTAATCATGTTTCAGAGATTCAAGATGGCCCCTTTCCTGGCCAACTTCCATGAAAGGGGCAGGGAAGAGAGAAAAAGGGACTATCAGTACCTGCATCAACTATTTAAATGCTTAGGGGATAATTTTATAAGCATTTCCTCTGTTGCATTGCTTTAGGTGGATCTTGTCAGTTAAAAGGACCCTTATACTTTATGTATATCAAAATATTCTAGATAATTCAAAGGAAAATTATTGAGTATATATGCATATACAATGTCATTACAGAATGCATAGACATGAGAATTACACAATAATCACATCTGTTGTACAAACTTGAGAAATGAACAGCACTCATATATAACAGTCATACAAGGAAAGAAAAATCCAATATGAACGAAAAGAAAGGAAAAAATAATACCGAGTTGAAGCCCACAGCTATCTGAAAAACAAAACAAAAACAGACACAGAGAAACTTCAGTCCACCAAATCCAAACTATACTCATCAATCTTAGCTTGTAGGAAAGCTTTCAGCTGGTCCAGTTCCAAAAACACAAAATTATTTGTATAATATTTGATCTTATATTTACAAGGATAATTCAAAATAACCCTCATTTGATTTGCAGCTTCTCGTGCTATGAGGGCTTGTGTGCATCAGTGATGCTGAGGGCAAAGCTATCGATAGTTTAACTACTGGCAGGGTCTCCCAAGATGGACAGGTCTCAGCTGAGGTGCCAGACCAAGACAAACCACACATCTGGGCAGCAGCAGAATGGGATGGTGTTAGCAGTGGAGGATCACATTTCTGTGACAATGGCAACACCACTAAACTTAAACTGCATGGAAGAAAGGCCCGGCAATCTACTTCTGTATCTTGCCATGAAAACCCAGTGGATAGTCACAACAAAACAAATTGCACTATAGTGCTGGAAGATGAGACCCCCAGGTCAGAAGGCACTCAACTAGCTACTGGGGAAGAGCTGAAGACTTTTCAGAGTAAAGCCAGCATTTATGATGTGGTTGGATCAAAGCCTTTGGGACGTCTGACTGCTGATGTAGCTGCACATGAAATGAGAGTCAGAAGCTGTAAAGAAGTCTTACATATTGGAACATGGAACGTACGAAGCATGAACCAAGGGAAGTTTGAAGTGGTCAAGAATGAAATGGAACGTGAACAACTTGATCTGTTGGGTGTCAGCGAACGGAAATGGACTGGCATCGGGCACTTTGCATCAGATGATCACATGGTCTACTATGCTGGAAATGAAAGACAAAGAAGAAATAGTGTTGCATTTATAATAAAGAAGAAACTTGCAAGAACTGTAATGAAATAAAAGGCAGTCAGTGAACGCTTAATCTCTAGTCGTCTACGAGGAATGCCTATCAACACAACTATAATTCAAGTATATGCCCCCAACAACAGCTGCAGAAGAGGATGAAATTGAAGAGTTCAATGAACACGTTCAAGCTGAAATTGACAGAACATGCAAACAGGATATCCTGATAGTCATGGGTGACTGGAATGCAAAAGTTGGCAACAAAGATGAAGGCAAAGTGGTTGGAAAATATGGACTTGGCAACAGAAATGAAGCTGGAGAAAGACAGGACCAATGATCTATTCATCTCATACACATTCTTCCAGCAACACAAGCGGCGACTGTACACATGGACTTTACCCAATGGATTGTACAAAAAATCAAATTGACTACATCTGTGGACGTTGTAAACGGGGCGCTGGGTGAGAATGTCCACAGTCTTGGCAAAGGCAAATATTAATATGACTTGCAAAGGATTGTGGGAAATGTAGTCCATTCATACCAGACTCAGCCGTTCACAATAAATTAGTTGTGCTTGCTCAAGGGTAAAGCAAAGAAGATATTTTATTTATGGGGTTATTTCTCCCAACACAGATATACTTGGCAGCACATAAAAAGGAATACTTGCTTTCAGTATTATACTTAGAAAAACAAATAAGAAAAAAACAACAGCTGAACTTGTTAAGCAATCAAATCAAAGCATAAAGACCTTGATGGGAACAGAAAGGTCTTTTCTGTAGACTCCTGCTAATATCTCCTTAGCAGTGCTTCAAAGAACAAACAAAACCCACAAAGTAGGAAAAAAACTGTTCTTTTTCAGGGATAACTTCTTGTATCTGCACACACACTCAGAAGTGTCCCTTCAGAGCTCACCGGCAATTAGGCAAGGCTCAATTGCTAACAATTACCAGCTGAAAACCTCTTGGCTGGTTTACTTTCTATTATGTGGCTCAAATCCTACTCAGAAGCTTTTTTGAGTAGATCAAAGAACAAGTTTATATTTTTTTGTGATGGTTGTTGTATTTTGTAACAGCATATTACCACAGAAGTTTAGACAGAGAGCAATCCATGTATTCAACATCCTCCCCTTCTTCAACTATCATGGGTTCAATATCATGGATTGGCACAGAGGAATTTCTCAATGGAACACTCTCAGGACAATACTTGTTTCCCTGCTGTCTTCCCAGTGAAGAGCTAGGGCATAGATCAGTGTTCATACCTGAGCTTCCATTGCTGTTAAGAGTTCCTCTCTAAATATCCTGGCCAGTATGTAGTCCAGTTCTTATGTCCAGCCTTCCAATCAAGATCCCTGGACACTGGATCTCTCTTCACATACCTTCTTGCACTGGTCTTAGGGTCCCTTCCAAGTGCAGCCGTCTCCCTCACAGGTGCCGTCCGGGGATTCCTGGCTCTGCAGCCCCACTCCTCTGGCTTTCCCCAGTCCAGTGGTGTATGCTTGCCTCTGGAATGCCTCCCAGTATACGTACTGCTATGGACTCCTTTAGACCTCCCAAATGCTTTTCTCTTCTTTCTTCCAAAGTGTTTCTTGCTCTCTCTGTCCGTCAGCTCTGGCTTCTGCTGATGATGATGGTCAGGATGATCAAGGTGCTTCTGATCAAGATGCCTCTGCTCAAGATGATGATTCTCTGTAGAATAAGCTTTTCTTTTATCCTGCTTAGATGAATGCTCCACCCTAGCACAGCGCAGCTGTGCTGAATCAAGCCCTGCCCTTGGAGATGAGTGCTTGGGGATTACCTCATAGCCCTCCTGATTGAACACACGTTTCCCCACTTCAGCTCTTCTAATGGCTGTTGGAAACCTGGTGCATTCTGGGACTGGTAGTCTTTTATGGAAACATTCTGTTTTATTATTTCTACCAGGACAGGTTGCTTGTTCAGAGTCACTTCACCTCTATTATAGCTCCTTCCTGAACTATGATAAGCTTCCTTATCACAACGTCAATGATGGAAAAGCTCTATAACATCAACAAAGACAAAACCTGGAGCTGACTGTGGTACAGATCATCAACAACTACTATGCAAACTCAAGCTAAAGTTGAAAAAGAGCAAACCACTCATGAATGCAGCAAAATATGACCTTGAGAATATACCACTGGAATTTAAAGACTGCCTGCAAAATCGATTGCTGCTTTAGATATAAATGACAGAGCTCCAGAAGAGTTATGGAATGACATCAAGAAGGTTGTGTTGGAAGAAATTGAGAAGTCTCTACAAAAAGGTGAAAAAGCAAACATGGCCAAAATGGATAATGGAAGAAACTCTGGAAATTGCCCAGAAGCGCAGAGAAGCTAAAGCCAGAGGAGAAAGAAAGACAATCGCAGAACTCAAAGATTTCCAACGTGCAGCAAGACAGGACAAGGAAAAGTACTACAATGACACATGCAAGGAAATAGAAGCAGAAACTATTAGAGGAAGAACAAGATCAGCTTTCCTAAAGCTACAAGAGTTAAAGAAAAAATTCCAGCCTCGAATTGGAATGTTACAAGATGCTCAAGGTTCTATGATGAATGATGAGAAGATCAAGAAAAGGTGGAAAGAATATACAGAGTTTTTATATGATAAAGATCAAGTGAACCAACAGCCGTTTCAACCTGTACCTTATGATCCGGAACCATTGGTGTTGAAAGAAGAAGTTGAAGCAGCATTGAAAGCCTTATCAAAGAACAAAGCACCGGGCATTGATGGCATTCCCATAGAAGTATTACAGCAATCTGATGCAGCTGTTACCGTACTTACAAGGCTCTGCCAAGAAATTTTGAAGACAACTTCATTGCCAACTGACTGGAAAAGATCTGTGTTTATACTAATACTAAAGAAAGGTGATCCAACTGACTGTGGAAATTATCGCACAATCGCTCTGATCCCACATGCCAGCAAGATTCCACTGAAGATTACTCAACAGAGACTACAACCATAACTGGAACAAGAACTACCTGAAGTGCAAGCAGGGTTCAGGAAAGGGCGAGGAACGAGAGACATCATGGATGTGAGATGAAATCCTTTTGTTATTCTTTAGTCTTTTCAAGGAATCTATTTGTGCATTATCGACTATAGGAAGGCTTTTGACTGTGTAAACCATGAGAAACTCTGGTCCACATTAAGAAGCATGGGCATACCAGAACACCTGATCGTACTCTTGCACAATCTGTACATTCATCAAGAAGCAACAGTTTGAACGGAACAAGGAGAAACAGAATGGATTAAAATAAGCAAAGGTGTAAGACAAGACTGCATACTTTCCCCCTACCTGTTTAATTTATATGCAGAACAAATCATCAGAGAAGCAGGATAGTATGAAGACAACAGAGGTGTGAAGATTGGTGGAAGACTCATCAACAACTTTCGCTATGCTAATACCACATTACTGGCTGAAAGTGAAGATGATCTGAAACATTTGCTTCTCACAATCAAAGAACATAGTCTCAAAATGGGCCTGCACCTTAATGTAAAGACAAAGATCTTGACAACTGGCAAAAATCAACACGTTAATCACTGAAGGAAAAGAAATTGAAATCGTGGACAACTTTAACCTACTTGGATCAACTATCAATAAAGAAGCAACAAGCAGTCAAGAAATCCAACGACGCATTGCTCTTGGCAGAATGGCTATGAAAGACCTAGACAAAATTCTCAAGAGCAGAGATGTCTCTCTCTATACAAAGATTAGACTTATTCAAGACATGGTATTTTCATTATCATCATATGAATGTGAAAGCTGGACAGTGAAAATTTAGACAGGAAGAAAATTGATGCATTTGAATTATGGTGCTGGCGGCATTAATACTGCGTATACCGTGGACTGCCCAGTACTAGAGTAGATCAAGCCTAAGCTTTCTTTAGAAGCTCAGATGACAAGACTTCAAACTTTCATACTTTGGACACATCATGCAAAGAGAGAGATCATTAGAGAAAGACAACATGCTTGGCAAGATAAAAGGTCAACGCAAAAGAGGAAGGCCAGCAATGAGATGATCGATACAATAACAGCAGCTATGGGTACCAGTCTATCAACAATGAGCCGCCTGACTGAAGACAAAACACAATTTAGGATGACTATCCAGAGGGTCGCCATGAGTCGACACCGACTCGATGGCACTTAACAACAACAATTTAAAATAAAATTGGCATCTAAACCAAGGACTCGAGACCACATAGCAAGGAACTGACAATGTAAAATTTGAGTAGAATAAAACAAAATCAGGACATTCTTATAGTACAACTGAGAAATTGTTATCATGAAATGAAAAGAACATCTTGACAACCCAGTCCTTGTCTGACTCAAGCAACATAATTACTAACAAAGTAGCTTTAATGAGAGAATCTGGAACTAATTGAACAGAAGTCATTAGGCACTTTATTCAAGTCAACAGACGTCAATATAATATTAAACACAGAAACTTTAGATGATAAAGTTTTAGTTTGTAAATAATATAAAGTTTTAGTTTGTAAATAATATGCAGACAAAACTGGAGGCAAAGAAGCCTCTGGGATTTGTAAAATCTCAAACATAACTTTTAAATAAATTTACTGGAGACACTTTATCTAATTTAGGAAAATTAAGTAATCAAATGTTTTTTCATCGTAAACTGCTCGCCATATTTTCCAGCTTACGGGTATTGATCATAGAAGATTTCAAAGCCTTGGCTGATACTGAGTCCACACGTTTAATTTCTCTTCAGAAAGTTTAAGAGAATCTTGTGCATGTGACTGTGTTCTATTTTCACATTCTGTTAATCTATTCTTAAATTCAATGATAATATCATGCTGCAATTCTAACTTCTCCAGTCTAGAAAAAAGAACTCTGTATTCTTCCAACTTATGAATTACTTATATCATATTTATCCTGCAACACCACCATTTGTGTCACTGAAACAGTATCTTTAAGCTAGAAGTCAAAAGATCTTTGTTGTGTTTTGCAAGGGTCTGGGATAATAGTACCTTAGAACCCGTTGAAGCATATGAAGAGTCAGTAGCAACCGAAGTACCGGAGATGGAATTATGGAAAGCACCAACCTCGGTTTTCCTAGTCAACACGTTAACCACATGGTGAGCAGACGAAAGAATACTCTAAAAACACTGAGCCACATCTGCACGCAGACCTTGTAGATTGCTCACCGATTCAAGAAGCAAATTGTTGGAAGCAGATACTGGAGAGCACTCCTCCTCTGCTAGCAACTCCTCATCTGACTCAGCAAGGGCTGGAGCTGCCATGTCAGAAAAAACCTCCATCAAGTAAGTTGCCATTGAAGGTTCCAAAAGTATCAGCAATGACTGCCAAGGGACTTTAATCACTTGAGCAACTTCAGAGCTGGGAGCTGGATTACCAGGCAGGGAATGCGCTAAAAAGCCACCTTCCTTGTTCTTACTACTACTACTACTACTAGTGATCAGGACCGTACCTAGCCCTGTGCGAGCGGTGTGGCCTCACAGTGTGCAAAGGCTTAAGGGGTGCATCTCAGCTGTCTGCCGTTGTCTGCTGCCGCCACTTTTTCTTCTCTCAGCGGTGGCAGGTAACGGCAGACAGCTGAAATGCGCCCCTTAAGCCTTCTCACAGCACACTAAGCAGGTCTGGTCCTTCCCTCCTCTGACACGCTGTCAGAGCAGGGAGGGACAGATCTACTTAGCGCGATGGCGACTTGCACATCAGGCGCGCCTCTTCTATCCCGCCACCATCCAGAAAGTGACTGGATGGGGGGGGGGGGGGGCGCGTGCCCCATGTGCAAGTCACACAGGACGCGATTCATGCTCGGTACGGCCCTGCTAGTGATCATTTGTATAGCGCTACAAGGTGTACACAGCACTGCACAGGCACATGTAAAATTCAGTCCCTGCTCATCAGAGCTTACAATCAAGTTATGACAGAGCACACAACAGCTGAGGACAAGGATACATCTAGGGGTATGGTAAAGAAATACATAGGATACTAAATGAATCAAGATCCAAAAGCAGCCTCTAACAGGTGAGTTTTCAACATGGATTTGAAAAGGACCAGAAATGAAGACTGACATTCAGTCTCAGGTAGTTTGTTCTAGGCATAAGGAGCAGCAAGGTGAAAGGAGTGAAGTCTAGAGCTGGCAGTAGAAGAGAAGGGCACAGATAGAAACGATTTGCCAGAGGAGTGGAGTTACTGAGGAGGGGTATAGGGAGAGATAAGATAGTGAGGAGCAGCAGAATGAGTGCACTTATAGGTCAGTAGGAGAAGTTTGAACTGGATACAAAAACTGATAGGGAGCCAATGAAGCGACCTGAGAAGGGGGGTTTTATCAGCATATCGAGGCTGACAGAAGATTTGCTGCACAGCTGAGTTTTGAATAGACTGAAGGGGAGAGAGATGATTCAGAGGGAGACCAGCAAGGAGGAGGTTGCAATAGTCTAGAAGGCAGGTGACTAAAGAGTGGATAAGTGTTTTAGTACTGTGTTCAGAAAGGAAGGGGCAAATTTTTCTGATGTTATAGAGAAAGAAACAACAGGTTTTAGCTATCAGTTGGATGTGTGTGGAGAAGTAGAGGGAGGCATCAAATACGACCCCAGGATTGCGAGCCAAGGAAACGGAGTAATATCCACAGAGATTGAGAAAGGAGAAGGGGGGAGGTGGAATTAGGGGGAAAAATAAGAATCTCAGTTTTGGCCATGTTCAATTTCAAGCAGTGATGAGACATTCAGGCAGCAATGTCAGCTATGTAGGCAGAGATCCAGGCCTGGACTGCCAGAGAGATTTCAGGTGTAGAAAGGTAGATCTGAGAGTCTTTAGCATAAAAACCATGGGAGGAGATGAGTGCACAAAAGGACTACAGAGAGAAAAGTAGTGGGACCAAGACAGACCCCTTGAAGTACATCAGCTAAAGTTGGCTAGCAGTAGAGGAGGATCCAACAGAACACTGAAAGTGCGCTGGGAGAGATAAAAGAGAACCAGGATAGCACAGAGCCTTTAAACCAAGCAGAAAGGTCAAGAAGGATGAATTCCCAGAATCTCCCTCCTGCTTGGTCAGGAAAGGGATCATAGATAGCTGACGCAGTTCTCCTGAAGAATTAGGAGAAACAACTTTCCTTCAGACATATTAACCAAAGCATACAAGAAAGTTCAGGCATACAGCCTCCTATAATACTTAAGTGCTTGAGTCAACTGGAGAATATGCAGCACATTGTTCGAGGTCCCTTATATCCTTTTTAATGGTTTTCCATTTGACAATGTGTTATACAAAATTTGAGTGAATGGCAGCATGGCTTTGAAGGTCTTTTGGGCCTTAGTTAAAAAGTACCCAGAAATAGAGGCCAAGGTTCACACACAGGCTCTCTATTGGACACAACATCCCTGTTGCAGGAATGATAGAGTGGGGTCTTCTGCCCTCAGCGGCTTTCTTCCCTTTGGATCGAGTCCTTCAATGCTGGTAGCTGCTCAAAACCTAGTGCCCAAGGTGGTGTACTGAATACAGAGGGAACCCGGAAAGAAAACCGGGAGCAAGAGCACAGGGACACTCAAAAAGAAGCCTTAGTACAGGAACAAGATCAGATTCCAGCAGGGTGACTGATACTGGATTAAGGAGGCTTCTACAGAGTAGGATTCAAGATTGCGAATACAGGACGGAGGGAGGAGTCAAAAACACAAGGCAATGCTGGAGAGGTGCAGACTAAACCCTGACAGAAAAAAAACAAAACAAAGATTGAGCTTAAGTATACTTCAAGTCCAGCAGGAAAAAGATGGTCCCTAGGAGGAAGTAGGAACCATGGTGTGGAATGGCAGCAACCAGCCTGCCAGGAGAAACATACTGAGCCCTGCTGGTAGGAGGTCACAGGTTTATTCTGGCAAGGACCTCTTGCGAACTTGTCCACCTGCTGGCTAGCACTGAATCTCATACAGATATTGCTTACTCTAAAATTATCCCTGGATATAGATGCTTATACTTATGTGTGTACACTGGTTTATGCATAAGTATAGGTATTTGAAAAGAAGGCATCTGGGGTTGGCGGGAGGGTTGGAATTGGGCAGAGTTTGGGAGGCATTGAGACTAAACAATGACCACTGGAAACAGAGATGAAGATAACACGTCCAATCCAATAAATAAATACATAATTTGATTGTATTATGAAGTCAATAAAATCATATCAACTACACAATAAAACTCAATATATATGATTTTACTGAATGTATGGTACAATAATATATTTATTAGAACATCCAGGTGTAAATACAGATGCAGGGGGCAGTATTTTACAAAAGGCTCTGCAGATTTGACACCCCACACAGCAGAAGGAGACATTTTATAAATCTACTCACGGGAAAACAGAGCGTCATACACATGGGGCTTCCATGTGGAAGTTCTGGCACATCCCAGTGAAAGTGGCAATTGCGTAACTTTCCTGTGTAGCCCAGCCAGTTTGCAAACCTTTAAGTGCTACCAATTAAGTACCGAGGCCATGATTTTTTTTAAATTTTACATTTTGGAGGATTAAATAAAGAGGGGATTAAGGATTCCAAACATATAAAAAGAGTAAGAACTCTCCACGTGTATCCCTATTCTCTCCCATATCCTCCCTCCCGCCCTCCAAATTGGCGTTATAAGGCACAGGGTGATATAAAAAAATATCAGCAACATTAGCAATAATATGGAATGCTGATGCGGTTATTGTATCCTTTTAGGATCTGTAATCCTTGCTTACTATAAAAAAAGAATGTTACAAAAAAAATAAAGAGGGGATTAAGGAGTTTAGCTCCCTTAATCGCTTGTGTAAAGCCGTGGCTTAAACAAGCACTCTGTAAAAAAAACTCTATGCGTGCCTCAGAGCCGGTGTAAAACCCAACACAGAAATGTTTGCCATGGAAGTGAACTTCCTATGTAAAATGGGGAACACATAAGTAGATTTTAGGTCTGCCCTAGCCACGCCTCCACTACATCCGCTTGAAATCTCTGCATGGTGTGGAACTCCAAGTTAAAGAGCAGCTTTCTGAAATCACACTGTTCATGTTACAAAGCATGCGCATTGTGACAAGGCAGAGGCTGCAGAACCTAAAAATAGGGGTTTAAAACACTTTTTGTCCTCAGAAGCTGTCAGTAAAACAGGTCAGGAAAGGGTTAAGGATCCAGCCCTGAAAGCTTCTCTGCACAAGAAAGCAGAAAGAGAGCCACACCCGAGCTCCAGACAAACTCAGGGAGCTGACGTGGGAGGAAAAGGGGCAGAGTCACACCTGATAGGGCAGCCCTAGTAGCCTAGTGGTTGGGGCAAGGTACTTCAGGCCGGAAGGTCAGGGGTTCAAATCCCACTAGAGGACAGCAACCTTGGGCCGGAAGGACTGGGGTTTCTAGTCCCACAGATGCTCCTTGTGGTCTTGGGCAAGCCACTTAACCCTCCATTGCCCATATTCCCTGTAAGTATTAGTGTATGTGTCTCATATCCCCACGTGTTAAATGTATCCCCCAATTGTGTTGTGACCGCTTTGATTGAAGGATAAGGCGGGATACAAAACTGTCTAAATAAATAAATAAATAAATAAAAATAAATAAATAACCAGGAAGCAACTGTTAGTCATGGAGAAGGGGGAAAAGGAGCCCTCAAGGGAGAAAAGGCAGCCAAGAGAGAGCAAGCAGCCAAGGGAGAGCTGGCATCCAAGGGTGGAGGAGAATCCGGAAGAGACTCAGCATTGGAGTTGGATTCAGCCTTGGAGGGAGAGCAGTTCCAGGAGGGTCCAAGAGAGTCAGATCCAGGGAGAGATCTGAGGACCAGGAGAAGCAAAGCCAAGAGCAACCGGTACCCGGTTAGCACAAGGGGCTTGGGGAGTTGCTGGCCAGACTGCAGAGAGACAGCCAGGTCTCAGGACAGGTGTCTGAAAAAGCTTCCAGGAAGGAACTACCTTGAACCGCACAGCAAACAGAAACAGGTCAGAAACTATTTCAAACCTCAGGGGAAAAGGCTAGATACCTTGCCTAGAAGAGACAGGAGTAGTTCTCTGGAACCTTCTCTTGAAGCCATAATTACAGAGGAGAGGTTGGGCAGAGAGAAAGTCCCAGTCAAAAGACTGCAAACGTTTTCCCACTACAGAGAACGTGACAGGAGTTCTAGCTCAGAGTATAGCCCAGGTGCCACTAAGCAAATTACTAATTGCAGGCATCACAGCCAAGGGCTAGAGTCAGACCCTGAAGAGCACGCTGTTTTAAGGGAGCTGGTAAAGCAGTATCAAGAGAAATATTTACCTCTCAACCAGAAAGCATATACTAGGCAGACCAGAAGGAAGGTGAGCCCTTTTTATGATGTTTTGAAGGGTGCTGGTGATTTGGAATCCTTGCAAGTGCCTAGGAGTTTTAAGGATAACAAACGGAAGCAGCTTAGAGCACTGATTAAGCAGTGGCAATCTGTAGACTCCATTAAACCTGGTCTTAAGGACGTATCAGATCCTGAGCTTGAGGAAATGCAAACTGAAGCACCTCTAAGTGATGGCAGTGGTTCAGATATGGACTGTGGGTTTTGTCAAAGGGAGTGAAAGCTGTATAAATGTATCCTGTAGAAGTGCTGAGAAAGCCTAACTGTTCTAACCTGAGTTTTGCACGGAGAAAGGCAGCGTTCTGCCTGTGTGAAAACTCAAGCCTAATTAAGCAGCTGTGAAGAGGAGTACAACGCTGTGAAGTTTTCCTTTATTTAGAGCATGTACCTGAAAGCAATGCCTATGTGGGGAAACAGCTGTTGTAATTGAAAGCTGGAAGAGTAAAAATGCAACGCAGGGAAGTTTTCCTTTATTGAAGCTTGTACCTGAAAGTAAGGCTTATGTATGGAAAGCTGCAGTGGTATTTGAAGCTGGAAGAAGTTTGAAAAGCTGTATGTTTTGCTTTAATCTAGTACCTGAGAAGTATCAGGAGATCCTTGGACTTTTATTTGACACAATTTAGTAGCCACATCCAATGTTCCCTCTAATTTTCTGTAGGCTGTGTGCGCATAAAATATCAGCTGTGTGCAGCTTTTGAAGGAAGGTTAAATTTTTGTGCGCCACATAACGACACTCGGAGTTATATACTTTAAAATTTGACTACATGTCAGAATACAGTATGTACACCACATTGATTTTAATCAAATTAAATGAAAATAGACGATTACTAAATGAAGCGGGAAATTTCTAGTAATTACAATCATAACTTTTAAATTTTAAGACATTTGTGTTGTTTTCTATCAGAATCAGAGCCGTAATTTTTGTGCGCTCTATTGTAAAGTATGTGCGCTCGCTCGGCGAGGTGTGTGCGCGCGCACACGTGCACAGCTTAGAGGGAACAGTGGCCACATCTTATGTCTGTGTTTGGGGAAGTAGTTCAGTAAAAACTCCTGTGCAACAATAAAAGTTATTGTTAGCCCATTCAAGCCTTCGCTGTACTTACTTGGTCCACAACTACAACGGATACCAGGCTGCAGCACTTATAAGGTTAAAAATATGTATTCTTCTCCTGTCTCGCCTGCCAACCCCTCCTAGGCAACCGCCTATATATATATCGGAGGGTGGTGAAGTGTGACAAAGAGGAGAAACTGGCGTAGTTGGCAGGATATTTTTAAACTATGGCCTCACACAGAAGAGAATCGCTTATTGACGTTGCCAATAAAGTTCTGAAGAAGGAACATTCTTGGAAGTTTTGAAAAAAAAAATAAATTTTAACACAAAAAGGTACCTAGGAAGAGCTTACCATGTCTGCAAGACTGCATCTCGGAGTGGAATATCGGCGGAGGCGGAACGGAGTACCTGTACCAGGGATACCGCAGGGCTGATGAGCGAGACACTCCACTTGTGGCAGGTAACCAGTAGCTAAGAGGGGTTAGCTTGGATACTGCTGCAAGGGGGTGGTAAGATTGCAGGGTTGGACTGGAAGCTGAGGAGGGTGCAATTGTGTGTGTATCGCACTTGGTGTTGCTTTTTGTTTCCTTGCAGTATACATCAGGATGGAGCCAGCACAGCTAATGAGCTGGGTCACGGAAAGATTTCAGCAGCAGCAGGTGATGTCGGCGCAAGCCCAGGAGAGGACGGCAGAGATGCTTCGTGCGCAACAACAGCCGCTGTTAGATCTGCTGGGATCGTGGATGGGTGAACAAAAGCAAGCCGCGGAAGTGCTAAAGACGGTGTCCAGTTCATTAGGAGCTGTAGCAGGACTGGGAACAGTAGGCCAGGGTATATTCTCATTAGGCCAAATGTCAAAAGATGAGAATGTTGACGATTACCTAGAGGTTTTCGAACGCATTGCACTCATGAGCGGTTGGCCGAAAGAACAGTGGGTCATTAGGCTAGCAACATCGCTAACGGGAGAGGCTCTCGCAGCTTACCGGGCTATGCCTAATGACTAGGCCAACAACTATGAGGCAGTGGTCAAAACCATTAGGGAAAGATTAGGCCTAACTCCAGTGGTATATCGCCGCCTTTTGCGAGGGTGCAAGTTAACCCCGGGCGAAACACCACAGGCCTTATGCCATCGAGTCAGAACCTTGGTATACAAGTGGCTATCTCCAGAGGGAAAGAGCATTGACACGATATTGGATGACATTGTGTTAGAGCAATTCGTAGAAGCATTACCAGGGGAAATACAGTCCTTCCTAATTCTACAAGACTGTAGGAACACGAGAGAGGCCATCTCGCTGGCTGACCGCTTCTCAGAGGCCAAAGCCATTGGTCAGAAGAGGATGGGTCTTTCTGATGCAGCAGTCGTGAGAATGCCAGGAGTGAAGGAGAGGTTAAGGGTGGGGGAGTATATGTCTAAGAAGCCCTTACCAAAACCTGGTTGGGAGGAGCGCAAATGCTTTGCATGTGGACGGAAGGGTCACTTGAGGAAGAATTGCAGGAATAAGCTGGTGTTAGTAACCACCCAGTCCAAGGAGGTTGGGGAGGGATTTTTACTAACAGTTCGGGTCAACAATATCCAGGTCGAAGCCCTTTTAGATTCGGGCGCCGACCAGTCAATGGTCTCTAAAGCCCTATGGAAGGAGATAGAAGCTCAGGGTGGGAATTCTGTAAGGCACCCTGAGAACAAAATAAGAATTCGTTGTGTGCATGACGCGTCATCGTCATATCCTTTGCACCCGGTAACTGTGGAAGGGCTAGGCTTGAAAAAAGACATCTCAGTAGCAGTGGTACCTAGGTTACCGCATTCCATAGTTTTAGGTAGGGATTGGCCTCAATTTAAGAAAGGCCTAGTTAAAGGACTAGCCGCCACCGCAGAAGCCAAAGTCCCTAACCCTACAAGGATAGGAAAGGAACCAGTAGGGAGGGAGGAAAAAGTAGGACACACAACATCCTCTCCGAGGGGTAAATCCAGGCTAGGGATGGTACCAGCCCCGTTATTTGAGAAACCCCGAGAGAAGCCAGGTAGGGAGAAAGCCCCTATCCAGGACCCTCCAAGTAAGGGAAAGTTCCTCCTGAAATGTTGTAGGCTTACACCAAATGCTAGGATCCCTAAGAGAGCCTCAGAGCAAGCTGCAGGCTTTGACCTGTATAGTGCAGAGGACACTACTATACCACGTCAAGGGCGAGCCTTAGTGGAAACCGGTATCCAGCTTGAAATACCGCCCGGTTGCTATGGCCGGATCGCTCCGCGATCAGGTCTAGCGGTCAAGGAGTGCATTGATGTAGGCGCAGGGGTAATAGACCCGGACTTTAGGGGAGCTGTTAAAGTCTTACTGGTAAACTGTTCCAGGAAAGATTATAAAGTAGCCCTAGGTGATAGGATAGCGCAGCTCATCATGGAGAGAGTTGGCTTCCCCCCCCAAAGAGGAGGTTACTGAACTGAGCACCACCATAAGGGGGTCAAGTGGGTTTGGGTCCACCGGACAGGCCGTGGTGATAGGCCTGACGGCCACGAGTGAGGAAGAGAAGGTAGAGATAGACCTTGGTCCCCAGCTGGCTGAGTGTAAGGCTGAGCCACTAACCCAGATAGGGGAAGAACTCTCCTGGCACCAGCAACAGGTCCTAATGAAATTGCTGGAGCGTTTTTCGGACGTTTTGACCCCTATGCCAGGAGAGACCCAGCTGATCGCGCACGAAATCGTGACCCCACCAGGTGAAGTCGTCCGACAAAGGCCATATAGGCTACCTGAAGCTAAGCGTAGAGAAGTGATTAGGCAGGTGCAGGAAATGCTCCACATGGGCGTGATTGAGGAGTCGGTCAGCCCATGGAATAGCCCGGTGGTCATGGTGCCTAAGCCGGATGGGACGATACGATTTTGTATCGATTTTAGGAAGGTTAATTCCATCTCTAGATTCGATACATATCCGTTACCCCGGATAGAGGAATTACTGGACCAATTAGGGCAGGCTACCTATCTTACCACCTTAGATATGACCAAGGGGTACTGGCAGACTCCCCTCACCAGGGAATCTCGGCCAAAAACAGCTTTCAGCACGCCCCTTGGTCTATATCAATTCCGTCGGATGCCCTTTGGGCTACATGGGGCAGCGGCGACCTGCCAGAGACTGATAGATATCGTCTTGCGCTCGCATCGCTCCTACGCCATGGCCTATATGGATGATGTAATTATCCATAGTGATAACTGGGACCTCCATTTAGCACACATACGGGCGGTGCTGGAAGACATGAGGCGAGCAGGAATCACCCTAAACCCTGCCAAATGTCTTTTTGGAGGGAAGGAGGTGAAGTATTTGGGGCATTTAGTTGGAAGGGGGGTAGTGAAACCACTCATGGACAAAGTACAGTGTGTGAGGGACTTTCCACAGCCTATGACCAAAAAGCAGGTCCGGAGCTTTTTAGGTTTAATAGGATATTATAGAAGATTCCTACCACATTTCGCGTCCGAAAGTGCGCCCCTTACGGACATGTTAAAAAAAAATGCACCCAATCAGGTTAAATGGACCCCGAGTGCAGAGAGTGCCTTTGCACGAGTAAAGGAAAGGTTGTGTGCGGCACCCGTCCTAAGAGGGGTCGACTTTAGTAAAACCTTTATACTCCAGAAAGACGCGTCGGATACGGGACTAGGTGCTGTCCTGTCCCAGAAACAGGAGGGGATTGAGCACCCTCTGATGTTTTTAAGCCGGAAGCTTGCACCGGCCGAGCAAAAATATTCGACCGTAGAGAGGGAATGCTTAGCAATCCGTTGGGCAATAGATGCCCTCAGGTTTTATTTAACAGGCCGCCGATTTACCCTAGTAACCGATCATGCGCCCTTAAAGTGGTTATCAAGCATGAAGGATCATAACCCGCGCCTCACTAGGTGGTACATGGCCCTGCAAGCGTACGAATTTGGAATAGAGCACAGGCCAGGTAAACTGCACGCAAATGCAGATGCCCTTTCTAGAATTCCGTGCTGTTCTGGACAGGTCCAGTCAGCCCGGAATATCTTAAATGGGGGGTTATGTGACAAGGCAGAGGCTGCAGAACCTAAAAATAGGGGTTTAAAACACTTTTTGTCCTCAGAAGCTGTCAATAAAACAGGTCAAGAAAGGGTTAAGGATCCAGCCCTGAAAGCTTCTCTGCACAAGAAAGCAGAAAGAGAGCCACACCCGAGCTCCAGACAAACTCGGGGTGCTGACGTGGGAGGAAAAGGGGCGGAGTCACACCTGATAGGGCAGCCCTGTTCACATAACCAGGAAGCAACTGTTAGTCATGGAGAAGGGGGAAAAGGAGCCCTCAAGGGAGAAAAGGCAGCCAAGAGAGAGCAAGCAGCCAAGGGAGAGCTGGCATCCAAGGGTGGAGGAGAATCCGGAAGAGACTCAGCATTGGAGTTGGATTCAGCCTTGGAGGGAGAGCAGTTCCAGGAGGGTCCAAGAGAGTCAGATCCAGGGAGAGATCTGAGGACCAGGAGAAGCAAAGCCAAGAGCAACCGGTACTCGGTTAGCACAAGGGGCTTGGGGAGTTGCTGGCCAGACTGCAGAGAGACAGCCAGGTCTCAGGAGAGGTGTCTGAAAAAGCTTCCAGGAAGGAACTACCTTGAGCCGCACAGCAAACAGAAACAGGTCAGAAACTATTTCAAACCTCAGGGGAAAAGGTTAGATACCTTGCCTAGAAGAGACAGGAGTAGTTCTCTGGAACCTTCTCTTGAAGCCATAATTACAGAGGAGAGGTTGGGCAGAGAGAAAGTCCCAGTCAAAAGACTGCAAACGTTTTCCCACTACAGAGAACGTGACAGGAGTTCTAGCTCAGAGTATAGCCCAGGTGCCACTAAGCAAATTACTAATTGCAGGCATCACAGCCAAGGGCTAGAGTCAGACCCTGAAGAGCACGCTGTTTTAAGGGAGCTGGTAAAGCAGTATCAAGAGAAATATTTACCTCTCAACCAGAAAGCATATACTAGGCAGACCAGAAGGAAGGTGAGCCCTTTTTATGATGTTTTGAAGGGTGCTGGTGATTTGGAATCCTTGCAAGTGCCTAGGAGTTTTAAGGATAACAAACGGAAGCAGCTTAGAGCACTGATTAAGCAGTGGCAACCTGTAGACTCCATTAAACCTGGTCATAAGGACGTATCAGATCCTGAGCTTGAGGAAATGCAAACTGAAGCACCTCTAAGTGATGGCAGTGGTTCAGATATGGACTGTGGGTTTTGTCAAAGGGAGTGAAAGCTGTATAAATGTATCCTGTAGAAGTGCTGAGAAAGCCTAACTGTTCTAACCTGAGTTTTGCACGGAGAAAGGCAGCGTTCTGCCTGTGTGAAAACTCAAGCCTAATTAAGCAGCTGTGAAGAAGAGTACAACGCTGTGAAGTTTTCCTTTATTTAGAGCATGTACCTGAAAGCAATGCCTATGTGGGGAAACAGCTGTTGTAATTGAAAGCTGGAAGAGTAAAAATGCAACGCAGGGAAGTTTTCCTTTATTGAAGCTTGTACCTGAAAGTAAGACTTATGTATGGAAAGCTGCAGTGGTATTTGAAGCTGGAAGAAGTTTGAAAAGCTGTATGTTTTGCTTTAATCTAGTACCTGAGAAGTATCAGGAGATCCTTGGACTTTTATTTGACACAATTTAGTAGCCACATCTTATGTCTGTGTTTGGGGAAGTAGTTCAGTAAAAACTCCTGTGCAACAATAAAAGTTATTGTTAGCCCATTCAAGCCTTCGCTGTACTTACTTGGTCTACAACTACAACGGATACCAGGCTGCAGCACTTATAAGGTTAAAAATATGTATTCTTCTCCTGTCTCGCCTGCCAACCCCTCCTAGGCAACCGCCTATATATATATGTCGGAGGGTGGTAAAGTGTGACAGCATATAATCTAGTGGCCACGGTGCTTACTTCTACTTTGTTAATGTGTAGTAAAAGGCAAAATAGATTCTATGGATTCTGTTTATGAATCTCAAATTCTTTGCAGAAGCTGTGGTCTACAAAAGGTTTTAATGAAAAGTTACATTTTTACAACTTTATTTTTAAGAGCAGATTTTTCAGTCATGAATATGTAATTGTATTTCTATGCTGATTTTTTTGTCATATTGGTCAGCCCATGTCTTGTGTACCCTACAAGCAATCATGGTAAAACAGCAGAGTCGGTATTTATTATTCCTTTATATCTGGTTCTTGGATTTTATTTATTTAGCAATGTTTATATACTGTTTTTTATCTGGTCAAAGCAGTGTATATGCAGGTACGGTATATATTTCCCTTGTCCCCAAAGGGCTCACTATCTGTTTTGTACCTGAGGCAACAGAGGGTCAAGGGGCTTGCCCAAGGCTACAAGGCGCACCTGTGGGACTAGAAACCCCAGACCCTCTTGCCCAAGGTTACTATCCTCCAGTGGGTTTCGAACCACTGGCCCTCTGGCCCGAGGCAACTTGCCCCATTCACTAGGTCATTCCTCCCTCTGGATATATTACTCCCGTTTATCTTCAACAGCTGGGGATTATACCGATGTTGGCTCACTTTGTTTCTAATGCAAAACATTAGAAACACTCCTCATTTTCTTTCTCTGTCTTCTTTCCTTAATATTTCCTTCTGTACAAGTAGTATTGCTAGCCACTCCACCATTCCTGCTGTCTAGCATTTAGCCCAGAAAGCTTACCAATGTGGCTGTCGTGGGAAAGGATCAGCAGGGTTCAAACCAATGAGAGGTCGGAGATGAAGGCCTAGCACCTTAACAGCGCGATCTGGGAAGCTAGAGGCAAACAGAGCCAAGGATTAGAAGCAGCCAATAAAGGAAAAGATGGCCATCGCCCCCTGTAAACTGGACTGGCTAAAGCCAGGCTAAAAGAGGGTTAATGGGAACAGGAAATCATGCATGGCAACCAGAAGACTAATTCTAGCTCTTCTCCTTCTGCAGCAAAACTCTGCTCCTTGAATCAGGTTCTAGCTGCAGCTTCAAGTTCTCTTCTAGCTCCAGTCTCTCCCAAGCTCCATTCCACCTATAGCTCCTGGCTTGCTTCTAGTCTATTAAGCTCCATGTTCTCTTTACAGTATTCTGTTTCAGCCTCTGCTCCAAGCTTCTATTCTGTGCCAGACTGGCTCAGACTCCTGTGCAAGCTTCATTTTGACTTCTAAGTCCCAAGCTCCATCTCCACATTCCAGCTCAGACTCCAGTTTCTGTCCGAGTTCCTGATAAACACCAGCTCCCAATTCCAGCATGCTAAGGCTGCCCTCCTCACAAACCTCTATCCACAAGTACCAGCGTGGCTGCGGAATCTACCCTATCCTTCAAGCTATCATTAGTCGTCCTAGTACAGCACAGTGTTTTCCCATCTTTACAAGTCCAAGGAACATCAACCTCCATGGAGCAAGCAGTACTGACATGGAAAGAACCTGTATGATAAAAAAAAAACATCTAACAACCCACTGAAACCCTCATTCTCTTTTTCAAATTTTAACAAGGAGAGAGAGAGATTGGAGATCCATGAACCCACCACAACAGGCCCAGCTCCTTCTATATCAAGTGCTGGAGAATTTGGCTGCTCTGTGTGGTTGCCAGAAGTCCTCCACTGCAGCTGCTCCTCTCAACACTCAGTGAGTCACATCCCCGCCTCATTCAGCCTGGGAACAAGACAGAAGCTGGAGAGACCATCAGAGTAGTTTGCCTTCTTATTTGGGGGTGGGAGGGGGAGGCAAAGGGTAGGGAAATCATACTGGCAAGGGGGCCAGTCACCATTACTACCTGCAACATTTGGGGCACACCGTCCCTCCTATGTCCCCCCAAACTAAGACTCAAAGGAGGAGCCTTGGGATGGGGAAGAGTAAGAGGTGCTGTGGGTGTAAAGTGTGTGCTGCACAAAATGGGGTCCAGCTATCTGTGCTCTGCATGTTGCCCTTAATTCACATATTGGGGTTCATGCTGTAGCTAAAGAAAACATGCATGATTATGTATGTTCTGAGAAAGGAGCTCCTACACCTTTCGGAGCTACAGTTGGTGGTGTTTGTTGCTGCAAGGTGCTGAAAGTAGATCCCATGCACTGGTCTAGATCCAAGTATTGAGCAGTGTGACTTTGCGTGGGTCTGATGGTACAGGTTAGGAAACATGACAGAGAGCATGGCACAGGTAGTCTTTCTAATTCAAAAGTGGAAAGAAAAAAGGGATAGATGAAAGAGTGGTGGATTTGATAATTCTTCTTTGAGCCTTTTATTCCCTGTTTTCTCAAAACCATAGTTGGAATTTCATTGCTATACTGGTACATTTCCATTGTTTGTGAGTGTTATGGCACTAATGTAGAGTGGCAGAAATTCTTCTAAAGTTTAGTAGTCATATAAGAACTGCGATGCTCCTGCCCAGGCCCGAGAGCTTACAGGCAGGAGTGGCCTTGTAATGTCCCTGAGGAATAAAGCTTGTACTGGTCCCTGGGAATTCTGGGACTTGTAGTGTGCTTGTATTTTCTTCAGGATTAAATTGTAGTCGTGACACGAATGTTAAGGCTGCAAGAAATTTATTGTTGTGGGGATATTTTCCAGCGCATCAAAATTCAATGGTAGATAACGCAAAAGGTGCAACTTCAACCCAAATAGCTGAAACCAGGAACATAGTAAGTACAACTGAAATTAAGTTAGCTTCTACTTGGCTCTTCACAATCACAGCAGCTTTAACTCAGCAGTGCCTCATGTGGTCTTTCAGAATTATTGCAGCACCAAACAAATAGCTGTTCCTTCCACAGCGTGGCTTCTCAAAACAACAAATGAAAACCATTTGTAAACCTTTTAGCTTGGCAGCAAGTACAGCAAACTCCCTGTATTATTTTCATACAGTGTTCAAGGGTTTCTTACATCGCTGTCCTCTTTGAGGCAGATTGAGCAATCCATTGGAGAAGGGTCTGCTTCTAAGGCAGGCAGGTAATTATCCACTTGCATGCATTCCTCAGAGCTAAGGCTATCGCTGTCTCTGTCAGGCCTGCTAAGCTTCCCTGACCTCAGTTCCAGAAACTCTTGAAACTGTTTGAAAAGCAATTCAGCCTGTAAGTGCTCTTTATCCGTGTGAAAGTCTTTGGTAAGGGTAACACCCTTCCCCCACTTGCTATCAGCTTCTGCAGCTGGGTTTACCTTGTAAAGGTTAGCACAAATAAAAGGTTTCTCTAGTAAAGCATTAAAAGTAGAAAAGTCAGCTTTACCTTTAGCAGGGTTTGAATAAGAACTGGCACCTTTCCTCCAGAGGTCTCTCTGGTTCAAAAACTCAGCAGCCTTACTGTTATTTCCTCTGCTCTGTGAATTTCTCTTTGAAAAGCTTTCTTCCTGCTTCACTTCTTTGCTTCTGTAGCCTTGTTTGCTACCAGACCAGATACCTTCTTTCCATGTGCTGAATTTGCTAGCCTTCCCACGCCCAGGCTCTTCCTTGTAGTAAGGTTCTTTCTCAGAGTGTGCTTGGCTCCAAGGTTTACTGCTCCAAGGTTCTGCCTTGCTCCAGGGTTCTAGCGTTTTCCTCCTTCCTTTTCCCTCTTTTTCTCTTTCCTCCTTTTCTCTTTTCCTCCTCTCCCCTTCCCTCACTGCTTGGGGATTTAAAAGGGGTTTATTTCCCGGCACCCCCTGACCTTTCCCTGAGCGTGCCCAATCAGTGCAGAAACCTGTCTCCTCCCCTGAGCTGGGGCGTGTCCTGTGCTCAGCAGAGAGCTGTGTTTTTTTTCAACTCTGCAGTGGAAATCCTGTGTGCTAGTGCTGTTTCATTACTTCTACCAGGATTTTCCCCTATCTCCATCTCTTCTGGAGGGCATTCCTCACCACAGAACCTACTGCCAAAAACTGGTGTTGAATTTGGTTTTGTGGTCGTCAGGACATGAGTCCTAAAATGAGATTTAAAGAAGTTAATTATGAAAGGCAGATCTGAGTGACTGATTAAAAAGATTAAAAAGGAGCTTATCAATAGTTCCACAAAAACTGCTATGTACTGTAAATATCAATATACTAATTTGTATATTCATATGTTTAAAGCAATCAAAAATCAGAAGGAGGAACTGTGACAGTGTCTTTTTTCATTGGGATTACAATGATATGGCCATATCAGTCCCATTGATAAACATCATGCGTCAACTGGTTCCTCTCATAAAATCTTTTATCTTATCGAAGAGACTGAAAAAGACTTATCTTTTCCAACTGTCACTACATATATCCAAAACATTACTTATGTTCTGATGCTGACAGTGTTTCGCAATACTGCTGCTTCGGGGGGGGGGGGGGGGGACTGGGAAGAGAAGAACCAAACAAGAATTAGCATATCAATTCCTACTCATGGCTACCACATAAATAAAACCATTAACATAAATATTCCCACAGAAAGATATATAAAATGACATCAGACCAATTTTCCCTCTAACAACTCAAAAAATGTTATACCTTTATCGTTGCTTGCTATTCTTCTGAAACATAAAATGGGGAGTAAGGTCCATACTGGCTGCTTCTCCAAAGATCTACTATAGACAGAATCTAGCCTAAGTCCCACCTTTAGTACCGGTGCTCATAAAACGGCATGATTTTAAAATCAGGAAGCTCTAATTCTGGGCTTGAACTAATCTCAGGCAGCCAATCAGCTAGTATCACTGTTCAACCAATCACCTAACTCCAAAACTCCCAATTGGGGCCAGACTTATACACACCCATTATCTATGAGTTAGTTCAACAGGCCAACCTATCTCACCATTTATCACGCTTGACGTCATTCCCATTTATAAAATTGCATCAGGTAGCTGTGGTATATAATTCTTCAAACAATCATACAGCCCACAAATACCATTACGTGGCTTACTCTTATCAAAATTACTGAGAAGAGCCCTCACTAATTTGCAAACGGAAACACCACTACCCTAAAGCCAGTATGGAAACTCCTAACATAATTACAGAGTACAGCCCATCTAGATCGCATTCGACTTTTCCTGATGCGAACTGCAGTTTCTTCGCTTATAATCAAAAAGAATGCTACTATAAAAAAGAATATTTTACAAAAAAAAAAAGAGGGGATTAAGAAGACTAGCTCCCTTAATCGCTTGTATCAGGTACTGAAATCTCTTCATGAAAAGAAGAGATTTAAACATTGCTTTAAACATATGAATACATGAATTAGTATATTGATATTCACTTAGGGGGATGTTTACTAAAGTGCGGTAATCGTGATTAACGCGCGTAAAGTACGTTTAACGATCGTTAGTACGTCCGAACACGCGTTCTGACGTGCTAACGATCGTTAAACGTACTTTACGCGCGTTAACCGCAGTTAACGATCGTAAACCTCCGCGGCGCATTAAAACAGCGCAGAAGGTGGAGAGTGGGCGGAGAGAAGGGGTCAATGGGCGGAGAGTGGGCGGGGAGAGGCTCCCCTCGTACTAACGCGCTGAATTTCTGAGCTCAATTCCAACGCGAATGAAAACCTGTCGTTAAAGGCATTTAAAGGGAAGAGAAACCATTTCCGTCAGCAATGTACAGAAAAACTGGGGAAACCCACAAAACGTGAGCAGTGTGATACATGTGCACAGAACAAAATTTCACATAAAACGTTAAAAATGACCACAAGAAACATTTTAAAAAGCACGATCCAGCTGGGCAACAGTGATAGCAATGGGCAACAAGGAACAACACTCCCTGGAGAGCACCAAATAAAAAAGAAATGATGTGTGGAAGGGTCTACGCTCCGCAGACCCTTTCAAAGATCATTTCATTGTAATGGAGCTGTCCTGGGAGTGTTGTGTAATGTTGCCCAATGATATCATTGTTGCCCAGCTTGATTATGGGTGTGTGCCCCTTTTCTGAGGTCTTTTCTGAGGTTTATGTGCACCTTTGTCTGCATACAAGGTAAATGAGGCCACAGTAAACCTGTTGCAGAGCAGGGTTTCTGACTCGTCAGGCCGGTTTAACTAACTCCAGGGACTGCACTGTCTCTGTGGCCACAGTGTGGTGCAACAGACACAGCCAGTGCCTGTAAGACCAGAGGGTCACAGGTTCAAATCCCAGCTGGGGCTCCTGCCAACCCAGTCCCCATAGTTTTACCCACCACTAAACAGTGATAGTAAAGACACTCCTTTATTGCAGAGAACATACGCATGGCCTATATTTTACCACACCAAACACAGACACCAGAAACAGGCACATTACCTAAAGCAGAGTCCCGCAAATGCAGTCCTGGAGGGCCCCACACCATTCCGGCTTCATGCTGCCTCTAATAAAGATGCCTGTGCTGCATAGCTATGCACCACCCCCATGGTATGCAGATGTAGCTCATGCATATTTATGAGGGACAGCATGAAAACCCGAACAGTGTTTGGAACACCAGGACTGGAGTTGGGGAACTCTGCCGTAAAGCAGCAGCCAACAGGGCCACACACCCACCCACAGGCCCCATTGGCCAATGCCTCCTGGAGAGGCAAGACATTGGTCCCTGCCTGTATCTCACAATACTAGCAGTTGCATACCTTAGCAATGCCACCCTACACCTGGGTATATGGTACAGAGCTATCAAACATTCCCTATGATAACTGGCAGATATCAATTCCTACGTTAAGCACATTTTGCTCATTGAGCTCCACCATAACAATCATTCTGATGTCTGCGGTGTGTGCTGCAGGTCTGGTCTCTGACAGTGTTCACCACCCTGGGGAGTGACCCCCCAACAGCCTTGTGTACCATATCCATGCCTGTACTATGCCCATGACTGGTGTGGTGGGTATGGCTGCTGACCACCTCTATAGTAGCACAATGCTGGCATAGGTGTGGGGGTGGCTGTCTGTCTATCCAGTGTGTGGTGGCTGCAAACACCTTCCACAGTCCACACTGCCAGCAATGTTGCCAGTATTGGGCTGCCAATGTGCATAATGAGGAGCAAGGTACCATGGGTATAGGCCGGACAGGGTGGCCTGGCCAGGGTGCATCTGCACAGGGCATAGGGCAGTGACAGGCACATTGTAGTGCCTGGCCACCACCTACACAGACAGGGTGACCTCAGTATATCCTGCTGAGAGATCACTCTCACCCTGACTGTGCAGTGACCACAGCATGGCTAGGCACTCCCATGGTGCTATCTAGTATTTCTCTCATGTGATAAATATGGGTTTCCTTTTGGGGCCCAGTCACTGATGTATCTGCTTGCTGTGTATGCTGACATCCCAGTTCTGGGTGCAGGCATCTCCACTGGGCACTAGCAGACTGTTTGCAGCTGGTAGGTGTTGTGATGGAGTGGCTTGCAGGGTGCAGTGGCTGATGGCTTGCACCAGGGGAATATCAGATAGTGGTGGGGTGCAGCATACCATATCCAGGGCTAATGTCTGTTTGCTATTGTGTTATGGCTGTGTACAGAGCTGCATTGACTGCCCTGTGGGGTGTCTGTTCCTCAGCAGGACTAGGGTTAATGTTCCCCTCTACTGCCACCTTTGCAGGGAGGTAGACTGTGGATCTTTTGATAGGAGACCCTGTTTGCCGCCCTGGGGGAGGGGGGTGGTGGTGCATGGGGGCTACACCTGACTGAAACAGACAGAGATGTCCAAGGTGGTCCTGCAGAAACTACCTATCTCACACAGTAACACTGCTTTGGACCTGCGCCATGGCCTCTTTCAGCCATGCACGGTGCTGTGGACCTAGTGCTGGGCGCCTCACTGCACCCTCAGGGTGAGCACAGTACCCGCACAATGTGACGGTGTGTAGCTACTCTGTGCCAGTACAACACACGGTCAGTACCCCCTATCAGGCCGAGGTGCTGTGGGGGTGCACATGGTCAGTTCCCCCTACCAGGCCGAGGTGCTGTGGGGGTGCATTCCCCATGGTGTGTATCTGTGGACAGCTGATTTGCATGTGCAGTGCATCATGGGTGTGACTGGCACAATCCAACCCTGTGAAACTCCAGCACCTGCTCACAGGCTCTGATAAACCATAGGCCATCACATGTACATCTGCTAGCATAATGCATAGGTGCAAGACACCCTACAGAGTCTGTAATATAAGATGCCCACACTGGTAAAAACACACGTACCTACGCACGTACAAACACACGTACCCACGCACGATTGTACGCGCGCAGCCACGCACGGGGCTACGCCCGTACCAACGCACGCAACCTCGCACGCACCAACGTACGTGGCTAGGCACACTCCGAGGGTGTGTTTCTGACACCAATACTCAACATAACGAAAAACATGCCTCCTCATTCCCTCTGTAATGTACAGGGTGATGCCTGGGACAGCCTTCTGCGTTAGGCACACTGGGGACTCGAACCCATGCTGCCTGTAACAGCGGTCAGTACCGTAACCATTGTGCTACAGCTCTGTTTCAGTGCTTTGTGTCTGTACGTCTTCTTACGATTAACGCGCAGTAACGCGCCACGGCGCCCGGTAACGCTCGTTAATTTTTTTAACACGCGTTAGTGGTGACGATGTACCGCCCATGTCCTTATTTGGGGTTTCTGTCACTACCGCGGCTCCTAACGCGAATTGCACTAACGCAGTTTAGTAAACATACCCCTTAGTTTTTGTGGGGACTATTGATAAGCTTGTCACTGCTGTTTTTGAGGATTGAATATTTGTCTGATTAACAAGGAGATCAGGCAAAATAAGGCATAACCAGAAGAGCCAAATATATAACTGAAATTTTCTGCACCGCAAAGAACTGAATATACCAAGAGAGTTCAGCAATCTGCAAGGGCTGGAAATACCCAGAAGTTGACAAAAATCCCCAGACAGCCAGGGCTCAAAATGCCAGACTCGCCAGCACTATGCAGACTGAAAATGCTGAGATTCCAACAGAAGGAGGACTGCAGCGACTGAAAATCCCATAAAAACACTGTGTGCACCATTGAGGCATGCTCTATGGTCCCTGGGTTTTCTGGGCAAGGTGTAACCAGCAGTAGATTGCCAGGCCTTTCTTCCAACACAATGAAGGGTAAAGTAACTTAGTCACCAGGCAGCTGCTCTAACAACTAGGCTTCTCCTCTACTGAAAATACCACGGTCTTCAGCAAAATGCTGTACTCTACCTCAAAAGCACCCCTATAAAAGCACTATGACACACACACACACACAAAAAATACATCTGGCCAGCCTTCTGCTTAGCAAAACACTTAATCTTCTGCAGGGCTGACAGCTGGTTTGATTCCAATCCATCCACCTTTCCATTCCTCCCACGAGCACATCATCCAGAGGATAGTCACGCAGCAGTCGTAAGTACTGTATGTAATTACAGAGAGCGATTTGTGCTTGTCAGAGGTTTAGACTTTATTGATTCCATGATGGAAAATAGAGTGTGAGATGGAAACCACTCCTTGCCTCTGCCCCTCCTGTCAGGAAATTTTCTTTCTGACACAAACCCTCTGCATGCCCTAAGGCTCTACAGGAAGGGATGCTTCTCTGAACCTTTTAATCATACCAAGATTTTCTCTTTATTATTTCAAATAGTAATACTAGAACAGGGCAAGCCTTAGGCCAAATGAACCTATTTGACCCAATGGGGCCCCACATTAGGGTGCCACCTCCAGCTCTTAAAAATAAGGAATGCCTCCAGAAGAAGTTGGGGGAGGAGGGCAGAGACTTTCTTTATAAGCATAGTTTTCTTTCAACATTTTTATGTCAAAATATAAGCTAATAAATTTTTTTTTGAAAACTAATAGCACAATCTGTGGACTCTGGCTGCCTTCACTTGTTTGCATTCAGTACTTGCTCCGCCCCTCTTGTTCAGCTCTGTCTTCAGCTGTGTGTGTGTCTCTCTCCTCTTCCTTATTATCCCACCCTCCCTCCCCACAACCCAACCTCCCCATGGCTTATAGCCATCCTATGCTCATTACCACAATACCTCACAGGTGTACCTTAACCTCTGTAATTTCTACCACCTATTCTTTTACTTCCTCTGACTTCTGTGCTCCTCTCCATCTCTCTTTTATGGCTCCTCATCACTTTCTATTCCTAATGCTCATGCTCCCTAATTGTCTCCCTTCCTACCAACACCTTCAAGCCCCTCCCGCTTATCTTCCCTTTATCATCCTCACTTCCCCCACCTTCTTGTCTTCTACCCTATCATCAGCTCTTGAGCTTCGCCACTTCCACCCTCTCATTCAGCCATCTCCTCTCTCGCCGAAACACCTTCACCCTCATTACTGCCGTGCTGTCTCCTCTGTGTCCCACACTCTTCTACTCCTCCTCCTTCTCTCTTCTGGAGATATCAACCCCAATCCTGGCCCCCCTAGACTTCTATCACACTCCCAGAATAGATCCTTATGCAACAGCTCAAATCTTATTCATATCCCTCTCCTCTCTCCCTCCTCTCTTCCTTTCTCATGTGCCTTGGGGAACGCACACTTCATCTCAAATAAACTTGCCTTTACTCGTGATCTCTTTATCTCTAATACTCTCCATCTCCTTGCACTAACTGAGACTTAGCTCCTCCCAGAGGACTCAGCTTCAGTCGCTGCTCTCTGTCATGGTGGCTATCAATTCTCCCACATGCCTTGTCCCACTGGCTGTGGTGGAAGTGTTGGGCTTCTACTCTCTCCTTCCTGTCAATTTCAACCCCTCCTTCTGTCTCAGTCTCATTCCTTTCCCTCCTTTGAAGTCCACTCCATTCAGCTTTTTACTTCACTACCTCTCCGAGCTGTTATTTATCGACCCCCCTGACAAGTTCACCTCTACCTTTCTCTCTGATTTTGACTCATGGATTTCCTCCTTTCTGGATTCATCTTACCTCTCCCTTATTCTCGGGGATTTTAATATTCATGTTGATAAGCCTTCTGGACCCTTATGCTTTAAATTTCCTCTCCCTTACCTCATCATTCAACCTCCAGTTTTGCTCTACTGCCTCCACTCACCAGCAAGGCCACTGCCTTGACCTTGTATTCTTCTCTAATTGCCTGTCCCCAAACTTCTGTACCTCACTTCTCCCCTTATCGGACCATCACCTGCTAAGCTTCACTCTTCATCACTCACCACCTCAACCTTACCTTCTCTCCTCCAACCTCTTTAGAAATCTTCATGATAATAACCCATTAAGCGCTCTCCTCCACTGTCTCATCACCTCTTTCAAGTATGTCATCTGAATTTGTTGATGAGGCAGTAGCATTCTATAACGCTGCACTCTCCTCTGCTCTGGATGCTCTTGCTCTGCCCATGCCACATCCTGTGAGGCGTACTGTACCTCATCTCTGGCTGTCTTCTACTACCTGCTATCTATGTTCCTGTGCCCACTCAGCTGAGCATGCCTGGCTCAAATCCCACACCCTTGAAGACTTTCTACACGTCAAATTCATGCTTGTCTCTTTCCAGTCAGCCATACCACTTGCCAAAGAAGAAAATTATGTCCATCTGACTAATTCTCTTGCCTCTGACCCTTGCCGTCTTTTTACAACTCTTAACTCTCTCCTCAAGGTGCCTCCACCTCTGACCCCTCCCTCCCTTTCTGCCCAAACCCTAACTGACTACTTCCATGACAAAATCAACAAGATCACACTTCAATTCCTTATGAAGTCAGCTACTCCCCCTCCTCTCCCTCTTCACTCCCAATCTTCCCCCCCTACCTCTGCTACCCTTTCTTCCTTTTCTATGATCTCAAAGGAGGAAATCATTCACCTTCTTTCCTCATCCAAACTTACTACCTTCTCCTCTGATGCTATTCCCACCCATCTCCTTAGCTCCATCTCCTCCACTGTAGACCCTTCCATCTCTCATATTCTCAACCTATCACTCTCCACTGCAACTTTCTCTGAACCCTTCAAGCATGCTGTGGTCACTCCTCTCCTCAAGAAACCTTCTCTAGACCCTACCTGTCCTTCTCACTATCGACCCACCTCCTTCCTCCACTTTGTTTATAAACTACTTGAACATGCGATTCACCGCCGTTGCCTCGACTTTCTCTCCTCTCAAGCCCTTCTAGATCCTCTACAATCTGGCTTTCGTCCTTTACATTCTACCGAAACAGCTCTTGCCAAAGTCTCCAGTGTCCTGTTCCTGGCAAAATCCAAGGGCCTTTACGCGATCCTCATCTTTCTTGACCTTTCTGCTGCTTTTGACACTGTTGACCACAGCCTTCTCCTCAATACCTTGTCCTCACTTGGTTTTAAGGACTCTGTGCTATCCAGGTTCTCTTCTTATCTCTCCCACCGCTCTTTCAGTGTTTGTTCTGGTGGATCCTCCTCTAATTCTATCCCGCTCTCAGTTGGTGTACCCCAAGGTTCAGTCTTGGGTCTACTCCTTTTCTCTCTATATAACCAGTCCCTCGGTGCACTCATCTCTTCCCAATGGCTTTCAGTACCACCTTTACGTTGATGACTCCCAGATCTAGCTCTCTACACCTGAAATCTCTCCGGAAATCCAGGCCCGGATCTCTGCCTGCCTTTCTGACATTGCTGCTTGGATATCTCACTGCTTCTTGAAAATGAACATGGCCAAAACTGAGCTGCTTATTTTTCCCCTAAAACCTCTTCTCCCCTTCCTCCTTTCTCAGTCTCTGTGGATAACTCTTTATGCCTCCTTGTCTCCTCAGCTCGCAACCTTGGCATTGTCTTTGACTCCTCTCTCTCCTTTTCCACACACATCCAACTGATGGCTAAAACCTGCTGTATCTTTCTCTATAACATCAACAAAATTTGCCCATTCCTTTCTGAACACACTATTAAGACACTTATCAACTCTTTAGTCACCTCCCATCTAGGCTATTGTTAACTGCTCCTTGCTGGTCTCCCTCTGAGTCGTCTCTCTCCACTTCAATCTGTTCAGCACTTTGCTGCGCGGCTAATCTTCCACCAGCCTTGTCATACTCATATTACCCCTCTTCTCAAATCTCTTCATTGGCTTCCTATCCGTTTCTGCATCCAGTTCAAACTTCTCCTACTAACCAAGTGCATTCGCTCTGCAGCTCCTCACTACCTTTCCTCTCTTATCTCTCCCTACACCTCCCCCCCCCTCCCGGGAACTCCACTCTTCTTGCAGATCGCTTCTATCTGTGCCCTTCTCTTCTATTGTTAACTCCAGACTTCAGTCTTTTCACCTTGCTGCTCCTTATGCCTGGAACAAACTACATGAGTCTGTACATCAGGCACCTTCTCTGATCCTCTTCAAATCCAGGCTGAAAACTCACACCTCTTTGCTGCTGCTTTCGGATCTTGATTCACCTGATGCCCTTTGTGTTTCCTCAGCATTCCCCCTAGCTGTATCCCATGCCTACAGCCACTGTGTTGTCTGTCTATTAGATTGTAAGCTCTGATGAGCAAGGACCATCTTTTACATTTGACTGCGCAGCACTGAGTACGCCTTGTAGCAGATGTTCAGTAGTAGTAGTAGTTGTAGTTACTACAATGGCTCCCAACCTGTGGTATATGGACCCCAGGGGTTGTATGAAACCATTACAGGGAGTCCGCAGGATACTGAAAAGAGAAAAAAAAGAGGGGGAAGAGAGAGACTAGAGGTAACTGGCTGGGTGAGGGACAGAGAATGAGGCAAACTGGTGGGGAGTGGCTGGAGGGAGAAAAGGACACTAGTGGAGATAGGAAGGGGAAGGTAGGTAAAGAGGGGTAGTGGGGATAGGCTTGGAGCTGAGGGAAGGGTATCTGGGAAAAATGGGAGGTATGAACTGGGGTCTCTGAATTTTTTGTTACTGGGAACCTCTGATTTACATCAACCAATCAACACAAATAAACACAAACTAGCAATACACCATAAAATACAAAATAACTAATCTGTAATATTAAAATACTAAGAAAAATATGAGAAAAATTAGCAAGATACAGTCTGCTAACAGGAAAATTGGCATTGGGCATCGGAGGGGACAGAAGTTTAAAGAATCACTGTGGGACAGTTTGCAGCCACTGTCACAGATGCAGGTCCTGAGAGGGATGACAGAGGTGGCAATGAGTGACCCTGGAGCGCTGGCGTTCTGGGTAACTGCCTAGTTTGCCTAATGGTAGCAATGGCCCTGTACCTAAGCAGTATTTATTTATTTAACATTTCTTATATACCACCTTTCATGATATCAAGGCGGTTTACATTGAACAAACTGAAATTACATTGAACAGGGCATTATAACTTGGAGATAACTATTTTACAGGGAACATGGGCAATGGAGGGTTAAGTGGCTTGCCCAAGACCACAAGGAGCACTTGTGGGACTAGAAACCCCAGTCCTTCTGGCCCAAGGTTGCTGTCCTCTAGTGGGATTTGAACCCCTGACCTTCTGGCCTGAGGTAACTTACCCCAACCACTAGGCCACTCCTCCCTCCAGTACCAGTACTGCTACTGACTTCTCCAACTTCAAAGCAGACATCTGAACTGCAGTTGCCTAAGCAACCCCTGTCACCACACAAGTCCAGATGCGATGACAGACAGCCAAGGAGTCCTGTTCCCGATGGTATAGTCAAAGGCTTAAAGCTCCTATATGGCACAGTGAATTAGTCAGTGAAAGACAGGAAACAGTCTTTGGACTTGGTATTTATACTATTCAGCCTTCCCTGCAATATGAGATCTCCTATCATTACCTTATCCATTAGGAGAGCCCTCCCATGTTGCCTTCCAAACACGGTAGAATCTAGGGGTCTTCGCACATGTGTGCCTGCCACCCTTACATGCATATGTAAGCAACAGTTTCAGAAGGGAAAATATAGGTGGATTTTCTCTAATTTTTTTATAAACGGTTAACTAATTCCATAAGCAAAAAACGTATTACAAAAAATAGTGATGTCAAAGGAAAACAAATATTTACCATATCTTAAATATCATAAAGAAAAAAAAATAAAGTGACACTATTACATTATTCCTCAATAAGGGGCAAAACCAAGCACAATACAAAGGAAAATTTCTCTTCTAAAATTGTCACTATTTAAATGCACAACAGCAACGTCCACTTAGTCACCCAGTTCTAAGATTGCCCTCCATAGGTTGAAAACTATTTTATAGTTTGTTAGAGAATGCTAATTAGCTAATCAATGTAAAATATCCTGAGACTTTGCTGTGTGTCGTGCCGCTCATGTATCTGCCACAAGGAATTTCCATGTTGGAAAGAGGGGCATTCTGTTGACCAATTGGCCTTTTCCCAATGCATAATTCATTCTGTTCTCTACAGGGCTAACTGCCAGCTCTGAGAATTTTGTACTGGGTTCTAAATATTTTATGCTAACAAAACTTAACGCATATGTGTTTTATCTGTGCCCTTCTCTGCCACTGCCAATTCCAGACTTTGTTCATTCCACCTTGCTGCTCCATATGCCTGGAACAAACTACCCGAGTCAGTATGTCGGGCTCCTTCTCTAACCCTATTCAAATCCACACTAAAAACCCACCTCTTTGGCTGCTTTTAGATCCTGATGCTCCTCACTCTCTTGTTCACCATTTATGTGCATCTTAACATACTCTAGTCCCCAGTTTTGTGATGATGGTCATCTTGACTAAATTGTGAACTCTGATGAGCAGGGATCTCTCTTACATCTCTATGTATAGCACTGTGTACGTAGTGCTATACAAATGATTATAGTAGAAATGCATTTAGGTATCATGAATCTCCATATTTTAAAAGTATGCATTACTACAATTTTCCAAGGGGGATTTTCACCTGAACCATACCCCTACTCCCAAATAAATTGCTCACTGGTATGACAAAGCAAAAACATCCCCGATTCACCAGCAAAAATCTGGCATCTTTCTGATTAATCTTGCTCACAGTGCTGTATCGGTAGCCATGAAATACTGTTTCTGGCCACGCTGGTGATAAATTCAGGTGCCAGCTTGTCTTTTACATATGGAAATCTTAGATCCAAGGCTTCACTCTAGGAGTTTCTCATGGCCATCTCATGATTGACAGACCCCGCTGCTCTCTGCATGGTAGGAATGAACATAAAAAGTATATTGCTTTATTGTAGTAATCAACTGAGTCATAAAAGATAAAGCACATGCTGTTAGCAAATGACTGCCCACAGGCTCCGTAACCAGACTCATTCTCAGCTCACCTGAAAACCAAAGAGCCCTGAAACATAGAAGGGAGATTCTAACCAGCAGGTAATTAAAGAAATTGAACTCCTGGGGGCCAATATTCAGCGGTAGCAACTAGGTGCTCTTAAAGTATCTAGCCTCGGTTACTTTAAAAACCCCTCAGATATTCAGCAACAGAACTTATCTAGCACTGAATCTCTGGTTTCGCCAGTCAGTGCTGCACTAACCAGAAAGCGAAAACCGATTAACATTAGGACACCCATTGAAATGTTCTAACCTGTAACTGGTTTAGCTATCCAGTTACTACTACTACTATTAATCATTTATATAGCACTACAAGGCCTACGCAGAGCTGTACATATACATGTAGAAAGACAATCCCTGCTTACAATCTAAACAAGACAGACAAGACGATAGGAGAAAAGGGGTACAAATAAGGAAAGGTAAGGGGACACATGGAGAGCAAGGGATTAGGATCCAAAAGCAGCCTCAAAAGGGGTGAGCTTTCAGCATGGATTTGAAAATGGCCAGAGATGAAGCCTAATGTACAGACTCAGGTACTTTGTTCCAGGCATAAGGAGCAGCAAGGTGAAAAGATCAAAGTCTGGAATTGACAGTGGAAGAAAAGGGCATACAGAGAAGCAAGGCAGTAGAAGGGGGGAGCTCAAGAGGAGGGGTGTAAGGAGAGATAAGAGAAAGGTACCGAGGAGCAGCAGAATGAATGCATTTGTAGGTCAAAAGGAGAAGTTTGAATAAGATACGGAAAAGGAAGGGGACCCAATGAAGTGACTTGAGAAGAGGGGTTTTATTTATTTATATAACAGGATTTTTATATCGCCTTCTCATACAATCAAAGAGTAACTAGGCCTTACCTGCTAATTAGCGTTCCTGAAGGAACTCCAGTCCAGTCCCATTCTTCTGGGTTGTGCCCCCCCTTCCAGCAGCTTGGAGACTGAGCACGTCATCATCTTGATGACCCTTCTGGTATAAATACCTCTGGCACCACCCACCAGATCCAGTATCCTACTGACAAAGCAGACTCAACAGAGAGACAATTTAAGTAAGAAAACCAAACAACTAGAACTTGATAACTAAATAACTTTAGATTACCACCTCCCCCTCCCCCGAGGAGAGACCTCCCACCTCCCCAAGGATGAGGAGAAAGAGGAGAGGTAGGAGGAGAAGGAGGCTCACCTGAAACAGTTCTCACTCTACCCCACTTATTGCCCAGCAAGACACTGGGCTGTCCATAGCCGCCCCTAACACGTCAGCGCCGAAATTTCATCCAACTCTTCGCTTCTGCCTACCTGATGCTTCGGGTCGGTGATGTCAGCTCCACCTGAAAAACTACAAAATTGGGAGGGATCAGTGACTGGACTGGAGTTCCTTCAGGAATGCTAATTAGCAGGTAAGGCCTAGTTACTCTTTCCTAAGCGTCCCTCCAGTCCAGTCCTTTTGCTCTGGGATGTAACAGAGCAGTTCAAACCTGGGAGAGGCCTGAAATACCGGCCCGAAGTACTTCTCCCCCAAAACCAGCATCTCCTGCCGCCTGAACATCCAAATGGTAATGCTTGGCAAAAGTATGAAGAGAAGACCAAGTCGCCGCTTTACAAATATCCAGTGGCGGCACCAGACTAAACTCTGCCCACGAGGCCGCCTGGGCTCAGGTAGAATGAGCCTGGAACCCCACTGGAATCGGCTTTCCCTTCAGCATGTATGCCGAAGCAATCGCCTCCCTGATCCATCTGGAAATGGAGGCCTTAGATGCTGCCTCCCCTTTGCACGGTCCTCCAAACAAGACTAACAACTGCTCCAAAATACAGAATGTCACCGTGCATTTCAGGTAACGCTTCAGGACCCTGCGTACATCCAGATAATGCAGCCGTGCATCCTCAGCACCTTCACCCGGCCTGGAAAAGGAAGGAAGCGACACTGACTGATTCAGATGAAAGGACGAGATGACGTGGGCAAAAATGAGGGTACTGTTCGTAAAACCACCTTTTCTTTGAAAAATGAAAGAAACGGCGGACGACAAGAAAGATCCTGAAGCTCCGAAATCCGCCTAGCTGAACAAATCGCCACCAGAAAAACGGTCTTGAGTGTCAAATCCTTTACAGAGGCCCGGCTCCAGCGGCTCGTAGGGTTCTCCAACTAGAGAATTCAGGACAAGATTAAGGTCCCAGGGAAGCACCGAAAATCTCTGCTGCGGTCGCAGGTGCCGAACCACCCTCAGAAATCTACCCACATTGGCATACTCACCTAACGACTTACAGTGAATCTGGCCCCTGTAACAGGAAATAGCCGCCAACTGCACCCGCAAGGAGCTGGCCGCTAAACCCTTCTCAAATCCTGCCTGCAAAAAATCCAAGACCTCCGGAACAGAGACTGCCATAGGCCTTTTCTGCTGTGTCACACACCAGCCTTCAAAAATGCGCCAAACTCTCACATAAGAGAGACGGGTTGAACGCTTGCGGGCCTTCAGCAAAGTCGAGATCACTGCCCCAGAATATCCATTCTTTCGCAGCCTCATCCTTTCAAGAGCCAGGCCATAAGCAAGAACCGATCCACCTGCGGCATCCGCAGTGGCCCCTGGACCAGGAGGTCGTCCCTTACCAGGAGGCACCATGGGCGGTCGTCCAGTAACCGCATGAGATCGGCATACCATTGGCGATGCGGCCAATCCGGAGCTATGAGAACTACCCATCCTCGGTGGGCCTCTATTCGCTGGAGGAGCCTACTTATCAGTGCCCACGGAGGAAGCATGTACTGAAGCCCCTTCAATGGCCACTTCTGGACCACCACATCCAGGCCCTCCGACATCCTTTCTTTTCTTCTGCTGAAGAAACGGCTCGCTTTGGCCGACTCCCATTGAGCCATGAGATCCATGACGGGAGGTCCCCATAGAAGCACCACCTGCTCGAACACCTCCTGACAGAGCCCCCATTTGCCGTGATCCACTCTGACTCTGCTCAGGTAGTCTGCTGTGACGTTTTCCACTCCGGCTACGTGTTGCGTCAACAGGGCCACTAGATGGGCTTTGGCCCAGACTAACAGGCTCTCTGCCTCCTCCTCCAGTGGAGGATTGCTCGTGCCACCCTGTCGAGAGCACCCGGATTTCCCTCTGGCAGACCCAATGCTTGAACGCTCTGAGAGCCAGAGCCACTGCCCTTAACTCTAATTTGTTGATGGACCACTGGGCTTCCCACGGACTCCAGTTCCCCTGGGCAAAGCGACCCTCGCAGCGAGCTCCCCAACCAGTCAGACTGGTGTCTGTTGTTAACTGCAGCCACTCCAGAGGCTCTAAGGGCATGCCCCTTTCCAAATTCCCTGGATGGAGCCACCATCACAATGCCTCTCTGGCCGCTAAGGGACAGGGGAACGCCACTGACAAGGTCTGTCTTTGATGGGACCAACGACGAAGAAGCACCCTCTGAAGCGGACACATATGTGCCCTGGCCCATGGGACCAGCTCGATGGTTGCTGCCATGGTTCCCATCACCTGCAGATAATGCCAAGCTCAGGGTGCCTTTATGACCAGAAACTGACGAACCAGACGGTGAAGGTCCTTCGCTCTCTGCTCCAGCAAGAACACCCTTCCCTTGCAAATGTCGAATCTCGCCCCAAGATACTCGATTTCCTGAGAGGGAACCAATCTGCTCTTTGCCAGATTGATGACCCATCCCAGGCTCTTCAAAAGTCCAACCACTCTGTCCGTTGCCTTCCAACTTTCCTCCTCGGACTTAGCACGAATCAACCTCATTGAGGTACGGATGGACCAGGACCCCTTCTTTGCAAAGTGCTGACGCCACCACCACCACCATCACCTTGGTAAAGGTCTGAGGCACCACCACTAGGCTGAACGGCAACGCTTGAAACTGAAAATGTCCATTTGGCACTGCAAACCGCAGAAACTGTTGATGCGAGTCCCTGTTGGGAATATGCAAATAGCCTCTGTGAGGTCGAGAGAGGTTAGAAACTCTCCCTGTCTCACCGCCACTATCACCGACTTTAGAGTTTCCATTCGAAAGTGAAGGACCCGGAGGCATCGATTGACTTGCTTTAGGTCGATGGATCAGTCGAAAGGAGCCCTCCTTTTTTGGCACCACAAAATCTATGGAGTATTGACCGGATCTGCATTGGTCTCTGGGAACCGGCACGACCACCCCCAACAACCGAAGTCGGGCTAGGGTCTCCTCCACCACGGCAATCTTGGCTGGAGATCTGCAAGGGGACTGCACAAAAGATGGGAGAACCAGTCTTGCCAATTCGAGGGCATACCCCCCTTGAATCATCTCCAAAACCCACTGATCAGACGTGACCCCGGGCCCAGGCAGAGAGGAACTGCTGTAACCATCCCCCCTAATGGCAGAACCTCCATCTGGGCCCCCCTTGCTTCACTGTGACTTCCTAGGTCCCGAGGAGGAGGAAGAGGCCTCAAAACCTCTACCTGCCCCCCAAAACCCCTGGAAGCCCTGTCCCCTGGAGGAGAAAGGACCCCTCTGAAAGGGCATTGTGCGAGCTGGTCGAAACTTACGGAACTCCCTTGGCTGGGACCTCGCAGGCACGACTCTGCCTCGGTTTATCCTCAGGGAGCCTACCTCCCTTGGACTCCCCCAACTCCTTAACCAGCTTGTCCAGCTCCTCTCCAAACAGAAGCTTTCCCTTGAATGGGAGCCTGTTGAGGCGAGCCTTGGAAGAACCATCCGCCGCCCAATTACGGAGCCAAAGGTATCAACATGCCGCCACTACCGATGCCATATTCTCTGCCAAGCTCCTGATGAGACCATACTGGCTGTCCGCAAGGTAAGCTGCGCTAGATTCAATTCTGGCCGCCTCCCTGGGAGATTCCCTTGGCAGAGCACTAGACAGCTGGAGCTGTTGAGACCACCGCAGGCATGTCCTGGCTACCCATGCTCCACACACCGATGCTTGTAGAGCCAGGACACTAACATCAAAAGCGTGCTTCAACAAGGTGTACAACTTCCTGCCTGGGCATCCTTTAGGGCCGCACTGCCCTCCACTGGGATGGTCATCTTCTTAGTGACTGCTAGAACCGCGGCATCCACCCTGGATGACCACAGTAGCTCCCTCTCGAGCTCCGGCCAGGGGTACAGACATGCCATAGAGTGGACTCCCCTCAGACTGGACTCCGGCTGATTCCACTCCTCCTCGATCATCTGTCATACCACCTAGTGGACCAGAAAAACCTTTTTTTTTTTTTCTGCACTGCCTGAATCAGCGGGTCCTCCGACGACTCCTCTTCCACTGAAGCACCTGCGACAATGTTGAGGGCTTTCAAGGACTTTGATCAACGCTGGTAACGCCTCTCGGTGGAAGATCCGCACAATTCTCACTTGCTCCTCTTCAGGAATTTCACATTCTTCCAGCTCTTCCTCGTCCTCCCCCAACTCAGAGGCCTCCCCTTCCAGATCCTCTGAGAGAGAGGAGTGGAGAGCAACCTCACTCCACAGTCTGGGCCATTTAGGTGGAATGCCCGCATCCTCCTCCTGGGGTCTTACAGCCCTTGAGGTCGCAGGACCCTGCGCTACCCCCTGATCAAGTGCTCCCTGCTGCCTCAGACAAAAAGCCTTGTGCAGCAGCAAAACAAATTCTGGGGAGAAGTCCCCCAAAGCTCCCCCTGTCAGGCTTCCCAGGGAAGCCAAGGATGCAGGCTGACCCTGGGGAGGAACCATCTGCTCTGGGGCCAAGGGTGATGGGGATTCTGACCTGAGTCCTGTGCCTAGATAGTCCCCTGACTCCTGAGAAACGGGAGGCAGAGGGTCCTGGGACATGCTGGCCTGGATACCCTGTTCTACGGAGGCGACCTCCACTGCACAACCTCTACAGACACCCGCCTCCGACACCGTTCCCCGCCGGGTTCCGCAGATTAGACACTGAGGTCTGTTTGGCATGATGGTAACTCGCTGAAATAAACTTACACTCTTTTTTTAAAATTTTTAACTTCAGCTAAACCTAAACAACCAATTTCTTTTTCTTTTTTTTTAAACTTCAGTTAAAACTAAGCAAACCAACTTTTCCTTTATTTTATTTTTTTTACACTACAGCTAAACCTAAACCAAACAAACACACTTATTTTTTTTTTCTATATCAGATACTAAATGCAGCCGAAAAGGGCCCAACCCTCAGGCCTAAAAATGGCCACGATGCCGTAAAGCACGTGAAAATGAGCCTTGTACCTACCTCCGCTGCTGTTTCTATCCCCGGAGGTGGCAGGCCCCACTGACACACGTGGCCGACGAACCCGCAGTCAACTGCACTCTCTGCGGGATTTGCCGCCGCATGCTGCACCGTTTATGAGAACGGCTGCCAGAACCAGCGGGCTTTGGCATCTCCCCGTCAGGGCGTACTTTCCCACCCTCGCACTCAGCCACAGTTAGGGCTTCGGCAGCGAGGTGGGAAATGCAGGCTATGGGCTCCTCTATCAGTCGACTGCTGAATTGCCCCCGCAGTATCTCACCTTGTTAGCATCGGGAACCACTTGTCCCCTGGCTCACTCTCCTCTCTTTTTTTTTTCCAAAGGAAGCCTCCTGGTGCCGAGCCCGATAACAAGAAGAGGAGGGGGGGGGAGGGAAGGAAATCTCTCCCTTGAACCTCCCTAGCAGAAGCCAGGAATAAATTTAAAAGAAAATGAAACTAAGAAGGAGAAAACCCCCCTAACTATCTGTGTCTCTCCAGAAAGCCTGAACTCTGGCTTCCTGACTCCCTGCAGCTGCTTGGAGACTGAGCAACACTGGATCTGGTGGGTGGTGCCAGAGGTATTTATACCGGAGGGTCATCAAGTTGATGACATGCTCAGTCTCCAAGCTGCTGGAAGGGGGGCACAACCCTGAGGAAAGGGACTGGACTGGAGGGACACTTAGGAAAGCGGTTTACATAGAACTTCAAAAATGTTACAGAGAACTCAAACAAATCAGGTAGGGAAGGCATGCAGGAGATGCCTGGAGGCAGAACTTATATACACGGCAACATGTTGAATAGGGTTAGCTGTACTTTAGGTCTGATCAGTGAGATGACAGGACTAAGTGTTTTCTTTGAAGTGGTCGGTGAAGAGAAAGGTAATGAGAAGTTTTCGAAAGTCCTTTAAGTCTTTGGTGGTTCTCATTTTCTCTAGCAAGTTGTTCCAGATGGCGGGTGCAGCTAAGGAGAGAGCTCTTTTCGTGGTTGCTTTGGTGTAGGAGCTAGGAATTGGTATTGTATCTCTGGTGTTGAGTCTCTTCAGTCTGCTGCTCGAGTTTGTGGAAAACAGGTCTTGTAGAATTCCAGCTGACAAGTTGTTTTTTGTCTTGAATATGGTAAGAATGGTTTTGTATTTAGCTTTTGAGGAGACTGGAAGCCAATGTAGTTGGTACAGTAAAGGGGTTATGTGTTCATATTTGGGCGATGCTGTTATGATGCGGACTTCGGTGTTCTGGGCCAATTGCAAGGGCCGGATGGTTTGGGTTGGAAGACTGTGGAAGAGTGAGTTACAGTAATTCAAAATAGGGGTTATTAGTGTTTGACAAACTGTGCAAAAGTGGTCCTGACTGAGAAGGAGCTTTAGTCTTCAGATAATTGCAAGCTTATGGAATATGTTCTTGGAGGTTCTGTTAATGTGTGCTTGTAGGTTTAGGTATCACCAATGACCATGTCCTAAGTATTGTATTTCCTCCTTTATTGCTATTATAGTGTCCGCTATGGATATAGATGCAAGGGGGGGGGGGGGGAGAATGAAGGGTCCCATGTTATGAATAGAGCTTCTGATTTCTTAAAATTGACTTGGAGGTTGTTGGATGCCAGCCAGTTGCTCATTTCCATGAGGCTTTTGGGTAATATTTGAGTAGTCAGGCGTGTCAAGGTGGATAGGGGAGTAGACCATGATGTCATCTGCGTAAATTGTGTAGTGGATCTTGTGCTGTTTGAAGGTGTTACATATTGGCTGTAAGTAGATGTTGAAAAGGAGGGCGGACAGGGATGATCCTTGTGGCACTCCTTGAGTTGAGTTGAGAGAAATGGGGTTGATGTATTAGGACCAACTTTGCCCTTTTGTTGTCTGTGACTGAGGTAGGAGTTGAACCAATTGAGGGTTGTACCGTGAAGTCCAATGTTGGAGAGACGTAGTAGGGTGCTGTGAGATATGGTGTCGAAGGCCGAGGAGATGTCCATAAAAACAAGAAGGAAACCTGCCTTCAGATTGTCAATCCCTCTTATTAGTGTGTCAAAGAGGTGGATGAGGAGGGTTTCCACACAGTGATTAGGACGGAATCCATGTTGATGTGGATCCAGTGGGGCGTGCAGGTCAATGTGATTTTGGAGTTGTTTTTGTACTGTCTTTTCTATTATTTTAGATAGGAATGGGAGGCTGGAGATGGGGCGGTAATTCAAGGGGGTATGTGTTGTTAGTTGAGGTATTCTTTGGTATGGGTCGGATCGTGGCTTGTTTGAGTGCGGAGGGCATGTATCCTTTAGTTAGTGAAGAGCTTATGATTTTATGGATGCAGTCCACAAAAATCTTCTTTGACTGACTTGATTCATACAACCAGACATGGGTCAGAGGGTGCTGTACTGGTGTTTAAGGCATTGATGGTGGTTAGGATTTGCTTTGTTGTTGGAATGTTGAATTCTTCCCATTTATGTATGTTGTGAACATCTGGATTTTGGGTGGAGCGCGCTTCTGGTTGCGGGGTCCTCAGGGGTGTTTTGTATTTGTTTATGAGGAAATCTGCAATGATTTGGGGGTGAATAAGGTCCCTCTTGTGGGATGGGTCTTTAGTTAGAATGCAGACAATTTCAAATAGCTCTTGAGGTTTGTTGCTGGATTTTAGGATGAGATTGGTGTGGTATTCTCTCTTGTGTTTCTTGATTAGGTTGTTGTATTCCTTCTGTGTGGTTGTGTATTGAGTGAGGGTGGTTTGGGACTGGTTGTATCTCTATTTACGCTCTAATTGGTGAAGTTTACATTTCTGTTCTCTAATTGTGGCGAGTACCCTGGGGCCAAAATAGGTCTTTCTTTTTTTTCTTCCAGCAGTGAGACGGGGTGGGGGTTTTGCTGCTTCATTAATGGTGTATATGAGTATAGTGGGACTGGCGGAAGATTAGGCATGCAGCTGAGTTCTCAATAGATTGAAGGGGAGAGAGATAAGGAAAGGCAGGATGAGATAGGATAGAGATGTTTAAATACCTCCATGGCATAAATACACAGGAGAAGAGTCTCTTTTGATTGGAAGCAAGCATGAAGTATAAGTGTTATTAACAGAGATAGAGAAAAGAGGAAGGGGGTGGAGGGTTTATGGGGAAAAATAAGAAGTTTGGTTTTAGCCATGTTCAATATCAAGTAGTGGTGAAACTCCAGGCAGCGATGTCAGATAGGAAAGCAGAGATTCAGGCCTGGAGTGTCAGAGAAATATCAGGTGTAGAGATAGATTTGAGAGTCATCAGTGTAAAAATGATACTGAAAGCCATGGGTGGAGATGAGAGCACCAAGGGACTAGGTATAGATAGAGAAAAGGAGAGGGCCCAGAACAGACCCTTGAGATACACTAACAGAGTGGGATAGCAGTAAAGGAGGAGCAACCAGAACAAACATTGAAAGAGCGATGGGAGAGATAAGAAGAGAACCAGGATAGCAGAACCCCTAAATCCAAGTGAGGAAAATGTATCAAGGAGAAGGTGGTTGTCAACAGTGTCAAAAGCAGCAAAAAGGTCACGAAGAATGAGGACTGAGTAAAGGCTTTTCGATTTGGCCAGGTACAAGTTGTTGGAGACTTTGGCAAGAGCCGTTTCAGTAGAATGTAAGGGACAAAAGCCAGATTGTGGTGGATCTAAAAGGGCTTGAGAGGAGAGAAATTCAAAGCAATGACAGAACGGCACATTCAAGAAGTTTAGAAATGAAGGGAAGAAGGGAGATGGGATGATAATTGGAAGGACAAGTAGGGTCAAGTGAAGGTTTTTAGAGGAGAGGAGTGACCACAGCATGCTTGAAGGCTGCGGGGACAGTTGCAGTGGAGAGAGATAAACTGAGAATATGAGAGATGGAAGGGATGATATAAGAGGAGATGGAGTTAAGGAGATGGGTGAGCATAGGATTTGAGGAACAGTTTAGAGGAGGAAAGAAGCTGAGTGGTTTCCTCTTCAGAGATCTTTGAAAAGGATGAAAGGGTAGCAGAGATTGACGGGAAGAGTTGGTACTGAAGAAGGGGAAAAGGAGATGAAGCTGTCTTGTGGGGAATTGGAGAATAATCTTGTGTACTTTGTTATGGAAATAATGGGCTAGGGTTTTGGCAGAAAGAGAAGGAGGGGTCGGGGCGGAGGCGCCTTGAGGAGAAAGTTGAGAGTTGAAAAGAGACGGCGAGGATCAGAGGCAAGAGAGTTAGTCAGATAGACATAGTGGTTTTGCTTGGCAACTGCTATGGCTTACTAGAAGGAGGTAAGCATGAATTTGAAGTGAAGAAAGTCTGAAAGGGTACAGGATTTAAGCCAGATATGTTCCGCTAAGCAGGCACAAGAGCATAGATAACGGGTAGTTGAAGACAGTCAAGGCTGAGGTATAGTGCACCTCACAGGACGTGGCATGGACAGAGCAAGAACATCCAGAGCAAAGGAGAACGAAGAATGATAGGAAACTAAAGCCTCATCAACAGTTTTAGAAGACAAGGTGGAGGAAAGAGGTGATGAGACAATAGTGGAGAGAGTCAATGGGTCGATGGCATGAAGATTTCTAAAAAGGTAGGAGGAGACAGGGTGAGATTGAGGCAGGGAGTGCAGAAGAGTGAAACTTAACAGGTGATGTCAGATATGGGAAGGATTGTGATACAGAAATTAGAAGGTAAGCAACTGGAGAAGAAAATAAGGTCAAGACAGTGACCGTGCTGATGAGTAGGGGTAGAAGAGCAAAGCTGAAGGTTGAATGAGGAAATAAGGGAAAGGAGCTTAGAAGCATAGGGGTCAGAAGGGTTATCAACATGAATATTAAAGTCACCAAAATAAGGAAGATGAATCCAGAAAGAAGGAAAGCCATGAGTCAAAGTCAGTGAGAAAGATAGAGGTGGAGTTATTAGGGGTTCTATAAAGCATAGTTACTTACTTTTAACAGGTGCTCTCTGGGGACAGCATGAATCAGTCCTCACATAAGGGTGACAATGGTGCCAATGAAGCCCCACGGAAGCATCTCCCCAGCTTTCAAAGAAAGATTTTGGGAGATGCGCCACACATGTGTGGTCACCTTTCTGCCCAAGGGTACTATCTTGCCTCAGTTTAATGACATAACTAAGACAGCAAAGGAAAAATAAAATAAAATATGGTAAGGAAGCAACTCCAAGGGGAGGAGTTAGAATGATTCCTGCTGTCCCTGGAGACCACCTGCTACAGGTAACTACGCTTTCTCTGAGAACAAGCAGGAAGTCAGTCCTTACATATGGGACTCCCCAGCTATAGGCTACTGAGAACTTATAAAAAATGCCACAGAGACCTGAAAAGGGAGAGCCGTGATCAGCAGCAATCGAGTCCCTACTGAGAGACTCTCACAAGATCCAAGTGTCCGGCTGAAACCCAGCACTCCGGAGGGCAGGAATTGCCTACACTCCGAAGAGATTGTGGAATATGTCCTGGCCAAAGGCGCTGTCTTGTCGGGACTCCCTCTCCAGGCAGTAGTGAGCTGCAAAGGTATGGACCTACGACCAGGTGGTGGCCCAACAGATTTCTGTCATGGGGATGGAACGCAGGTGTCGTGACCTTCTTGGTCCAGTGAAATCTCTGCTTGCTCATAGGCAAGGGTAATGCAGTCTGTTACCCAAGTGGACACAGTTCCCTTAGTCACTAGGAGCGCCATAGGATATGAAATGCTGAGGTGCTTTGCAATGGCCCTGGGTCCGTTGCTGATAGAAGGACAGGGCACTTTTACAATCCAGAGTATGGAGAACGATCTTCGCCCTGCCAGTGCGAGGCTTTGGAAAGAAAGTGGGGAGCACCACCTCCTGATTGAGGTGGAAGGGGGACACCACCTTTGGCACAAATTTGATGCGAGTCCTACAAGGAAGACGACCTTCTAGGTGAGATACCTCAGTTGGCAGGTAGCCAATAGCTCAAACGGTGATATAGTGAGCTGCGAGATCACCACATTGAGATCCCACTCTGCCGCAGGAGGGAGGACAGGGGGTTTTGACAGCATGAGACACCACAAGAACCAAGACACCAGGGGCTGAGCTGAGAGGGCCTTTCCCTCAAAGGGATGGTGGTGCGCTGCGATAGCACTCATGTATATTTTGACCGAATTGGACTTTAGTCCCCCCTGCGACAGGAGGAGCAGATACTGGAGTACCACTTGTACCGAGTAGGAGAATGGGTTGCCCATCTTTTGGTGCACCACACTGAGAATTGGTGCCACTTGAAGGCATACACCCTTTTTGTGGAAGCCTTACAAGAGGCCAAAAGAACCTCTTCCATGTCCTGTGGGAGATTGAAGAGAGCTAACACTACCCTTTCAGCAGCCAAACCGTGAGTGCCAGGGACCCCAGGTTGGGGTGTAGGAGAGAGCCCTGCTCCTGTGAGAGTAGCCCTGGGGCTCAGCCCCAGGGCATCGTTGATGCCGCTGATAGGGAGAGGAGCAGTGGAACAAGGGCTTTCTGGGCCACCAGGGAGCTATCAGCATTAGTGATGCTCTGTCGTGCTGGACCTTAAACAGAGCCTTGGTGATCAGAGGTGTCAGTGGAAAGGCATACAGGAGGCCTTCTGTCCATGGGATGAGGAATGCATTCGCTGTCATCCGGGATGGGTGCAGCTGGAGGGAACAGAAGCAGGGCAACTGTGTGTTGTCCAGACTGATGAACAGGTCCACCAGGGGGATGCTGCAGAGACAAAATAGCTAGGAGGCTATTATGGGATCCAAGTGCCACTTGTGCAGCTGGAGGTCTCTGCTTAGTTTGTCTGCCAGGGCATTGTCTTGGCCCAGGAGGTAAACTGTCCTTAGGAGCATCCCTCTGCATGCTGCATAGGAGCAGAGGGCTACCACCTCCTGGCAGAGGGTGTACGATCCCGTTCCCCCTTGTTCGTTCACGTAGAACATTGCGACCTAGTTGTCGGTTTAGACCAGCAGATTGGTGCTGCAGTTGGTGGCGAAAGGCTCGGAGAGCCAGGAATATTGCCCGGAGCTCTAGCAGGTTGATTTGCAACCGGGATTCTATCTGGGACTAGTTTATTTATTTTATTTATTTATTTAACAGTTCTTCTATACCGCTCTATTTCAGATCAGAGCGGTTTACATTCAACATCAACCATACAACATATGATGTAAACCGCGCTGATTCTAAATAGCGCGGTATATAAGAAACTGTAATAAATACAACACAGGGACCCTGAGTTGTATTTACAATAAACAGGAGATCAACTTGGAAGTAACTGGGGGGAACTATGTACATTGTATAACATATCTACATCTTATTTACACTGGGGGTCCTGATTCCATTTCAGTGGGTACCTTCTGACCGATCAGTTGATTATCCTTTTTCATGCTGAGTCTGATTGTTTAATTGTAATGAGTGATTGTCTGAGGGGGCATATGTATGATTACTAATGCTGGATTCAGGGTAGTATGTGGTGAATAGGTGCTGCTTTAATGCCTTCCTGAAGTCAATTAGGTAAGTGATGTTTCGAATAGAGGTGGGGAGAGCGTTCCATGCTCTGGGTGCGTAAATCGTAAAGGCCCTATTTGTCGTTGCTTTTGTGCATTTTGTTATTACTTTTGGGACCTCTAGGGTGTTTTGCATCATGAGTCTTCTGTTTCTGTTCTGTGGTACTTTATGTATCATCTTGCTGAGGGCTGTGGGGGTCAGAGTGTTTGCGGCTTTGAAGGTTAAGGTTAGAACTTTGTGGAGGGTTCTTGCTTGAACTGGTAGCCAATGGAGGTTCATCAGTACTGGCGTTATGTGCTCTCTCCGTGAAGCCCCTGTTAGTACTCTTGCCGCAGTGTTCATTGCAAGCTGGAGAGGAGCTAGCGTTGCTTGAGGGAGACCGTGTAGAATTACGTTGGCATAGTCGAAATGTGGTAATATTAATGCCTGATAGATCGATCGGTAGTCGCTGAAGTCAAGCAGCGGTCGGAGATGTTTTAGGGTCCTTATTTTCATGTATACTGTTTTTACTGTGTTTCTTATGTGGGTTTTCAGATCCAGTTGTTGATCCAGTGTAACGCCAAGGTAGCGGATTGTGGGTTTGGTTTTCAGTTCTGTGTTGCCGATTTTTAAAGAGAGTGGAGGGGTGAAGTCCTGGTTCCTTGAGATGAAGAGGACATCTGTTTTACTGTAGTTGATTCTCATGTTTTGTGTGCTGAACCATTCTGCTGTTGCCTCAAAACATCTTGTTAGAGGGGAGAGGTCTGGTTGGTTGGTCCTGAATGGGATGTATAGGAGGATGTCATCTGCGTAGGCTAGACAGTTGACCTTGAATGAACGTGCTAGGGCACATATGGGCTGCATGTAGATGTTAAACATCAATGCAGATAGTGACGAGCCCTGTGGTACACCCTGGTTTTGTAAAAATGGTTCAGAGGTTGTGGAGCCTGACCTTACATGTTGCCATCTATTAGTCAGGTATGACTTGCACCACTTTAGGGCTGTTCCCTGAATTCCTTTCTCGCTGAGGCGTTGTATGAGGATCTCATGGTTCACCGAGTCGAAAGCCGCTGCAATGTCGAGGAATATGAGGGCGAATCCTTGATGCATTTTGTCGGTTCCAGAGACTAGATGGTCAAATAGGTTGGTGAGGAGGGTTTCAACCCCATGTGCTTCTCTGAACCCATGCTGGGAGGGATCCAGTGGGGCTTCAGTATCAATATGCTGTTGGATTTGGCGCTGTACTAACTTTTCGATTACTTTGGCAAGCATGGGGATACTTGAAATTGGTCTGTATGATTCCACTTTCGTTGGGTCCAGCTTGTTATTTTTGAGCAGTGGTCTGATTGATGTTTGTTTCAGACTTTGTGGAAACGATCCGGTTGTAAGAGATTGGTTTATTAATTCGCTCAGATATTGGCTTAAGTCACATCGTAACTCCTTTATCCATAAAGCAGGGCATGGGTCATTGGGTGCGGTAGTGGGGTTGATTGCAGCGATCGTGTCTTCAATCTCTCTGCGTGATATTTTTTCAAAGTCGGATAGTGGTGATGGTTGGGGCAAGTTGTGCTGAGAGCTGTTTTCCGCGGAGTTCGAGGTTGCACCAGCCTGGGTGACTTCAAGTTGTAGGTAGTTGGTTGCAGATGTAGTAGTCTGGATCATTTTTGACTGTAAGTAGTTGGAGTATGCCTGGGGGTGTGGCATCTGTGACTGGTCTGCGGGAGGTTCTCTTATGAGAGATTTCACTATATTGAAGAGGTCGTGTGGCTTGTTTAGTGACCGCTTCAAGATGTCGGAATGATATTGTTTCCGCTTTTTTGTTAATTCATCACGGTGTGATCTTAGGTGAGCGATGTAAGTACCTTGTGCTTCAGTAGAGTGAGATCGACGCCATCTTCTCTCGAGCCTGCGCAGGCACTTGAGTGAATCTCGGAGTTCTCTGGTATACCATGGTGCGTGCTCTCGTTTCTTTGTTGTTGTTTTATTTGTGGCTGGTAAACATGCGATGGTCTTGAGGCTCTCATCCCAGGTGGACACCAATGCATCTAGGTCGTGTGGTATGTTGTTGAGGAGTGGGAGGATCTTCTCTCGAAGCTCTTCTTTATTAAAGGGGCGGAAGCGCTTCAAAGAGGTTTCGTGGACAGTGTTGTTTTTGTTGGAGTTTTTATTGTGTGTGTTAATAGGTATCTGGAATTGGATCAGGCTGTGGTCAGACCATGGCACAGGCGTTATGGTTGGTGGCATTGGTTGGGTGGTATCCTTATCTGTCTGTGGGGCAAAGATCAGGTCAAGTTTGTTTCCCTTGACGTGGGTGGGATTATTGACTAGCTGATCGTAGCCTAGTTCTTGTAACGCTTCTAGGAAAGCAGAGGCTTGCGATTCCTGTAGCGTAGGCAAGTTGAAATCACCTAGGATCCAGTTCTGGGATCGTGGTCTGTTTGAGTTGCAGGCGAGGCCCATTATCGTTGCAAGATCCTAGTTGCCTTGCATCTGAAGGCCCTCGCAATGCACTTCCTAGCTCAGTAAGGAGGTGTCTATGGGGTGGACTTTCTGTGAAGTGGGTGCCTGGAAGGGCATCCCGGCTTGAAGGTAATGGAGGATCTGCCACCATCTGAGGGAGTCTGCCAACTGGCAGGTCACTTTCACTGTCCCTGAGCCTGCCTATGGCTTGTGTCCACCGAGAGCGGAGACACCACTGGGATAACCTCATGTGCAGTCTGGCATATGGGGTCACACGAACTGTGGAGGCCATGCGTCCCAACAGGCGGAGTAGAAGCCAGGCAGGTAGTACCCAGCATCAGTGTACCTCTGAGGCTAGCCCCCTGAAGTGTTCTGACCTCTCCTGGTCAGAACACGTGAAGGGTATATAGCCTGAAGGGTATCTAGCTGCACCCCTATAAACTCTAGGCACTGAGCCAGAGTGAGGTGGGATTTGCAGTAGTTTATGATGAACCCCAGGTGCTGCAGGATGTTTATGGTATGCCCAGTGGCGTACTGTGCCTCTGAAGCTGTGCCCCCCTTTATGAGTCAGTCATCCAGATAAGGAAAACAAAGGCCCCTTGGAGCCAGAGTTGGGCTGTGACCACCTCAAGGCATTTTGTGAAAACCCTTGGTGATGCGGCCAGTCCGAAGGGCAGCACTCTGTATTGGTAGTGCCTTCCTCTCACCATGAATCAGAGGTATTTTCTGTGGCTTTGATGGATCAGGATGTTGTGTAGGCATCTTTTAGATCTAAGGAGCAAAGCCAATCTCCCTGCTGGAGGAATGGCAGCAGTGTTCCAAGGGAGAGCATCTTGAACTTTTTCCTGACCAGAAACCTGTTCAACTCTCGCAGGTCCAGGATGGGCCTGAGGCCCCCTGTCTTCTTGGGGACGAGGAAGTATCTGGAGTAGAAGTTGGTGCCCCAGAGATGTTTCAGCACTGGCACCATTGCTTTGTCCTGGAGTAGGCCTGCTAGCTTAGTGAGAAGAGTGAAGGGTGAAGGAGAGGTCTGATGGGCTCTCCTGGGAAGTACGAGGGCAGCACCCACTATAGGTGGAGGAGGTAGCCATCCTTGACCATTTATAGCACCTAGGTATCTGTGGTGATGGCTGGCCACCTGTGAACAAACAGGGCCAGGCACCCCCCTGTGGGCTTCAGAGGACCCTCTGGAGGGGGGAGGGAGGTCAAACCCAGGCAGCCAAAAGGTCCTCCCAGACTGGGCCGAGGCCTGGGACTTCGGGGTCTTTTGCTTTCAGGGGCCATGCCTCTGGCCTCTGTGCAGCTGGTCCTGTGGAAGGGCCGAGAAGGCCTGGAAATATGGGGTACTGCCAAAGCCCCACTTCTTCTCTGGAAAGAAGGGCTTCTTTCCTGGAGCTTTCTTCCGGGGCTGTACCGATGTCTTCTTCGAGAGCCTGGTTCTTGTTAGGAACTTGGTTTCTATCTCTGCAGCCTTGTCTGCCATGGGTTTCCCAAAGAGATTTTCTCCGATGCAGGGGACATCGATAAGTTTGTCCTGCACCCATTGTTCTAGGTCAGACGACTGCAGCCATGCTTGGCATCATGCCCCGATGCCTGCAGTGGCCACCCTGGCTGAAGACTTGAAGCCATCGTAGGTTGCTTAAGACAAAAACTTTGAGCAATCTTTTACTGCTGAGGTCAGAGATATAAATCTCTGCAGGGGTTCCCACATTGAGGCCTGTCAAGAGTGCATCAAGCTCCCTTAAAGTACATAACAATATAGAGCTGATAGGACTGGATCCGGCAAGTAAGCATCGAGCCCTGAAAGTCCTTCTGACCAAGGTGTCGAGGGTTTGGGCCTCCCTGCCCGGTGGCACGACAAATGAGTTTTTTTATTCTTGAGCCTGCGCATGGCTGACTCCACGACCATTGAGTTGTGGGGAAGTTGGGTCTTTTGGAACCCAGGGCTTCGGCGCACTCGGTACATGGTGTTGAGTCACCTACTGACAATTGGTACCAATGCCGGTGTCTACCACATCCAGAGAAGGAAGCGGTCAAAGATCGGAGGCACTGATACTGTAAAGGTTTCCTTAGGGGGAGCCTCGTATTGGAGTATCTCCAGTTCCTAGGTGCGTGGAGCCTCTCGGTCTTAGTCTCGATGGTGAGAGCCTTGGCCATGTCCCGCACAAAATCGAGGAAAGCGACATCCTCAGGTGGGGAACAGCACCAAGACACCAGAGGAGACTGGTCCAAAGGCACATCTTTGTGTCACTGAGTATCTGGGGACTCTTCGTCTGAGTATGAATCCAATGCCTCATGATCATCTCTGTTGAGGTCTGTGCCAGGCGGTCCATGACTTCTGGAGGATCTGCGGTCTGAGCTGCGAGCGCTCGCTGGAGAGGACTGGCTCCTGAGGGAGCGGGACCTCATCTGACGCTAATGACTTTCGAGGCCAGTGGTGCTCGAGGATTAACTCAACGTCCGGGGAAGCCCTTGATGTCAAGGGTCCCATCGTCGGGGCGGATGGATGGGACATAAATGTCCGCTGCATGGCCAAGAGTGCAGAGATACTGCTCTCTAAGACCACCATCCTGGTCTCCATGCCAGTTGGCTCTGCAGCCTTTGACGTGGGCACCGAGGGCATTGGGCCCAGCATTGGCAATGTCGAGGGGGAATCCTTGATGAGGATGGCTTTGGGGGTCCGAGGCCTGTTGGTGGGTGCCGATGCCTCCTTGCAGGACAGCTTGTGAAGCTGTTCCTGCTCCGATTCCTCGGACTCGCATCAGGGACTGCGGGTCCTGGGAGTGGGATTTCCCCTTCTTCCTAGACCCGTCCTCCAAGGCATTCTTCGAGGGTTTCGTCTTCTTGTGTTCTACCTCTGGGAATTTCCACGGAGGAACTGTGGCTGCAGGACTCCGAAGAGGCTTGGGCTTTGTGGGGCACTGAGGTACCAGAGTGGGCTCTGGAGCGTGGCATCGCCGGAGACTCTGGCATGGAGTCGGACTTCTCAAAGAACTTTTCCTGTTGCCGACGACGGCTCTTTAAGGCCTTTGAGGTCATAGTTCTGCAGAGTTCGCTGTCTGAGTTGTTATGTTCTGCGCCGAGGCACCGATGGCAGCAGTCATGTGGGTCGGTGAGGGACATCATTTTGCTGTACAGATCGCACTTCTTGAAGCCACTGGAGGCCATTGGAAAAAAGGGGTCCCCATCGCCTGGAAGGGATCTGAGCTTCGGCTGAAAAAGGATGCGAACGCTGGTCGAGGGACACCTTGAGGTAAAAAAGGAACAAACGAATGAACGAACCTGAGGAGTGACGCAGAGCCGAACTAGCTCAGGGGCGGGAAGGAACTGGTACGCAAACCAGATAAAAACATAGTAACATAGTATATGACGGCAGATAAAGACCAGTATGGTCCATCTAGTCTGCCCAGTAAGGCGGCAAGAGTAAGTGCACTTGCTGCTCCATGCAGGTCATCCCTCCCCATGCCTTTAGGGGTGCACCCACCGCTCTATGTAGGTCATCCCTATTTGTTCAGATATAAGAGATAGTTATGCTTATTTTGATTTTGTCCTGTTGCTATAAAAGGGATCCACTGTATCTGTCCCATGCCATTTTTAATTCTGTCGCTGTGTTTGCCTGTACCACTTCCATCGGGAGGGCATTCCAAGCATCCACTACCCTTTCAGTGGGGAAACTGGATAGAGGTCCAGAGGGATCCACAGAAAAAAGGAGACTGAGGCAAGATGGCACCCTTGGATGGGAAGGGGACCACACATGCATGGTGCATCTCCCAAAGGCTTTCTTTGAAAGCTAGGGAGATGCTTCTGCAGAAGTCCATTGGTGCCGACATCACCCATATGTGAGGACTGACTTCCTGATTGTTCCTGGAGAAATAGCAGCTATTTGGAGAGGTAAGGGATTAAAAAGGCAGATGGAATGGACTTCAAAGGAGGAAAAGGAGCAAGGCTGAGGTACAAGGAGGGGTTGAAATTGGCAGGAAGGAGAAAGCAGAAAACCACCACCACCACCATGGCCAATGGAACGAGGAGTGTGGGAGAATTGGAAACCACCATGACAGAGGGCAGCAACCGAAGCAGTGTCAGAGAGGAGCCAGGTCTCAGTAAGAGCTAGAAGATGGAAGCATTAGAGATGAAGAGGTTGTGAGTAAGGGGGAGTTTATTAGATATGGAATGAGCATTCCATAAAGTACATGAGAAAGGGAGAGAGGAGGGGGAAAGGAGAGGAATATATTTGAGATTAGAAAGGTTGAGTGAGGAATGGGAGTAAGAGAATAATCTAGGGGGGCCAGGGTTGGGACCGATAACACTGGATAATAGAAGGAGAAGGAGAAGAAGAGTATGAGGCAAAGAAGAGACAACATGGTGGAAATGAGGATGAGGTTGTTTCAGAGAGAAAGGGGAGGGATGAATGAAAGGAAGACAGAGATGAAGCGCAAAAGCTGAAGAAAGGGTGGAAGACAAGATGGGGGAGGAAATGGGGAAGGCGGAGAGAGGACAGTAAGGAGGGGGAGTTATAAGTTGTTGGAATGAGGGGAGAAGGTTAGGGAACGTCAATAAAAGGAAGAAAAATGGTCTGGAGCCGTAAGAAAATGGAAAGCAGGACAGAAGAAATAAAATAAGGATTGAAGGATAGGTAGAAGGAAGATCGAGAGAAGAGGGAGCAACTGGGAGAACTGGAAGTAAAGACCAATCTAAGATGTGGCTGAGGAGGGTGAGGTTCTGTAAAGGAGAAAGGAGAGGGATGAAAACAAAACAGGTAGTGAATAAAATACAAATAAGCAATTAAACTAACTAATCTAAAATTAGAAAGGACCAGAAGGTTAGTGTCAAATTAGTCAGTGTTCAAACAGTCCAGATTAGGCGGAGTAGCCAGGAGTAATGACACGGTCTATGACAGAGTTTGTTGCCAGGTGCTCATGAATGGCACCGTAGGCTTTCCAGGAGGGAGAAGAGGCCGAAACTGCCCTCTTAGCTATGTTGCACAGTCTCAGGGCCATTTCCCAAGGTTGACTCTTGGCCAGTGACAGTTACCTGTTAAAGGTGGACAGCAAAGGATCTGATTTATACTTACAGTATTCCCTTTTGTGCTGCTTGTCCTTGGTTTAGAAAGTTTTTTTTTTTTAAAGTGCTTTCAATTCACTGCTGACTCCTGGTGGCCCAGCAGCCCGTTGGGTTTCTTGGCAAGGTATAACTGGAAGTAGACTGCCAGGCCTTTTCTTCCGAAGCAATGAAGGGTTAAGTGACTTGCCCAGCAGGAATCACATACGGATCTCCTGGGTAAGAGGCTGTTGCTCTAACCACTAGGCTACTCCTCCACTCCTTGGAAAGTTAGCAGCTGAATATCACCGCTGAGTAGCTAGTGATTGGCGCCGCCCCTGCTCCTCCCACAGACTGCGAAGGATTTCACCGGACATCTTTCCTACAGTCTTTGGAGATATTCAGAGGCATTATGCTGATAGAGCCTCTGAATAGCGAGGCTGCTGTGTTTTAGCTGGTTAGCAGTTCTGCAGACAGTAAGATGACATCGGGCATCTGAGGGGGAGGAAGTGAACAGCCCCGTGGCGCTGAAATTTAAAGGTAAGCACTGCCACCATTGCAGGTCTAGAGGCAGGAGACATGGGCACTGCAGGGGCGGGGGATGCAAGGGATGAAGTTCACCTAAAGCATCTCATCTCCTTGCACCGGCCCTGCTTAGGTAGGAGGAGGAGGTCTCAGAGAAAGAGTGAACGTTTCCACTGATCCTGAAAGTGACAAGGAGGATTCATAGGATAAAGCCAGGAGCTGAAACAAAGTGCCTGCTGCCACATCCAAGACCAGTATGCACAAATATAAGACACCTGCCAGGAGGTGGATCCAACAGGGCCCAGGTTCAAAGGATGGAACACCTGCTGCCTGTGCCTCTGACCAGCCAGGCAGAGAAAATGGAGAATACTGGAATCCTTAGCTTAGGAGTCCAATACCAATAAAGGGTGAAGACTAAATTTTTCCTACCACAGGGTAGAAGGAAAAGAGCAAAGGTGTTTATTTATTGATATATTTTACTGTCTTTTGTAACTAAATAGTCCAACAAAGCAGTTTACATAGACTAAAAATAAAATTAAAGTCAGAGAAAATAAAAAGGTTATGAACTAATAAAGAAAAGGTTGGAAAATGAATGGCTAGAAGAATTACCAATAGGCGTGTTTTGCCGAGTGGATGGGTAGGTAGGGTGTGTATATATATATATATAGTGCAGCAAGGTTGCAGGGGCACCTATACGTGCATGTGCAGCAGAGTGACAGTGATGTGGGTGTGTACCACTTGAAAAGAAGTGCGGGGACTACCGTCCACATCCCCACACTAAAATCAATGCAGAGTCCCACCCCTTCCAACAAACAGACTTCCTGTGTCAGAGGAGGCAGGAATCAGCATCGCTTTCAGCAAGTGTGTGTTGTTGAAGGCTGCCCCCAAGTATCTTTACAAGTCTATGAAAGCGGCATAGGTTGGGACTGTGTTGATGCAGTGGGTGAGAAAGGGGGAAGGGGTAACAGGCAGGGGGCAGAGAGCCGCTCCTGAATTTGGCCACAGCACAAAAGTGGAAACAGTGGTGCAAGACTAAGGAGCTGAGATATTTGAGCTGGGATGGCGAAGGCTCTGCTGGAGGTGATGCCTGCGCCAGTGGTATCTACTTCTGTAGCTTCTCCTTTGAAAATTTCCAGGTGCTCCCCCTGTGGTAAGCCCTTTTCCATGTCTGTTTCATCTGTCAGTCCATTCGTCCCTCAGTACACACGTTTGTGCATGTGCAAACAAACCCATGTGTGCGTACATAAAGAAGCACAGACCCTCCCAACATGCACTACTGCCAGGGGCGGCTCTATAATGAGGCCGAGTGAGGTGGTGGCCTCAGGCAGCAACATTTTGGGGGCGGCAAAACTTGCCCCCAAAAAACCCGCCTCACTCGGCCTTCAAAAAAACAAAACAAAAACGATCAGAGGAGCCGGAGCTGCCGCTGCTGCAGAATGAAGAGCCCTGCAGCCTCCCGCCTGAGCCCTCCTTGTCTTTCCTTTCAGGGCCAGCTGCTTTTCAGAGCTGTGAAGGGAGAGTTTCCCTTTCTCGCAGCTCTGTTAAAGTTGAGCCCGCCGGCGCTGATGAGAAACAGGCCCTTGACTCACCAAGCTCCAAGGGAAAATCCCTGCCCTCACCTTCCAGTCCTGCCTACATGCACAAAAACTTCAATATGACTTGCAGGTGCAGACTTGTAGTATGAAACAGATTGATGGGGATTCAAAGAACCCAAACAGCACGACTAGATCCAGATGGCAAAATTTGATTTATTTACTTTATATACCATCTTGTACCAAGGGTGTACGGTGTGTGCCTAAATTGGCGATGCACCAAAACATTTTCTCCTGCTTCTAAGTAGTTGAAAAACACGAATTATGAGATACTTCTCTAAGTTGGTGGTTCATTGACACAACACCATGCCTTGCACAAAATTATCAAAGCAGTAAAAACAGATAGAGCATTAAAAACAGATAGAGCATTAAAAACAGTTAATGAAAATAAAAAACCTTCTAGATTCTGTGGATAGTTGTGACTATCCCTTGGGTCTTCTAAGCAAGGTGCTACTGGAAGTAGATTTCCCCAATAAAATAAAATCATTCCGTAACATAATTCTGAACATACAGACACATTTTTGAAGAGGAGGTTGGAGGTGGTATTAAACGTCTCTCTTCCTGTCAGCCAAGGGTATTTAGTGTTATAACAAATCTTGCAAAATAAAGGAATACACGTCATAGTGGTTTACAGAATATGGGGAGGGGGAGGAGGAAGGGAAGGCGCACAGGGGATTATGGAAGGAGAGCAGAAGAGAATGTTGGGGTTAATGAGAGATGAAGATAAGACCCAGGATTGTGCTGGTTGGGGAAGTCCCACATTTGGCTCTACTCTAACTGGGGAGAATAGGTAGCCAGGGGTAGAAGTTTCAAATAAGGGAAATCTGTACTCCCCTCTGATAGTTAAGACTATGGAAGCACATTTTATAAATACATAGAATAAAAGTCTACTAACCTTAGTTAACAAATCATTTCAGATGTACAGGGAGAGCCTGAGACGGTCCTGGTTTCACCCTGCGTTTCCATAGATTTCTAATTCCCATTTTTCTTTTTAAAAAAAAAGGGACAGAAAAACGCATCCATAGAGAGGCTTAACAAGAACTGGCTGAGCCTGTCTCTGATAACTAGGAGTGACTTATGGCTTCTCACTTCAGTCAGAAGATCATTTGTCAGATGAAGCAGATTCATGGGCTTCCTACAGGCATTTTACACTGACTCTGACTACAGAGCATTAGTAACTGTCCAGTACCAAGCAATAAAACAGAAAGGATTCTATGATCCTACAACCTGGGGCTACAGGATTTATGTATTTTCTGCTTTGAAGTTTCAACAGGCGCTGATGTGGATGCAGCTATCTTGAAAAGATTAGATAGCGAGTACAAGATTTCCATAGAGAACCAGTCATCTGCAGGATCCGGATAGTGGCTTACACTGAATATCCAGATACCACGGCCAGGGTCTCCGCTCTCCATATAGCAGGGCTGAATACAGGCCTCAGAGTTGGTTTAAGGCGTTGGCATCTAGGCAAACTTTAAACCTTATGCCCACCTGGCTGTATGAATCTACTGTGTAACTCTGAATGACTGGCTTTTGCCACCCCCCAGATGATGATGCCTTAGGTGACCACCTAATTTACGTGATGGTTGTGCCAGCCCTGGCTGGATATTGTTATTTGGATAGCCTTAGGACAGCTTTTTGACTAAATTTCACCACTATACAGATATTCCTCAGCTCCACTTCCACTCCATCCACAGACTATCCCCTATCCTATCCAGATAGTGTTGAGGCAGTCTACAAGGATATTCTGTAGCACTATCTGTATAGTGCCGCAGTATCCTAGTCAGTGGTAATTGTCCAGTTAGCATCTGCTGCTGACTAGATAAAGGCCTCTAAATAGTGACCCGTTTGTCTCTGAACCTGACAGAAGAGAAACAGATAAAGCAAGAACCTCACAAACAGCAATTCTGTACCACGGAATCTTGACCAAAACACTTTACTATACTTCATTCCTTTTTCAAATCATAATTTTCACAGCATTCAATTCCCAGTTTCTCTCACAACTGTGAGAACACAGCAACTAACCTCCCTACTCCCCCCCAGGGCAACCATAACTTTATATCCGTGGGACTTTACATCCAGCCGTGATCAGTCTTCAAGAAAATGAGTTAGTGCTTTGAATGCGTTCATGTAATTACCATCTGTGTGGGGGAGGTTACAGCAGAAGAGAGGAGAGGATCCTTAGCACCCTATGGGTTTATACATACATACATACACACACATTTGCCAATCATTTTTGTAAGCAAATTTAGTGTGTAAAATAGCATTTTTCATGCTCTACTAGAATTCCTCAAAGGTATGTGTATCAAACAATTAAGTGCTCAGAAAACCACAGCAGCTATATTTTTCTGGCACAGTCACCGGCTTCAGTTAAATTGGTGCTGGCCTTCAACTTAACCTGTATATTCAGCGCTGCCGTCCACACAGGTAGCGGCACCGAATATACATATTCGCTGGTGACCATGCTGGTACTATCCACTTGGTTTAGGCCTGCTATTCATTGCTATCTGGGTAATTTTTAGGGCCATCCTAAAGTAAATTATCTGTTCAGTCTCTGGCACATACATAATGTGGTTGATACTCTGTGCTGGTGACCAAGCTTATCCAACATCTGGTGCCGAATATACGGTTTAGTTGGAGAGAGCAATATTTATCTGGTTAGTGGTGATATGCCACCAGTTGGATAGCAAAAAAACCGCAATAAAAAGTTGGACAGCCACTGACCTGTCCTAACGTTATGTGGTTTAGCTATGTGGTTAGTGGCTGAATATCATCACTCAGCAGAGAGCTGCCGGGACCGTACCAGCTCTGCCTATAGACTGTCCACAAATAAATTGGAAGTATTTCCTACGGTTTGTGGGGATATTTAGCGGCACTACCCAGATAATGCTGCTAAACATCGGGATCACCGTGGTTTAGCTGATTAGGACATCCTGCTAACCAGCTAATCCCTTTTAAATATCACCCCCCGCTTTCAATTTGTTTTAAATTATAATTGGCCTACTAGTGCCTATTTTTATGCAGGTCCTGGAGACAGAATGGGTGGAGCAGCGGTAGGATCAGCAATTGTGTGTATTTGAAAACATAAACGTATATGCACCAATTCTTACCGGCGCAGACACTTACAAAACTTACACCTGCATAAGAGCAGGTTAATTTTGTGCAGAGGCCTTTGGATAGGCTATTTTATGACAGGTACAGAGTTGTATATACTCCCTGTATAAAAATATGTGCAGCATAGTGCACTCACTGCCTTTTCTGTTTAGATGCCCTCTTTTGAAAGTATCCCCCCTCAGAAAGTAATTTTATAAGCCATTTGTATGTTTAAAACAGAATTTGGGGGCTAGGGATTATAAAAGGACTATCAAGAGGACTGCTACTGTTGGGAAGAAATCTGCACCTGTAAGTACTTACCTCCTGAGAAATTCTCTAAATCTTGGGGAAAAGGGAATTCTTTGGTTTAAAACTGAAAATCTGTGTATTTTACAATTCAGTGTTTTATTAAGTCAGTTAGGGTATAATACTACAAGCCAGCCTTAAGTTAGATTAAAGCTATTTAGGGTATATCTTAAGAGAAAGTGCAGAAAAGGGTAAATATTCTTTGAGTATATAAAGTGTTTTCTATAGATATTTTACAGGCCTTCCAGTCAGGAGGCAAGATAACTGTGGAATTGTTTTAAATAAGTGTTAAAGCCAAGGGACGGATCAAAGGGGCAACTTGAAAGGCTCCCTCTATCAAACCAAGGGCAGTATGAATCATCCAGGAAATTAAAAGATTGCTTTAGAAGCACAGATATAAATAGGTCATCCATCCCACCCATCCTAGGCATAATCCATTTATAGCCTACTAAACCAGTTAAGGGGAAAGGGGTGATCTTAATCAATTAAACATGAAAGTGAGTATCTTCATCAGCAAGTCATTAAGTCCATGCAGTTCAGCTTGAAGTCAACACTAAAAGTCCCTTATACTTATTGGGTATCGCTATTCTCCCAACAACTTTAAATAACTTAACAACTTTAAATCACTAAAAAACTTTTTAAAATCTAAGATGCAGACAGTAGTCCAGCAGCGAGATGGGGTCTATCCAGTCTTTTGCCCCGAGTGTCAAATATATGACTGACTTTCTCACAGTTGGTGAGAGATCTTGTGTGTATATTAAGTGCAAAGAGCTCTTTGCTCTCAGAGAATGAGTCTGATCTCTGGAGGCTAGAGTAGTGCACTTGGAGCTGCTGAGGCAGAGGTATAGCGATGAGATCTACAAGGATACAGTAGAGACATCCCAACTCCAGTCTGGCAGCCTCTCTGCTGCTATGGAGGAGAGAGGTCACATGAAAGGACAGCATCACTTTGGTGTCGCAGGAAGTGATCCTAACTAGGACCTGTCCTCCATGTGATATAATAACTTCTTGCACTGAGGATGTCTCTCCAAGGCCATGTGCCCATGAGGGGAGGGTTAGGATGGCTATTATAGTTGGTGATTTGATCATTAGGCATGTAGATAGCTGGGGGGGCTGGTGGACATGAGGATCGCCGGCCTACTTACCTGCCTGGTGTGAAGGTAGCAGATCTTATGTGCCACCTAGTCCAACAACAAAGCAAAAAACACAATGTGAAAAGAACCCCAAACCAGTCCAGAATGTGGTATAAACACAAGTAATGATCTTTATTATCTTGGGGTACATGACAACCTAAACCGACATGGCTGTTATATAGGTACTCTAAGGAACATAAACATAAATTAAATAAATAAATAAATCGGAATCAATAAAAAACAGTAAAACAATAAAAGTTTCTATAAAAATCATAAAACAAACTATGAACACATAAAAGGAATCAAATGCCATCCTGAATGCATTAAAAACATGAGCATTTAGTGTGGAAATACCACAAACATAAATCCATTTATTAATTTTATTTATTTCTAACCTTATCTTGTAATCAAAGCAGTTTACATTCAACAAACCATTTTACATTAAACATGTTTCATTTAAACAGTAAGAAGGTATTGGAGCCATTAAGGAGTAACAATTAAATTAACAATTAACAACAATTACATTTCAAGTTTGTATTTTCCTACTAGTAACAGAGGAATGGTTAGTGTATGCTTATATGTGTAGCATTAGATAACGGTGTTATGGATCGGGTATTTGCAGGAGTGTCTCGGTGGTAATGTTGATGAACTGTAGGGGAACTAAAGAGAAGTGGAGCTGGAATAGGTGCATGTTTATAACTAAAACAATATAAATAAATAAATAAAATGTAACAAATGATAAATATTAAAATATCAATGTGATACAATCACTTTGTCTAATGGCTTAAGAAAAGCCGATGAACATAAAAGTTATCGTCATGAAAACTGATATTTCATAGAATGCTCAAAAGCAATATGAAATGGAGAAACCAAGGAAATGTTGTACACCAACCGTAACCTTGTGATATCTTTATCTTATTCAAATAAACTATAAAGGAGACAATTAAGCTAGGAGTATGTGAACAAGGAGAATGTGCTACCTTGGTGACCTCAATTATAAAATATAATATTGATCACATATATCATAAAAACATAACATACTGAGCAATTGAAACGTGAAGGGACCTTGAGGATAATATTATAAAGTGTATATCAAAATACACTTTTTAATCAATTAATAGGAAGATCGTGAACATGTCAGTAGCAGACATACAAATCTGTGAACAGACTGGAAACTAACATTTAGGGGTATATTTACTAAACTGCGGTAATGTCATTCGCTTTAGGTTCCGCGGTAAAGGTACAGATGCCCATATAAAGGCGTGGGCGGTGCATTGTTACAGCAAGCCGTATCAGCTAACGCATGTTACAAACTAACGTGCGCTACAAGGTGCCTCATAAGGTACCTTACAAGGCGCCTTGTAAGGTGCCTAGTAAGGTGCCTTGTAAGGTGCCTTATTTATAAGTTAGGTGCCTTGTAAGGTGCCTTATAAGCAAGGTGCCTTGTAAGGTGCCTTATAAGGTGCCTTGTTAGGTGCCTCATAAGGCGCTTTGTAAGGTGCCCTATACAGTAGGGCTCCTTAGGCTAAGCGCCGTATTAGGCACCCCTGGACAAGGCACTGTAGAAAGCACCCTGGGTTACGGAACCATAGGTTATGGTGGCCTAACAAGGTTATGGTGCCCTAGGTTAGTGTGGTCTAAGGGCTGCAAGGTGCTGCAGGATGACATGCATGACCTGTGAGGAACAGAGATAGATGTAGCCCTAACACTAGATAGAGCACTCAGGAAAGGCAATGAACAGGTGAGTGAAGGAGAGAGAGCTGGGAGCCGCTAGACCTGCCATATCTGCGGGCATCCCATGTGGCTGCCAGTACTGATGACAAACATGGTGGGGGCAACTGTACCACAGTACAGGGTGTTGGCAATGTAAAGTACTGGAAAGACAGTCAGTGGCAGACGATGGGAATACGTGTCCCCCAGTGGAGGCGGAGGTGGCAGGATAGTTACAATGATGGGTGGACAGAGGAGTGGTGGTGCCATGCAGATCAGGCACAGGCGAGGCAATCATGAAGAGGCGCAATGCAGGAAAGGGTAGCAGTGCAGGACATGGGGTGACAGCCCGCACAGGCAGACAGGTCTCTACACAGCTGACAGACGCAGATAGACAGACCGAGGGAATGTTGGCAATTGTGGCGGTGGTATTATGGGCTGGCAACACAAATCTGCAAAAATATGACTGTTACAGGCATGCACACTATTTGAGTAGGACAGGCATGAGAGAGGGAACAATGAGGAATTGAACCCATGAACACTGCCAAGAATGGCATTGTATGAACCAGTAGGCTATACCTCCATGGTGTATGTCACAGCAATGGCTGGGTACAGAAGGACTGCAGGCCACTGCACAAACGCTCTGCTCTGAGTGCGAGGATAGGGTAACCCCACCAGTACCCATGATGCAATGCACATGCTGAATAGCTGTCTACAGCTGATCAGCAAATGGGGTCTGCACCTCTCCGGTACCTCAGCTTGGAAAGACGAACTGACAGTGCGTGATATTGGCACAGAGTAGCTACAGACCATGCCATTGTGCAGGTTCTGTGTTCTCCCTGAGGGATAGGATGGGTGCCCAGCACTAGGTCTGCAGTACATGTGGTGCTAGAGATAGGCCCTGCTGTACATTCCCATCACTACCAGTGTGTGACAGGTGTTCCTTGCAGTGCAGCTGAAGATAATTTGGTGTCCATCTTTATTCTGCAGTGACATGTGGCCTTCTGGGACCAGACACCACCCAGATTAGTGTGTACCCCGTGTTAGGGTCTGACTGACATGGGCACCTGTTATCAGGGCAGAGGGGTTTCCAGACTTGCATGAAGTTTGTGTAGTAGTGCCTTTATAGGTCAAAGTGGTATACACTACATACCCCAAAGGGCTCACATCACCCTTTTTGTAGGTAAGGGACAGGTGCCCCAGCCTCCATGAAGAAACCTCCATCCTGCTGTTATGCAACAGCCCTCCAGGGTTGGTGGGCCAGAGCCATACTTGTGGCTGGGGCAGTGGCAGACCAGCAGCAGTGATGGGGTTAGCTCTGGAAAACCCTAACTGCCTCACACCACTGTTTGCCAGTCACCAGCAGACAGCTCAGTCAGACTTCACCGTATAAGTGTTCCAACCATGCACAGTCTAACTGCAGACAGTCCACTAGCCAGTCCATAGTGCATGCTCACAGAGAAACTATGTGCACCACACAGGCATCTCAGTGATTGGGGCCCCAGCACTGGGAACACAAAAAGATCACTGGAGGCAGATAATGTAGAGCACTATGTGGGAACCTAGACATGCCATGGTCACTGCTCAGTCAGAATGAGTGCCCTCCCAGCATGCCATGCTGTGGCCACCCTGTCCATGCAGGCGGTGGTCGGGCACTACAGTGTCCCAGCCATTGCCCCACACCCTGTGAAGATGCATCCTGGCCAATCTGCCCTGTCCAGGCCATACCCACAACACCTTGCTCCTCATCATGCACATATTCAGGCTAACGCTGGTAACAGTGGGACATCATGGGCCCGGTGAGGTGTGGGTAGCCACAAAACAATGGACAGACATACACACGCACACTCCCATTGCAGCACTGTGCAAAGATAGGGGTGGTTGGCAACCTTGCCCGCCACACTGGTCCTGATCACAGTGCCAACATTGCTAAACTGTGCAGGAAGTAGTAGTAGTGCTCTGGTGATAACTGCAGCTCAATGCTGGGGCCAACAGCCTGACTCTCCATGCATCTTTGGATTGTGGAGCCTGTGTGAGTGGGTGTTTGTACCCCTGTTCGCCGCTGCTTTGGGCTTTGCACATGTTGCTGCTGTATCTGCATTGTAGGGTAAGACATAGGGACATGCTCTGCAGGAACCACAGCTGGGGCTTGAACCTGTGACCCTCTGCTTCTGAACACACTGGCTGGGTGTACTGCACCACACTGTTGCCACAGATGCATGGTGGTCCCTGGGGCTACCTGTACATTTCCTCAGCCAGACCTTTTATGTTGCACTGCACACCACGTACTGGTACAGGGCATGGCCTAGGTCCACTGCAGGCAGGTGCCACTGCCCCATCCAGCACGAGCACACACCCCCTGCCATGCTGACATGACCATGTGCTGGTAGTGCGCAGTCCCAGGCCATCCACTGTGTGTGTAGGTGGTCGCCTAGGGAGCGGGATCTGGGGCAGGGGGCATACATGAGCATCCTCGCATCCCCCACATCACTGCCTACCAATAGTCTGTCCCTTCCGCTTGGGGGAGGGTTGACTGTTGGAATGTCAGGTCAGTGCCCTGGCAACTGTTAGCTCGGGTGGACCAGGTAGATGTAGGTGGATTGTGTTTGGCCTTTGTCAGCTGCTGTCATGCTGATTTCCAATTTCTATGTTCCTATGTGCCATCTAGGCGCCCGCCTAGTCCAACCTGTGCCCCAGCTGCCCCCGTTACATGTCCCGCCTGCAGCCCCCTATGCCCCACTTGCACCATCACCATAGTGGCCTTTCATACTTGGGCACTAAGCTGTTGCTGGAAATGGAGCACTGCTATCACGTTTCTTGGGCTCCCTATCTATGATGTACATTACTGACACTGAAATGGTTTCTCTCTCCTGCAAATGTGCATCTAATGGCAGGTTTTCATTTGCGGTAGGATTCAGCCCTTCAGTTCAGCGCGTTAGTGTGCAGGGAGCCTCTCCATGCCCAGTGACCCCTTCCCCCCGCCCTCTCTCCACTCTCTGCGGTGTTTACCGCGGCCGGGAACGTTAACGATCATTAGGTAACGTTAACGCGTGTTAACGTTACATAACGCGCGATCTGTAACGTTACTGCAGTTTAGTAAACATACCCCTTAAACTCTAAATGGATGCCGTTTCTGGATAAAATTAACTAACATCCATTAGCAATGAATTTTATGTTTCTAAAATCATTTACGATATGAGCCCATTATAACTTAAATAGGAAAGGTACGTTAGAAACAATGTGTACACGCCAATACATTGTAAACTTTTAAACATTTTGAACCACTAGCAGTACTGTTAAACAGCTACTACGAGCTGTGTATCTTTCTTTAAAACATGTGCAAGTTATCAACTGAAGTTTTACATGAAAACTCTATACCTCTCAGTGCAATCATAAACAGTTCTGCGATCAGGCATATATCCATTTGTAGAAAAATGATCTGAAGTGCAGAGGGTCATTTTAAACTGTTTTGGTGCCAAAAGTGACATATCGGAGAGTCAAAATTTCTTTGCAAAAATGAATTTTTTAACTAGATGATTACTAACACCTTCCTATAATTAAAGCTTTTTTAAATATTTTAAAACAGGCTTAATCTCGATTTGTTGTTATCCAGATATCTAAATAATAGATTACATAAAAAGGGACTGACCCAATCGTTAAGGCCGTACCGTTTAGTTATACTGAATTCCCAAATATTTCAAAATGTATTAAAATCTTGTTACTTCTTTAAAACCAAAGGATGTTTATGTGTGGAGGGAAAAGATCCTTATGTTAAGTAATTTGTGCATAATGTCTGAAGTCGGAGGTGTTGCTACCAAGCCTCATACTTTTCATTAAGCCATTTCCAAACTGAAGCGTTGAGAATTGAAAAACATTTCAGCCACTGGTTCCAACTCAAAGAGCCTTCATTTGCTTTCTTTCTGTACTCATTGAATTTTTTAAATCCATGATGAGTTTTAAATTTGTCAAATGCTTACAAGGCCAAACCCAAATACAACCCGACTTGCTAGATTAAACTGTGCAAACTATAATAAAGTGTATAAATAACAATGTGTGGGATCTTAAAGTAGCTGTAATAGAATGTTCCTTCCATCTCATATGTGTACCCCATCTGGGGAATAACAAACCACATCGGTTCTATAATACTGCCCTATGCGTAAAAAGGGGGTTCAGAAATGATTGACTGTACTATATCGACAAAATAGTAACCCTACCAATTAAACTGTATCAAACCATAAAACCAATAAAACTAGAAGAAAATAAAAGAGTATAAATAAGGAGTAAAATCATTATAATACCTTCTTAACCTTTAAATACAAAAGGGCCATTAAAACCATATACAAGGAAAATATAAATAAAAAACATAAAAAGAATCATTGTGCTCAAAAATAAATAAATTATACCGTATAAAACTAGATAAGATTAGAGGAAATGCCTTGTGTTAAAAATAAAACTGTCATACATATTTACTTGCCATCAAATACAAAGTCTAAAAGAAGAATTGTGCTCTCAAAACAATTATTATGTAAGGCCTTTGATAAATTAAGATTGTGATAGAATATAATAATATAAAAACGTAAACCATACGGAGAACTAAAAGGGTGTGTGGAGGACAGGCATGGCCACTAGGTGGTGCCGTTCCAATGTAAACCAAACAAAACATATGACGTAAAACCATAAAAGCAAATGAAAATAAAACTTTTGCAGTTAAAAATAGATAAATGAAGTAATTTATAAATTAAAATATTAAAATTAATAAAAATATAAATAACACATAGGGCTTAAACTACCAGAGGTATATCATGGACAGCCTTCCAAACGTAATGGAAGTAAAATAGGTTCTATAGGAACACAGAATCAGTTTCAAGGTTAAGGCCATTAGGGATCATGGTATTAAGTGCAAAAACATAGCGCTGTTCCAATCTTAAAACCTGCACCGCTCCAGTTAGCTTGTACTCTCTTGATCACAAAAAACACAAAGCCTGAAATCTTATGTTGAAATCAATGGGGCCACGGCTCCGATAACGATCGCGAACCGCTACCGCGGCTTTGTAAACAAGCCCCTATGTGTTGTTTTTCCAACCTGAGCTTGTTGCAGGGACACTGAACAACATATACTATCTTGTCTGTTTCACAGTTTGAAAAATGATTCAGGAAAAACTGCTCATTTGTAACAGGATGAGTGAAGCTCTTTTTAATGCACATGGCATGTACGCATAGAGAACATTTCCCACATTGATAATGACCTTTGTATTTGGGAAGATATTTATTTTATTTTATTTACATTCTCTTATATACCGTGCTATTCTGCATCAGTGCGGTTTACATTGAACAAACTGAAATTACATTGAACAGGGCATTATAATTTGGAGATAACTATTTTACAGGGAACATGGGCTATGGAGGGTTAAGTGGCTTGCCCAAGACCACAAGGAGCACCTGTGGGACTAGAAACCCCAGTCCTTCCAGCCCAAGGTTGCTGTCCTCTAGTGGGATTTGAACCCCCGACCTTCCGGCCTGAAGTACCTTGCCCCAACCACTAGGCCACTCCTCCACTCCAGATATTTTCTCTCTGTGAAAGTGGAAGATACCAACATGTTCTATAGGTTAACATTTCTCTTTTGAGCAACAGTTAGCTTCATTTCTGAAAATTCTGATAACGTATGAATAATAGGAAAGTGTGGCATGAAGGTTCTGAAAGCCAAAATTTAGGCTTTAGGTAGGAAGTTGAAACCCAGAACTTACAGAGTAGCATTCTCAGAAATGCTTCCCATTCCATGTGCAGGATCCAAGAGGCAGGCTGAGCTCCGGAGTTTCAATGTGTGGATGGTGCAAGGAGAAGGGTTTGGGATTTGTTAGGAAGTGGGCAACCTTCTGGGGAAAGGAGAGAGCCTTTCTGGAGGGATGGGTACCACTTTAAGCAGGATGGAATCAGGCTGCTAGCATTAACCTTTAAAAAGGAGATAGAACAGCTTTTAAACTAGATAATGGGGGAAATTATGGTTCAGAATGATGCATCTTTGCAGGATACTAGCAAAACAAGGCTAGCAAAGTTTACAACACAGTAATAATAGGGGATTTATATTACCCTGGTATTGACTGGGTCAATGTCACATCAGGATATGCTAGGGAGCTAAAGTTTCTAGATGAAATAAATGACTGCTTCATGGAGTAGCTCGTTTAGGAACCAACATGAGGGGAAGCTATTTTAGAACTAGTCCTCAGTGAAACACAGGATCTACTACGAGAAGTAACTGTTTTGTTCACATACTCCTACCTTAATTTGAATATGGTCACATTTTATTATTTATTATTTATTTATTTATTTATTACAGGCTCTTATATACCGCTCTATTCAGCATCAGCGCGGTTCACAATATAACAACAGACCAGAACAACAAACTGTTTGGTTTTACAGAGAACAAGGTCAGAGAACTTGGATAAAACATGGGACGGCATTTCTGCAACTATTTACATGAGTATTTACAAGTATACACAACAGAGTTTGTTATTAGTTATAGGGTAAGGATCGAGATTGGTTAGCTGGTCAAGTAATATTGGGGGAAAAGGTGGGATTTGAGAGCCTTTCTAAAAAGGGATAGATCAGTGATAGCACGAATTTCTGGAGGTAGGGCATTCCAGCACTTAGGGGCATAGAATCTGAAGGCCCTGTTAGATGTCGTTGATAGGCATTTTGTCGCTGCTTTAGGGATAACTAGTGCATTTGTTGATATCGTTCTCCTGGATCTATTGGGTGGAACAGTCTGAACGAGGTCTACTAGGGAGGAAGAGGTGATGATTTTAGTGGCCTTGAAAGTTAGTAGTAATGTTTTGAACAGTATTCTGCCATGTATGGGGAGCCAGTGGAGTTGCTCTAGGATGGGCGTTATATGGTCCCTTCTTGATGCTCCGTAGAGGACTCTAGCAGCGGTATTCATGGCGAGTTGCAATGGGTTTAATGTGGAGTGTGGGAGGCCTTGGAGAATGGCATTAGCATAGTCAAGGTGTGGTAGGGTTAAGGCTTGAAATATCGTCCGGAAGTCATCAGGATCAAGCAGGGGGCGAAGATGGCGGAGTGTCCGGATCTTGAGGTAGATGGCTCTGACTACGTTGGTTATATGTAGTTTCAAATCCATGCGCTGGTCCAAAGTGACTCCAAGGTAACGAATGGAAGGTTTGGATTGGAGCTCAGCTTCTTTGACCTTTATATGGGATGGGGGGGTGAAAAGTGGGTCTCTAGTGATGAAAAGAACCTCGGTCTTTTTGTGTTGAATTCGGAGGTTCTGGGATTGAAGCCATTCAGATACTGCATCAAAACATTTGGCTAGCGGGGAGAGGTCCATATGGGCTGTGGAGAAAGGCATGTATAGAAGGATGTCGTCAGCGTATATCAAGCAATTTTGATTTAATAAACAGAGGGAGGATAAAAACAAAATTCACTGCACTAGCATTTAAAGGGAGATTATAATAAAATGAGGAAAATGGTTAAAAAAATAAAAAAAGGAGTAACTACAAAGATTAAGAGTTTACATTAGGCCTGGATGTTATTTAAAATACTGTCTTGGAAGCCCAGGCTAGATACATTCCACACTTTAAAAAAGGTGGAAAGAAGACCAAATAACAGCTAGCATAGCTTAAAGGTGAAAAGAGAGAGGCTGTTATAGCTGAGAGAATCTGTGAGAAGATGTGAATAAACAAGTAGATAAAGGTGAGCTAGTTGATAAAGTGTAACTGGTTTTTTTAGAAAGTCTTTAACAAAGTCCCTCATGAGAGACTCTTGGGAAAATTATAAAAAGTCATGGGATTGGAGGCAGTGTACTATTATGAATCAGGAACTGGTTAAAAGATAGAAAGCAGAGAATAGGGCTAAATGGCCAATTTTCTCAATAGAGAAAGGCGAATAGTGGAGTACCCCAGGGCCCGCTGCTTTTTAACATATTTATAAATGACCTTGAAAGTGGAATAACGAGTGAGGTTATCAAATTTGCAGATGACACAAAACTATTTAAAGTTGTTAAAACCCATGAGGATTATGGAAAACTGCAAGAGGATCTTGATAAATTGGAAGACCGGGCAATCAAATGACAAATGAAATTTAATGCCGACAAGTGCAAAGTTATGCACTTAGGAAAGAACAACCCAAACTATAGTTACACGATGCAAGGTTCCACATTAGGAACCACCACCCAGGAAAAGGATCTGAGTAGCTGTATGGGTTCCTTCACAGAGGTGGGAAGGCTCCATACCATATCACTAGCACAGCAGTGCTTCTCTAAGAGGCAAGGCCAGCGGCTGCCAGGAAAAGGAGAGGGTGAGTCTGCCACTGCCGAGAAGCAGACTCAGCAGCAGCAGCAACCTGTGCGCTTGGGTTTTTTTTTGAAAAACTGAGATCATATCCAGCATACTCTGGCTTAAATGAGGTTCATTTCCGTGACAGTATGTGCAAAAGCAACCCTTTTGGAGAGACGACCAGACTGCAGAGTGCAACATCTAGAGCATTACACAGGAATTTCAGACTGAAATGTGCTTTTCATTTCTGTAGCGCTAGTACAACATGGTACTGATGCATATAACACATGGGCCCTGCTCTGTGGTGTTTATGTGCTACTCGCGCTGCCTGGCTTCCTTGAGGCCGCTGGGAATGACAACCTCCAGGTCACCACTGGTTCTTTGTCTCCTAAATAATATTGGACCTTGGCGTTCTGCATCCCTCGATGCATAATTTTAATGCCACAAAATTACTAACACAGTGGCAGACTCACCCTCTCCTTTCCCTGTACATTTTTCATGAAGTATGTTTGCCTGTAAGAGCTAAGTAGAGCATTCTTTCAACTAGCAAAATGTCTACTGCTGCTCTCATACAGCAACATCTGGGAACCAGGGAAGCCAGGTTTCAAATCCCACTTCTCCCACTAACTACAGCTGTATCTAGGAGTAAGTAAGAGGAGCAGCCAATTTAGGTGCACAGCCACTTGGGGGTAGAAAAATGCTTGAAATGCAGGCATGGACTAGTAGTGGAGGGACAGATGGGAAAAGTGTTGCACTCCTCCTAACATCTGGCTGTGCTAGGAGGAGGTCGTGGGAAAGAGCACAAACATCTAGTTATTAGGGATGTGCATAGGGAAAACATTTTGGCTTGGTTTTAAAAATTTCAGACTTCTTTTATGAATTTGGGGTATTTTTTGGAGGAGGGGGCTGGAAGGGAATTGGCATGAGGGGAAGGTGGGGTCTGCAACAGGGCTGACAGGGGAGGGGGAGGAGGGGGCTGGAAGGGAACTGACATGAAGGGAAGGTGGGATCTACAAGAGGGCTGGCATGGGGGGGGAGGAAGGGGCTGGAAAGGAGCTGACACCTGGGATGGGACTGGAAGGAAGCTGATGCTTGGGAATAGGACTAGTAGGTGGCTGGGTAATGGGGGTGGGGGCTGGAAGGGAGGGGCACTGGCACAGTATTTGGACTAGAAGGAGCTGGACAGTGGGGAAGCAAGGGGACTGGAAGAGAATGGACACCAGTGGAAGTCCTGGGAATGCAAGGGGTTTAAACTGGAAGGTACTGGGACGGGAGGACTGGAAAAGGGGGCTGATACTGGGCAGGGTTACTAGGACTAGAAATAGGCTGATGGAAGGAAATGAAGAAACAAAATTTGAGACAACAAATAGCAGATGGATATAGACCATAGAAAGAGTGCTAAGAGAAGACAGAAAAGCAAAAACCTCAAATTGGATCAGAGAATAAAATGGTCAGACAACAAAGACAGAAGAGAATTTTATTTTGAATTTAATGAACAGTCTTGGTGCTATCTTTATATTTTATAAAGTACAGGGAAATGCATCTCTTTCTATTTCTTTTGCATTGCATTGAATGCAGAATCTGACTTTTTGGAGTTGCAGTTTAAAGTTTTATCTACATATGTTTATTATTAGGTTATGGTCACTTATTCTATGCTTGGTGAGGGTCTGTGTTATGAGTGTGTGACCAAGACCAGGTGTTCTGTTAACATGGAGTTTGTATGTAGAGATCTGTACTGTAGTAATCCGAATTGTTCAGCTTTTCAAATAGGTGTTTGGATGTTCCAGGGCCCACTGCAGTATTTACAGTTATGCTTTTTTTGGGTAGATTTCTTATGTGAGTTTTGGAAATTGAGCTGGTATGGTATTATAGGTTTGCTCTACAGATCATCAGTGACTTTGTTGTAGTGTTTTGTATTAGTTCATAATATGCCTGTTACTGGAGAATGTTTGTTGTTGTTAGTGAGATGATCGGAATCAGATTTTTGTTTTTAGATATTGAGTTCTGTGGATGAATGTCCTAGTTCTGCTCTGCACCCATTGTTAAATGCAAAATATATGTTCAAAAAGAAAAAGCAAGAACCATAACGCAGTTTATAACAACAAAATAAATAGGAGTTATAATTTGGTGTTATAAACAGTGCTGCCTTTCTAGCTCTTTCTTTTAGTTCCTTGATGTGCAAACATCTTGCATTTCCTCCACATTATCTAATTGGCTTTTTGGTTTGGTTCAGTCCCTGACTGGAGTTTTGAGAAAGCCTCCCCTCCCTCGCTCGGGGGGGGGGGGGGGAGCACCATCTCATTCTTCGCCTCAGGCAGCAGACTGCCTTGAGCCGCCCCTGCTCCTGCAAAATGTAGAAGGATTAGGGGACATGCAATGAAGTTACAATGTAGCACATTTAAGACTAAGAAAATATTTTTTCACTCAATGTGTAATCAAATTGCGGCATTATGCATTTATTTATTTAAAATTATTTGTTATACCATGATTCAAATTGTAGAACATAGCGGTTTGCAATCGCATGAACAAAAATAGACAAAGATCAATGGCAGGGGAATGGGGATAGACAAACAATCACCTTTAGACAAAGCATAAGAGAGACAGCAGGGTAGGGTATGCTATTCAAATGATTTTATGAGCTAAAAGCAAAAAAACAAAAACGGATAGATAAAATTGTAAGGGCGCAATAAAACTGCATTAATCAAAGGCCTTATTAAAAAAATATGATTTTAACACTTTCTTAGAAGATTTATACAAACTCTCTTGATGGATTTAGTAGATCCAGAGATGAGAAACTTGAAACTTGGTAACTAAATGTTGAGTTTGGAAAAAAAGTTTAAGCCTCGACTTAGAAGGCATTGTCAGCTTGTACAGAACTCAAAGTCCTTTGTGGAATCTACAGGATCAAAAAAGGAACTACGATAAGTCCAGTGAAATATGTGCTAACAACAAAATCTTAAATTTAATGCGGTTTATCACGGGTAGCCAGCGTTGTTTTTATGTAACGGGGTGTCACATGGTCACTCTTCCTTGAGCCATAAAGTACCTTTACGGCTGTACTGTCAGAGCCTTTTTAATCGATACTGCAGTACACTACCAAGCAGCAAGTTGCAATAACCTAAGGCGCACGTCGTCGGTGCTCTAAGATAATATGTTTGCCCCTGATGGCTGAAATGTGATTGTTCTAACAATCTCACACATGTCGCAGGTGCCGCCATATTATAACATGGCGAAGATATATAGATGACGTTTTTGTTCTATGGAAAGGCTCGTTAGATTCCCTTGAACAATTTTTATCCTGGCTAAACAACCAGGATGAAAACATTACGTTTACCTCTACATTCCATCAGGACCGCATAACTTATCTTGATGTTCAAGTAACCAGAGAAGTCCATAGTTGGAGCACATCGATATTCAGGAAGACCACCGATAGAAATACGTTTTTAGAGTTTTCTAGTAAACATCCTCAAAAGCTAAAACAATCGTTACCGTTTTCACAGTTTTTACGGTACCGGCGTAATTGTTCGAGTACACAAGAATATAAAAAACAGGCCGCTAATTTGAAAAAAGATTTTATAAAAAGGGGGTACCCGGTGATGATAGTACAGAAGGCGTATCGCATGGCCCTCTATAACCATAGGGCAGCCCTGCTAAAACATCCTAGTAAAGTACGACAAAAGGAAGATGATAATGAGAACATTAATTTCATCACACCGTACACTCCATTAAGTTATAGCCTACAAAAACTCATAAATAAACATAAAAACGTTTTATCGGTGGTGCCTGGTTTAGAAGAGAAATCGATTAGATGTGTTTGGCAAAGGGGACGAAACTTGAAGGAATATTTGAGTCCAGCGGTACTTCCCCCGATTAAAGAACCATCGGTTATTAAAGGGCATAAAAGCTGCGGCACCTGCGACATGTGTGAGATTATGTTAGAACAATCACATTTCAGCCATCAGGGGCAAACATATTATCTTAGAGCACAGATGACGTGCGCCTCAGAAGCGATAATTTATATACTCAAATGCCCATGTGGATTACTTTATATAGGCAAAACCATCCGTTCACTGCGGGTGAGGTTACGGGAACATAAAAGTAAATTAAAATGCCGTCGGTTAGAAGCTCCGATCGTCCCGCATTGCCTTTCTCAGGGCCATACATTTGATCAACTTCGCAGCTTAGCAATAGAACAGATTCAGGTTCCGAGGGGAGGAAAAACACTAGATGAAACTTTGTTACAACGCGAACAATGGTGGATACATAAATTGTAAACTGTTGCTCCAAGGGGGTTAAATGTATCTATCGAATGGATTTCCTGTCTGTAGCCTAGTTTGGAGATCTGAAGCTACACTGGCCATAAGTAGAGAAAAAAATTCTACATAGAGAACTCGTTATTCTAATGAATAGATCTATCATTAAGACTAGAGGAGAAGAGTGGCAGTTAAAGGGGGTTAAGCATAAGGAGCAACATCAAGTATAAAAGGGTTACATTTAAACTAGATATGAACTGGTAATGATATAGTTTCTCCATTTAAGCATGCATATTCATGAAGTAATAGCCTCAGGGAGTACGCAAGGAAAACGTATGACATAATCGGAAAGGGCTTTAAATAGCAATGGTTTCACCATCACGCATGCGCGGTGTTTTTTCGTATTAGAAACGAGAGAGAACGTGGGCAGCATAACATGTCTGCAAGTAGCGTAGAAATATATTAGAAGTACATTGCTAATACAATTGTTTTTAATGGTATTAGATCTTAGGATAATGGTATGTTGTAAATTTTATTTATTTATAGGATATGGTCTCCTGAAGAAAACATTTGAAACGCCAATAGGCGCCGGAGTAGAGCGTCGAGACCCGTGTTTTAAAAGCAGTATTGAATGAGTTCACTTGGGGGTTCTTCTCTTCCAAATATTTTTAAGAAATGTTTTGGGATATATTAAATGAGAGAAGAAGGAATCCTGATTTTGTATCTTGTATCTTGAAAGCAAAGAAAAAATAAAATAAAAAGAAGCTTACTACAGTTTTTGGTTCTTTTGAATGTTTTGCAAGTATCCTCATACTGACCTACACTGATTAGAAATTGACCTATGATGTGATAAATACGTAATGCCTGACGTGTAATAATAAAGTGAAATTATGCTGTATCATCCAAAAGAGCCTTATAAATAAAGTGAACCATGGCTAACAGTGAGAGTAAACAAAGAGAACTTGGTTCTATTTGTTTCTCTCTGCAAAGCTTTGGTGTATTTATATATATATATATATATATATATATATATATCTTTAGAGAGAGAGAGAGAGAGAGGTGTGTGGTATTTTATTGCTGTTTTTTAGATTACCTTCTCATTGCTTTGAATGTAGTTTTCTGTGTCTCCAAGAGCCCTGCAGGTTGCTGGTGAGGGGGTGCTAAGAAAGCCCACAGTTGGTGCCGTGCCGTTCTACAGATTTCTCCATTCCTGGCAAGGGTGGAAGGTGTTTGTGAGTATTGTATAGTGACAGCAATGGGTAATCTGTTAGGTAAACGAGAGTTATTTCTGTTGCGTGAATGGCATGACAAAGCTAAGGTTTTAGCTGTTTAGAAAGGTAGCCCTTCTTATTGTATGCATGAGAAGTATGGGGATATGGCTACTAATTATATTTTACACTGGTATGCAGTGACTAATGATAATGTGCTTTTACAGTTTCCTTTGGAGGGAACGTTTTCTATAGATAAACTTCGTTATCTGGAATGTGCTTTGCAGGCTAAACATAAATTATGTGATGCCTGTGAAGGGCAGGTGTTTAGTTGGTGGCAGCGAATGGCACATGTTATGAAAAATGATTTGTTTGTATTAAAGAATGCTGGTAAAACGAGTGGACCACAGGAGAAAGAGAATGGTAATGACCGGGCAGGGAAGTTTCCAGTCATTTTATCTCCAGAGTATGATGCAGATGTGGCTGCAATGGTAATTGGAGCTGGAAGAGTTCCAGGTGCATTCCCGACGTCGCCCCCTGTTTCTTCTGAGAGTTATGTAGTTTCTGAGAGGGAGAGGGATCACTCATGCAGCAAAGCTAAGAGAAGAGATAAGGAATAAGCAAAGGATATTGGGGAATGCACAAATTGAGAATTTCAGTACTTGCAATGTTTCTCAGCTCAGAGAAATGAATGCCCTTCTTAGCCGTGAAATAGAATGTATTGTACATATAATAGAATCCTTAAAGGGAATAGTAAGAAATAATATTTCTGCTACAAAGGAATTGGGAATTTCTAGTAAACTTATTGATGATATTGAAAAGGATCTGAATTTGCATTTTATGACCTATAGAGAGAAATGTATTCAATTACATGGTGCTATAAGTTTTCTTCAAACTGTTTTATGTCAACATAATAGTCCTTGTTCTACTTGGGCTGATTTAGATAATTTGCTTAGAGCTGTGTTTTATATCCCAGCTGATTTTCATAGGGTCACCCATCTAGTTTGTGACAGACCCTGTGATAGATTTCCAAGAGAAGCCTCAAAGAGATAATTTTGTTTTAGTGGTTAATCACTTACAGTAGTATGCAAACTTGTAAAAGGATTAGTTGAGATTAACATCTTTAAGGCAGGATTCACCAATTGTTTTTGTAAATGATTTAATCCCGTGAGTAAAAGGTATTTTTTAAAGCTTCAATAACAGATTGGCTAGCTAGAACAGCTGCTGTCTCAGTACAGTGAGCTGACATTTGATGTGAAATGATTAAATCGCTCAACTTGCAGATCGCTTCTATGTAACCTCCCAGGAGCAGGGGGAGGGATAGGATCAGAGCAAGAGGAGGTCATGGGAATCCTCAGCGAGACAGTTCAGATAAACTTGTTATTGAGCATTTGCAGTGAGACCGTTTCCAGAATCGGCGTCTTGATGGTCAGAGAGCTGACTTCCTTCCTCGTCCTCCGGTAGCTGCTGATTTCACTCTATCCTGGCTGAATGGGAAGATATATTTCCAGCTGTATTCTCTCTGAAGTGCCGTTTTCTGCAGATCTCCAGAAATCATTCATCCTGGAGAGCTTTCTTCTTCTTTATGGACAGTGCCGGGATCAGATATTGGATGCCTTTCTATCCCACCTGTGAAGATCATCGTGAAACCTGGAATTCAGTTTCCTAGACTCAAGTTGTGTCCACTGCCAGCAGCTGTCAGTGAAGGAAGTTGTGCTTGAAGATCTCCAGACACAAAGTGTCATTTATCCTACAACTTCATTATGTAAGACTCCAGTTTTTTCTGCACTAAAGGCTGACTGTAAGACTCCTGTACTAAAGGCTGACGATAAGACTTATAGATTTGTGCGAGTCCTACGAGACCTGCTTATTTTCAGTATGAATTGGCAAAGAAAAAGCAGTTTTGTTTTTATTTTTATTTTTGAAGGACTGCATTATTTGATGTAAGACTCAACCATTCCTGTCTCAACTGCAATTTGTTTCTCAAAATATTGTTATTGCGTAGCTTCCACATTATCACAGTGGGAGATTTGTTTTGAATGTAGAAATGTACTGGGAAATGCACCATGTTTATTGTATACCATTCAAATTGTTTGTGGCTATTTTTGATTTCTCTGTTGTCTGTGTGCTTTTGTGAGCTTTCCCGACTGGTTGTAAGCCAGTGGGCTTTTACTCAGAGTGAATTAATGAAGTGACTTTGGGACTTCCGCTATGTCTGTGTAGTGGTGGTTTTTGCAATTGAATCTTATTGATTTTCTGGTTCTACAGTGCTTCTTGCCAGCACACGTCGCAGTTTTGAAATCCAAAGGACACCATTTTGTGAACCGAAAAGACGCTCTTCTGATATCAGTGTCCCTGACATTGCTGTATTTAGCACTGTTAAAGATGACTTTGTTTTTCCCTTTCATCTTTCCTGCAGCAATAGCAAGATACTTCTTTTGAAACCCAGGTTTGGACTTCGTGAGGGCTGCTGGAAAAGAATCATCTGTTTACTTGTCCTGACCGTCTTTTGTTTCTACTTGCCCTGTTCCTGCAGCATGAGCTTTACCGCCGTGGTTATGCATTTTGTCTTTTTGTTATTGTTTTCTTTGGTACAATCTGTTTGCACTGTTTCAGGACTGGCACGGTAGGGTCAGCTTAGGGTCAGTTATTAAGATTCCTGCCTGCCGAACTCATTTTATTTTTATTTTGCAGCCTGTTTTGTAGATCTGCCCTGTATCAGAGGAGGGAGGTGGTATTCATCTGGCGGTCACTTGTCTATTCCCAAAAGGTCACCTATGCACTCTGATACAGGATTGAACAAAAGCCTTTCCCTTTGCCCTTATGGCAGTGTGTATTTCCTCCAGCCTGACACCATTTGAAATAGTTAATGGCTGTCTAGCTCCTTCTCCACATGCCTTGGCAGTTATCCCAGACCCCCAGTTGTTGCGCAGCGATATCTTAACTTATTGTGCACGGTTGCACTCAGTCCTGTCTGTTTCCCTTTTATTGCAAGTGACTCCTTAATGAGATGACAAGCTCTTCATATCCGGGATCCGCAGAATCATTTCATTCAGAGGTGAAGTCACCAGATTGGGTCTTGATTAAGACCCTGCATCCGAAGACACTCCCGGCTTCCAAGTTCCTGGTCCATGTCATGTGTTCCTGGTGGGATATTCAGCTTGTAAAGTAGAAAGACATTCTCGTTGGATGCATCTTATACAGTGGCCCCCTCACAAGATCAGAAGGTGGTTTCCTGTATCGGTGAATCAAGAGTTTGCAACGCAGAGACTTATTGGACAACAGTGATATTGAAGAAAAGGACTTTTATGATTTAAAGTACTTTCTGAAAGAACAACAGTGACATTACAGAGAGATTATTGTATTAAGTAAATTCTAAATGGACTATTCATGTAAAATGCTTTTATTTAACATTTATAGTAAGGCTTAGAGGGATGAGGTTAGTTTAGATTAGTATTTTCCTGATATATATGTAATGACCTTTAGGTACTTAACCTCTACTTCATAAAGTAATTGAGAATTAGAGGGCCGGTATAGCTATAATATATATCTTCATCATCTTAAGAAGAGTAGGTATATCTTTAGTTTGTTTTAGAATACTTTTTAAATGTGTTGCTATGAATGTTTCCTAATCTGGTCCTAGGTGTGCTGTGGCATATTATTAATGAAGCAGGATTGCATTCAGAATCATGGGGATGTTAGAGGGAATCTCCAAATATTTTTGAGTCACATTCACACTTGATGACATTTTAATTTATCAAAGTGAGCTGTTTGCCTTCCAACTGTGACAGCTACTCAGCATGGATTCCTACCAAGAGTTAGGCCTAAGACCTTTGAAGAGTTTTGTGAACAGAATATATCTTGTCCTCAGAATTTGACAATCTGGGCAGAGGGCTTAGTGGCTTTGGAAGGAGATTATTTTGTGTGTGTGTGAGTGTGTGTGTGTGTGTGTGTGTGTGTGGTACTTTTGTATATACAGAGCTTCCCAGAGGTTGGTCAGGTACTTGCTATATAGCCCTGGTGGATACCCCATAGTGCATTGAACTTTACTATATTACTTTGTTATCAATCCTGAACAAATCTTTAAGAAGAAAAAGGGATGTTTCCCCTCAGGATGAAGTCATAGTGGCTGCTCTGCTTCTTACTGAGGCAATTAGTGTGTATTGCAAGGTCCAGTAAACAAAACGACAGCTTATGCAGCCCAGAACCGAGTGGCTTTAGACTATCTCCTAGCAAAGGAAAATGGTGTAGTATGATAATAATGGAGAAGTAGTAAAAAGTATATTAGATAAAGTTAGCAACCGTAGTTTTGTTTCAAATGAGAGTTATGTTATGTAAGTTCTTTTTCAGCTCTATTTGATTCTGTTTCTTCATTTTGGAATTCATTATCCAGGCCTTTGCAAGGCATGTTAGCATCATTGCTTGGTTTGCTGGGGATTCTCATTCTAGGAGTATTAATTCTCTGTGTACTATCAGCTTGCTGTAAGAAATCAGTGGAATCACTGACCCCTACATTGATGTTACAGATTGACCCAGAATCTAGTTTTAATTCTACCTTAATGGCAATGTCTGAGTTTCCTTACTTTAGAAATGATTCTTTACAGAATCAGAGGAGGGACTGAAAGTATGTTTGTTTGTACAGGGTGGTGTACACAACCAGACTGTCTAAGAAAACCTGAGAGTTAATTTTGTTCAGAACTTTGCTCAGAAATAAACTTCATATATTTGCTTATTAAGTAGGTGAAGAGGTACATGTCCTGTAAATAAGAAAAAAAGGGCAGCTTGTACTCTAGCCTTTCTGTCTCAGGGTTATTTATTAGATATCAAGCAGTCAGCAGTAAACAGTTATGTCTTGGAATACATGTAAGTCTCCTCATACTGACCTACACTGATTAGAAGTTGACCTATGATGTGATAAATACGTAATGCCTGACGTGTAATAATAAAGTGAACTTAAGATCTTAAGTTAAGAACTTAAGATATGCCATACTGGGTCAGACCAGGGTCCATCAAGCCCAGTATTCTGTTTCCAACAGTGGCCAATCTAGGTCATATGTTCCTAGCAGTTTCCCCAAGAGACACAAGTTCCACAATGCTTGTACTGGGTCAAGCATTGATATCTTCGGTCACTTCTTAATAACGGTTTATGGACCTTTCCTCCAGGAACATGTCCAAACCTTTTTTAAACCCAGCTACACTAACAGCCTTTACTACATCCTCCGGTAACAAATTCCAGAGTTTGATTACACGTTGAGTGAAAAAATATTTTCTTTTATTAGTCTTAAATAGTTGACCCTGTAGCTTCATTGCATGTCCCGTAGTCTTTCTATATTCTGATAAGGTAAACAATCGATCTACATTTACCCGTTCCACTCCGTTCATTAATTTATAGACTTCTATCATATCTCCCCTCAGCCGTCTCTTTTCCAGGATAAAGAGCCCTAACCTTTTTAGCCTTTCTTCATAGGAGTATCCTTCCATCCCCTTTACCATTTTGGTGGCTCTTCTCTGAACCTTTTCTAAAATCGCTATATCCTTTTTAAGATACGGTGACCAGAATTGCACACAATATTCAAGGTGCGGTCTCACCATGGAACGATATAGAGACATTATAATGTCTTTTGTTTTATTTTCCATTCCTTTCCTTATCATACCTAGCATTCTATTTGCTCTCTTGGCCGCCGCCTGCACACTGGGCCGAGGGTTTTAACATGGTATCCACAATGACGCCTAAATCTTTTTCCTGGGTGGTGGTTCCTAATGTGGAACCTTGCATCGTATAACCATAGTTTGGGTTGTTCTTCCCTAGGTGCATAACCTTGCACTTGTCCACATTAAATTTCATCTGCCATTTTGATGCCCAGTCTTCCAATTTATCAAGATCCTCTTGCCATTTTTCACAATCCTCTTGGGTTTTAACAACTTTAAATAGTTTTGTGTCATCTGCAAATTTGATAACCTCACTCGTTATCCTACTTTCCAGGTCATTTATGAATATGTCAAAAAGCAGCGGACCCAGCACAGATCCCTGGGGTACACCACTATTCACCTTTCTCCATTGGGAAAATTGGCCATTTAGCCCTACCCTCTGCTTTCTATCTTTTAACCAGTTCCTGATCAACAATAGTACACTGCCTCCTATCCCATGACTCTTTAGTTTTGCCAAAAGTCTCTGATGAGGGACCTTGTCAAAGGCTTTCTGAAAGTCCAGATACACAATATCAACCGACTCACCTTTGTCCACTCTTTCAAAAAAACATAACAGATTAGTAAGACAAGATCTTCCTTGTCTAAAGCCATGTTGGCTGTCTCCCATTAGGTTGTGACTATCTACATGCTGAGTAATTTTATTCTTTAGGATGGTTTCTACCATTTTTCCTGGTACTGACGTCAAGCTCACCGGTCTGTAGTTTCCCGGATCACCCCTGGAACCCTTTTTAAAAATTGGTGTTACATTGGCGATCCTCCAATCTTCAGGTATTAGAGACGATTTTAATGATAGTTCACAGATTACTGATAGCAGGTCTGCAATCTCATATTTCAGTTCTTTCAACACCCTTGGATGTATACCATCCGGCCCGGGTGATTTGCTACTCTTCAGTTTATCTAAAAGTTGTAAGACATCTTCCCGATGTATCGATATTTCCTTCAATTCTTCCGCACCTTTAAATACCACTTCAGTCATGGGTAACATCCCTACATCTTCCTCAGTAAAGACCGAAGCAAAGAATTCATTCAGTCTCTCCGCTATCGCCTTGTCGCCTCTTAGTGCTCCTTTAACCCCTTTATCATCTAATGGACCAACTGACTCTCTCACAGGTTTTTTGCTACAAATGTACTTGAAAAGGTCTTTATTTCGCGTTTTTGCTTCCACAGCAAGCTTCTTCTCAAATTCTCTCTTTGCCTGCCTTATCAATACCTTGCATTTGATTTGCCAGTGCTTGTGCTGTTTCTAGGTTTCGTCGTTTGGCTCTTTTTCCATTTCCTGAAAGATGCTTTTTTGGCAACAGCCTCTCTGACCTCACCTTTAAACCATGCTGGCAGTTTTTTGGACTTCCTTCCACTTTTCTTAAAGCGTGGAATACAGCTGGTCTGGGCTTCCAAGATAGTATTTTTCAGCAACACCCAAGCTTGATGTACGTCTTTAACCTTTGCAACTGCTCCTTTTAGTTTTTTCTTAACTGTTTTCCTCATTTTATCATAGTCTCCCTTTCGAAAGTTAAAAGGTAGTACTGTGGATTTCCTTGCTATCCCTTCTCCACTAATTAAATCAAAAGCGATCATGCTATGATCACTATTGCCAAGTGGCCTCAACACCCTTATCTCTTGCACTAGATCTGGTGTTCCACTGAGGACTAGGTCTAATATGGCTTCCCCTCTGGTCGGTTCATGAACCAGCTGCTCCAAGAAGCAGTCATTTATTTCATCTAGGAACTTTATCTCCCTAGCATGTCCTGACGTGAAATTATGCTGTATCATCCAAAAGAGCCTTATAAATAAAGTGAACCATGGCTAACAGTGAGAGTAAACAAAGAGAACTTGGTTCTATTTGTTTCTCTCCGCAAAGCTTTGGTGTGTGTGTGTGTATATATATATATATATATATATATATATATATATATATATATATAAGTGTGTGGTATTTTATTGCTGTCTTTTAGATTACCTTCTCATTGCTTTGAATGTAGTTTTCTGTGTCTCCAAGAGCCCTGCAGGTTGCTGGTGAGGGGGTGCTAAGAAAGCCCACAAGCTTATCATCTTCGATATATGTAATTATTTTTGAAGGCGATTGTCTAGTATGACTTTGAATTGATCATCTAAGTTATCTGTGGATATCAGTAACTGAATGCCATTTTGGCATAAATGTAGGCACTTAAACCCAATTCTTAAGTTAGGGTAGCCAGTGGAGTGAATAAAAACATTAGAGGATGGGAGCCAATATTGATCCCTCTGATACCTTGAAGGATAAGGGGTTGAACGGAGACAGTCTTATTGCTTGCTCCTCCTTTGCTTTCTTCCGACTCCCTTCTCTCCCTGTCTATCCTTCTTGGACACTGAAAAACTACTTTGTTGTCTTTTCTGTTATTTTTTTTTATCAAGCTTCGACAAACTTTAAACGTTTTTCCTGCTCTAGCCTACCTGAGGGATTACCCCTCTCCCCCCCTGTTGAGGTATTGTGTAGCCATTCTTCCCATCTCCTCTTCCCACGTGTGCATAGTTCTGTTTGCCTCTCTCTGCTCTGGGAAGAGCAGTGCTTTCACAGTGCTCTGCTACAGAGGTGGATATTTAACTCCTGTGACAACTTTGCTGTGAGTTCTAGCTGTTTAATTATTTATTGTTGTCTTATTGGTGTGCTACTTCACCTCCCTGTTCCCTTTAGTTTTGCACTTCAGCTTTCTCAGCTGTATAACTTACCTTGCTTCTCTCAACTAACTGGCCTTTGTGTGGTAGCCAGGTTATCTGTTACTTTAAATTAAATCTCTCTCCCTGCTCTGTCCCCAGAACCTGCTGCGTTTTAAACTTTTTTCCTGCTCTAGCCTACCTGAGGGACTAACCCCCTCCCCCCCTGCTGACAGTACAGGACAAGGTACCTTGTAACAGCCCTCTTTTAATAGGTCTTATTTCCCTCTCTCCCCAACACCCACCTGCCCCTGGGGTAACTATAGCTTTATAGGTACTTAAACTTCTTAAAGGTGCAGCTCTTTATCCAAATCAGTCATACATTGAGGACCTGAGATTAATTAAGCTTCAGGTAAACAAGGTATATTAGAGGTATTAGATACACTTTTATTAGTATAAGCATCTACACCAACCCTTAGTAAATACAGAATTTAAAGACCTAAACACAAGCTTTAAACTAAGATGCAGACAACAGTCCAGCAGCGAGATGGGGGCTTTCCAGTCTTTTGTATTGAGTGTCACATGTATGATTTTCTCCCAGTTGGTGAGAGGTCTTACGCATTCACTAAGTACAAGGAGCTCTTTGTTCTCAGGGAACAAGTCCGTTCTCTAGAGGCTAGAGTAGCAGACCTGGAAGACATAAGACAGACAGAGATGTACATGGATGAGACCTACAGGGATATAGTCCTGAAGTCCCACCTCCAGTCTGGCAGCATCCCTGTTGCCATGGAGGAGAGAGGTCACGTGACAGGAGAGCATCATCCTGGTGTGGCAGGACATGATCCTGTAACTAGGACCTGTCCTCCAGGTGATGTAAAACCCTCTCGCACCAAGGATGTTTCTCCAGAGCCATGTGCCCATGAGGGGAGGGTTAGGACAGCTGTTATAGTTGGTGATTCGATCATTAGGCATGTAGATAGCTGGGTGGCTGGTGGACATGAGGATCGCCTGGTAACATGCCTGCCTGGTGCGAAGGTAGCGGACCTCACGCACCGCCTAGATAGGATCTTAGATAGTGCTGGAGAGGAGTCTGCTGGCTTGGTACATGTCGGTACCAATGACATAGGAAAATGTGGTAGGGAGGTTCTGGAAGCTAAATTTAAGCTTTTAGTTAGGAAGTTGAAATCCAGAACTTCCAGGGTAGCGTTCTCCGAAATGCTTCCTGTTCCACATGCAGGACCCAAAAGGCAGACAGAGCTCTGGAGTCTCAATGCGTGGATGAGACGATGGTGCAAGGATGAGAGTTTTGGATTTGTTAGGAACTGGGGAACATTCTGGGGAAAGGAGGGGCTCTTCCAAAGGGATGGGCTTTACCTTAACCGGGATGGAACCAGACTGCTGGCATTAACCTTTAAAAAGGAGATAGAGAAGCTTTTAAACTAGATAATAGGGGAAAGCCGACAGTCACCCAAGAGCGAATGGTTCGGAAGAAGGTATCCTTGAAGGATAACTACCGAAATCAGTGAAGTTCCAAAAAAGAGTAAAGTAGCCCAAATGCCCTTGAGTATGGTGCAAGCAGAGCGTAAAGATTCCAAATTACTCATGCCTACGAATAGCCAGATTAATATTAATAAAATAGTCTCTGAAATGCTTGTATGCAAATGCTAGTATGCAAATGCTAAAAGTCTAAACAATAAGATGGGAGAGTTAGAATATATAGCACTAAATGAGAAGTTAGATATGATTGCAATCTCAGAGACATGGTGGAAGGAGGCTAACCAGTGGGACACTGATACCTGGATACAAACCATATCATAATGATAGAACTGATCAAATTGGTGGAGGGGTTGCGCTCTATGTTAGAGAGGGTATTGAGTCAGAAAGGATTAAAGTTTTGCAGGAAACAAAATTTGCTGTAGAATCTCTATGGATTGAAATTCCATGTATGAAGGGGAAGGTGATGGCAGTGGGGGTGTACTATCAACCGCCTGGCCAGAATGAACAAATGGATGATGAAATGCTCAAAGAAATCAAGGAAGCTAACAAAAGTCACAGCAGAGTAGTAATAATGGGTGATTTCAATTACCCCGGTATCGACTGGGTCAGTGTCACGGCAGGACATGCTAGGGAGAGAAAGTTCCTAGATGAAATAAATGACTGCTTCTTGGAACAGCTGGTTCATGACCCGACCAGAGGGGAAGCCATACTGGACCTAGTCCTTAGTGGAACACCAGATCTGGTACAAGAAATAAGGGTGTTGGGACCACTTGGCAATAGTGATCATAGCATGATCATGTTTGATTTAATTAGTGGAGGAGGGACAGTAAAGAAATCCACAGTACTACCTTTTAACTTTCGAAAGAGAGACTATGATAAAATGAGGAAAATAGTTAAGAAAAAACTAAAAGGAGCAGTTGCAAAGGTTAAAGACTTACTTCAAGCTTGGGTGTCGTTTAAAAATACTATCCTGGAAGCCCAGACCAGCTGTATTCCACGCATTAAGAAAAGTGGAAGAAAGTCCAAAAAACTGCCAGCATGGTTTAAAGGTGAGGTCAGAGAGGCTGTTGCTGCCAAAAAAGCATCTTTCAGGAAATGGAAAAAAGAGCCAAACGATGAAAACTGGAAACAGCACAAGCACTGGCAAGTTAAATGGAAAGCATCGATAAGGCAGGCAAAGCGAGAATTTGAGAAGGAACTTGCTATGGAAGCAAAAACACGAAATAAGGACTTTTTCAAGTACATTCGTAGCAAAAGGCCTGTGAGAGTCAATTGGACCATTAGATGATAGAGGGGTAAAAGGCGCAGTAAGAGGAGACAAGGCTATAGCAGAGAGACTGAATTAATTCTTTGCTTCGGTCTTTACTGAGGAAGATGTAGGGATGTTACCCAAGACTGAAGTGGTATTTAAAGGTGATACTGCAGAGGAATTGAGAGAAATATCGCTACACCGGGAAGATGTATTACATCTATTTGAATAGTAGCAAATCACCTGGACCGGATGGTATACATCCAAGAGTGTTGAAAGAACTGAAATATGAGATTGCAGACCTGCTATAAGTAATCTGTGAACTTTCATTAAAATCATCTGTAATACCTGAAGATTGGAGGATCGCCAATGTAACGCCAATTTTTAAAAAGGGTTCCAGGGGTGATCCGGGAAATTACAGACCGGTGAGCCTGACGTCAGTACCGGGGAAAATGGTAGAAACCATCATAAAGAAAAACATTACACAGCATGTACATAGTCATGGCCTAATGGGAGACAGCCAACATGGCTTTAGACAAGGAAGATCTTGTCTTACTAATCTGATATGTTATGTGGAGTAGCAGCCTAATGGTTAGAGCAACTGCCTAGTACCCAGAAGATCAAGGGTTTAATTCCCATTGGCACTCCTTGTGACGTTAGGCAAGTCACTTTACCCTCCATTGCCTCGGAAGAAAAGGTTGGCAATCTACTTCCGGTGATACATTGCCAAGAAAGCCCAGAGGTAGCTGGGTCGCTATGAGTCAACACTGACTTGATGGCACAAAAAAAAATAAATAAATGTTTTTTTGAAGGTGTGAATAAACAGGTAGACAAAGGTGAGTCGGTTGATATAGTGTATCTGGACTTTCAGAAAGCCTTTGATAAGGTCCCTCATCAGAGACTTTTGGCAAAACTAAAAAGTCATGGGATAGGAGGCAGTGTACTATTGTGGATCGGGAATTGGCTAAAAGATAGAAAGCAGAGGGTAGGGCTAAATGGCCAATTTTCCCAATGGAAAAAGGTGAATAGTGGAGTACCCCAGAGATCTGTACTAGGTCCGCTACTTTTTGACATATTCATAAATGACCTGGAAAAGGGAATAACTAGTGAGGTTATCAAATTTGCAGACGACACAAAACTATTTAAAGTTGTTAAAACCCAAGAGGACTGTGGAAAACTGCAGGAGGATCTGGATAAATTGGAAGACTGGGCATCCAAATGGCAGATGAAATTTAATGTGGACAAGTGCAAAGTTATGCACCTAGGAAAGAACAACCCACACTATGGTTACATGATGCAAGGTTCCACATTGGGAACCACCACCCAGGAAAAAGATTTAGGAGTCATCGTGGGTAACTGGGTGTGCAGCAGTGGCCAAGAAAGCAAATAGAATGCTAGGTATCATACGGAAAGTAATGGAAAATAAAACAAAGGATATTATAATGCTTCTGTATCGTTCCATGGTACGACTGCACCTTGAATATTGTGTGCAATTCTGGTCGCCGTATCTTAAAAAGGATATAACATTATTAGAAAAGGTTCAGAGAAGAGCCACCAAAATGGTAAAGGGGATGGAAGGCTACTCCTATGAAGAGAGGCTACAAAGGTTAGGGCTCTTCAACCTGGAAAAGAGACGGCTGAGGGGAGATATGATAGAGGTCTATAAATTAATGAATGGAGTGGAACGGGTAAACGTAGATCGATTGCACAGGTACACTACCAAAAAACTGCCTCCAGTTTTGCAACTGATTCCTATAGATTTTGGGGTGCTGAATCCAGGAAAAATAGCCAAAATGTTCCATCACGTCACGTTTTCTTGCAAAATTAGATTTCTTACCCATATAAGGAATGTTCACATAATTTCTTTTTAGCCGACTGCAGTTTATTTTCTTGGCCCAAAATAGAGGTTGTAATGGTTAACTAACTAGAAACACTCCCTCATGATATTTTAGAGTGTTTTGTATTCATTTTATACATTAACAGGACAATTGGGAGGCGGGGGGCTAAATCCAGTACTCGCGCTGGCGCATGTTCTTTCCTGTTCGCCTCGCCTCGTTCGCTCGCTCAAACACGGTGGTTGCGACATGAACGTTCCTGTCAAATTTCAGTTTCTTGCAAGTTCATTATTACCTTTTGTTTGCTCAGTCGTAATCCAGCTTTATTCCGAAGTGGTTCACTACAGTTGTAGTTTGCAGTGCTGTGTATTTGTGATGGCTCACAGAGCCAGAGGTTGCGTCAACTCTCCGGACAGTTTTTGTTTTATTTGTGGGGAATATACCGTGAAAAAGCGGCAGAGGAACATTTCTGCATTTATTAAAAAAGTATATTTCGCCTATTTCGGTTTAAAGTTAGGCGATCAAGACAAACCGTGGGCTCCTCACAAAGTGTGCAAGACATGTGAGGAAGATCTACGCTTATGGATGAAAGGTAAAAAACAAGCATTTCGTTTTGGAATACCTATGATGTGGCGTGAACAAAGAGACCACAGCAGTGACTGCTATTTTTGCTCTTGCATTGTGAAGGGATACAACTTAAAAAATAAGAACGTAATAAGTTACCCCAACCTTCCCTCAGCAATTAGGCCTATGCCTCATAGCAACGAAGTACCTGTGCCTGAACCACCAAATTCTTTGGATCATATTTGTGTGGACGGTTCTGATCATGATGAGACTCATCAGATGGCTTTTCCCGATGAGTCCAGTACTTCCGAGTTTGAAACTGAACCAGATCCGAAACCTGAACTTTTCTCTCAAGCTGAATTGAATGATTTAGTCCGGGATTTAGGACTCCCAAAAGATGCTGCCCAACTGCTAGGTTCTCGGCTTAAACAGAAAAATCTATTGTCACCAGGAACAACTTTTTATTGGTACCGCAACCGCGAGACACAATTTTTGAAGTATTTCAGCAAAGAGGAAGATTTGGTATTTTGCAACGATATATACGGAGTGATGGAAAAGTTTAAACTCAAGTATGATCCTGCTGAATGGCGGCTGTTCATTGATTCGTCAAAAGACAGCATAAAAGGTGTTCTTCATAATGGCAACACATTCGCTTCAGTTCCTATTGCTCACTCTGTTATTCTCCAAGAAAAATACGAGAATTTGGCCCTGATTCTTCAGAAGATTTGTTATGATGAGCATAAGTGGATGATTTGTGGAGACTTTAAAATTCTATCCATGCTATTAGGGCAGCAATCCGGTTTCACCAAATATCCCTGCTTCCTTTGCTTGTGGGATAGCCGGGCCCACGACCTACACTGGGGGAAAAAAGACTGGCCAATTCGGGAGTATTTGAGACCCGGTGAGAAAAATGTTCTTCATGAGAGCTTGGTACCTCGTGATAAAATTCTATTACCACCTCTCCACATTAAGTTGGGTCTCATTAAGCAATTCATCCCTTCCAAAAGATGGTGAGTGCTTTCGGTACCTTTGCTCAAAGTTCCCCCGACTTTCTGAAGCAAAGCTAAAGGAAGGAGTGTTTGTTGGCCCTGATATAAGGAAACTCATTTCAGATGGAGCATTCGCTGAAACGATGTCTGAGAAGGAAAAAGAAGCCTGGGATTCCTTCAAGGATGTTGTTCTCAAATTCTTGGGGAACAGGCGGGATGAGAACTATAAGGATATTGTTGCCAGGATGCTCAATGCCTTCAAAGAACAAGGCTGTAACATGAGCCTGAAAGTCCATTTCTTGCACTCCCATGTGAACTACTTTCCCGAAAACTTGGGGGCGTACAGTGAAGAACAAGGTGAAAGGTTTCACCAGGACATCAAGGACGCAGAGAGAAGGTACCAAGGAAGATGGAACACCACTATGATGGCTGATTTCTGCTGGTTGCTGCTGTGGGAAACCCCAGATGAAAAATACGCCAAGCAGCGCACCAAGAGAAGCGTTCGGGGGAAGAAGAAACGGGCCCACCAGGAGATTGATTGACCCAAGAATGACTTTAAAATCTAAACTGTGTTGACAAATATCGTGTTTTTACTAAACTTTGAAATAAAAATTTGCTAGTTATTACCACAGTGTCGGATCTCATTTATTAGAATTTTATTTTCACACCATCGGGTGTTTGTCTTCATGTATTGCAATGGTGCGGTTTGTGTTTTCTATTCTTACATACATACCTGTACAACATTTTTTGCACATTTCTTTGCTTTGCTTTGTGTCTAACCTCGCTCTTATATGCTCAATGTTTGTGCACATGTATGTGGCTGTTTGAAGTGCAGACAATTTTGCTACCATCACAGTGTGTTTTGTTGACATTACTCTATTCTTATGTGCTGCCTTGTTACAATTTTCTTTATTCTTATTTGAATAACTACTAAACAATTAGTATAAAGAATTCATCCAAGAAACTTTTATCTCGATCGCACTCAATCTGAAACGTTCACCTCAAACTGCTAACCCAATGTAGCAAAAAATCTGTACGTGATGGAGCAAATTGGTTACCAGATTTGGATTCAGCGCACCAAAAAACGTAAAAATCAATCGAAACATTAGAGGCAGTTTAAAAAAAAATTTTTTTAGTGTACCTGTGTTGTTTATGCTATCAGAATATAGAAAGACTAGGGGACATGTAATGAGGCTACATGGTAAACTATTTAAGACAAATAAGAGAAAATATTTTTTCACTCAACGTGTAATCAGACTCTGGAATTTGTTACCAGAGGATATAGTAAGAGCTGTTAGTGTAGCTGGGTTTAAAAAAGGTTTGGACAAGTTACTGGAGGAAAGGTCCATAAACCATTATAAAAAGGAACCCAGGATATCAATGCTTGGCCCAATAAAACATTGTGGAAGCTGTGTCTTTTGGGGATACTGCTAGGTACGTATGACCTGAATTGGCCACTGTTGGAAACAGGATACTGGGCTTGATGGACCTTCGTCTGACCCAGTATGGCATATCTTATGTTCTTATGTAAATTTTCTTAGAATAGGAGTCAATCCAAAAATTTAGGAGCCAGAGGTTGGAGAATTTCTCCCTCCCTCTATCTACTAAAGTTGAGGGGGGAAGAATCCCCTTGGAGGTCTACCGTAGTTCCTTTAGATCATAGGTTCCCAAACGTTTTTGCCCCATAGACCACTTGCCGATTTTTTTGTTTTCTGTAGACCCCCCTGCCTGCCTAATAATGAATTTTCCTAAACTTATTAACTTCAAATGTGTTTTTGACAGCTGACACAGTGCTGCTCACTTTGATAGGGTATTTTGTAGAGTGGACAATTGTAAAAAAAAGAAAAACATGTACAATTTATAATCATACCTTTATTGAAAAGACACAAAATGCAAGTAAATATTTGGATTTGAAATGAAACAAATCAGAACCTAGTAAAAATCTTACATAAAATTAATACACAAATAATGCTGTTAATGAGAGCGATGAACCTGATGCTCTGATAGCTCACTGGTCAACAAATTTTTACAAAAGTCATGTTACTGAAATAAAAATAGTCATTTCTTATCACGTTTTATATGCTGAATACGAATATGACAGTGAAATTGCAAAGTTGGCTCTAGTTTTTTTGTAATCTACAAGAATTAATGTTTACATCACGAAATGCATGTCAATAGTAAATATATAATAGACCTTCGGTTAATACCTGTAAAAAAACAAGTCATAGACTACTTAGATGTTTTTGCCTGTCTCTTGTACAGCTGTTCGTGAGCTTCTCTGGGGAGTGTCCAGAAGTACTCCGCTAGCAGTGGACCATTTTCCCTGGTATCTTTGCTCAATCGTTGCGATATCCTGGTGAAAACGTTCGCCCTGTTCATCACTAACCATACCACAGTTGTCAGGAAAGAAATCGAGATGGAAATCAAGGAAATGGATCTTTTGAGACATTGCAGCCACGTTTCTGATACTGCATCAGCATGTCTTCTACTAGTTCCTTGTAGTTTTCTGCCCTAACATTCCCGAGAAAGTTTGTTGACACTAGGCGAAAAGCATTCCATGCTTGTTTTGCATCACCCTGCAGCAAGTTGTTGAACCGGTCATCTTTGAAGAGCTCTCGAATCTGAGGACCCACAAAAACTCCCTCTTTAATCTTTGCTTCGCTGAGTCGAGGGAATTTTTCATGCAGGTATCGGAAAGCTGGTGAAGTGCGGTCCATGGCTTTCACTAAGTTTTTCATCAAACCTAGTTTGATGTGAAGGGTTGGTAGCAGGATTTTGTGAGCCTCAACAGAGCTGGGTGCTGGATATTCTTCTCTCCAACTGTTACATTTTGTCTGCGATTCCATTCCTTCCGCAAGTAGTGCCAATCTCTTGCTTGGCTATCCCACTCACATAAGAAACACATGTATTTTATATATCCCTGCTGCAGTCCCATTAAGCACAGTTACTTACCTGTAACAGGTGATCTCTGGGAACAGCAGGAATTAGTCCTCACATATGGGTACGTCGGTACCGACGGAGCCTGCGCGGGAAAGCTCCCCAGCTTCCCAGAAGGAAGCTTTTGGGGCCTCCCACTGCACATGCGCGCTGCCTTCCCGCCTTCCTGACCAGCTCTCCTCAGTTCGAGTTTATAGCTGAGACAATAGAGAGAGGAAAGGAAGATAGATAGAAGATACAACTCCTAGGGGAGGTGGGTGGATTGTGAGGACTAATTCCTGCTGTTCCCAGAGATCACCTGTTACAGGTAAGTAACTGTGCTATCTCCAGGAACAAGCAGGAATAAGTCCTCACATATGGGGACTCCCTAGCTAAGATGCCTGGGAGATCCCGTTCCAAGGGTTCGCCATCTTCGTATGGATCTCAGGCATCCATCCTGGGAAGGTGGGCAGGAGTTGTTCAAGTATGGAACAGGTGTTTGAGGACAGCCTGACCAAACAAGGCATCCCGGCGGGAGTCCTTGTCCAAACAGTAATGGGCTGTGAAGGTATGAACCGAGGCCCATGTGGCGGCTCAACAGATCTGATCAATGGATACAGAGTGAAGATGAGCCATAGAAGTGGCCATGGCTCTCACATTGTGAGATGTGACATGGCCTTCCAGAGAAATATTTTTACTCTGGTAAGCAAAGGAAATACACTGAGCAATCCAATTGGAAAGTGTACGTTTGGAGACTGGAAGTCCCAAATGAGAAGGATCAAAAGCCACAAAAAGTTGGGAAGACTTTCGATGTGGCTGAGTCCTGTTGAGGTAAAAGGCGAGAGCTCTTTTACAATCTAAAGTATGAAGGTTCCTCTCTGCACTGGATGCATGAGGAGCCGGAAAAAAGACAGGTAGATATACCTCCTGATTAAGATGAAAAGGCGAGACCACTTTGGGCATAAAGTGTGGATTCGTCCTAAGGACCACCTTATCATGATGAAATCTGGTATAAGGTGGATGAGCCACTAAGGCCTGTAGTTCACTGATGCGGCGAGCCGAAGTGACTGCAATAAGGAAAATGACCTTCCAGGAAAGAAATTTCAAGGAGGTAGAAACCAACGGTCCAAAAGATGGCTTCATAAGCTGACCCAGAACTAGGTTCAAGTCCCATGCTACCGGAGGAGGTCGGATGGGAGGCTTAGTTAGAGTCAGGCCTCTCATGAACCTTGCAACAAGCGGATGAGAGGAGACAGGTTGTCCATTTATAGGTTTTAAGGATGCTGCAATAGCACTCAAATGGACTCTTACTGAATTCGTCTTAAGGCCTGCATTGGAAAGATGCAGGAGATAGTCTAATAGAGAATTCAAAGGAAGTGCTAAAGGGTCAAGACCCTGTTGAGCACACCAAATGGAAAAGCGTTTCCATTTGAAAGCATAGGAACGCCTCGTGGAGGGTTTCCTAGAGGCATGAAGGATATCTTTCACTGGTTGAGAAAGATTGAAGTCATGAAGGCTTAGGCCTTCAGTAACCAAGCTCTGAGGTGTAGGGACTTGGGGTTTGGGTGCCACAAAGTCCCCTCCTCCTGAGAGAGAAGGTCTGGCGCAGCTCCCAGGTCCAGGGAGGGTCCCTGGGAGAGATGCAGAAGTAGAGGGAACCACACTTGGCGTGGCCAGCGTGGAGCTATGAGGATCATCGATCCGTGATCCCTCTGGAGTTTGAACAGAGTCTTGGGAATCAAAGGAATGGGTGGAAAGGCATATAGGAATTCCTGACCCCAATGCAGGAGAAAGGCGTCGTTGGCCTGAGCTCCCTGACACGGAGTCCTGGAACAGAACCGGGGAAGTTTGGCATTCCACGGACTTGCAAAGAGGTCTATGTCCGGGGTTCCCCATTCCTGAAAGATTCTGCCTATCTGGTCCATATGTAGGGACCATTCGTGTGGAAGCAGAACTCGACTGAGTCTGTCTGCCCGAGAGTTTTGAACCCCTGGAAGATAGACTGCCAGAAGATGAATTTGATGCTCTCTGGCGAAGACCCATAATCTGAGAGCTTCGTTGCAAAGCGACAGAGAACCTGTCCCTCCTTGTTTGTTTATGTAGAACATGGCTACCTGATTGTCTGTCTGAACTAGGACGGTCAGGTTGACAAGGAGGGTATGGAAGACTTTGAGGGCAAAGAAGATTGCTCGCAGTTCCAGGAGGTTGATGTGAAGGGTGGTCTCCTGTGGAGACCAAGTACCCTGAGTGGAGAGGGATTGTAGATGGGCTCCCCACCCTGTTTGGGAGGCATCTGTTGTGAGGGTTGCTTGGGGCAACAAAGGTTGGAAGGGGGCCCCCAACAACAGATTCTTGATGGACATCCACAATTGGAGGGACCAAAACAGACGCTTTGAGGTGAGTATTTGGTCGGAGAGCGCTCCTGATGCTTGAGTCCACTGGGTGGTCAAGGTCCATTGAGCTGCTCTCATATGAAGACGAGCGTAGGGCACCACGTGTACCGTGGAAGCCATGTGGCCCAGAAGTCGCAGCATTTCCCTGGCTGTCAAGTGACTGCTGGACTGAGCTTGGGAGGCCAAGCACACCAGACGCTGGCCCCAGACTTGAGGTAGGTAGACCCTTGCAGTGGTGGTGTCCAACTGGGCCCCTATGAATTCCAGAGACTGAGTAGGGATAAGTTGAGACTTGGGAAGGTTTATCACCAGTCCCAGATACTGCAGAATGTGCCTTGTGCGGTCCAGGGAAATCTGGGCCTCTGACTGGGATGGAGCTCGGATGAGCCAGTTGTCCAGATATGGGAATACAAAAATTCCCAGACCTCTTAGAAATGCGGCAACAACTGCCATGCATTTGGTGAACACTCTTGGAGCAGAGGCCAGACCGAAGGGAAGTACTCTGTACTGGAAATGTTTTCCCTGAAACAGAAATCTTAGATATTTTCTGTGGGATGGGTGGATGAGTATATGTGTGTACGCATCCTTGAGATCTAGAGAACAAAGCCAATCCTGACTCTGAAGGTATGGAAGGAGAATGCCTAGAGAAAGCATTTTGAATTTCTCCTTGTACAGAAATTTGTTCAATTCTCTCAGATCTAGGATAGGTCTGAATCCCCCTGTCTTCTTTGTTATGAGAAAATAAGGGGAGTAGAATCCTGTCCCTTGTTGAAGAAGAGGAACCTCTTCTATTGCCCCTTGGGCAAGGAGAGAAGAGACTTCCTGATCCAACAGGCCCAGGAGAGATGGGGGAGAATTGAAGTGCCTCACCAAGGTATATGGAGGAAGGTTGGAAAAATGAAGTTTGTAGCCCTCTCTGATGATAGAGAGGGTCCAGTGCTCTGATGTAATTTGCCCCCATCTGGGAGCAAAGTGAGCTAACCTTCCGGGAATGGTGAGGGGCTCTGGTTGTTCTAGAGCCAGAAATGTTAAGTTCTCTAGGGGCAAGTCAAAACCCCTGAGGGGGTTGAGCCTGCTGAGGAGTGGCAGACGCTGCAGGCTTTGACCTTGACTGTTTATGTTGCTGACGTTTAGCAGCAAAGCAAGGCTGAGAAGATTGTTGGCCAGTATTTGTGGAAAATCTGGCCTTCTTGTAGTAAGGCCTCTTGAAAGACTTTTTCTTGGCAGGAGTAGAGGTAGACTTAGAAAGTCTATCTAATGTAGCATTTTCTGCGTCCATTTGAGTGGCTTTAATTTGCCAGTCCTTACCAAATAAGTTCTCACCTATACAGGGCAGATTCCGTAAGCCATCCAGGACCCAGGGTTCTAGGTCAGAGGCCTGGAGCCAAGCAAGTCGTCGGGCTGCAATAGCAATGCCCGAAGCTCTACCGGCACCCTCAAAGGAATCAAAAGCTGCTCTGTTGGAGAACTTAGAAACATCTAGAAGCTGTTTCACCAGAGAAATGAACTCCTCCTTTCTATCCTCAGGGATAAAGGAGGCAAAATGCCGTACCTTTAGGGCAAGTTCCCTGAGAAACATGCCCATATACAGACTGTAAGAATTAATCCTGGCTATAAGCATACTAGCCTGGAAAATTTTCCTGCCAAAAGAGTCTAGGGTCTTACATTCTCGCCCTGGAGGGGTAGAAGAGTGCCTTTTGGTGCTCTTAATCTTTTTCAGCGCAGACTTCACCACAATGGAATGGTGAGGCAGCTGAGTCTTTTGAAACCCAGGAGAAGGAGGGACCCGGTACATGGTGTCCAACCTACGAGAGTAAGGAGACAACGTTAGAGGAGCCTCCCATAAGTCCATCAAGTGTTCTTGAAGGATTTCATGGATAGGCAGGGTGACTGCCTCTTTAGAAACCTTAGGGTATCCTAAAATATCCAATTTCTTTGACCTAGGTTCTTTTTCAGAGGATGTGGTAATAGAAAGTCCTTTAGCTAGTTCTATAATGAAGTCTTGAAAGGACAAATCCTCTGGTGGAGACATTCTCCTCTTTGGGGAAGAGGGGTCTTCATGAAGAACTAGAGACAGCTCATCAGAGTCCTCAGAGGAGTCAAAATCCTCAGAAGAATCAGAGTATTCTCTATTTGCTTCCAACGCACGATACGCATACCGATCGGTATCGACATCGGGCGTACCGGGTATGGGATCGGTATCGGGTGAAAACCCGGATCCGGCATGCAGAACCGATCTGCGTTTGGAAGTCGATGGTCTCGGTTCCGGTATGGGAGACGATACCGGAACCGGAACCGGACCCGGTACCGCTGAACGCGGTACCGAGGGTGTCGCAGCATTAATAAAAGCCAGCATGGCCTGCTGCATGGTCTGAACAGTATTGCTCATAGACGCCACTGCTGCCTGGATGTCGGTACCGGTATGGGCCGGTACCCCAGAGCAGTCTAACAGGTGATCAGTCGAGGCCGTGCCATCGATGTCAACCTGTAACCCCATAGATGGTGCTTTGGAAGCCAGAGCTTCCCGCCGGGGTTGTTTGGCTGGGGCAGGATCCTCAGATTCAAAAGTGAGAGCCTCTCGATGCTTTGAAGGAGATTTGCTCTTTGAGGACCTGCCCGAAGAAGGTTTGGTTACCTGAGATCCATCCGGAGAGGAAGACCTGGATGACTGTGATGCTGGATTATCTGAAGCAAACAGCACATGGAATTTGTTGGCCCGGTTCTGCAAACCACGTTTAGACATCTGGGAGCAGGATGGGCAGTCCGGAATGGAGTGGTCAGGTCCCAAACATTTAAGACACCATTCATGGGTGTCTGTGACAGAAATAACAGCACTACACTTGGTACACTTCTTGAAACCAGGGGCTGGTTTCTCCATGAGGAGAATTTGTGTAGGCCTGAGGCCTAACCGAAGTCACCAAGTTGTGCAAGATAAAGATTTTTTTTTTTAAAGAAAAGAAAAGAGAGACCGGCCGTACCGGTTTCGGTATGGGGAAGGCAGGTACGCGGTCTAAAGAAACAAACTAAAACAATAATTTCTTCAGCGGTGACAGGAACACGACCTGCTGGCTCCCCGGAAAAAGAGAAACTGAGGAGAGCTGGTCAGGAAGGCGGGAAGGCAGCGCGCATGTGCAGTGGGAGGCCCCAAAAGCTTCCTTCTGGGAAGCTGGGGAGCTTTCCCGCGCAGGCTCCGTCGGTACCGACGTACCCATATGTGAGGACTTATTCCTGCTTGTTCCTGGAGATAAAGGGCAACTACCTTCAAGTCACCACAGAGGTGCCAGCTGTACTTGTTAAAGTTAATGGAAGTCAGTAGATGCTTTAAGTTATCGCATGTCTCTTTCATGTGGACAGCATGCACTACTAGAACAGATGGAAGACGGTTTCCATTGTTCAAAAGCACAGCCTTCAGACTCCGTTTTGAAGAGTCTATAAACAGTCTCCAGTCTTGTGGGTCATGAGTGATTTTTAAGGCATTTATGAGGCTTTCAATATCAGAACAGAATACCAGATTACTTTCCTTTCCAACTGCATATAGTACACTGCTGACATCAGATGGCTTCAGCAGCCGTCTGGCAGTAGTATTGCATTGCATCAGAAAATGATGCAATCAACTCTGGATGATGAGTGCATGCTGGTATTATGCAATGTGATGCAATATTACATCATTCAAGGCTTATTTGGGATGTTGTTAATGTCCTACTGGATAAATTTACACAGTGAAACGTCAAAAATGAACTACATGCAATATCTTCAAAACGAGAGCCAATAAATTTTTTTTAATGTTATATTTGTGTTCAGCTCACCAAGATACTACAGATTAGGACCTTTTAAAGTCAGCAACGGTTTCCATGTTGACCAGTGTAGCAATTGTTCAATATTTGGCTTCAAATTAGTGAGGTATAGTCTGTAAATCACTGGACATGGAGATTTAAATCAATTTCTTTTTTTCGTAAGAAGATTGGCAACCGCGCTAAAACCCCTTTCCACAAGGCATGAAGATGGAAAAGCTATCAAAAACTTTCTTGCGATAGTCCATAATGCAGGATAAGCAACAGGTATATCTTTCTGAAGCCGGAACTGCTGATTCCCCTTTCTTAACTGCACCTTAAGTTCTTCGTTAGTGCTTATTCCGATCAGTTCTTCTTGCAATATGACATCCAATTCTTCAATGTCACCGTATGAATTGATAATCCACTGTGGGATTTCCATAGTCAAAACATCCTCAAACCTGGTTTTAAAGTCTGTGTGAAGGACATTTAAATGTTGAACGTAGACCAAAACGTCATCATCCTGGACGTTTGTCAATGACAAGTTGGGTAACTGGGAAAATTCTCTCCGTCCAATGTTTTGCTTCATTAGATTCATTCTGGCAAGAAAAGCTGCAATGATGGACTTTGTTTTTATTAAATTCAGACTGTCACCTTGTAACTGCAAGTTAACCTCATTAAATTTAGTAAACAAATCTGTTAAATAAAGCAATGTCTGGTTTCCATTTGATTACATTTTCTTTCAAAATGGGATGTTCAGAATCCAAAAACTCTAAAACAGTCTCAAAAAGTGAAAAAAAATCTTGTCAAACATAAGCCTTTCGAGAGCTAGCGTACTTCAGTGTGAAGAAGTAATCCATGAAAGTCCTCATCATTTTCTTCACACAAATGCGCAAATAACCTAGAATTCAACGCGTTGCTACGAATCTTGTCTACTGCGTTTATGATGAATTGAAGAGATTGATGCAATCTGGCACTCAGATTTTTAGCTACTAAATGTTGTCAATGAATGACACAGTGAATTGCAAACACCCCAGGTACATTTTGTTTTAAATGGCTTATAAAACCACAATAGCGCCCAAACATGGCTGGTGCTCCATCTGCTGCTGCCGATATTATATTTGATAAAGGGATCGCTTTTTCCATGAAATAATCTTTCAAAACATTGAATATTGATTCGCCTTTAGTGTCTGTTGTCAAAGTTCTTGCAAAGAGCAGTTCTTCATGGATTTCTTGGTCCATAACAAAACGAACATATGCCAGTAATAGTGCTTCATTACCAGGTAACGTTGACTCATCCAGTTGAATAGAGAAATGGTTAGTTTGTAGATAATTACACAAGAAGCTTTCAACATCATGACTCATTTCATCAATACGTCTGAACTGTGTTGTTGTTGCTCAAAGGAATTCTTTTGAGTACAGGTAGTCCTCGCTTAACGACCTACCTGTTTAGCGACCGCTCGCACTTACGACCATCGCTTCGCCGTTACGACCGCTCACACTTACGACCATCTCACCGACGGTTCCACCACAGGGCAGTATTCTTTATCCAAAGCTTTGTCAGAAATGCAGCATAATAGCAACAGGATGTGTATGGAAGCGCTAAAATCACCTTATTCTGCGCGTCGATTTCTCCCATAAGCTGTAAGATGCCGTTTAGTGAGCCACGAAAACGTTCCTCGCTTAACGACCAATTCGCTTAACGACCGGGTCGTTGAAACGGAACTCGGTCGTTAAGCGAGGAATGGTTGTATATCATATGCAGGCTTGTGTAGAACAGTTTTTAGAACCTCTTCAACGGCTTGCAAAATCAGCTGTTCTCCGATAGTATGAGACTTTCCTGATTTTGCTATGAGTAGTGAGATATTGTAAGACGCCTGCAAACCATCATCGTCTTTTTGATGTTGAAGCGAACATACTGTCCACCATGGTTCTCTTCTGAAGTTTTTCTTTCAGTGTTTTAAAGTATGTCAAATCTTTACTTGTTTTATCAGGGTGACACCTTCTCAGATGATCCTCCAGCTTGGATGGTTTCATAGCGTCATTGCTTAAAACTCTGTTGCACAAAAGGCACATGGGCAGATGTTTGTCCGGCAGGGATGGAATGAAGCCGCACTTCATACTGCCTACATTTCTTTTTAGCCTGGGCCATGTTGGGTAGAAGTTATCTGTCGACAAAAATGAAGCTATTTAAATATGATAAGACAGAGCAATTCAAAATTGATTCCTGCCCAGACAGCACACAAATATTTTAAAAATATTTTTTAGGAATTTAGGAAAAACCGACTTTACCTACGTAAAGTTGTGATCAGCGTCTACGGCTCTATGCAATCGGGGCGACTACAAAAATATGTATAAAATTTTGTACTTACTTTTCTTAGGCACTCCTAAAGAAGATGATCTTGATTCACTTTGACTTGTACCTATTTATATTTTTGAATGTATTTTCAAACCACTTTTCTTCTCAAAACTCAGAAAACAAATGAACAGTGTTTCTCTAACACTCTTATTTATAATTGATGAATCAAACAAGTCTGCGCAAAGCTTTGGTACAAGTCTGGACTAGTGTTATTCACTGCACAGGCGTTGCTGCTGGTATGAAAACCTGTAAAAACGTGCACAAAGCAGATAGGTACTGACGTACTCGGGAGTCGCTTCACTGCTCCGTCCCATTGAATTGGAAAAAGGTTTAAAAGAATTGTTGAACCCATACATTTATTCTATCAATTTTTATATTTATGCTTTTAAAAAGGAGTTGACCCTTTTTAACCTCCTTGTTTTTAATTTGGTGATTTACAGCCATCTCAATATTGCTGGAGAACTTTGGAATAATATGCTTCTCACATGTTTCCTTTGTATATGAAGCCTCCTTTCCTCTGCTAGTTTTGCCTCCTGTCATAAGGAGCTGTATTAAATTTTACCAATTGGTTGTATGGTGTTTAATAGACAGGTACTTAAACAATTTTATGAAATATAATTTATATATATATATATATATATATATATATATATATATATATATATAAAGTAATTTCTATGTCTATTATAAGTATTATGTACACACAATCTGTGTTAGGTATAATAAGACATTTACAGAATGCCTAAATGTTGATGATGATCTGCCTAAATGGGGGGTCCGCTCACATGGACCCTACCCCATTTACATATCTCATGCACCCCCAATTTTCTTTCTCACTGACATGGACCCCCTGCAAGTCTAAATCAACCCTTGGGGGTCCCATATAGACCACTTTGGGAACCATTGCTTTAGACCCCGATTTACCAAGGCTGTTTCCCCATTCCAACTCTAAGGGAAAAGAAAAAAAGAAGTAAATCCGGCCCTTAATGCACCACTACAGGCCAGTGGCAGAAATACAGTCTGCAGTGTCCTTCCCCACCAACTCTCCTGCACATTCCTTCATATCCCCAACCTTGCCGTCATCCAGGCTCTCTTTAATTTCCTCACCCTATCGCCTCCCTCCTTCATGCCATGAGCGGCCGCTGCCTCCATCAATTCCTCTCTTCTCTGCCCTCTCCCCCTCCTAAAAATGGCATGTTTAAAATTCTGCAAGAATCATACAAAACAGGCTGCAGAATCTCTCTCTTTAGGTTGATTTGACTGCGCCATTTTTCCTGCTACTCAGAAAATTAAGTTGCTCCACGTAAGTTGCTTCTAGCATGTGTGCCGCTGCTGCTATTCAGAAAGATGGAGCAATAGCAATAGCAATGTAAAGCTCCTCTTAGCTACTATATCCAAAATTGCTTTACCAGGGTGCTGTGGGTGCTCCATGGTCTGCGGAGACCGTAGAATTGCAGCAAGCTTGTGCATGGCAGTGCAGGCATCGGGGAGAAAAGGAGGCATGGCTGCATTGAAAATAGTAAATTAAAAGGCCCCACGGCCACAATTCATGGCAAATTGAAGCCTCTATGATGTATTTAAAAATAATCCTCCAGGCTTCCCCAGCATTATCCCAGCTTTCTCCACTGGCCCAGAACCCTCAGGGAACTCATCCCACTGGTTGATCTCAGCTACAACCATGCCGCAGTCTTGCTGTTGCAACACTGGAACATGCCACCAGGCTCTAATCGATGCTCCTGTCTGCATCAATGCACTCAACCTCCCTTAACCTCTGGGACCCCTGACTTCAGTCGTTCACCCAACTTTCCATCCAGCCATGATCCACGGCCCCAACATGAACTCGGACCCCCATCGTGATTTACTCTCACCGGCCATGCCACACCCAGCCCTTATTACTGCACAAAATGGCAGGCCGCATTTTATCCCTGCAGCTGCCACTTTTATCGCGGCCATGGAGCATCGCTGTGCACAAAGTTGCCACAATCCCGCAGTGTCTGTGGACCACGGAGCACCTCTAGTACCCATTTAAATAAATTTAAAAAAATATTTTAGCAATCTGTTACACTACTCCTCCTGGTCACTGCCAATAGCTTCCATTGAGGTCACTAATGTTCATGCCCAGAAGCCGTAATTCATTATGTCCCTTCCCTTTGGCTGGTGTCGAAGTTGATCGCGTCGGCTGAGTTATCTGTTCCTGGCTATGGCAGCATGTTTTTCACTGCCCCAATGCTGCTGCCCATTTGCTCCCACTGCAAACCCTAGATGCCAAGTCTGCCACCTGGGATTTGTTGAGCTCTGCCACTCAGCTGTGCTCCTTCTGTAACGGTGGTAAATTAAGGGAGTTATTTTAGAAGCCCTATTTGGGTTTTGGAAGTCTGCAGACATCCAATTCAGAAAGGCATCCTTGGAGCCATTTTAGAAACCCCTAGTGTTAAGGATATCCAAGTACAATGGGGGGGGGGGGGGGAGGGAGGGAGCATGGTGGTGATGTGGCCTGGAAAGAGCAAGGGAGATGTAAGTCACGACCCTGAATGATGGAGGACACTATGGGGTATGTTTACTAAATGGCGGTAGCGGCTTCCGTGCCCCATTTATGCCACCATTTAGTAAACATACCCCTATGTGTTGCAGAGGGGCCAGTTGCAGAGCATGTCTGTCTTGCTGGGGAACATTTATGGTCCTAACCAGTATGATCGGGGCTTTTTTAATGTGCTAGTGCAGTGCTTGACAGTGGAGAGAGACTACAACCACACACTCGGGGGGAGGGGGGAGGGGGGAGGGGGGCGGACTACAACTGTATCCTAGACCTGGTAATGGACAGATCCAGAGGAGGGGCGGGGAAGGACTCAAGGCAGCGAGAAAGGCTCTTAAGCCTCTGTGAAGGGACAGACTTGGTAGATGTCTGGTGGGTTCTGCACCTGGGTGACAGGGATTACACCCACTTATCCCGTGCACATTGTCATGAGGTAGACAGCACTGAGCCTGGGATAATAAAGGGAAATGAAAAGGAAGAGCTTACCTCACAGCCACATGTGCAGTTGAGACATTCAGATTGCAGGGAAGCAAGGAATGGAGAAACAAACTTTCCTCAGAGCATTAGTGACGCAGTAGAAATTCAGAGTTCTAATCAGGCTCACCTGGGGAAAGAATCATGTACTACGTACAACAAGCAGGGAGTTAAAACCAGGTGGGAAACTCCACAGAAGGAGATCAGGGAGCAGAGAGAGAAGGGGACAGAGACTCAGGAGCAGACACAGAGAGACACGCTGTCCTGGAGAAGGAGGGCTGAGTGGAAGCAGGCTGTTGAACCAGAGAGTGCTGGGAGAAGCAGTGCAAGAGACTTCCAAGCCAGAGGGGTCCTCGTGCCAGGGAAGGCAACCAAGCAGGCAGAGAGCAAACGTCACACCCAGGAAAGCTCACTGAAGCCAGGAAGTGATTACAGCTCAGCTAAGCCTTGTGCTTGGAACTCCCGGAGAAAGGCAGTTTACACCTCAGAGAAGAAGCCTTGGCTAACGGAGGAAGGGCTGGAAACTATCTTTACCAGAGAGAAAGATAAGTACCCTGTTTTCTACAGAGGGAAAGAAGTGGGTCCTTTTGTAAAGAGCCAAGCTTACAGAGTGTTAGAAAACCCTTATTGGAATGAGTGTTGGAAAGAAACCCCAAGCACAGCTCCTTATGTCCCTGGCTGCATAGAACAGTCTCCTCTCATAGAAACTGAGGTCTCCCCAGGGCAAGGTTCTGAAACCAGTAATACAGAAAACTGGTGCCCGTTTACAGGACCAGGTCCTGATGTGATGCAGTGGGAAAGTTCAAACCCAGAGGTCATTCCAGAACCCATGGATTGTGCTCTATGTATTTCTGACGAGATAGAATCTCTTTGTTAAGAAGCAAGAAGCAGCATTATTATCATTTGGAAAGCTTTTATTTATCTGTGAAGCAACAGTTTATTTGTGTTATCATTATTTGATGTATCCAGAAGGCAATCCTCAAGGGAAGGGGAATAAAGCCCAGCTTTAATTATACTTGGACACGACTACAGAGTATTCTTTTAACAAACAGAGCTATACCCCATATCTAGGCGGGCGCCTAAGGAGGGTATAGTCTCACAACATAAGACTTGGTCCTGGATCGACTACTTTTTGCTGTCCCAAGAGATCCTAAACAAAGTGCAGGAGGGCTCATATTGGGAACATCCAAATCTCTGACCATACCATGGTTTGGGTCAATGTCCAACTGAGACCACAGCAGCAGAGCGAGTAGCGTTGGCGCTTTCCCCTTCCATCTTAAGGGAGACATGGACCTTTTGCACTTTTTATGGGAACAATGGGGAGTTGAAACCACAAATGGTGCACATGCTGGCAGTTTTGGGAAACTGCAAAGGCATACCTACGAGGCATTGGTTATGTGAGCCGCTGGAGATGTGAAGTGAACCGGCAATTTGTGGAGGGGGGAAAACAAATGAAGGTCCTTAGGAAACGCTTAGCACAACTAGATACAGAGGAAACACGGACTACGTATTTAGCATTGCAGAGCCAGTTGAACACCCTTATTCATACCAGAGCAAAAAGATCCATATTGCATTATTGACAAGCTTTATATCGGTTCAGGAACTGCTCTGGTTGTTTGCTCTCATCTCTTATTAGCTCAGGGGAAGAGGCCAGACAGCCCAAGGCAGTAAGTCAGCAGGATGGGGGAGTTGGCACATCCCAGAGGGAAGTGGAATAGGCTTTTTTGGCCTGCTACTGTCAGTTATATGCAGCTGAGGAGTATGAGGACGTTAAGGAACAGATGTACCTTGGGAAGTGTGCTCTCCCACAGTTGACTCAGGAGCAGAGAGATTTGTTGAATTCTCCTATTACCTCTAGGGAGGTACAACAGGCAACAAGACATTGCGCACCCCTCGCGCGCCAGGCCCTGATGGGTTTAGCACCAAATTTTACCAAATATTGAGTAATAAAGTATGCATACCCTTAACGGAATTGAACAATCACCTGGCCACCATGCAGGAGGTCCTTTACTGGACAAATGAGGCCCTCATCACCCTCCTCGCCAAAAAGGGGAAAGACCCGCTGCTGCCAGTCATATAGGCCAATATCACTGCTCAATGTGGATCTCAAAATTTTGACTAGAGTGCTGGCAGATCATCTCTCGCCAATCATGCCCAGCTTGATTCACCCTTCACAGGTGGGTTTTGTTAAGGGACAGCAAGCGGTGGGGAACATCCGACAGATTTTAGCTTCTCAGCATCACTGAGTGGCTAGCGGAACCTCATCACTGCTGGTTAGTTTTGATGCAGAAAAAGCCTTTGATAGGGTGGGGTGGCGATGGACGTTTTTGACCCCCAAGTGCTTTGGTTTCAATGGTCTCTTTACGCAGGTATTACGGGCACTGTATGCGGATCCTAAGGCACAACTACTGGTTAATGGGCTCAGTACGGAGCGGTTTCCCTTACAATGCGGCACGTCACAGGACTGCCCCTCTCTTCCCCCTTGCTATTCCTCCTCACGTTAGAACCGTTACTCAGTCATATTCAGTCAAACCCAGCAATTTTGGGGGGGGGAGGGGGTACCGATGGGAGTCTATGAATTTAACATCTCAGCTTACACTGATGACCTTTTGGTTCATCTGACTGACCCTAAACAGGCTCTAGAGGCCTTGTTGTCAGATTTTCAAGAATATGGGAGTCTATCCAGATATAAGATTAATTTAGCAAAGTCCGAGGCCCTACCAATGCAGGGCTCGCTCCGTGCTTCTTGAGAAGGGGTTTTCCCACTTCGCTGAGCCAAGGGGTCATTTCGATACTTGGGGATTACCATTTCGGCCTCGACTACAAATCCTTATGAAAGCATTGTTTCCCCCCTGATGGCCTCTACTGAGTAGGTTCTTGAGAAGTGGAGAGATCAGCCACTCTCCCTGGGAGGTTGAATTGCCCTGTTCAAAATGGTCCTGTTTCCCCGCTGGCTATATATGTTACAACAACTGCCACTATGGCCTTTGAGGAGAGACCTTGAATGCCTGGATGGCCACTTGTCGTGCTTTCTGGGTAGGGTCGATGTGCCCGAACAGCTCTGCGGACCCTTAAGGGGACCTGGTGCCAGGGAGGCAAGGGCATGTCTGAGGTCAGAGCCTATAATCTGGTTTGCCTGCTCAGGCACCTTAAAAATTGGCTCTTTGATACAGAAGACTATACTAACTTGGAATGTGAGCGGCCGCTGGTCGCACTGGTGGCACTGAAATACGTTTTACACACTTGCACAGATGACTTGTCTGCACCCTTCTGAAGGTGCATACTAATTCGATCATCCCAACGAACTTGGCAATAGATTTGCCATAAATTGGGATACACACCTGGCCAATCAGTCTACTTGCTGATAGATGGCAATGTGGCTTTCACTCCGGGCATGACAATATCCCACTTCTGGCGGTGGAGATGCTTGGGCTCCTCCATCTAGAAAAAGCTGATGGAAATCCCATCAGCCCCGGCGAGATTAACAGAGCCACGAGAAGAAAGGGAAACTCTCGCGGCTCTGAAAGCCCGCGCATTGGGAGAGACTCAGGAGCTGATGGTGCAGGGAGGCTCTGCCGGGCAGGCGGGGCCCCGCGGCAGGACATTTGATTCTGCCGCTGCCACGGCGGCAGCGGCAGCCAGTTTGGGTTTTTTAAAATCTATCAGGGCTGATGGGGGGAGGGGGGTTAGGACTAGTAATGGGCTTTAGGGGGGTTAGGACTGGTAATGGGCTATGGGGGGGCTAAGACTGGAAGTGGGTTGATGGGGGAGGGGAGTTAGGACTGGAAATGGGCTGATGTGGGGTTAGGATGAAATGGGCTATAGGGGGGGGCTAGGACTGGAAATGTGCTGATGGGGGGGTTAGTACGTAATGGGCTATGGGGGGTTAGGACTAGTAATGGGCTATGGGGGGGGGCTAGGACTGGAAATGGGCTATGGGGGGGCTAGGACTGGAAATGGGCTAATGGGGGGTTAGGACTGGAATGGGCTGTGGGGAGGCTAAGACTGGAAATGGGCTGATGGGGGTTAGGACTGGTAATGGGCTATGGGGGGGCTAAGACTGAAAATGGGGTGTTGGGGGCTTAGGACTGGAAGTGGGCTGATGGGGGGCTTAGGACTGGTAATGGGCTATGGGGGGGGGGCTAGGACTGGTAATGGGCTGGGGGGGTGGCTAGGACTGGAAATGGGCTGAGTGGAAGGAGGGCCTGAACTGCAAATAGCTGATGGGGACGGGGGCTTGGAATGGAAATGGGATGTGTGGAAGAAGGGCTTGAACTACAAATAGCTGATGGGGAGGGGGCTTGGAATGGAAATGGGCTGTAAGGGGAGGGAGCTAGGACTGGAAATGGGCTGAGTGAGGGGGCTAGGACAGGAAATGGGCTGATGGAGGGCTAGGTTAGGACTGGAAATGGGCTGTTGGGGGGGCGTGGTTGGAAATAGACTCATGGAGGGGCTAGAACTGGAAGTAGGCTCATGGGGGGCTTGGATTGGAAATGGGCTGAGTGGAGGGGAGCTAGGATTTGACATGGGCTGATGATGGTGGGGCTAGGAAAGGACTAGAAATGGGCTGATGGGGGGCTGGGATTGGAAATGAGCTAATGGAGGGACTCGGATGGGGGAGCTAGGACTGGAAATGGGCTGATGCGGGGACTAGAAGCGAGCGGATGCTGGGTGGGGCTGGAACTAGAAGGGAGCTGATGTTTGGGGAGGATTAGAATGTGATAGAGCTGGGAGAGTGAAATGGAGAGGGAAAAAATATTTTGTGTGGGAGGGAAGACAAATCTACAATTGGCCGGATATTGGGAGAGTAAGTGGGGATTGAGGATGGCGAGGTAAAATTTGAGTGGATGAAATAGGAATGAGGAAAGAGCAAAAGGAGAAAGATTAGTATGTTAAAGCAGATGTAGAGAGAGAATGGAAAAAAACTAGAAGAGTGAAGAAAGGACAAATGGACAGCAGGCGATGGAGAATTAGCAGAAGACACGAAGAAACCATAAGAAAGTGGCTGGAGCAATTGCAACTTAAAAAAAATGCACAAAAGGTAGAAAAATATCTCTTTATTGAATTTATTAACTGAAATATGCCAGCTCTGGGAAATGTGCATCATTAACGTCTGCGCTTTGTTTAGTACAAGAGGAAATTAATTTATAGTTTTATTTCTACAGTGTTGTAGGGCTTTTGGGGTTCCCAGTTTAATTATTGTCTTCCTGTTTCTACATTGTGATTTCTTGTTTGGTGACGGTCTATGTTCTGCACGTGTAACTGAGCTGAGGTATTCTGTTTATGTAATTCCTATTTGACATTGCCACTTGTTCTCTTTCCCCAGTAGGTCATGTATTGTTGTTCTCTGAAATGTATTGGTTTAATATTTGTAGTGTTGCCTTTTGATAGGTAGGGTCTTGTGCTTTGTGAGTCCTGGTAGTGCTGTTATGATACGGCGGGTTTGCTATGGGTTCTAAATGGGCAGTGTTTGTAGTAGTTCCTAATGTGCCTGGCAGTTGTCACTGGATTATAGTAATGTAGAACTCTTTTAGTCTTTCTTTATCCATACACTCATTAAGAGGCATGTTTACTAAAAGTTAGTGTATGGTAACATTATGCAAATATTTATGCAAATGAGTCCCTTATGCAAATGAGGCCCCGCACCAAGTCTCCGCACATGGCCCCGCACCCCACTTGGGCCGCCCCTGCTCATAGCACACAGATGGAGGCTCACCCCACAAGCAGCACTGCTCCATGACATGGAGGGAGTGGAGGTTACGGGACAGGGATGACAGCGATGGCTGAAGCTTTCCTGGGCCCTGGTGACAAGCAATATTTTGCAAAGATGGAAAAGGGTAGGAGCCCCAGATTATTGGCATTGGCGAAATGCGCTGCACCAGCTAAGGCTTCTCGGTAACAAGTGCCCAGTTTTCATGCAGTGTGGGATGATTATATCAGTCTTTGCCCCCTCCCTCCCCCGGGGTCACAGCTATATCCTTGATGATCTATAAACACACTAGACCTAAGCCATTCTGTTAAGGCTGGGGTAGAATGGAAGGTGGGGGTGAGGAGCATGGGAGGTGGGATGGTGTGGACCTTTGGGCTAGAAGGGGGGTTGGGGAATAGTCCTAAGGAAGGGAACACTGGATGAACCAAAGGGCCACTCCTCCATGGAAAAGAATAAGAACAACCACACTCCAGGGCTAGGATGCTGGGCCTTCAATGTGTTTCTACATGTTACTGGCCATGGGAACTGGAAACTGGTTCGGTGGGTGGGAAGATGAGATGAGGCATCAGGGGGAGGGGGTGAAAATAGAAAAATTGGTCTGTTTTTATTGCACTGCATCATGATGTAATAACAAGTATTCCTGCTATGTTAGAATGTTGCTAGTTTGTTTATGGACTGTTCAATAAACATTTGAAGCATAAAAAAAGTTCTTTTTTGTTGGACTTAACTATACAGGAGGTACATGAATCAGTTTTCTATGCACCTCTACCAAGTTGTCCTTTTTACTATTGTATATAAAATACAGCCTGTGAAAATCCAAACTCACACTTTCATTCTGACAGATATGGCACTTAATAATCCACAACATCGTACACCAATCCTTATTCCAAGGCTACATGCCATGTACCCTCAAGCTTGCTACATTCCGACCAATACCCAAAATCTCAGCCTTAAGTAGAAGTGAGCCTGCAGCATACAGCCCCATCTCTAGTCTCCCCTTCCTCACAAAGATTAAAGAGAAAATTGTCCAACGTCAGCTACAGGATCACATTGACTCACATGCACCACTGGACCCTCACCAATATGGACTTTGACCTTATCATAGTGCTGAAACTCTTCTCATATACCTATTTGACAACCTGATCAGAGGAATGGACAATATCAAGACGGGCTTTCTCCTAATATTCATCGATATCTCCTCAGCCTTGGCACAGTGTCTCACTGCGTCCTACTAGACAGACTGAAAGACATTGGTCTCCACAACACCACCATTAAATGGTTCTCTTCCTACCTCAACAACCGACAAATACAATTGAAATGTGGAACAAGCACCTCTACCCCGTTTCAGTCAATACAGGGTGTACCACAAGGATCCTCCCTGTTTGCACTTTTATGTAACTTATACATTCAGCCTATATGCGCAATCATTAAAAGGCACAAGATCCACTACAGCCTATACTCAGATGACATAATTTACTCTCCAATCAACCTTGACAACCCGGATTACTCAAAACTGACAGATTGACTGGAAGAAATGACAAGTTGGTTAACCCAAAACAACCTAAACATCAACTATACCAAGTCTGAAGCCCTCCTAGGCACACGAAACCCAGGATTTACTCCACCACACTCAATCCAGCTCAAAAACACCACCATATCCATCAAACCAGAAGTGAAATACCTTGGAGTCACTCTAAACTGCGAATTGAATATGCAGTCTCACAAACAAAACAACTAAGAGCGCCTATCACAAATTGAGTATTATCAGATGGCTCAAACCGCTACTCAGCCTTGATCACTTCCGCACCGTGCTCCAGACTATAATCACACCCATCTTGGACTACTGCAACCCCATATACCTAGGCCTACCCAAACATGCACTCCGCCCCCTACAGATGGTACAGAATACCAAGGCCCATATAATAACCGTTTCATCTAAATATGACCACATCACCCCCCTACTGAACCACCTTCATTGGCTCCCCAATACCTCCCACATCAAATATAAATCTGCTCTGAACATTTTTAAAATCAAGCAATCTCAGCAGACATACTAAAGAACCTCATTAATATGAAGAACTGTTCAAGACCCAGAAGGCGCATCACTACTGACACCATCACTACCCCCCCAGCGCATACGCCAAATCCAACCATTCCACATCTGGACGAGCTTTCTCCCTGGCTGCCCCAGCACTATGGAACACCCTCCCAGACTCTAAGAGCCACCACGGACTCCAAGGACTTCCGAAAGAAGCTGAAAATAACTCTCTCTGTGGATCATTTTGGAGACATCACGTAGCAAGAAGAACATAGGCCCTTACCCCAGCTAGTGATTCCCTCTCCCCCTCCTAATTCCCTTCTGACCCCAGGCTCCACCCCCTCAACCCATTTTATTAATAATCTTTTGTACTATAATGTATTATAATGTAACCAATCCCTTGCATGCCCCCTCTCCCACTGTTTATGTAAAATTTGCAAGTTCCGCTGTAAACCGCTTTGATTTTAAGAGAAGGTGGTATAGAAAACCTACTAAATAAAATAAATAAATAATCATCATCAAAAGCATTTCGTAGACTTGCATGCTTCCAAGCTGGTATTTAGGTCCAGCAGACTTGTAGGTTCCCAAAATAATTCAGCAAGTTTCCAGACTAGTTCCAAACACCAACAGACTTACGTATTCCCAAACAAATTCCATCTCAATTGAGCCAGAAAAGAAGATTGGATCACTGTTTCAGACCCACACAGTCTTATTCAATTTTATTAAAATCCTGTAGTAATTATATCCTTAAAAGGAGTCACGGCAGGATCCATAGCTCCAGGTGGAATCCATCACAATTTCGGATGCACTACATAAATATCTTTTATAAAACAGGCTTAAAATATGCACCTGTTATAAAATTCTCCTCAATGTGTTCAGTTCTAGAGACCATGAGAGGCATCTTCAAAGCGATTAACGCAGTTCGCAAACTTGCTAGCCAAATTGACAAATTGTTAACACTGCTAAATATCCACAGGGCAGAGCGGAGGCGATACCCGAGGATAACTAGCTGGTGGCAATAATCAGCCATTAACTCGTAGCTGAATATCGCCACTACCCAGTTACACTATCTGGCCAACTTGGATATTCAATGCCGGAGGCCCTAGCATGGACTATCCAGGTTTAACGTTCAGCAGCGGCAGCTAGCTGCTTTAGCATTGCTAGCCACCAAATATCCTCCTCCTTATGTACAAAGTATATTAACAAGGTAGAGGCAATTCAAAGGACCACCAAAATGCACAATAAATCACATATAGACTGAAGGAGCTAACTATGTGCTCACAAAGGCAAAGGAGAAATAAGATACAAACATCCAGCAGACTTCAATCAAAGTACCAGAAGGTACAAGTTTCCATAGACTGAAAAGCTTGGGGACCCAAAGGTCATCATATGAACTCGAAGGGAAGAAAGCTTTAAAAAAATGTGAAAAGATACTGAGAGGGTGGTAGCAGGCCTGGTGTTAGACATGCTGGGGTCACAGGCAGATATTTTGGAGGGTGCCCTAAGGCCACCAGCAGGCTATGCCTTCCTTGGCTTCCGGTACATTCAGTGCATGCGCTTGGCTGAGGAGCCAGTGAGGTGAAGCTACTACCTGTGGGATTATGACTGAAGGGCTTAGGGACCCTGGTGGCATGGAGGCCTAGGGCAATTGCTTTGGTTGCACCCCCCATTTCCAACATCGGCGCTGGGTGGCAGATGCCTGGAACAGACTCTCAGCAGAACTTAAGACGAGCCAAAACAAAGGCAGAATTCAAGTATTCATGGGATAGACACAAAGGAACCTCAGTGGTGGAGGAAAAGAGAAAAGCACAGATGAAGTACAGTAGACAGGTTCAAATAAACAGACTGAATGGACCACGAAGTCCTTTTCTGCCAACATCTGTGTTTCTACGTTTCTTTTCGCTTTACAGTAGATGGAGGACATCATGGATTACATTATATCCTAGGCTTCCCCTGCCACAACTCCAGTTTGTAGTAGTTTGAGGTTGGGACCAGGACACCAAACAGAATCAAATGCGTTCTTAAAGTCAGCAAAACATGCAAATATTTTCACTAATTAGGAGGGTTTGTTTTACATGCTCTTTAATTGGTGTCTGGAAGGTAAAGATGTGATCAGCAGTTTAATGCCTTAGGGGAGACCGTGTTTGACTTTTTTGGCAGGCTTTTGGCTGTTTGCTAGAAACTGCATTACTCTTTTCCTGACTATACTACAGCAAGTCTACCAATTATGCTGTTAACACAGATCTCTTTATAATTGTTTGGATTAGTGGTATCCCTATGTTTGTAGATCACAGTAATTAATCCTAATTGCTGTGTCTCTGCAAAACAACCAGAAAGTATCCCCTGGGTGTGTGTTTGATCTTGCGTAAGGTCATCAAGTTTTATATCTCTATATAGAGCTACTGGAAATGTGCAATCCTGATTTACTGTTCTGGCTTGTTAAAATAGGGTTGAATTTGAGTTTAAGTCCCTTGCACAAATTCCAGAAGGAATTTGTGGCTATAGCCAGAACCCCCAGTTTCCTACAGTAGCAGAAGACTTAGCATTAAGAGACAGAAATTTCAGTGGCATTTGCATATATTTTCATTTTTTGTGTTAAAAGCGTAGTTCACCTGTAACAGGTGTTCTCTGGGGCAGAGGAATCAGTCCTCACATATGGGTGACGTCCGGGCCGACAGAGCCCTCGTGGGAGCATCTCCCCAGCTTTCAAAGAAAGCCTTTGGGAGGTGCCACCATGCATGTGTGGTACCCTTCCTGCCCAAGGGTGCCATCTTGCTCAGTCAGATGACATAGCTAGAAAATGGTAAAAAGGATAAAAGGTGGTAAAGAAGCCAACTCCAAAGGGAAGAGGGCGGGTCATGAGGACTGATTCCTACTGTTCCAGGAGAACACCTGTTACAGGTAAGTAACTATGCTTTCTCCGGGAACAAGCAGGAAGTCAGTCCTCACATATGGGACTCCCTACCTACAGGCTACTGCAAGCCTGTAGAGAAAACCACGGTCGCCCTCCAAGGGAGCCGTAAGCAGCAGCAATTGAGTCCGCAGATGCAGACTTCAGTAGGACTTGTGTGTCCTATGGGAACCAACGCTTCGGTAGCCTGCGAAGGTGTGGACTGAAGACCAGGTGGCAGCCCTGCAGATGTCCAGCAATGGGACGGAGCGCAGGTTTGCCACAGAGGCTGCCATGGCCTTCACACTGTTAGCAGTGACCTGGCCATCCAGCGTGAGCCCATCCTGTTCATAGGCTAAAGCGATGCAGTCTGGATAATGGAGGTGGACAGTGTCCTGTTGGTCACTGCTTCATGCAGCTGACTGGGGTCATAAGAAACAAAAAGCCCTGGGTCCACTGAATGGAGAAAGACAAGGCCCTCTTACAGTCCAAGGTGTGAAGGACAGTCTCCGCCCTGCTGGAGTGAGGCCTTTGGAAGAAGGTAGGTAACACCACCTCCTGGTTGAGATGGAAAGGAGATACCACCTTCGGAAGGAACTTGGGGTGTGTACGTAGCACGACCCTGTTCTTACAGAATCTTGTATATGGTGCCTCTTCCACCAGGGTTTTGAGCTCGCTGAGCCTGTGAGCGGAGGTGAGCACCACCAGGGACACGACCTTCCATGAGAGGTACCTCAGGTGGCAGGTAGCTAAAGGCTCAAAAGGTAGGTGAGCGAGCTGTGTCAATACCACACTGAGGTCCCATTCCATCGCTGGAGGATGGATGGGGGGTTTGGAAAGCAGGAGTCCTCTCAAGAAGCGAGTCACCAGTGACTGGACCGAAAGGGGCTTGCCCTCAATAGGATGGTGATGCGTCGCCAGGGCACTGAGGTGCACTCTCATGGAGTTTGATTTGAGCCCGGATTGTGACAGATGAAGGAGGCATTGCAGTACTATCTGTACCAGGCAGGAGAACAGGTTCATCTGCTGCTCTGCAGACCAGACTGAGAACCTGCACCATTTGAATGAGTAAGTCCCCCTGATAGAGATCTTACGGGAGGTCAGCAGAATCTCTTCTACTTCTCCCGAGAAATTGAAACTCCGTCAGTAATAGGGACCCCATGTTGGGGTGCAGAAGGGTGCCCTCCTCCTGAGACAAGAGCCCTGGGGAGCTCCCCAGGGGAATCGGAGTCTCTACTGTCAACTGGAGGAGTAGTGGGAACCATGGCTGCCTGGACCACCATGGAGCCACAAGAATCAGCGACACCTTGTCATGAAGAGCCTTGAAGAGTGTTTTGGCAATCAGTGGCGTGGGTGAGAAGGCATGCATGAGGCCGTCTGACCACAGAATGAGGAACACATCTGCTGCCACCTGGGATGGATAGGGCTGCTGGGAACAGAAGCAGGGCAACTGGTAGCTGTCCGGGCTGGCAAAGAGGTCTACCTATGGCGTTCCCCAGAGACGAAAGAGCCAGCTGGCTACTCTGGGGTCCAGCTGCCACTCGTGCAGCAGGAGGACCCTGCCCAGTCTGTCTGCCAGAGCATTGTTTTCGCCCGGAAGGTATATCGCCCGCAGGAGTATCCTCTATTGAATTCCATAGGAGCAGAGTGTCATCGCTTCGTTCACATAGAACATTGCCATCTGATTCTCTGTTTGGATCAGCACCGGCTGGTGTCTCAGGCGTTGGCAGAATGCTTGGAGGGTCAGATATATTGCCCGAAGCTCCAGGAGGTTGATCTGTTGGCTGCTCTTGGCTTGAGACCAACTGCCCTGGGTGCAGAGTTCTTCTCAGAGGCCTCCCCATCCCAGCAGGGAGCATCCGTAGTGAGGACCCTTGGAGGGCTTGGGGTTTGGAAGGGCATCCCTGCCTGCAGGTGTTGGGGATTTTGCCACCAAGTCAGGGATACCACCAGTTGGCAGGTGATTGAGACTCTGCCTTGGAGACGGCCTGTGGCCTATGCCCACTGGTCCCGAAGGCACCACTAAGCAGCCCTCATATGCAGGCTAGCATCCAGGGTGACATGGACCATTGAAGCCATGTCCCCGAGCAGGTGCAGTAGAAGCAGAGCTGACACAGAGGAACAGTGTTGTACCTCTGCGGCCAGTGCCCTGAGACGGTCTGCCCGGTCCAGGGGAGGAAGTGCGCCCAGCCTTGCTCCTATGAACTGCAGACATTGCGTTGGGAGGAGGTGAGATTTGGGGTAGTTTATCACGAACCCTAGATGTTGCAAGACCTGGATGGTGCGTGCCGTGGGCCTGCTGCACCTCTGTGGTCATGCCCTCTTTTATGAGCCAGTCATCGAGGAAGGGGAAGACAAATACCCCCTGGAGATGGAGGAAGATGACTACTACTGCCAAACATTTGGTGAAGACCCTGGGAGCAGAGGCCAGGCCAAAGGGTAGCACCCTGTACTGGTAGTGAGCACCCCCCACCATGAAGCAAAGGTATTGCCTGTAGCTGGGCTGAATGAGGATATGGGTATAAGCATTGCCAGTCTCCCTGCTGGAGGTAAGGCAGAAATGTTCCAAGGGGCTCCAACTCAGCGGCCTTTTCCATTATGGTTTGGCCAAAGAGATTCTCCCCTTGGCATGGGACATCGACAAGTCTGTCCTGAACCCATTGTTCGAGGTCGGAGGACTGTAGCCAAGCCTGGCTTCAGGCACCGATGCCCACTGCGGCTACTCTAGCTGCCAACTCAAAGCCATCATAGGCTGCTTGAGTAATGAATTTGGAGCACTCATGGACAGCCTTGGACAGGTTCCTGAACCGCTGCAGAGGTTCCTCGGCGAGCCCAGCAAGTTCCTTCGCCAGATCTCTCAGATACATGCCCCTGTACACAGCTGGTAGGTCTGGATCTGGCCAATGAGCATCGAGCCCTGGTAGCACTTTCTGCCAAGGGAGTGCAAGGTGCAGGCCTCCCTACCCGGGGGCACCAAGGAACGCGTCTTCTGGCTCTTGAGCCGACGCATGGCCAAATCCACAACCATGGAGTTATGCAGCAGCTGTGATTTCTTGAAGCCCGAGCTCCGGCAGACCCAATACATCGAGTCAAGCTGTTTTCTCACTACCGGCACCAGTGCTGGTGTCTCCCACATACGGAGCATTAGCCATTCCAGAAGGGGTGGGATGGGTACTGTGAGCAAGTCCCTCGGTGGCGCCTTATACTGGAGAATTTCTAATTCCACCATCTAAGGGTCCTCCTCTGATTCTGTTGGGTATGTGAGGGCTTTTGACATATCCCGCACAAAGTCGAGGAATGCCATGTCCTTGGGCAGGGACTGACGCAGGAGTTCCGAAGGTGGTGAGTCAGAGGGGACATCGCGATGATGTTGGGTGTCCAGGGATTCCACATCCTCAATCTCCCACTCAAAGTACTCGGAGGAAGACTTGAGGGAAGAGCGGCTCACAGGCTCGAGGCCAGAGCTCTGCCTGCATATCCCATGGTGGCCCCACGGCTGGTGCCTTCAGCGCTAGCCGGGGAAGACCTCTGTCCCGTCGAGATGGACCTGGAGCGAGACCTAGGCCAAGGATCAACTTGGGACCGTATGGTTTCAAAGATCGGCTTGACCTCCAGGGAAGTCCTCAATGTTGAGGGCCTGGTGGTCTGGGCGGAGTAACTGGTAGTACCAAACACCACCACCTACTGCTAGTCCATGAAGGCAGTCAGATTGTGCTCTAGGGCTACCATCCTGGATTCAAGTCCAGAAAGCTCTGCAGCCGTCCATGTGGGCACTGAGGAACTCTGGCCCAACGCCGGTTCCCCCAAAGGGGAGTCCTCAATGAGGATAGGGTCTGGCGATAGAGATCGATCTGAGGTTGATCCCTTCCGGGCAATCTTGGTAGGCTGTTCCCACTTCGATCCCTCCAACAGCCATCGGGGACTGCAGGACTTGGTGGGCTTACTAGGCCCATCCGAGCCATCCAGAGCAGCTGCTTTTGAGGGTTTCTTCTTCTTGTATTCCCTCAAGGGGGACCCCCTTTCTGAAGAGCCACGATGTCAACCGGGGTCCACTGGGACATCACGGGATTCCACGGCTTCAGAGGGGGGAAGAACTAGTCGGCTGCTGCTGACAGCTCTTGAGGGTCTTGGTGGACATCTTTTTACACATATTGCAAGCCATGTGGTCGTGGTCCAGACCTAGGCAGCAGTCATGTGTGTCAGTGAGAAACATTATCTTGGCACACTGATCACATTTCTTAAAACCACTGGTAGCCATGGGGGAACAAAGTTACCCCAGCGAGGTTGAAGACCTGCGGTGCTGCCTGTAGGGGAAAAAAAGGTGCAAAAGTGCCAAAGGGAAGGAAAAAGAAAAGGATGAAGGGACCAGAGACACTATGCCAGGGCAGCGGGTTCAGGTGGCAGGAAGAGGACCAGTGCACAACTGGAGAGTTTAGAACTCAGATCAAGAAAAGACAACTTTTTCTGGGGGGAAAACAGACTGACATCTGAAGGGCTCTGTGGAAAAAGGGAGACTGAGCAAGATGGCACCCTTGGGTGGGAAGGATACCATGCATGCATGGTGGTACCTCCCAAAGGCTTTCTTTGAAAACTGGGGAGATGCTTCCACGAGGGCTACCTCAGCACAAACATCACCTATATGTGAGGACTGACTTCCTGCTTGTTCCCAGAGAATATACATTTTATATTTTTTATTATATACACTATGGATTAGATTTTATAATAGGGTGCCTATGTGAAACATTAAAAATATTTTTCTCTTTCCAGTTCAGGGTCCAGGTCGGAGATATTTATATGAAGGAATATGTTTTATGATCTCCTGTGATATTAGATGATTTATTATTTTATGAAGGCAACATGGAACATAGAAACATGAGGGCAGATAGAGACCATACAGCCTATCCAGTCTGCCCATCCATACCAACTACTAACTCTACAGTCTCTTTCAGAACCAGCTCCAGTAGTGTGCCAATCTTCTCACGCAAATTTAGCCCTGCTGAAAACATGGTGTAAATATGCTCTAAGAATATACTCTTGAACATTGCAACTCTTATCTTAACTACTCTAAAACTCTACCCTCGACAGCGCCTAGGCATGGTCCACATATAAAAATAAAATTAAACCAATGTGCTATCAAACAGAAATCGCACAAGGGGTCCAATAAACCTATCTTTTCAAAAATTATTATAAAACTCTCAAGGAGACCTCAACAGATGCTGGATAGCACTTAACAGACTTATTGTCTCCGTTTTCTTGTAAAAGGGGCAAAAATTTCAAAGATTATTTGGTTCCATCCCATAGTCCATCACTGCTTATAGGTCTGAACGTTTTTTTCTAGACTAACTCACTGTGCCTGTTGTCAGTTTTGTGCATTAATGGGCAATCTGTTATTGCTGCCTAATGGACAGTCTGTTTGAAACTGAATGGAAACTGCACCATTACATCGGTGGTGATATTTAGATCTGCCCATGCTCATTACTCTATGTTGGGAAGACGTGCCGAAGTTTACGAGTGCCCCTCAGAGCATTAAAGCACATTACTGAGGAACTACATGGAAACCCCTTTGGTTTTGCATTGAAAAAAAGAATGTGTTGTCGCTTGATAATCTGAAGTATTCTTTGTTGGAACCAGTGTCACCCTCTATCAGAGGAAAAGATGTCGATTGACTTTTGCTACAAAGAGAGATATTTTGGATTTATTGCTTGTGATCTGTTACACCTGGAGGTTTAAACTCAGAGATGAAGGGGTCTGTTTTGTTTTTTTGTTTTTTATTAATCACCTTTGGTTTTTTTGAATGAAGTGTATCAGTTTTAGTCAATGGGGTCTTAGAGTGCCATACCTCATAGAGTGGTATAAATCATACTGTGGGTGTGGCTTTTGTCTTTATCCAATCCAAGCTTCTCCTAACATATAAATGTATTCATTCTGCTGCCCCTCATTACCTTTCCTCTCTTCTCTCTCCCTACATGCCTCCTTGTGAACTCCGCTCCTCTTCTGGCTTTCTCCTCTCTATGCCCTTTTCTTCTTTTACAAACTCTAGACTTCAGTCTTTTCACCCTGCTACTCCTTATGCATGGAACAGACTCTCTCTATTTTTACGTCAAGTCTCTTCTCTCCTCCTCTTCAAATCCATGCTAAAGGCTTATCTCATGAAAGGCCTCATTTGAATTCTAATCCCTTGTTGTTCTCGTCTCCAGCAGGGACTATCTTCTTTATATGTTTGTACAGTGCTGCGTATACTTTGTTGCACTATATAAATGATTAATAGTAGTAGTAGCAGTATCACATACACATAGGTAGGTGGAGTGTCCATATGGTCTCCCCACTCTCCTTACATGCTAAGCATTCCATTATCAGCGTACACACAGAAATACAACAGCATTACATTTTTACTCAGTATCAATCGGCCACGGTTTTATTATCACCACCATAGTAACAACAAAACCAAAGGGGGGGAGGGATCCGGTGTAGTCACGCGAGCTGACATGCAGTGAGCTTTCACGCCACACCAGCTGGCAGGGCATGGGGGCTAGGCCTGTCTCTGTGCCAGCTGCCTTGCTGTGCTGTCTTGGTGGATGCCTGTGCCAGGTCAGTGTTATGTGAGGGGACCTGCTGGGCCACCCCACCTTGTTGGCAGCTAGGGCGCCCTGCCCTCAGCCAGGATTTACTGTCTGCTCGAGATAACCGCCGATCAGCTGTAAAGCAATATTGGGCCACACTGAAAAGTTACAGGTAGAGCCAGTATACAAAGTGTTGGGCGGGCAGGATGGCTTCACAGACAAAGAGGAAGATCATTCTACCCTGCCCACCTTTATTGACACTGGGCACTTGATAAACATGACATGTCACCACAACAAGTGTCAAGGGAAATTTTCCTGCCCCAGCTTCTTTATTTGCCAAGAGTCTGACCTCAATCACATGGGGGGGGGGGGGAAAGGTGGCAGATGGGTCTTCCACCATGTTAAGCCACAGGCCCATCACAACACACTCCGGTCCTTCCATAAAGAGAATCTTTTGGCGGTTGAAACATCGATATATGGCTTTGAAAGATGAGTTTTAAAAGATCTGTACTAAGTGGTGTTCATTAATCCTTTCATGGCTATTGTTGCCATATGGCAACCTTCAAATTTTCCCCCAGATTCTATATTTCCAAAACATCCGCACACTGTGTGTGAAATGTGATGTGTATCTGTGCTTGACATCTGAAAAAAACTGTTATTTAAACTAGCACACCCAGCAGTAAAAGAAAATGATGCCAAGATTGTTTTTAATTTTCAGCCATTCAGGACCGTAGTTGCCATATGGCAACAGTAAATATTGTTTCTTAGAAATAACATTTTTTTTCAAAAAAAACTTTATATTCTGCATCATTTAGCTCAAATCGTAATAAAAAAAAAACTGAAAAAAATTTTCAGTTACAAAACAATTATGTGGATGTGAAAGGGTAAAAGGAGGAATGAACAATACTGTTTTTGAAGCCTTCAAAGCTTTGAGTGAGGTTAAAGGCTTCTTGCAGATAAGCAACACTGTGCTTTCTATACCAGTTATGATATCTTGCTCCTTTTTGACTTGAGAAGCTTTTTGGAGTTGATTTGGTGACTTGGGACTTTTTAAGAAGTTAAAAGGAATAAAAAAAAGTATAATTAAATTAAAATTATTGATTTTCTGCCCTTAGAGACAGATGAGGACAGTGAGGTATATGGTGGAGCAATACATCTGTTAAGCTCTATTCAGCATCTGTTGATGTCTCTCTGAAGTTTTTATAATAATTTTTGAAAAGACAGGCTTTTTGGATCCCTTGTGGATACGTCTATTTTTTCCCCATATATAAAGTAGGTTCACTGATTCCATGTGCCTACTTTTTATGGGGATTTATTTTACAATGATTTTTCCATGTGTACTACTCCTCCTCCTCCTTTGTATAGCACTAAAAAGCATACAGTGCTATACATATAGATGGAAGCTCATTAGAGCTTACAATCTAATTAGAACAAAACACATAGTGAAACTGGGGTCTGGAGTATGATAAGATACACATAAGTGGGGACAAGAGTGAGAAGCATCAGGATCCAAAAGTGGTTTCAAAGAGGTGATTTATTTTAGCTTGGATTTGAACAGGGCTAGAGAAGGAGCCCGACATATAAACTCAAGTAGTTTCTTCCAGGAATATGGAGCCGCAAGATGGAATGAGCGAAGTTTGGAGTTGGCAGAGCCAGAGAAGGGCACAGACAAAACGGATCTGCCAAAGGAGCGGAGTTCCCAAGGAGGGGTGTAGAGTGAGATAAGAGGAAAGGTCAAGCCCATCTTACCTGAGAAAAAGCCTTTTATAAAATTACATGGCAGTATATGCACATATAAGCATGCTGCAATGTCATCTAGGAGATCCTGGATTCTCTACAGGGAGAAGGTTTCTGGCAACTAGTAACAGAACCCACATGGGAGGGGTCATACTAGGCCTGGTGCTTACAAACAGGGAAAGAGTGTTTCTGATGTTATAGTGGGTGATCATCTCACATCCAGTGATTAACGGACAGCGTGGCTCAGTATTAGGACAACGGCTGAGATAGTTCATTCAAAAGTGAGTGTTCTATACTTTAGGAAAACTAAACTATCAAGATGAGACAATATCTCAAGGAGTCGTAAGCTGGATGGAAAAGCTGCCTGGGAGATGCGGAAAAGCAGTGGGCAAAACTGAAAGGGGATATTTTAAAGGCAACAATCCTTATTGTTAGGAAAAGGAGACCACTATAGTTCTCCAAAGAAGTAGCTGAAAAGATAAGGAAAAAGAAGGTGACCTTCATAAAAATACAAGAGATCTCAGGAAGAGAAAGACAAGCATCAATATTTGGAAATGCTAACACAAGTTGGGAAAGTGGCCAAGAAAGCAAAGATACAAATGGAATTAAAAATAGCCAATGCAATAAAAAAAGGGGGGGGGGGACATTTTTTTCAGATATGCTAATTAGGGGAGTAAGTGGAAGCATTATAGTCTTAATCAAGGGTCAAGGGGAGGAATATGTAGAAGCTGATGAGGATAAAGTATGATTATTTAACAAATTTCTCTTCTGTATTCACAGATGAAGGCCCATGAGCAGGGCCTCAAAAAATACACACAAATAGGAATAGAGGTGAGATGGATCTTGAACAATTTCTCAGGAGACTGTGTTCAAGAGGAGCTAACTAAATTAAAGTAGACAAAGCGAAGGAGCCAGATGGGAGGTTCTGGCAGTTCCACTGTCTGACCTTTTCAATGCTTCCTTAGGATCGGGAGTGGTCCCAGAGGACTGGAGAAGGGCGTATGTGGTCCCTCTACACAAAAGCAAAACTAAGGATGGAGGTTGGGAACTACAGACCAGTTTGTCTGACCTCTGTGGTAAGTAAATTAATGGAAACACTGCTAAACCAGAGGATAGCAAGATTTCTGAAATCCAATGGATTGCAGATTCCGAGACAGCATGATTTTACGAAAGGCAGGTCTTATCAGACAAATCTAAATTTCTTTGACTAGGTGACCAGAGAGTTGGAAATAGGGGAGCGCCAGCTATGATGTACTTAGATTTCAGTAAAACATTTTATATTATTCTACATAGGCAACCTATATATAAATTATGTGCCCGAGGGATGGATCCTAAAGTAACCAACAGGGTTAGAAATTGGTTAAGTGGGAGGTTACAGAATACAGGTAAATGGAGCTCACTCTGAGGAGAAGGGATCTGTGATATTGCGGAAGGGCTGTCGGGTAAGCTTTGCTTCTTTGTGGATAATACCAAAATGTGCAATAGGGTAAACACCCTGGAAGGTGTGGATAACATGAGGAGAGATGTAATGAAGCTTGAAGAATGGCTGAAAATTTGGCATTGAAATTTAACACTAAAAAATGTAGGTTCATGCATTTAGGCTGCAAAACTCCAAGGGAGTGGTACAAATATAAGAGGTGAAGTACTTCTCTCCGTGAAAGAAGAGCAGGACCTAGATGTGATAGTTTCTGATGATCTTAAGGAGACTAAGCAGGTAGAAAAGAATGTCAAAAGTCATAAAGGATGCTTGGGTTCATAGAGAGAGGAATAGCCAGCAGGAAGGAGGAGGTGATAGTGCTTCTGTACAAATCTTTGGCGAGATTTCATTTGACATATTGTGTGCCTTCAAAAGGATATAAAAACAGGGCAGAGTCAGTGCAGAGGGTGGCTACCAATATAGTGGTCTCCGTCATAAGGTATATGGGGACAAAGATCTCAATATGTATACTTTGGAAGAAAGGTGGCAGAGGGGAGATATGATAGAGGTAACTGAACGTCTCTATGGCATAAACGCACCGGAGAGCTTCTTTTAACTGAAAAACAACTCTGCAATGAGGGGGCATAGGATGTAAGTGAAAGGGGATAGACTCACGAGTAATATGAGCAAATATTTCTTTATGGAAAGAGTGGTGGACGTGTGGGACAGCTTCCTAGTGGAGGTGGTAGAGACCAAGACTATATCTGAATTCAAGAAAGCATGGATCAAACACAGAAGATCTCCAAGAGAAAAAAAGGGACTGTAAGGCTTCCACACAAACTCTATCTTTGTACAGCATACCCCAATTCCATTCATACCCTCCTCTGACATTCCCCCATCTGTTCATCACAAATAACCACTCCCACCTGCCCCCAATCACCTTCTTCAGCCACTTCCTTAAACCAACACTTTCCCCATCTCACACCACTGCAACAGACCATTTGATCTAAAAGATCAAGAGGAAAGCATCCCCAGGAGATTGGTTAAAAATGTTAACCAGTCATACAGTGAAAACAAAGATAAAAGAGGGAAATCTATAACTTTGGATATCCTGGGTACTCTGCAAGGGCAATGGGTGGAGGAGTTCCCAGTGGCATGGGCGAGGGACTAGTTAAAATACCTTGGTGTTATAATATCCCAAAATTTAGGTAGTTTGTGATTTAAATAAATTGGCCACTGTTGAGAGACTGGTGTAATTCTACCCATTGCGTTTAGGGGGGAGAAGATGGTTGTTACATAACAACATAAGAAATGCCATGCTGGGTCAGACCAAGGTCCATCAAGCCCAGTATCCTGTTTCCAACAGTGGCCAATCCAGGTCACAAGTATCTGGCAGTTTCCCAAAAAGACAAAGGTTCCATAATGCTTGTATTGGGGCAAGCAGTAGATTACCTGGGTCCTCTTTAATAATGGTTTATGACCCTTTCTCCTCCAGGAACTTTTCCAAACCATTTTTAAACCCAGCTACACTAACAACTTTTACTACATCCTCCGATAACAAATTCCAGAGTTTAATTATGCGTTGCGTGAAAAAATATTGTCTCTTATTTGCCTTAAATGGGTTACACTGTAGCTTCATTGCATGTCCCCTAGTCTTTCTACTTTTTGATGGCGTAAAGAATCGATCTACATTTACCCATTCCACTCCATTTATTAATCTATAGGTCTCTATCATATCTCCCCTCAGCTGTCTCTTATCCAGGTTGAAAAGCCCTAAACTTTTAAGCCTCTCCTCATAGGGGTATGCTTCCATCTCCTTTACCATTTTGGTGGCTCTTCTCTGTACCTTTTCTAATTCCACTATATCCTGGTGCAAAGGTAGCAGACCTCACGCACCATCTAGACAAGATCTTAGATAGTGCTGGGGAGGAGTCTGCTGTCTTGGTACATGTCGGTACCAATGACAAAGGAAAATGTGGTAGGGAGGTTCTGGAGGCTAAATTTAGGCTTTTAGGTAGGAAGTTGAAATCCAGAACTTCCGGGGTAGCATGCTCTGAAATGCTTCCCATTTCACGTGCAGGACCCAAAAGGCAGGCAGAGCTCCGGAGTCTCAATGTGTGGATGAGACAATGGTGCAAGGATGAGGGTTTTGGATTTGTTAGGAACTGGAGAACATTCTGGGGAAAGGAGGGGCTCTTCCGAAGGGATGGGTTCCACCTTAATTGGGATGGAACCAGACTGCTGTCATTAACCTTTAAAAAGGAGATAGAGCAGCTTTTAAACTAGATAACAGGGGAAAGCCGACAGTTGCCCAAGAGCGCATGGTTCGGAACAATGTATCCTTGAAGGATACTACCAAAAAAATGAAGTTAGGGCACATCAGCAGAAAGGTTCCAATAAAGACAAAGGTAGCCCAAATGCCCTTGAGTACAGAGTAGACAGAGCTTAAAGATTCCAAATTGCCCCTGCCTACTGATAACCAGATTAATATGAATAAAATAGAGTCTCTAAAATGCTTGTATGCAAATGCTGGAAGTCTAAAAAATAAGATGGGAAAGTTAGAATATATAGCACTAAATGAGAAGTTAGATATGATTGGTATCTCAGAGACATGGTGGAAGGAGGACAACCAGTGGGACACTGTGATACCTGGGTACAAACTATATCGTAATGATAGAGCTGATCAAATTGGTGGAGGGGTTGCGCTCTATGTTAGAGAGGGCATTGAGTCACAAAGGATTAAAGATTTGCAGGAAACAAAATTTTCTATAGAATCTCTATGGATTGAAATTCCATGTAAAAAGGGGAAGGCGATGGCAGTGGGGTTCTACTATCGACTGCCTGGCCAGAATGAACAAATGGATGATGAAAAGCTCAAAGAAATCAGGGAAGCTAACAAAAGTTACAGAACAGTAATAATAATGGGTGATTTCAATTACCCCAGTATTGACTGGGTCAGTGTCACGGCAGGACATGCTAGGGAGATAAAGTTTCTAGATTAAATAAATGACTGCTTCTGGGAGCAGCTGGTTCATGAACCGACCAGAGGGGAAGCCATTTTGGACTTAGTCCTTAGTGGAACACCAGATCTGGTGCAAGAGATAAGGGTGTTGGGGCCACTTGGTAATAGTGATCATAGCATGAACGCATCTGATTTAATTAATGGAGGAGGGATGATAAGGAAATCCACAGTACCACCTTTTAACTTTCGAAAGGGAGACTATGATAAAATGAGGAATATAGTTAAGAAAAAACTAAAAGGAGCGGTTGCAAAGGTTAAAGACTTACATCAAGCTTGGGGGGTGTTTAAAAATATTATCTTGGACGCCCAGACCAGCTGTATTCCATGCTTTAAAGGGGAAGGAAGACCAAAAAACTGCCAGCATGGTTTAAAGGTGAGGTCAGAGAGGCTGTTGTTGCCAAAAAAGCATCTTTCAGGAAATGGAAAAAAGAGCCAAATGACAAAAACTGGAAACAAGCACTGGCAAGTTAAATGCAAGGCATTGATAAGGCAGGCAAAGAGAGAATTTGAGAAAACACTTGCTGTGGAAACAAAAAACCGTAATAAAGACTTTTTCAAGTACATTAGTAGCAAAAAACCTGTGAGAGAATCAGTTCAACCATTAGATGATAGAGGGGTAAAAGGGGCGGTAAGAGGGGACAAGGCTATAGCGGAGAGACTGAATGAACTCTTTGCTTTGGTCTTTACTGAAGAAGATGTAGGGATGTTACCCATGACTGAAGTGGTGTTTAAAGGTGATACTGCAGAGGAATTGAAAAAAATATCGATACACCAGGAAGATGTATTACAACGAATTGATAAACTGAAGAGTAGCAAATCACCTGGATCCGATGGTATACATCCAAGGGTGTTGAAAGAACTGAAATATGAGATTGCAGACCTGCTATTAGTAATCTGTGAACTATCATTAAAATCATCTGTAATACCTGAAGATTGGAGGATGGCCAATGTAACGTCAATTTTTAAAAAGGGTTCCAGGGGTGATCCAGGAAACTACAGACTGATGAGCCTGACGTCAGTATCAGGAAAAATAGTAGAAACCATCATAAAGAACAAAATTACTCATCATATAGATAGCTGTCTCCCATTACGCCATGACTAACATGGCTTTAGACAAGGAAGATCTTGTCTTACTAATTTTTTTGATGGTGTGAATAAACAGGTAGAGAAAGGTGAATCGGTTGATAAAGTATATCTGGACTTTCAGAAAGCCTTTGACAAGGTCCCTCATCAGAGACTTTTGGCAAAACTAAAAAGTCATGGGATAGGAGGCAGTGTACTATTGTGGATCAGGAACTGTTTAAAAGAATGAAAGCAGAGGGTAGGGCTAAATGGCCAATTTTCCCCAATGGAAAAAGGTGAATAATGGAGTACCTCAGGGATCTGTGCTGGGTCCGCTGCTTTTTGACATATTAATAAATGATATGGAAAAGGGAATAACGAGTGAGGTTATCAAATTTGCAGATGACACAAAACTATTTAAAGTTGTTAAAACCCAAGAGGATTGTGGAAAATTGCAAGAGGATCTTGATAAATTGGAAAACTGGGCATCCAAATGGCAGATAAAATTTAATGTTGACAAGTGCAAAGTTATGCACCTAGGAAAGAACAACCCAAACTATGGTTACACGATACATGGTTCCACATTGGGAACCACTACCCAGGAAAAAGATTTAGGCATCATCGTGGATAACATGCTGAAACCCTCCACCCAGTGTTCAGCGGTGTCAAAGAGAGCAAATAAAATGCTAGGTATCATAAGGAAAGGAATGGAAAATAAAACAAAGGATATTATAATGCCTCTGTATCATTCCATGGTACGACTGCACCTTGAATATTGTGTGCAGTTCTGGCCGCCGTATCATAAAAAGGATATAGCGTTATTAGAAAAGGTGCAGAGAAGAGCCACCAAAATGGTAAAGGGGATGGAAGGATACTCCTATGAAGAGAAGCTAAGTAGGCTGGGGCTCTTCAACCTGGAGAAGAGATGGCTGAGGGGAGATATGATAGAGGTCTATAAATTAATGAATGGAGTGGAACGGGTAAACGTAGATAGATTGTCTACGTCGTCAGAATATAAAAAGACTAGGGGACAACGTATTCTCCGAGCTTTTTTTTTTTTAAGTTAGATTGACCAAATTTTGTGGACAGAAGGTCAATATCTTCCCTGATGTCTCACGGAGTACCCAATTACGCCTGAGGCAATTTTTAAAGCTTAAGCCTTGGGTGTTGACTTTGGGAGCCACGTTTTTTCTCCGTTTTCCCTGCAAATGCATCACTGGATTGGATGATGCTTCTTATGTCTTTATGGAAGTGACTCATCTGGAAAGATTTTTGACCGAAAGAAAAGTGGTAGATAGGACCAGTGATGAGTTATAGGCCTCTTTGTAGGGATGTTCCATCCCTTATTTTCCTTTTATTTTTACTTCCTTATTGATTGCACAGTTCTGGTTTCATGATGTGGACTGTATCACAAGTTTATTTTCTTTATACTATGAAAGAGTTAATTGTTTTTCTCTTTCTTTGTAAGTTATTGCATGATTGACCTTCATTTATTTGGTTATTGTAATTGACTAAAATTCTTCAATTAAAAAAAAAAGACTAGGGGACATGCAATGAAGCTACAGAGTAACCTATTTAAGACTAATTAGAGAAAATATGTTTTCATTCAACGTGTAATCAAACTCTGGAATTTGTTACCGGAGGATGTAGTAAAAGCTGCTAGTGTAGCTGGGTTTAAAAAAAGGTTTGGAGAAGTTCTTGGAGGAAAGGTCCACAAACCATTATTAAAAGGGACCCAGGATATCACTGCATGACCCAATACAAGCATTGAGGAACCTGTGTCTTTTGGGGAGACTGCTAGGTACTGTGGTGGAGAAGCAGCTGCTGAGGGCAGAAAAATAAAGGGAAAACTGCCTTTTTTTCCTTTCACCCAAAGAACTGCAGGCTCTGAAAGGGTTAACTCAGATACGAAAGAGAAAAGTTTCTCAAAGAGAACTGCAGACCAAAACACACCCCCTGTTCCCATGGAGATAGAGGGAGGAGAAGGGAGTGGTTTGGGGGCGGAGTCAGAAGGGATAGGAGAGCCCCAAACATTTAGGAAGAAAAACTGCACTTATACAGCAGATTTTCCTGATGGAGGACAGGCTCAGAGCAAGCACCAAGGCAAGCACAGACACAGACACGAGGAGGAGATAAGAGGTTTTCCTCGGGAGGAGAGAAAGAGAGAGAAAATTCAGACACAGAGGACACAAGGGTTCCAGGAAGGAAGGACAAGAAGTCCAGGGGAATCCCTTGCACAGAAGCCGGTGAGAGCCAGGAGTAAAAGGCTGACAAGGCTTGTGGAAACCTCTGGAGAAGAGTCCTCAGAGGAGGAAATATTCTCAAAAGGGTCTTGGCTCAACTCTCTACCCAGTAAGGACGTTGTCAGCAGAAAACCCAGCACTACTAAGGTGAGCCCTTTACATCGGTTAAAAGGCTTATTAGAGGAAAGGGGTTTTCCCTGCCCTTCCCCCACTAGCTCTCTCACGGTTAAGAGTGCCTGGGGAAAACTACTGAAGGCTCTGCAGGCTGGGGAGGCTTCCCAAGAGCATACCCAGGAAAACAATGACCCAGTAGAATCAAGTGTGGAGGAAATGGAGGTAGGAGTCTCTGGAGAGTCAGATAGCATTTCAGATATGGAAATAAGCTGTGCTATTTGTGCAAGAGAAACATAAGAGGACCAAAGAGGGTTTGAGTGAAGAAAAAAAACCCAGCTGGGTGAAGTTAATGTATATTTCTGAGTTACCATGTATTAGGTAAAAGAACTGAGGAAGTTCCTTTTACCAGGACTTTTTAAGCCAGTACTTTTAGCCATGCTTTTTAAAAGTAGCTGTTTCATTTAATGCTGCTTGGGCCAGAGCTAGGCTGAAAGTTTGTATTACAACTGAGAAGGAATTACACTACGTGTGAAAGCAGTTGATTGAGTCAGGAACTGTGCTACACCTGCTGTGGAACAACGGAGGGTGGCACAGCGCCTCCTGAAGACCAAGTACAGAATATCATTGAAAGTAAAGTTTTACTTGAATGTCAGTTTAAAGGCTACAGCAAGCCAGGGACTGTATAAATGGCTTGAGTATTGTTATGTTTGGAGAAGTATCCTGAGTTTTGTTTTCCCTTATCTTCAATCAATTCATGTTAAAGAATTGACTTGGTTTTGGAATTCCTGATTTCTGAAAATAAAAGAAATTTTCCTGCGACCTTGCACTTGGCTATAATCCTTTCGGGGACACAACTACATGAGTTTAGGCAAGTTTTAACAAAGGTCAATCGTCACAACTCCTGCAGCCCTAGGCAACCGCCTGGCCACAAGGGGGAGTGACGACAGTACTTATGACCTAGGTTGGCCACTGTTGGAAACAGGATACTGGGCTTGATGGACCTTGGTCTGACCCATTATGGCATATCTTATGTTCTTAAGATACGGCAACCGGAATTGCACACAATATTCAAGGTGTGGTCGCACCATGGAATGTTACAGAGGCATTATAATATCCTTTGTTTTACTTTCCAATCCTTTCTTTATCATTCCTAGCATACTATTTGCTTTCTTGGCCGCAGCTGCACACTGGGTGAAGGGTTTCAACGTGTTATCCATGATGACGCTTAAATCTTTTTCCTAGGTGGTGGTTCCTAATGTGTATCCTTGCATCATGTTAACTGTAGAGTCCAATTCAAGGAGGGGGACGTCCGGGTCGTTCGGATGTCCCTGAGGAAGACGGGCCAGTTAGGAACCAGTTGTGCACCGCAGGAACAAAATGTTCCCACGGTGCACAGAATCATGCCTGTGGATAGCCCGGTGTGCTCCTGCCTCTAGTGGAGACGTTCTCCCCACAGGTGTCCCCAACTCCTGCAGCTTAGGCCCCCCTCGTCCCCGCCGCCTGACCCATGGCTTGGCTGCCAGGGCCTGGATCGGGTGACGGGGAACCACCGCAGCCAGCCTCGGGTCCAGTGGGGGATCCCTGGCTCAGTCGCCGGGTCAATGCTGTTTATTCCACCTTCGATGTGGAATAAGCAGTACATCCAACTTGACCCTGCTGGACATACAGGGACATGACCTGAATTGGCTCTGTATGTCCTGCCGTGCTGGCCCGCCTCTGTTCTGCCCGGATTCTGCCCTCACTCCGCCAAGATTTCGCCCCCTCCCGCACCCCACCAACTCTCCCCGTCCTTATACTCAGGATATATGGAGAGGGAATCAGGTCCAAACGGCTTGCGGGACTGCACACCCCACAACTCGCATTCCAGAATTGGGCCCATAGTTTGGGTTGTTCTTTCCTAGGTGCATAACTTTGTACTTGTCCACATTAAATTTCATCTGTCATTTGAACATCTAGTCTTCCAGTTTATCAAGGTCCTCTGGCAATTTTTCAAAATCCTCTTGGGTTTAACAACTTTAAATAATTTTGTGTCATCTGCAAATTTGACTACCTCACTTGTTATTCCCAATTCCAGGTCATTAACAAATATTTTAAAAAGCAGCGGACCCAGCACAGATCCCTGGGGTACTCCACTATTCACCTTTCTCCATTGGGAAAATTGGCCATTGAGCCCTACCCTCTGCTTTCTATCTTTTAACCAGTTCCTGATCCACAATAGTACACTGCCTCTTATCCCATGACTTTTTAAGTTCACCAAGAGTCTCTCATGAGGGACCTTGTCAAAGGCTTTCTGAAAATCCAGATACATTATATTGATCAGCTCAACTTTGTCTACCTGTTTATTCACACCTTCAAAAAAAAAAAAATAACACAGATTAGTAAGACAAGACCTTCCTCGGCTAAAGCCATATTGGCTTTCTCCCATTAAACCATGACTATCTACATGTTCAGTAATTTTGTTCTTTATAATGGTTTCTACCATTTTTCCCGGTACTGACGTTGGGCTCACCAGCTTATAGTTCTTGAATCACCCCGGAACCCTTTTTTAAAAATTGGCGTTACATTGACCATTCACCAATCTTCAGGTACTACAGATGATTTTAATGATAGTTCACAGAATACTAATAGTAGGACTGCAATCTCATATTTCAGTTCTTTCAACATCCTTGGGTATATACCATCCGGTCCAGCTGATTTGCTAATGCTTAGTTTTATCAAATAGTTGTGATATATCTTCCCAGTTTATCGATATTTCTTTAAATTCTTCCAATGCATCACCTGTAAATACTATTTCAGTCATGGGTAACTTCCTTACATCTTCTTCAGTAAAAACCAAAGCAAAGAATTCATTCAGTCTCTCTGCTAAGATCTTGTCCCCTCTCGGTGCCCCTTTTACCCCTCTATCATCTAATGGTCCAACTAATTCTCTCACACGTTTTTTGCTACAATGTACTTGAAAAAGTCTTTACTATGCAATTTTGCTTCCACAGCAAGCTTTTTTTTTCAAATTCTCTCTGCCTGCCTTATCAATGCCTTGCATCTAACTTGCCAGTGCTTATGCGGTTTCCAGTTTTCGTCATTTGGCTCCTTTTTCCATTTCCTGAAAGATGCCCTTTTGGCTACAACAGCCTCTCTGACCTTACAGTACCTTTAAATCATGCTGGCAATTTTTTTGACTTCCTGACATCTCTTTTTAAAGCATGGCATACAGCTGGTCTGAGCTTCCCAGATAGTATTTTTAAACATCTTTTAAACAACACCCATGCTTGATGTAAATCCTTAACCTTTTCAGCTGCTCCTTTTAGCTTTTTCTTACCTACGTACCTCATTTTATCATAGTCTCCCTTTTGAAAGTTAAAAGGCAGTACTGTGGATTTCCTTGCCATCCTTCCTCCAGTTATGAAATCAAACGTTATCATGCTATGATCACTTTTGCCAAGTGGCCCCAACAACCTTATCTCTTGCACCAGATTTTGTGTACCACTAAAGACTAGGTCCAAAATGGCTTCCCCTCTTGTCTGTTCATGAATCAGCTTCTCTAAGAAGCAGTTATTTAAGTTGACATTGGAAGGTACTGGGAGTAAGGACTGGAAAGGGGCTGATACTGGGGAGGGTTACTGGGACTGGAAATAGGCTGATGGAAAGAAGTGAAGAAAACGAAAGAAGAGATAAGAAATGGCAGATGGACCATAGACCACAGAAGGAGAGCTAAGACAGGAAAGCAGAAGCCTCAGATCGGGACCAGCATGATCAGAATAAATTGGTCAGACAACAAAGGTAGAAAAAATAATTTTATTTCAGATTAGTGATTTGACTACAAAATCATCATAATTTTGAAACCAAATATTGTTACTTGTTATTTAAACCACAATAATTAATCACAATAAGTAAATTTTATAAATAAAAACATATTACAAAGGCTATAATATATTAATAATTCAACAAATGATTACAGCGACAATGCATTAACGGTAAAGGAAGAGAGATGCATTTGATTTTATCATTGGGGGTCATCACAAGTTGACCAATGGTAAAAGGGGTCGCGGTACAAAAAAGGTCGAACAACAGCACTACCCCATATATTCCTCCAAGTTCCTACTCCCTGTTCTATGTAAAAGCCTATTGCTATGTTTGTTCCATGTGAACTGCCTTGAATTAAAGATAAGGCGGTATACAAAAGCTGTTAAATAAATAAAATAAAATAAATACACTCCTCCCTGTTTCCTCAGCTCGCAATCTTGGGAGTCTTCTTTGACTCTATTCTTTCTCTGCACACACCCAACAGACAGCTAAAACTTGCTGCTTTTTTCTCTATAACACTGGAAATATTTGCCCCTTCATTTCTACACACACTACTAAGACTCTCATCCACTCACTAGTTACTTCCAGTCCTGACTATTGTAATCCGTTCCTCACTGGTCTCCCTCTGAATCATCCTTCTCCCCTTCAATCTGTTGAATATTCAGCTAAACAGTTTATCTTCCTCCAGTGTTGCTATGCTCATGTAATTGTAAACCGCTCTGATGCTTCTTGGCCTGAGCGGTATATCAAATGTAATAAACATAAACATAAACAAACATAAACCCTTCTTCTCAAGTCACTTCACTGGCTCCCTCTGTTTCCGCATCCAGTTCAAACTTCTCCTACTGAAACAAGTGCATTCATTCTGCGGCAAATCACTACCTTTCCTCTCTTATCTCATTCTACACATCTTCTCGGGAACTCTGCTCTTCTGCTAGATTCCTTTAATCTGTGCCCTTCTCTGCCACTGCCAATTCCAGACTTCGCCCATTCCACCTTGCTGCTCTATATGCCTGGAACAAACTACCTGAGTCGGTGTGCCGGGCTCCTTCTCGGACCCTATTCAAGTCTAGGCTGAAGACCCACCTCTTCGAGGCTGCTTTTGGATCCTGATGCTCCTCATTCTCTCGCCCATTACTTATGTGTATCTTGCCATACTCTAGTCCCCAGTTTTTGCAATGTTTTTTCATCTTAATTAGATTGTAAGCTCTGATGAGCAGGTAATGGTTCTTACATCTTTATGTACAACGCTGTGTACACCTTGTAGCACTATACAAACGATTAGTAGTAGTAATGGATACAGAAGCAGACAAATAAATGGAAGAAAGCTGAAAGTGAAAGAGCAATGGTAGAGATGGATGTAGGGGAGGAAATGAAACTTGAATCTGAAAATCTTGTATGTTCCAAAAACAAGATTATCTCACAGTATAAAAAGATCACATTAATTTAAGTTAAGGGGAGAAAAAAATACCTCAGCCACTGTTTATAGGGCCAAAAGGCTTCTTACATCATTGGTCATAAAAAAACGACCTCCCATTATTTGGTTATCAACTAAATTTTATAAACTTCTTTTTAGACAAATTTTTAACAGTAAGACTCGTCAAAAACATGTGCTAAAGAACCCTGAATGGGGATACTTTCCCTTGCAGTTAAAGGATGCTCTAACCTTCCATGTCTTCCTTAACCTTTATGTCAACCCCACAGAGACAAAACAGGAAAAGCACTTGAACAGATTAGACCAGCCTTTCCTCGGAAGTATACATTTTAAGATCTTTAAATCTGTCCTCATATGCTTTATAACGAAGACCACTAACCATTTTAGTAGCCACCCTCTGCACCAACTCTATCCTGTTTATATCTTTTTGAAGGTGCGGTCTCCAGAATTGCACACAATACTCTAAATGAGGTCGCACCACAGACTTATACAGAAGCACTATAGCCTCCTTTTTCCTGCTGGCCATTCCTCTCCCTATGCACTCAAGCATTCTTCTGGCTTTCACAATCGCCTTTTCTACATGTTAGCCACTTTAAGGTTATCAGAAACAATCCTGCCTAGGTCCTGCATGGACTGCAGTACTTTCCCATCTACACTGTACCGCTCCCTTGAATTTTTGCAGTCCAAATGCATTACCCTGCATTTTTCAGTAATAAATCTCAGCTGCCAAATTCTAGACCATTCTTCAAGCTTAGTTAGATCCCTCCTCATGCTCTCTACTCCTTCCTGGGTGTCTACTCTTTTGCAGATTTTGGTATCATCTGCAAAGAGGCAAATCTTACCAGACAGCCCTTCCACAATATCACTAACAAAGATGTTAAAAACAATCGGACCAAGGACAGATCCTTGCAGCACACCAATGGTAACCTCCTTTTCTCCTCAGAGTGAGTTCCATTTACCTGTACCCTTTGTTGCCTTCCACTCAACCAATTTCTAACCCAGTCAGTCATTTTAGGGTCCATCCCTAGGGTGCTCAATTTGTTTATAAGTCGTCTGTGAGGAACAGTGTCAAAGGCTTTACTGAAATCTAAGTACACCACATCTAGGGCTCTCCCTCGGTCCAACTCCTTGGTCACCCAGTCAAAGAAAGCAATCAGATTTGTCTGACAAGACCTGCCCCTGGTAAACCCACACTGCCTCGGATCCTGTAATCCGCTGGACTCCAGAAACCTCACTATTCTCTTTTAGCAGAATTTCCAATAATTTACTCACTACAGAAGTAAGACTAAACTGGCCTGTAGTTTTCAACCTCATCCTTACTTCCACCTTTTGTGTAAAGGGACCACATGCACCTTTCTTCAGTCTTCGGGGGACCACTCTTGACTTTAAAGAAGCATTGAAAAGGCCAGTCAGTGGAGCCACTAGAATGTCCAAGTTTCTTCAGTATTCTCGGATGCACCCCATCTGGTCCCATCGTTTTGTCTACTTTTAGTTTAGCTAGTTCCTCATGAAAAGTCTTCTGAAAATCGTTCATGATTCCCTTCACATCTGCTATAATTTGTGGGTATTTTTTGAGGTCCTGCTCCTGGCCCTTCATCTGAACACAGAATAGAAATATTTGTTAAGCAATTCGGCTTTATTTATTTATTTAAGTTTTTATATATACTGCCTTATCATTGAATCAAAGCGGTTTACAATACAACACACACTCTTACAGATAACTTATTATGGAACTCAGGGAGGGGTGTCATGCAGGGGGATGCTCTGAAGCATAACTTATTTACAATGGAACCTATGTACATACAGTATGTGGTGGAAGTCCGGCTGTTATGGTGTCAGGTGACCGATCGGTGGATAACACTAAGTAATGAATTCATGAAAGTGCTCTTTAAATAAATATGTTTTTAACTGCTTGCAGAATGCTACTGGGTCTTTGGTGGCTCTTAAGTCTTCTGGAAGTGAGTTCCATAATTGTGGTGTATATAATGAGAATGCTCTCTTTGAAGACGAGGATTTACTTTTACTAAATTCGCTTGGAACTACGAGGAGGAATTTATTGATGTTTCTCCTTGGTCTGTTATCCGGTGTAAAAGATAGTGTTTACAAATATGTGGAAGATTCATCTTGGATGGATTTAAAAATTGTATGGATGGGAGGTGTTTGGCTTTCACGTTACCTGCTTAACACTCCTGTTGGTTCCTGGAGAGGTGCTGCACTGATTGAGTCAGCTGCTAAGGGCTATAAATTCCAAGGCCCCACCGCGGGACGCGGTCGCGGGCGTCCATCGGGCGCGTGCCCGAAGGGGCGTGTCCAAAGGGGCAGGTCCTGCCCCTTTGGCGCCCCTTCGGCGCACGTCGGCGTAAGGAGGTTTCTCCCTGGTATGGGGAAGAGGGAGAAGAAGAATCTGCCGTCTGTTCAGCCGAAAGTGGTCAAATCTGTTGGTCCAATGGATGCCCATGTTGTAGTGGGTAAAGCTTTGGTCGAGGCGCCAGTTTCTAAGAGTATCAGTGCGAACGTGTCGGCAGTAAGTACTCCTTCCTCCAAGTCTACTTTGAGCGAACAGGGTGTAACTCCGCCCATCTTTGAGATTGAAACTTCGCTGGGTGAGGCATCCCCGTTAGTCATTACGGAGAAGGTGGGTCTCGGTGCAGCTTTACTGTCTCCTTCTTTTTTGAGACTTGATTCTAATTTATCTTTGATGTCATCTTTACCATCTGTGATTGAATTTCCCTCTGTTTCTGAACCTCAAGATCCTCCCCCGGATGTTTCTTTGACCAGATTTGATGTCCAGAGAGGTATGCTGTCTGCCTGGTGCCAAGATCCAAAATGTTACGGAGAGTTTGCCGAGACTCATCAAGCCCACTGACTATTACCCAATGTTGCTAATCCATGTTGGAACAAATGATACTGCCAGGTATACCTCGGAACGTATCAAAAGTGACTTCATGGCTCTGGGACAGAGGGTGAAGCAGGTAGGTGCACAGGTGGTGTTCTCTTCAATCCTCCCTGTTGAGGGTAAAGGCCAAGGCAGAGAGGCTCGCATCCTGGAGATTAATGCATGGCTGCGTGGATGGTGTCTTCGAGAGCGTTTTGGTTTCCTAGACCATGGGATGCTGTTCCAAGGGTTGCAGAGCAGAGATGGCATCCATCTGTCCAAGAAAGGTCAACACATCTTTGGTAGTAGACTGGCTAATCTACTGAAGAGGGCTTTAAACTAGATTCGTTGGGGATGGGTGAAGAAAGCCCCCAGGTAAGTGAAAGCCCCCAGGTAAGTGATACATTAAATACCTTTATGGAAATGGGTAACAGGGGTAACATATGGAAAGCAGTGTGTATTAATGCCCGTAGCATGGGAAATAAGATCTCTGAAGTTGAAGCTTTGGTGGGAGTGGCTGACTTAGATTTAGTGGCAGTTACAGAAACATGGTTCACAGAAAACCATGACTGGGATGTAACTATACCTGGCTATACTTTATTCAGAAAGGACAGGGTAGGAAGAAGGGGAGGTGGAGTGGCACTATATGTAAAAACTACTATTAAAGCTTTGGAATTACAGAGCTTAAAAGGGAGAGAGGAGGCATTGTGGGTTAAACTAGAAAGAGAGAAAGAGAAATCTATTTGCATTGGTGTGCTATACAGACCTCCCTCACAAGAGGAAGAGGTGGACAGAGAGTTAATTGAAGACATACGCAGCATTGCTAGGAAAGGGGAAGTGCTACTGCTAGGAGATTTCAATATGCCAGATGTTGATTGGCACATTCCTGATGCAGTATCATCTAGGAGTAAGGAGATCCTGGATTCTCTACAGGGAGAACTATTCAGGCAATTGGTAACAGACCCCACACGTGAAGGGGCCATACTGGACTTGGTGCTTACCAATGGTGAAAGTGTTTCTGATGTTGTAGTGGGAGATCATTTTGCATCCAGTGATCACCAGATGGTGTGGTTCAGTATTAGGACTAGGGCTGTTAGAATCCATTCCAAGGTGAAGATCTTAGACTTTAGGAAGACTAACTTTGCGAAGATGGGCCAATACCTCAGGGAGTCATTAGTGGGATGGGAACAGCTGGGGGATGTAGAACAACAGTGGGCAAAACTGAAAGGGGGTATTGTAAAGGCAACCAACCTTTTTGTTAAAATGGTAAACAAAGGCAAAAGGAACAGGAGACCGCTATGGTTTTCGAAGGAAGTAGCTGAAAAAGTGAAGAAAAAGAGGGAGGCCTTCATGAAATACAAGAGATCACAGAGAGAGGAAGACAGGCATCTGTATTTGGAAAAACTTAGAGAAGCTAGCAAAGTAGTCAAGAAGGCAAAGATTCAAAAGGAGGAGGAAATAGCCAATGCAATAAAATGGGGGATAAGACATTTTTCAGATATATTAGTGAGAAGAGGAAGGGCAAAAGTGGTATTGTCAGACTCAAGGGTGCAGGGGGGGAATATGTAGAAGCTGATAAGGATAAAGCGGAATTGCTTAACAAATATTTTTGTTCTGTGTTCACAGATGAAGAACCAGGAGCAGGACCTCAGAAAACACCCACAAATAAGAACAGAAGCGAGGGACATCTTGAACAATTTTCAGAAGACTGTGTTCGTGAGAAACTAGCTCAACTTAAAGTAGACAAGGCGATAGGACCGGATGGGATACACCCTAGAATACTGAGGGAACTTGGGGACGTTCTAGCAACTCCACTGATTGACCTTTTCAATGCCTCGTTGGAGTCGGGAGTGGTGCCAAAGGACTGGAGAGTGGCTCATGTGGTGCCTTTACACAAAAGCGGAAGTAAGGATGTGGATGAAAACTACAGGCCGGTTAGTTTAACTTCAGTGGTGAGTAAATTAATGGAAACGCTGTTGAAAGAGAAAATAGTGAGGTTTCTGGAGTCCAGCGGATTACAGGATCCAAGGCAGCATGGATTCACCAGAGGCAGGTCTTGTCAGACAAATCTGATTGATTTCTTTGACTGGGTGACCAGGGAGTTGGACCGAGGGAGAGCTCTAGATGTGGTGTATTTAGATTTCAGTAAAGCCTTTGACACTGTTCCTCACAGGCGACTTATAAACAAACTGAGCACCCTAGGGATGGACCCTAAAGTTACTGCTTGGGTTAGAAATTGGTTGGGTGGGAGGCGACAAAGAGTACAAGTAAATGGAGCTCACTCTGAGGAGAAGGATGTTACCAGTGGTGTGCCCCAGGGATCTGTCCTTGGTCCGATGCTTTTTAACATCTTTGTTAGTGATATAGCGGAAGGGCTGTCGGGTAAGGTTTGCCTCTTTGTGGACGATACCAAAATCTGCAATAAAGTAGACACCCAGGAAGGTGTAGATAACATGAGGAGGGATCTAGCTAAGCTTGAAGAATGGTCTAGAATTTGGCAACTGGGATTTAATGTTAAAAAATGTAAGGTCATGCATTTGGGCTGCAGCAATCCAAGGGAGCAATACAGTATAGGAGGTGAAGTACTTTTGTCCACTAAAGAAGAGCGGGACCTAGGCGTGGTTGTGTCCGATGATCTTAAAGTAGCTAAACAGGTAGAAAAGGCGATGGCAAAAGCTAGAAGGATGCTTGGGTGCATACGGAGAGGAATGGCTAGCAGAAAAAAGGAGGTGATAATGCCTCTGTATAAGTCTTTGGTGCGACCTCATTTGGAGTATGGTGTGCAATTCTGGAGACCGCACCTTCAAAAGGATGTGAACAGGATGGAGTCGGTGCAGAGGGTTGCTACTAAGATGATTAGTGGTCTTCATTATAAAGCATATGAGGACAGACTTAAGGATCTTAATATGTACACCTTAGAGGAAAGGCGGGATAGAGGTGATATGATTGAGATGTTTAAATACCTCCGTGGCATAAATGTTCAGGGAGAGAGCCTCTTTCAATTGAAAGCAAATTCTGCGACGAGGGGACATGGGATGAGGGTGAAGGGAGATAGATTCAGGAGTGATATGCGGAAATATTTCTTTACGGAAAGAGTAGTGGATCCGTGGAATAGTCTCCCAGTGGAGGTGGTAGAGATGAGGACAGTAACTGAATTCAAAAAAGCATGGGACCAACACAGAGGATCTCTAAAGGTAAAAAGTGGACTGTTGTAGTTGTTGTTATGGAAGGACAGACTAGATGGGCCTTGTGGTCTTTTTCTGTCATCATGTTTCTATGTTTCTAGATATATGGTCTATAGTGTCTCGCATGGAATCCGCTTTGGCAGTTTCCTTGAAAAAAGTTTCTGATTTCTCCAAGGAGACTTACGAAATTAGTTACCATGAAGAAAAACTTTTAACGTTGGAAAAACGGTTTGATACTTTTGAGTCTAAGTTTGTGACACAGAAAGATTTTTGTGAGAAATTGTCTTTTGAATCTGCGTGTTTACACCGTCAGGATGAGCTTTTGGAAAATTCTTTAAGATCACGAAATTTGCGGTTTTTGAACTTTCCAAAAGCTCATTATCTGTCTCCTATGATCCTTTTACGGAAGTACATTAAGGAGATATTACTAATTAATGATGCTGATACACTTATTGTTTCTAAGCTTTTTTATTTGCCTTCGGGGAAATTGGAGAAGGGTGAGAATCGAGATGACCTTGGGGGAGAATGCTTGGCCCCTTCATCATTAGATATTTCTGATTTTATTGAATCTGAAATTGATGATATCTCAAGTAGGGCTACGCTCTTGGTTACCTTCTTAATGGAATCGGATAAGGATAAAGTTTTACGTGCGCATTTCCTAAAGAAAAATGAAAAATTTTGTGGCAAAACTATTCAGGTGTTTCCTGATGTTTCGAGGGTAACTCAAAAGCGGCGTAAGTCCTTTATTGAGATTCGTTCTCGGGTTTTGGCCCTTGTGGCGACTTTCTATTTAAAATTTCCTTGCAAATGTCATATTGTGTTTCAGGGGTGAAAGTATATTTTCTTAGAGGTTGACCAATTGTTGAATTTCTTAGACAGTAAAACTTAGTTTATTGGATGTTTTCCTTATCTTGTTTTTCTTACCTCAAAGAATAGTTTATGGAGTTTAGGAATTGTAGGAACCAACTAGGTAATTTTCTTTTTTATCAATTATGGTTGCCTGCTCACCTCCTTGATGTGGACTTTTTATTTATTTCTTTAATTTCTGTCGCTATATATTTTATGGCTATGCTGTTCTTTTTAATATCTGTTTTCCTTTGTATATTTGAAATATTCTATAAACAATTTAAAAAAATTGTATGGATGGCTTTATATTTTATTCTGCTCTCTACTGGGAGCCAATGAAGAAGCATTAGTATTGGTGAAATATGTTCTTTGATTGGTGCTTGAGAGATTACTCTGGCTGCTGCATTTTGAACTAGTTGAAGTTTGCGGATTGTTTTCTTTGGGAGACCGATTAAGATGGCATTGCAGAAGTCAAAGTGCGGGAAGATCATAGCCTGAAGGGTTGTTCTAAAGTCACTTGGAGAGAGGAGAGGTCTTAGAAGCTGTAACATCTTTAGCTTGTTGAATATTGCCCTTATTACATTACTGACGTGCTTATTGAAATTAAGCTGGTGGTCCAGTGTAACTCCAAGGTATCTCACCTCTTTGTTGACTTTAATACTTGTTTCATTAAAGGTAATTGATTGGTGGAGTGTAAGAGTGATCTTTTGTTATAATTAGTATTTCCGTTTTTTTGAGGTTTATTTGGAGGTTATGGTCTGCCAACCATGTTGTGATACTATTTACTGTCACAAGCACAACGCCCGAAGCCACTTGCCTCTAATGGTTGAGGGGCGTGGTGGTTGAGGATTCCTTATTCTATCAGCTCCTAGCAGCCTATTTCTTCCTGTTGGTTTCTGGGAAGTGTAGTACTGCTAAAAATAAACGTGGATCAATTGTTTACGCTATCAGAATATAGAAAGACTAGGGGACATGCAATGTAGCTTGTGACGCAGTAGCAGGGCTGGAAGCCATGGAAACTGATACTGACCCACTGGAAGGTTCAGGTACTGCAGGTAAATGCAAGGTTTTCCCTTCTCAGCACAAGATGCACAGAGCTAATCAGCTAACACAGCTCATCTCAGGGGAGGAGAGAAGCAGAGTTGCTGATTGGGCACGCCCTAGCTGGAGGCGGGCTCCCCAGAGCAGGGGCACCTTGTTAAACAGAGAGAAGGAAGACAGTAGTGGAAGGAGTGGAATTGGAATGAGTATCAGAAGGGGAAAACGAATGAGAAGGCAAAGGACGTTGGAAAAGCAACAAGGAAAGGAGAGTGAAGATGGAATAAGGCAAGAAGCTCTCTTTGATACAGAAACCTTTGACCTAGCAAGAGAAACACTGCCCAGCTGTGATACAAGGAAAAGGGATTCAGAACCAGGAAGTAGGTACCGGGGATACTCAGTGCCTGAAAGAACCTTCTGGGAGCAACAGAGGTTAGAAGCACTGAGAGACCCATGGTTAAAGCCTAGGTTTCTGGAAGAGACAGCTGACCCTTGGAGAGGAAGGCAGCGTGGCAAGGCATTCTCAGACAAGCCTCATTATAAGGTACCTGGTGTATTTAATTCTTATGACAAGTTTTATGAGAACCCAGAAAGAGTGAATGCTGACTTTAAAACTCAGCACAACCTCAGGCCTTGTGAAAGCAGTTGGCTGCAGCCTGAAGTTCGTTTAAACAAACCCAGCTTTTCTCACCAGACAGCTGAAGCTTTTAGCAAGCAGGCTAATATAAAGAATACAGCTGAATTGTTCAGGGGAGAATTAAGCCAGGATGTTTTAGGAGGTCCTACCTTTGAATCACTCCTTAGAAACACTCCTCATACAAAGGAACTTGTTAACCCGACACCTGCATACAGAGACAAGTGGGGGAGGGGTAACTCCACTGCAGTGAATGAATGTTTGAACAGAGACGGCATTGCTTGCTTTCCAGAAGTAAACTCTGTAAACAATTACTTACCCAAGGAAGGAGTAAATCCTCAGTCTAGCCCAGCTAGAAAGCAGGCTGAATTTCTCCTTAAAGAGTTTAAACAATTCTTAGATAAAAGAGCTATTGCTGAACAGAAGTTAGTGCAAGCAGGAAAGAATCCTGAGGCAGAAATACCATTAGCTTCTCCGTTGCCCATGATTGAAGTGAATCAGCCAATGGACTGCTCAATCGGGCTGATTGACAGAACTAACTAAAGCAAAGCTTGAATGGTCATTTTCTATTATATCCTGAAAGGTATGTTGTTTAAATACCTGGATGAAGAGCTTATGAAAATGCATGTTGTTTAAGTACCTGGATGAAGAGCTTATGAAGCAGTGAAAATAAGCTAAAGCATAATTTGGATACAACTCATGAACAGTATTGCTTTCCCTTGTTTATTGTGATTGCAAAGTAAGAGAACACATGATGTAATGTGAACTCCACTATGAAAGGACATTTTTAAGCACAGCATTGAAAAGCCTTGATTTTCTTTTGTTCCTGTTTTGGTCTAATCCTCACGCCTGTTCCATTCCACCACGGAGCGGGGTAAATAAATCCTTATATAAATAAATATTCTTGTGCCCGCCTATCATTTGGCCCCACAACTACAAAGGCTCATCCCTCCTTAAACCCTTAAGGTTAGGGAGTGGATGCTAAGGGTAACAAGTGGCGTAGTATTAAGGATTTTGGCGCAGATGCAGAAGGAGCCACAGCAGGAGCTGCAGAAATCTTCTTCCAGTGGACCCTGGCTGAAGAGCTGACGAGCCCAGCAGAGGAGAAGAAATCGCAGAAGGCTACAGGAGCCATTGCTGACGTGCTTGATATACACCTTAGCCAGGTAAAGGGTATCCACCCCGGGTTGTGAGGATACCAGGGCGAGAGTGTCCCCTAGTGGCAACTGGGGGGAGAGAAAAAAAAAAAAGGAAAAAAAAAAAATTTTTTTTTTCCTTTTTTTTTTTTGAGGAAACCCAGAGATAATTTAAAGAGTGTGTGATACTGCACTTGGGTTCGTGTTCTGTTTGTGTTTCAGGAGTTCCCAAGATGGCGATGGATCCACAAGACATCATCAAATGGATGGCGACGCAACTAGAGCGCCAAGCTGAGCTTGCGTTGGAGGCGTAGCAGAGAGCCAGCGCCAGTTTAAAGGAACAGCAGCAACCGCTACTGACTCTATTGGAAGAGTACTTAAAAGAGAGGAAGCAAGCCACTGTTCCAGCGCCAGAAACAGGTTCCATTGTGACTAGCGTAGTACAGCCTGTCAATGTAGAAACAGGGACTTTGTTTAACTTCGGGCAACTCACTGGTCAAGACGACATTGATGATTATTTAGAAAGCTTCGAAAGGGTGGCACGCCTTAGCTTATGGCCAAGGGAACACTGGGCCTTAAGGCTAGCCGCGTCCCTTACTGGGGAAGCAAGGGCAGCTTACCGAGCCATGCCTCCAGAGTTGGCCGGAAGCTATGATGAGTTAAAAAAGGCCATACGGGAGGAGACTGGGACTCACTCCGCTCGTATACCACACTCGCTTGAGGAGCGTGAGACTCGGGCCGAGTGAAACTCCTAAGTCCCTATGCCACAGAATTCGTAGTTTACTGAACAAATGGATGACTCCAGAAGGGAGGTCGGTGGAATCCATTCTAGACGAATTAGTGCTAGAGCAGTACATGGACGCTCTACCACAAGAAATCCGCACCTTCCTGATCCTCCAAAACTGCAAAACTCCCCAGGAAGCGGTTGCTCTCTCTGAGAGATATATAGAGGCAGAGTTGACTGCCCAGAGAGGTAGCACCCCTTTCCATGAGTACAGTAGTAGCGAATCAGAAAGGAGACGGCGGGTCCAAGAGGATCCAGTAAAAATGTGCATGCCTCTTAGGAAAAGTTCTGCATGTAAGATAAGATGCTACAAATGTGGGCAGGTAGGACATGTACAGAAACAGTGTCTTGTAAAAACTGCATTAATAGCGGATACCTATGTGGAAGATACAGCCAGCAAAAATCCTGGTCTATGTGTACAGGGAATTACCACTCAAGCTTTGCTAGACTCAGGAGCCGAGTTAAGCATGATCTCGGAGGAGTTCTGGAAAGCAATAGAAGCCAGAGAGGCCCCAGAGGTAATTCAGCCTATAGACGAAGTAAAGATAAGATGTGTTCACAGAGGAACATCTCCCTACCCCGTATACAACCTACACATAGCAGGCTTAGGTGCCCAGAGAACTATCCCGCTGGCAGTTGTCCCACGCCTCCCACATGCGGTGATTTTAGGCAGAAACTGGCCCCAGTTTTATAGAGAAATAAAGAGAGAGTTACAGGAGAAGGGTGCAATGGTCTCCACGAGAGCCCAGACCTCAGCCCTAGATCCTCAAGAAGGTACATCAGAGGATACGGGGGAAGTCCTTCCCTCTGATGACGCATTAGTGACCACTCCTGATCCCAAAGTAAAGAAGGATAAAGCAGAAAAACGTAAGGAGAAACAGTCACGCTCCAAAAACAAGTCCGAAGTGCAGGCAGGGCAAGAGCTGCCATGGGTACTGGAGGAACTGATGAGTAAATTTCCCTCATTCCCAAAAGAGCAGCAGGCAGATCCCGCTCTCACACACGCATTTTAAGTGGGCCCAGGACCCTAGGGATACACTGCCTAGATTTCTCCTCACGTCAGGGATACTCTATAGAGAGAGTAGGAATCCTTTCACTGGAGATAGCAGGAAACAGTTGGTAGTACCGACTACCTTTAAAAACATAGTGCTACGGTTGGCTCATGACCATCCAGTAGGGGGACATAAGGGCAGTCAGGGGACCCTCGACCAGATTCTAGTCTGATTCTACTGGCCGGGTGTTTTTAAAGAAACGAGCCGGTTCTGTGAGGCTTGCCCCACTTGCCAACGTGTCTCGGCGACCCATCCCAGGGATGTCCCAATGATACCGTCACCGGTGATCAAAGACCCAATTCAGAGAATAGGGGTAGATATAGTGGGACCACTGATTAAGACGCCTAGAGGATTTCGATATATTCTAGTGGTAGTGGACCACGCTACACGATTCCCGTGGGCCATGCCACTCCGCTCTACTTCAGCAAAAGTAATAGCTACTGAGCTTGTCAAGTTATTTTGCGAAGTTGGGTTCCCTAGGGAAGTCCTCACCGATAGGGGGAGTAACTTCCTTTCGAAATACCTCACGCAAGTATGGGATGCCTTTGGTATCCAACACATTAAGACAGCCGCATACCACCCTCAGACGAATGGTCTAGTCGAAAGACAAAACCAGACACTTAAAAGAATGCTACGTAGAAGTCTGGAGGGTGAGATGGACCAGTGGGATATGATGCTCCCTTTTGTTCTCTACGCATGTAGAGAAAGAAAACAAGCCTCGTTGGGAACGGCACCATACGAGTTGTTGTATGGGAGGTATCCCCGGGGGATTCTTGATATCCTAAAGGAACAGTGGATAGAACCGGACGCCAGGGAGGTAGAGGTCCCCGAGTTCCTGAGAGACTTAAAAAAGCGGCTACGCCGAACCTCAAAGGTTGCGGTAGAGAATTTGCAACGTAGTCAGGGCAAACAAAAATCCTATTATGATAGGAATACTAAACGACGACAACTTATGATAGGAGAAAAGGTTAAGGTGATGGTGGCAGGGACGGAGCCGAAATTTGAGAGCCATTGGAAGGGCCCATGTCGGGTCATACGTCCCGTAGGACCCGTCTCTTATTTAGTTGAGAATAAAAAGGGTCGCAGGCAAGTCTACCACATCAATCTGTTGAAGCCCTGGCATGATAGGGTAGCTTTAGCCCAAGTAGCCACAATAGCCTCTCCGAGACAATGGCATTCATTACAGCCCACTAGCCCAGAGCCCATAGGGTGTATCGCGTGCTGTCCGGATTCTCCTAAACCAGCCTGTGATATCTTAAGGGGGGGATCTGTGATGCAGTAGCAGGGCTGGAAGCCATGGAAACTGATACTGATCCGCTGGAAGGTTCAGGTACTGCAGGTAAATGCAAGGTTTTCCCTTCTCAGCACAAGATGCACAGAGCTAATCAGCTAACACAGCTCACCTCAGGGGAGGAGAGAAGCAGAGTTGCTGATTGGGCACACCCTAGCTGGAGGCGGGCTCCCCAGAGCAGGGGCACCTTGTTAAACAGAGAGAAGGAAGACAGTAGTGGAAGGAGTGGAATTGGAATGAGTATCAGAAGGGGAAAACGAATGAGAAGGCAAAGGACGTTGGAAAAGGAACAAGGAAAGGAGAGTGAAGATGGAATAAGGCAAGAAGCTCTCTTTGATACAGAAACCTTTGACCTAGCAAGAGAAACACTGCCCAGCTGTGATACAAGGAAAAGGGATTCAGAACCAGGAAGTAGGTACCGGGGATACTCAGTGCCTGAAAGAACCTTCTGGGAGCAACAGAGGTTAGAAGCACTGAGAGACCCATGGTTAAAGCCTAGGTTTCTGGAAGAGACAGCTGACCCTTGGAGAGGAAGGCAGCGTGGCAAGGCATTCTCAGACAAGCCTCATTATAAGGTACCTGGTGTATTTAATTCATATGACAAGTTTTATGAGAACCCAGAAAGAGTGAATGCTGACTTTAAAACTCAGGACAACCTCAGGCCTTGTGAAAGCAGTTGGCTGCAGCCTGAAGTTCGTTTAAACAAACCCAGCTTTTCTCACCAGACAGCTGAAGCTTTTAGCAAGCAGGCTAATATAAAGAATACAGCTGAATTGTTCAGGGGAGAATTAAGCCAGGATGTTTTAGGAGGTCCTACCTTTGAATCACTCCTTAGAAACACTCCTCATACAAAGGAACTTGTTAACCCGACACCTGCATACAGAGACAAGTGGGGGAGGGGTAACTCCACTGCAGTGAATGAATATTTGAACAGAGACGGCATTGCTTGCTTTCCAGAAGTAAACTCTGTAAACAATTACTTACCCAAGGAAGGAGTAAATCCTCAGTCTAGCCCAGCTAGAAAGCAGGCTGAATTTCTCCTTAAAGAGTTTAAACAATTCTTAGATAAAAGAGCTATTGCTGAACAGAAGTTAGTGCAAGCAGGAAAGAATCCTGAGGCAGAAATACCATTAGCTTCTCCGTTGCCCATGATTGAAGTGAATCAGCCAATGGACTGCTCAATCGGGCTGATTGACAGAACTAACTAAAGCAAAGCTTGAATGGTCATTTTCTATTATATCCTGAAAGGTATGTTGTTTAAATACCTGGATGAAGAGCTTATGAAAATGCATGTTGTTTAAGTACCTGGATGAAGAGCTTATGAAGCAGTGAAAATAAGCTAAAGCATAATTTGGATACAACTCATGAACAGTATTGTTTTCCCTTGTTTATTGTGATTGCAAAGTAAGAGGACACATGATGTAATGTGAACTCCACTATGAAAGGACATTTTAAGCACAGCATTGAAAAGCCTTGATTTTCTTTTGTTCCTGTTTTGGTCTAATCCTCACGCCTATTCCATTCCACCACGGAGCGGGGTAAATAAATCCTTATATAAATAAATATTCTTGTGCCCGCCTATCATTTGGCCCCACAACTACAAAGGCCCATCCCTCCTTAAACCCTCAAGGTTAGGGAGTGGATGCTAAGGGTAACAAGCTACAGGGTAAACTATTTAAGACAAATAAGAGAAAATATTTTTTCACTCAACGTGTAATCAAACTCTGGAATTTGTTACCGCAGGATGTGGTAAGGGCTGTTAGTGTAGCTGGGTTTAAAAAAGGTTTGGACAAGTTCCTGGAGGAAAGGTCCATAAACCACTATTAAAAAGGGACCCAGGATAATCAATGCTTGACCCAGTACAAGCATTGTGGAACCTGTGTCTTTTGGGGATACTGCTAGGTACGTATGACCTAGATTGGCCACTGTTGGAAACAGGATACTGGGCTTGATGTACTTCGGTCTGACCCAGTATGGCATATCTTATGTTCTTATATGTTGGTGCTTTAAGTAGAAGGTTTGTAGTTGAGGTAACCGAGGGTAAGGCTTGTAACAGAAAGTTTATTTCCATAACACAAAACACAGCAGGTTCAAGGTATCATTTACAGGATTACAACTGTAGGATTTGCTTAAGGTACAGCAAATAATGGCAAACAAACCAAAAGAACTCAGAAATGGCTTTTCAAAGTCCTTACTTGCAGAAGCAATTGCCTTTAGAAACTAGGCTGCCACTTTCCTGTTTAGTCCTTGTTAATCAGAGCATAAAGAAAAATTCAGGCTTAATTCTTCTACAGCAGTTTGGTTTCTGCCGGCCTCAAAAAAACCTCTCTAGGCTGCATTTCTACGTGAAACCAAACTTAGAACCAAACAAACATTCCAAGCTGTTATCAAAATTCTTAGCAGCCTTTTCATATAGGAGAGGAGCAAGCAAAAACTCTTATAGCAGCTAACTTGGCTTTTCTTGCCGTTGCACAGTTCAAACACAGGTGACAAACAAGCATGAATCAGAGTTTCCTGATCAGGCTTACGTTGCAGTAAATTTCCCTTTTAAAACAGACAGAAATTTACCTCCACACTGCTTCTGCCATATGGTTAACTTCCAAGGAGAATTACTTCTTTCAGGGCTAGCTTTTCCTCAAGACCTCCTGTCTAGAGCTTGGCATAGAGAGCAATCCATAAAGCAATCTTCTTCCCCCAACTCTGACACTGGTTCTCCCAACTGCATGGGTTCTGACTCACCGACCTGGTCAGACTGCTCAGCTGACAACCTCTCTGGTGGTCTGAAAGCTCCTCCACTTCCTGGCCCCCTCCTCTGTTGCCAACCTGTTGCAGGGAATTCAGCTCTCTCAGCTCTGGGTAGCTCAGCTCTTCTCCAAGAATCCACTCCTTCTCTCTGCTTCTGTCTCAGCTGCTCTCCTTCTCGTCTCCCTCACTCTGCATAATCTAACCCAGGCTTATACCTCCAGGGTCTTAACCCCACCTCTTTCTTTCCCAGGTGTTGGTAATCCCCCTGCCTTCTGATATTAGAATAATCAGTGCACTTGTTAAATTAAGGGCTTTGGTCCTCGTGCTTGCAATCCGTCTTTCTTACTTTATCAGTCTTTGGCTGAAACCTGTTCCAGCTGGGGTTTTTCTGTCTTTGAAACCTGGCTGTGGCTTTTTTTCCCTGCACTCCTAGAAGGGGACCCTTAACTAGGGTGAATTCGTTATGCTTCTCACCTCCCCCACTCTCAGGATAGCTGACTTTGCCACATTAGACATTCCTTTATTCTTTGAAAACATGGTTGTTTAGTATTGAATTGGGTGTACAGCATAATGTCATGGGCATATAGGTGATAAAGTATGTTGTGATCCTTGATTATGTTGCAGATCGGTTGGATGTATAAGTTGAAAAGGAGTGATGATAAAGCTGATCCTTGGGGCATGCCTGTTTTTTGATAAAACGGCTTAGACATGTTGTCGTCCATTTTTATTTGAATGCTACAATTTGATAAGTATGATTTGAATCAGGACAACACTTTGTCGTTGAGACCAATCTGTTGTAGTCTGTGTGTAAGGTAGTCATGCGTTATTGAGTTGTAGGCTGCAGATATATCTAAAAAAATTAATATGAATCCACCATTGGGTTTTTCAATCCTTTTTAGGAGCTTGTCTGTTAGGGCCATTAACCCTTTCACGTCCACATAATTGTTTTAACACTGAAATTTTTTTTTCTGTTTTTTTTAAATTAAGATTTGAGCTAAATGATGCAGAATATAAAGATTTTTTTAAAAAATTGTATTTCTAAGAAACAATATTTACTGTTGCCATATGGCAACTACGGTCCTGAATGGCTGAAAATTAAAAACAGTCTTGGCATCAGTTTCATTTATTGCTGGGTGTGATAGTTTAAATAACAGTTTTTTTCAGATGTCAAGCACAGATACATATCACATTTCGCACACAGTGTGCGGAGTTTTTGGAAATATAGAATCCGGTGAAACATTTGGGGGAAAATTTGAAGGTTTCCATATAGCAACAACAGCCATGAAAGGGTTTCTACTCCATGTCCTATTCTGAACCCGTGTTGTTGAGGGTCGAGTGGAGTGAAGCTGTCTACATGGTTTTGAAGTTGTACTGTATCTGAGCAGCCTTTTCAAGGACTTTTGTCATGAATGGCAAGCTTGAAATGGGTCTGTATGAACTTTGTTTGGATTTGTCTAGGTTTTTACCTTTAAATATATTGCGAATTGACACACTTTTTAGTTTTTCTGGGATGTATCCTTGTTCTAAAGAGGAGTTAATTAGATTTAGCATATATGGGGAAAGATGGTCGTGAATCCAATGTATCCATGTTGCTAGGCAAGGGTCTAATACTGAGGTAGATGTGTTTAATGATTTCATTATCTCAGTTAATTGTCTTCCGGTTAGTGGTATGAACTATTTTCATGTCTGGTTTATGTAAGGAATAGAAGATTTTGGCTGGCAATTGGTTCTTGCTTCTAGTCCCACTTTAGCTTTGTAGTATTGCTGCCATGGTGTCAGCATCTGGTGTATTTGTGGAGTTGTCTTCTTTGTGAATGGAGATAGCACAGTTACTACCTGTAACAGGTGATCTCTGGGAATAGCAGGAATTAGTCCTCACATATGGGTACGTCGGTACCAACGGAGCCCGCGCGGGAAAGCTCCCCAGCTTCCCAGAAAGGAAGCTTTTGGGGCCTCCCACTGCACATGCGCGCTGCCTTCCCGCCTTCCTGACCAGCTCTCCTCAGTTCGAGTTTATAGCTGAGACAATAGAGAGAGGAAAGGAAGATAGATAGAAGATACAACTCCTAGGGGAGGTGGGTGGGTTGTGAGGACTAATTCCTGCTGTTCCCAGAGATCACCTGTTACAGGTAAGTAACTGTGCTATCTCCAGGAACAAGCAGGAATAAGTCCTCACATATGGGGACTCCCTAGCTAAGATGCCTGGGAGATCCCCTTCCAAGGGTTCGCCATCTTCGTATGGATCTCAGGCATCCATTCTGGGAAGGTGGGCAGGAGTTGTTCAAGTATGGAACAGGTGTTTGAGGACAGCCTGACCAAACAAGGCATCCCGGCGGGAGTCCTTGTCCAAACAGTAATGGGCTGTGAAGGTATGAACCGAGGCCCAGGTGGCGGCTCGACAGATCTGATCTATGGATACAGAGTGAAGATGAGCCATAGAAGTGGCCATGGCTCTCACATTGTGAGCTGTGACATGGCCTTCCAGAGAAATGTTTTTACTCTGGTAAGCAAAGGAAATACAATGAGCAATCCAATTGGAAAGTGTACGTTTGGAGACTGGAAGTCCCAAATGAGAAGGATCAAAAGCCACAAAAAGTTGGGAAGACTTTCGATGTGGCTGAGTCCTGTTGAGGTAAAAGGCGAGAGCTCTTTTACAATCTAGAGTATGAAGGTTCCTCTCTGCACTGGATGCATGAGGAGCCGGGAAAAAGACATGTAGATATACCTCTTGATTAAGATGAAAAGGCGAGACCACTTTGGGCATAAAGTGGGGATTCGTCCTAAGGACCACCTTATCATGATGAAACCTAGTATAAGGTGGATGAGCCACTAAGGCCTGTAGTTCACTGATGCGGCGAGCCGAAGTGACTGCAATAAGGAAAAGGACCTTCCAGGAAAGAAATTTCAAGGAGGTAGAAACCAACGGTTCAAAAGGTGGCTTCATAAGCTGACCTAGAACTAGGTTCAAATCCCATGCTACCGGAGGAGGTCGGATGGGAGGCTTAGTTAGAGTCAGGCCTCTCATGAACCTTGCAATAAGCGGATGAGAGGAGACAGGTTGTCCATTTATAGGTTTTAAGGATGCTGCAATAGCACTCAAATGGATTCTTACTGAATTCGTTTTAAGGCCTGCATTAGAAAGATGCAGGAGATAGTCTAGTAGAGAATTCAAAGGAAGTGCTAGAGGGTCAAGACCCTGTTGAGCACACCAAATGGAAAAGCGTTTCCATTTGAAAGCATAGGAACGCCTCGTGGAGGGTTTCCTAGAGGCATGAAGGATATCTTTCACTGGTTGAGAAAGATAGAAGTCATGAAGGCTTAGGCCTTCAGTAACCAAGCTCTGAGGTGTAGGGACTTGGGGTTTGGGTGCCACAAAGTCCCCTCCTCCGGAGAGAGACGGTCTGGCGCAGCTCCCAGGTCCAGGGAGGGTCCCGGGGAGAGATGCGGAAGTAGTAGAGGGAACCACACTTGGCATGGCCAGCGTGGAGCTATGAGGATCATCGATCCGTGATCCCTCTGGAGTTTGAACAGAGTCTTGGGAATCAAAGGAATGGGTGGAAAGGCATATAGGAATTCCTGACCCCAATGCAGGAGAAAGGCGTCGTTGGCCTGAGCTCCCTGACACGGAGTCCTGGAACAGAACCGGGGAAGTTTGGCATTCCACGGACTTGCAAAGAGGTCTATGTCCGGGGTTCCCCATTCCTGAAAGATTCTGCGTATCTGGTCCATATGTAGGGACCATTCGTGTGGAAGCAGAACTCGACTGAGTCTGTCTGCCCGAGAGTTTTGAACCCCTGGAAGATAGACTGCCAGAAGATGAATTTGATGCTCTCTGGCGAAGGCCCATAATCTGAGAGCTTCGTTGCAGAGCGACAGAGAGCCTGTCCCTCCTTGTTTGTTTACGTAGAACATGGCCACTTGATTGTCTGTATGATCTAGGACGGTCAGGTTGACAAGGAGGGTATGGAAGACTTTGAGAGCAAAGAAGATTGCTTGCAGTTCCAGGAGGTTGATGTGAAGGGTGGTCTCTTGTGGAGACCAAGTACCCTGAGTGGGGAGGTGTTGAAGATGGGCTCCCCACCCTGTTTGGGAGGCATCTGTTGTGAGGGTTGCTTGGGGCAACAAAGGTTGGAAGGGGGCCCCCAACAACAGATTTTTGGTGGATATCCACCATTGGAGGGACCAAAACAGATGTTTTGAAGTGAGTATTTGGTCGGAGAGCGCTCCTGATGCTTGAGTCCACTGGGTGGCCAAGGTCCATTGAGCTGCTCTCATATGAAGACGAGCGTAGGGCACCACGTGTACCGTGGAGGCCATGTGGCCCAGAAGACGCAGCATTTCCCTGGCTGTCAAGTGACTGCTGGACTGAGCTTGGGAGGCCAAGCACACCAGACGGTGGCCCCGGACTTGAGGTAGGTAGGCCCTTGCAGTGGTGGTGTCCAACCGGGCCCCTATGAATTCCAGAGACTGAGTAGGGATGAGTTGAGACTTGGGAAGGTTTACTACCAGTCCCATATACTGCAGAATGTCCCTTGTGCGGTCCAGGGAAATCTGGGCCTCTGACTGAGATGGAGCTCGGATGAGCCAGTCGTCCAGATATGGGAATACAAAAATTCCCAGACCTCTTAGAAATGCGGCTACAACTGCCATGCATTTGGTGAACACTCTTGGAGCAGAGGCTAGACCGAAGGGAAGTACTCTGTACTGGAAATGTTTTCCCTGGAACAGAAATCGTAGATATTTTCTGTGGGATGGGTGGATGAGTATATGTGTGTACGCATCCTTGAGATCTAGAGAACAAAGCCAATTCTGACTCTGAAGGTATGGAAGGAGAATGCCCAGAGAAAGCATTTTGAATTTCTCCTTGTATAGAAATTTGTTCAATTCTCTCAGATCTAGGATAGGTCTGAATCCCCCTGTCTTCTTTGGTATGAGAAAATAAGGGGAGTAGAAACCTGTCCCTTGTTGAAGAAGAGGAACCTCTTCTATTGCCCCTTGGGCAAGGAGGGAAGAGACTTCCTGACCCAACAGGGCCAGGAGAGATGGGGGAGAATTGAAGTGCCTCACCATGGTATGTGGAGGAAGGTTGGAAAAATGAAGTTTGTAGCCCTCTCTGATGATAGAGAGGGTCCAGTGCTCTGATGTAATTTGTTCCCATCTGGGAGCAAAGTGAGCTAACCTTCCGGGAATGGTGAGGGGCTCTGGTTGTTCTAGAGCCAGAAAGGTTAAGTTCTCTAGGGGCAAGTCAAAACCCCTGAGGGGGTTGAGCCTGCTGAGGAGTGGCAGACGCTGCAGGCTTTGACCTTGCCTGTTTAGGTTGCTGACGCTTAGCAGCAAAGCGAGGCTGAGAAGATTGTTGGCCAGTATTTGTGGAAAATCTGGCCTTCTTGTAGTAAGGCCTCTTGAAAGACTTTTTCTTGGCAGGAGTAGAGGTAGACTTAGAAAGTCTATCTAAGGTAGCATTTTCTGCGTCCATTTGAGTGGCTTTAATTTGCCAGTCTTTACCAAATAAGTTCTCACCTGTACAGGGCAGATTCCGTAAGCCATCCAGGACCCAGGGTTCTAGGTCAGAGGCCTGGAGCCAAGCAAGTCGTCGGGCTGCAATGGCAATGCCCGAAGCTCTACCGGCACCCTCAAAGGAATCAAAGGCTGCTCTGTTGGAGAACTTAGAAACATCTAGAAGCTGTTTCACCAGAGAAATGAACTCCTCCTTTCTATCCTCAGGGATAAAGGGGGCAAAATGCCGTACCTTTAGGGCAAGTTCCCTTAGAAACATGCCCATATACAGACTGTATGAATTAATCCTGGCTATAAGCATACTAGCCTGGAAGATTTTCCTACCAAAAGAGTCTAGGGTCTTACATTCCCGCCCTGGAGGGGTAGAAGAGTGCCTTTTGGTACTCTTAATCTTTTTCAGCGCAGACTTCACCACAATGGAATGGTGAGGCAGCTGAGTCTTTTGAAAATCAGGAGAAGGAGGGACCCTGTACATGGTGTCCAACCTACGGGAATGAGGAGACAACGTAAGAGGAGTCTCCCATAAGTCCATCAAGTGTTCTTGAAGGATTTCATGGATAGGCAGGGTGACTGCCTCTTTAGAAACCTTAGGGTATCCTAAAATATCCAATTTCTTTGATCTAGGTTCTTTTTCAGAGGATGTAGTAATAGAAAGTCCTTTAGCTACTTCTATAATGAAGTCTTGAAAGGACAAATCCTCTGGTGGAGACATTCTCCTCTTTGGGGAAGAAGGCTCTTCAGGAAGAACCAGAGACAGCTCATCAGAGTCATCAGAGGAGTCATAATCCTCAGAAGAATCAGAGTATCCTCTATTTGCTTCCAACGCACGATACGCATACTGCTCGGTATCGACATCAGGCGTACCGGGTATGGGATCGGTATCGGGCGATAACCCGGATCCGGCATGCGGAACCGATCTGCGTTTGGAAGACGATGGTCTCGGTTCCGGTATGGGGGACGGTACCGGAACCGGACCCGGAACCGCTGGATGCGGTACCGAGGGCATCGCAGCTTTAATGAAAGCCAGAATGGCCTGCTGCATGGTCTGAACAGTATTGTCCATAGACGCCACTGCTGCCTGGATGTCGGTACCGGCATGGGCCGGTACCCCAGAGCAGTCTAACAGGTGATCAGTCGAGGCCGTGCCATCGATGTCAACCTGTAACCCCATAGATGGAGCTTTGGAAGCCAGAGCTTCCCGCCGGGGTTGTTTGGCTGGGGCAGGGTCCTCTGACTCAAAATTGAGGGCCTCTCGATACTTTGAAGGAGATTTGCCTTTTGAGGACCTGCCCGAAGGTGGTTTGGTTACCTGAGATCCATCCGGAGAGGAAGACCTGGATGACTGTGATGCTGGATTATCTGAAGCAAACAGTACATGGAATTTGTTGGCCCGGTTCTGCAAACCACGTTTAGACATCTGGGAGCAGGATGGGCAGTCCGGAATGGAGTGGTCAGGCCCCAAACATTTAAGACACCAGTCATGGGTGTCCGTAACAGAAATAACAGCACTACACTTGGTACACTTCTTGAAACCAGGGGCTGGTTTCTCCATGAGGAGAATTTGTGTAGGCCTGAGGCCTAACCGAAGTCACCAAGTTGTGCTAAAAATAAAAGTTTTTTTGTTTTTTTTTTAAAAGAAAAGAAAAAAGAGAGACCGGCGGTACCGGTTTCGGTATGGGGAAGGCAGGTACGCGGTCTAAAGAAACAAACTAAAATAAGAATTTCTTCAGCGGTGACAGGAACACGACCTGCTGGCTCTGCGGAAAAAGAGAAACTGAGGAGAGCTGGTCAGGAAGGCGGGAAGGCAGCGCGCATGTGCAGTGGGAGGCCCCAAAAGCTTCCTTTCTGGGAAGCTGGGGAGCTTTCCCGCGCGGGCTCCGTTGGTACCGACGTACCCATATGTGAGGACTTATTCCTGCTTGTTCCTGGAGATTAGAGATTTGACAATGTCGAACATTTCTCTAGGCTTGTTTAGGAATGACATGATTAATTTTGTGTGATAATCTCTTCTATTCTTGTTGATTAATATTTTGTATTCTTCTAGATTGATTAGGTAGGTTTCTTTGTCAACAGAGCTCTTTGATTTTCACCATTTCTTTTCGTTCCTTCTAAGAGCTCTTTTTAGGTCTCGTATTTCTTTTGAGTACCATACTGTGTTTTTTCTATTGTGAGGTTTGGTAGTTGAGTTGCTATTAGGTATGATGGCTGCTTGCTTTATCGTTGTGTTCCATCTGTCTATGAGTATGTTGGTGTCTTTGGTTTCCATTTGAATCGAAGGTAGAACTTCTTTGAGGAATTGTTCTTTATTAAATTTGCGGAACTTTCTTCTTTGAAAAAAGGTTTGGTTAGTATTAGATTTACTTGGTAGGAGTGGAACAGTAAATTGCATCAAGTGGTGGTCAGACCAAGGTATCTGTTGGATCTGTACTTTGGAGATGAAAGTATTATATGGTGGATCTTGCGGTAAAAATATGAGGTCAAGAATATTTCCTTTAATGTGTGTTGGTTTGTGTATTATTTGTTTAAATCCCAGGGCTTCCATAGTTTCTGAAAAACTTTGAGCTAGATGATTTGTGGTGGATGGTAAGTTGATGTCTCCGAGTACCATTGTGTATTTGTTAGAAGTGGTTTTGCTGCAGATGAAGTCTGTAATGTTGACTAGGTCTTCTCCTTTCGCTGATGGAGGTCTGTAGATTAGACAAAAGGATCCAACTTGCGCAAAATGCCGCAGCTAGAATTATATTAAAGATAAATTCACTCCAACACATTACACCGATACTGGCATCCCTTCACTGGTTACCAATACAAAGCAGGATAACATACAAAACAATAATAACTACATTCAAAGCCCTAAATGACATGGCCCCGAAGACACTCTGTAACCTAATAAGCAAAGAACCACCTAAGCCCACTCATAGAAAAGGACAATCAAATAAACTTAAGATGCCAAAAGAATATATACGAACTCACAAATCAACAAATAATAGAGCCTTTTCCCACATAGCCCCAACAGTCTGGAACTCTTTACCAGAGGACTTACGATCACTAACAGAGATAATAGAATTCAGAAAAAAATTGAAAACCTATCTATTCACTAAACACTATAATACCATAGAAAACCCTCCACTCAACTTAGATAAAGGATAAACATGAACCTGCTCAAAATCAAGATTATACTCCCTTCTATAATCAATATGTACAAACTTAAATGAATAATCATTCCATTCCTATGCATTGATACCCCACTTGTATATAGTTACAACTGTTTTAGAGACAGTACTTCTGTTTAAATTGTAATACAAACAGTGTTAGTTGATTTACTGAATCATTCTGTTTAATCTTTAAACCCTTTGTTACACAAGTTAAGATGTTCTATGTAAAAAGTTATAATTGTTCTATGTAAAACAAGCTCTGCATTGTTAATTGTTGTTAATTGTACACCGCAACTGATCGCTGGAAGATGCGGTATATAAATAAGTGTTAAATAAATAAAATAAAATAAAAATAAAATATGAGCAGGCTTGAGTTTTCTACTAGGAGTGTGTCCATGTTTTGAGAAATTTCAATGGAACTCTTTGTTAACTGTAGTTCTTTCTTTGCTATAATGGTGACTTCTCCTCCCCTTTTGTTTGGCCTTTGGTAATTAATGATATCATATCCTGTGGTTTCATTTGATTGATTAACACTATGTCATTTGTAGTAAGCCATGACTCCGTGATGAATAAAATGTCTATGTTATTATCCGTGATGAGATCAGTTATGAGAGGTATTTTGTTCCTAATAGAACGTGGGCTTATGAGTGCACATCTTAGGTTAGTTGTGCTTTTGTTGATGGTGGCTTTTTAAAATTCCAGTTCACATGGTTTGATTTGAATGAGTCGTTGCTTGCGCTCGGTATTGTTATAAAATGGGTTGTAAGTTCTAACTTCAGTGGCTTGACGGTGAAATTTGTGTATAACTGGTATAGGGTATCCAATATGGTGATAGGGCTTCAGTGGTGGTGGAGATTGTCAGCAATATTAAGAAGGTCAGTGAAATGAGTGGGTATAGTGGTTGCATTTTCTTGCTGTACTTTGTACTATCAATTTATGTGAGCAATTCTTTTCTAAAAAATAGAATCTATCAGTTGTTAGTATTTATCATTTTCAAGTTTATTTGGTTATTATAAAAATTTTTTTCCTTTTGTTTAAATTAGAAGAGGAGCAATTGTGTTAAGAAATATGTAGTTGTTTGTAAAATTGTATTATTAGTCCAAAGTAGTTTTGATATTTAGAGGCTAGATTACTTATGCATTGTGCTGGAAAAGTGAAATATGTAACATGTCAATCAATTGTAGCTTACCAAGCTTTATTATATGAAAGCATACCTGTTGTGATAATTTTGGTGTGCTGTGTCCTTGGGTCTGTTTTGATGAAGTTCCACTGCTTGTTTGATAGGTTCTTGGATTCGTTGGTTCCTCTGTTAATCATTTGCTGCATGGTGTAATATTAACAATTAATATTGACCCACTCATGAACACACCATGCCGTTCTTGATATTATTAAGACTCTATTCTTTTCTATGTAATTATCTCATGTATATAGTTTACCCCGGTTCTCCAAGTTTGTACTCCTGTTCGATGTAAACCAAACAGCTTGTTGTTATGGTCTTTATGTTATAATGTAAACCGCGCTGATGCCGAATAGTGCGGTATATAAGAACTTGTAATAATAATAATAATAATAAAGGCTCAATTGCTCAGGGTGCTTAGCTTACCAATATCCAGTGTAGACAGTAAGGTTTACGGAGGCTATCGTCGTAGTGGTAGGGTTTTTTGGAGCTTTTTTCTTTTATTGCAGATCGTTTAATTGCTTCAGATGTTCTTCTTTTGCCTCGCCTAAGGGCCACGCCAAAGGGCCCTCTGGCGAGGCCCTAAGGTGTGGGCGCGCTGAGAAGCGCCGGAGTTTAAATGTCCCGCGTCGGGCCCTGATTGGCCTTGTGATTGAGAGGAGGCTTTATCCTCATCAGCTTCTATATATTCCTCCTCTTCACCCTTGAGTCTGACAATACCACTTTTGCTCTTCCTCCTTTCACTAACATATCTGAAAAATGTATTATCCCCCCATTTTATTGCATTAGCTATTTCTTCTTTTCATATCTTTGATTTCCTGATTACTTTGCTAGCTTCTCTAAGTTTTTCCAAATATAGATGCCTGTCTTCCTCGTTCTATGATCTCTTGTATTTCATGAAGGCCTCCATCTTTTTTCTTCACTTTTTCAGCTACTTCTTTCAAAAACCATAGTGGTCTCCTTTTCCTTTATTTACCAATTTAACAAAAAGGTTGGTTGCCCTTAAAATATCCCCTTTCAGTTTTGTCCACCATTTTTCTACATCCCCCAGCTGTTCCCATCCTGCTAATGACTCCCTGATGTACTGGCCCATCTTGGCAAAGTTAGTTTTCCTAAAGTCTAAGACCCTCGCTTTAGAATGGATTTTATCAGCCATAGTCCTAATACTGAACCACACCATCTGGTGATTACTGGATGCAAGATTATCTCCCACTATTACATCAGAAACACTTTCCCCATTGGTAAGCACTAAGTCCAGTATGGCCCCTTTATGTGTGTGTTCATGCGTTATCAGTTGCCAGAATAGTTCTCCATGTAGAGAATCTGGGATCTCCTTACTTCTAGATGACACTGCAGCAGGATACGCCAATCATCACCCAGCAAACTGAAATCACCTATCAGTGGCACTTCCTTCATGGTAATACTGAGTATGTCTTCTATTAAATTCTTCTCCTTATGAGGGTGATCTGTATATCACTCCAATGCAAATTGATTTTCCTTTCCCTCTTTCTAGTTTAACCCACAGTGCCTCCTTGCTCCCTTTTAACACTGTAATTCTATAGCTTTAATATTATTTTGTTTAATATAGTGCCACTTCTCCTCCCTTTCTTTCCTGAATAAAGTATAGCCTGGTATAATTACATCCGAGTCATGGTTGTCCGTGAACCATGTCTCCATAACTACCACTAAATCCAAATCATCCTCTTCCATTAAAGCCTCAACATATGGGATCTCATTTCCTAGGCAACAGGCATTTATATACACCGCTTTACAGATGTTGCCCTATTTACCCATGTCTATAGAGGCATTTAATGTTTTACTTACATGAGGGCTTTCTTCATCAGTCCCGAACGAATCTAGTTTAAAGCCCTCTTCAATAGGTTAACCAAACTGTTGTGGAAGACACTTCGGTCCTTCTGGACAGACGGATGCCATCTCTACTCTGCAGCCCTTTGAAATCATATCATGGTCCAGGAAACGAAAACGCTCTCAATGACACCATCCACGCAGCCATGCATTTATCTCCAGGATGCAAGCTTCTCTACCTTGGCCTTTACCCTCAACAGGGAGGATTGAAAAGAACACCACCTGCGCACCTATCTGCTTTACTCTCTGTTCCAAAGCCATGAAGTCACTTTTGATATATTCAGTATCATTTAAGCCGACATGGATGAGCAACACTGGATAATAGTCAGTAGGCTTGATGAGTCTTGGCAAACTCTCCATAACATCTCTGATCTTGGCACCTGGCAAATAGTGGACATCAAGTCTAGTCGGCAGATGGATGCCTCAGTACCCCTCAGAAGAGGGTCACCAACCACCAGGGCCAGCCTGTCCATTGAGTAAGAATGTTGTTTGCACAAGGTCCACATTTCAGGGGGCCCCGCACAAACAACATTCTGCCGCCCATCAGCCCAGGTAAATTAAAACAAAAAACAAAAAAAAACACACTGGCTGCTGCTGATGCCGTGGCAGCGGCAGAATCAAGTGTCCTGGGGGTCCCCCCCCTGCCCGGCAGAGCCCTCCCTGCAGCATCAGCTCCCTCAGCGTTGGCTTTCAGAGCTGCGAAGGGAGAGTTTCTCTCTCACGGCTCTGTTAAGCCTGCCGGCGCTGATGGGAAACAGGAGGGGACTGATTCAGGGAGGGCTCTGCCAGGGGGAGGGGGGTCGGAGGACACTTGATTCTGCTGCAGCCATGGCGGCAGCGGCAACAGCAGCAGTAGCCAGTTTTTAAAAAAAAAAAAATTTCCCTGGGCTGATGGGGGGAGGGGGGGTTAGGAATGGTAATGGGCTATGGGCTGATGGGGGGGGGGGGTAGGACTTGAGGTGGGCTGATGGGGGATTAGGACTGGTAATGGGCTATGGGGAGGGCTAAGACTGGAAATGGGCTGATGGGGGGGTTAGGACTGGAAGTGGACTGAGTGGAAGGGGGGCTTGAACTGGTTAGGACTGGTAATGGGCTATGTGCTATGGGGGGCTAGGACTGGAAATGGGCTGATGGGGGGGTAGGACTGGAGGTGGGCTGATGGGGGGTAGGACTGGTAATGCACTACGGGGGGGCTAAGACTGGAAATGGGGGGGCTGATGGGGGGGTTAGGACTGGAAGTGGGCTGAGTGGAAGGGGTGGGGCTTGAACTGCAAATAGCTGATGGGGACGGGGCTTGGAATGGAAGGGCTGAGTGGAAGGGGGGGGGGGGCTTGAACTGCAAATAGCTGATGGGGAGGGGGGCTTGGAATGGAAATGGGCTGTGAGGGGAGGGAGCTAGGACTGGAAATGGGCTGAGTGGGGGGGGGACTAGGACAGGAAATGGGCTGAAGGAGGGGCTAGGATAGGACTGGAAATGGGCTGTTGGGGGGTGCTAAGATTGTAAATGGGCTATGGTGGGGGCTTGGATTGAAATGGACTCATGGAGGGGCTAGAACTGGAAATAGGCTCATGGGGGGCTTGGATTGGAAATGGGCTGAGTGGAGGGGAGCTAGGATTTGACATGGGCTGATGGTGGGACTAGGAAAGGACAAAAAGGGCTGATGGGGGGCTGGGATTGGAAATGAGCTGATAGAGGGACTCGGATAGGACTGGAAATGGATGGGGGAGCTAGGACTGGAAATGGGCTGATGGTGGGGCTAGGATAGGATTGGAAATGGGTTGATGGGGGCTAAGACTGGAAATAGGCTGATGTAGGGACTAGAAGGGAGCAGATGCTGGGTGGGGCTGGAACTAGAAGGGAGCTGATGTTGGGGGAGGATTAGAATGGGATGGGGCTGGGAGAGTGAAATGGAGGGGAAAAATATTTTGGGTAGGAGGGAAGAAAAATCTTCAAATGACCAGGTATTGGGAGAGTAAGAGGGGATTGAGGATGGAGGGGTAAAATTTGAGTGGATGAAAAAGGAATGAGGAAAGAGCAAAAGGAGAAAGATTAGTATGTTAAAGCAGATGTAGAGAGAGAATGGAAAAAACTATAAGAGAGAAGAAAGGATTAATGGACAGCAGACGATGGAGAGTTAGCAGAAGACACGAAGAAACCAGAGGAAAGTGGCTGGAGCAATTACAACTGATAAAAATGCACAAAAGGTAGAACAATCTCTCTTTATTTTGAATTTATTAACTGGGATATGTCTGCTCTGGGAAATGTGCATCATTAACGTCTGCGCTCTCTTTAGTACAAGAGGAAATTAATTTATAGTTTTATTTCTGCAGTGTTGTTGTACATTCCAAGTTTGGCTTTTGGGGTTCCCAGTTTAATTATTGTCTTCCTGTTTCTAAATTGTGATTCCTTGTTTGGTGATGGTCTATGTTCTGCATGTGTAACTGAGCTGAGGTATTCTGGTTATGTAATTCCTATCTGACATTGCCACTTGTTCTCTTTCACCAGTAGGTCATGTATTGTTATTCTCTGAAATGTATTGCTTTAATATTTGCAGTGTTGCCTTTTGATAGGTAGGGTATGGTGCTTTGTGAGTCCTGGTAGTGCTGTTATGATACGGTGGGTTTGCTATGGGTTCTAAATGGGCAGTGTTTGTAGTAGTTCCTAATGTGCCTGGCGGTTGGCACTAGATTATAGTAATGTAGAAATCTTTGTCTTTCTTTATCCATACACTCATTAAGAGGCATGTTTACTAAAAGCTATTGTATGGAAACATTATGCAAATGTTTATGCAAATGAGGCCCTGCACCGAGTCTCCACACATGGTTCCGCACCCCGCTTGGGCCGCCCATGACCACTACCCTTCGTTTCCTTGTGGTCAATGATTCCGCAACTTTAGGGTGCTTCAGCTCTGGGTTATTTCCTTTCCTGGGATGTTTTCACCTCCTCCACTTCCAGTGCTGCATAATAGTTCCTCAATTCAAGGACTAGAGGACTTATTTATTTTATTTATTTATTTAATTGGATTTCTATACCGCCTTATCATACAATCAAAGCGGTCTTACAAACAAAGATATTAAGAGTATTAGTGAGAAAATGTAAAGAAATAAAAGTTAAAGTTATGGTATAATGTGTTAGAGTGAGTTGCATTATCTACATAGTGAGCTATACTATAATGTGAGCTATTATACAATATGTATATGATTTACATTCCAGACAAATTAAGTTAGTTAATTGCATGACCGTAGTGTTCTATAAACAAAGATGTTTTCAGTTGCTTTCTAAAGTCATTGATGTCCTGAGCTGCTCTCAGCTCATTAGGTAGAGAGTTCCAGATGGAAGGTGCAGCAAAAGAGAAAGCCCTTTCAGAGGTGTCTTTACGTGTTTTTCTGACATCATTTGATAAGCTGATTCTGTTGTCAGATCCTCTTCTTCTAGGTCTGTTGCTAATATCTGACTGTATGAGATATGTCAGGCTTTCTGCAGAATATTGTTGTTTTATCTTGAAAATATAAATTATAGTTTTATATTTTACACGTGAAGCTATAGGTAACCAGTGAAGCTCTTTCAAGATGGGAGTTATATGTTCTCTACATGATAGACCAAAAATTATACGTGCAGCAGTATTCTGCGCCAGTTGTAAAGGCTTAAGTGCTTGCTTAGATAAACCCAGATATATTGGATTACAGAAGTCAAGTAATGGAGTAATCAATGCTTGACAAACATTTCTGAAGTGAACAGTATCAAGAAGCGGCCTTAGTCTTTTGATGAGCTTCATTCTGTAATAAGCGCTTTTAATTGTCTTATTTATGTGTGATCTGAGATTCAACTCATTATCCAGAGTAACTCCAAGATATTTCACTTCTGATTTAATAGGAATAGTTGAGTTATCTATTTTGATGTCAGGAGGATGCGCAAAATTATGGTTACGAGAAATAAATAACGCCTCTGTTTTGCTAAAATTAATTTCCATGTTGTTTGTTTTACACCAGTTGGACATTTCTGAGAGACATTCTGTAATGCCCGAGAAATCAGGGTTCTCAATAGTGATAGTTGTGAAAATCATAATATCATCAGCATAGATTGTATACTTAATTCCACTTTTCAAAGGAATTTTGCATATTGGTTGCATATAAATATTGAAAAGGAGCGATGAAAGTGCAGATCCTTGTAGTACACCTTGTATTACTCTTATGGGCATAGAGGTTTTTTCCCCTATCTTTACTTGTAAAAATCTCTCTGTCAAATAGGAATGGAACCATTTTAAAGTGACCCCATGTAGACCAATCTCCTCTAATCTATTTAATAATCTATTGTGATTTACTGAGTCGAATGCTGCAGAGATGTCTATAAAAATCATTATAATACCTTTCTTAATGTCATCAATGGTGCGGAGTATGCAGTCAAAAAGATAAATCATTAAAGTTTCAACTCCATGGTTTGGGCGAAAACCATGTTGGTTAATATCTAGGGGTGCATGAACATCAATGTGTTCTTGAAGTTGAAGTTGCACTATCTTCTCTATGATCTTTGCTAAAAAGGGTATGCTGGAAATTGGCCGGTAGGCTGCTGGATTATTCTTGTCTAGCGTTGTTTTCTTCGGAATTGGTCTAACAGTTGCAAGCTTAAGTTGCTCTGGTAAAATACCTTGAGAGAGGGAATTTTGCACAATGTTTTGTATGATGTGAATAAAATTTGACTTTGTAGACTTGATCCACGATACAGGACATGAGTCAGTGGGAGAAGTGCATGTGTTTATAGAAGAAATAATGTGCAAGAGTTGCTCCTTTGATGGATTGTTGGATTGTTGATTCTGCCTGCTCTTGTCACTTGTGCCCAACTCTCTCCATTCTGTAGCATCCCCTGTTCACCTCTGTCAGAGAGCTTGGATGTTTCAAGAAGCATCTCATCAATGTACTTCTCGCTGTCTCGAATACGTCTCAGCTTTGATACCTCTTCTCTGAGATCCTCCACTTGTTTCATGAGGGCTTCAGCCTGCAGGCATCCTGCACGTGGAACTGGTCCTTCAGCTGGAATCGGGCTCTCTGTCTGGACAGAGGCAGGAGCTTTAACAGCTTTGGCAATACAATTTTTCCCCAGCCATCGTTATTTATTTATTTTTTATTTATTTACATTCTCTTATATACCACGCTATTCTGCATCAGTGCGGTTTACATTGAACAAACTGAAATTACATTGAACAGGGCATTATAACTTGGAGATAACCCTCCATAGCCCATGTTCCCTGTAATATAGTTAAGTGGCTTGCCCAAGACCACAAGGAGCACCTGTGGGACTAGAAACCCCAGTCCTTCCGGCCCAAGGTTGCTGTCCTCTAGTGGGATTTGAACCCCCGACCTTCCGGCCTGAAGTACCTTGCCCCAACCATTAGGCCACTCCTCCACTCCACTCGTTCAGTCGGTGGAGCTTTGGTACCTGCTGCAATAAACGAGAGAGATCTACCAAAATCCCTAACTTTTCCTCAGTTGTCCTTTCAGAGAAAAAGCAGTTAATCTCTTGTGTGTGTTTTAACAGTGCTGTTTTATGTCCCTGTGTGTAGCCCCACTTCCTTGCAAGACAGTTAATACTTTACATTAGCAAATTTTGATATTATGTGTCTGAAGGATAAAGATTAATGTGTTTCCTTTTTAAAATTATCTAATCAAAGCATCTTGAAGAATGGCAAACTGTTTGTTAATAAGCTAATTGGGGAGTTGCCTTATCTAGCAAGAATTCTCATATGTGGTGGGTGGGAGCTGGGGTGGGGTGGGTAGGGAGGGATCTAACACCTGATTAGGTCAGTGGATTCAAATAGCTTGCTTTGAATGGAAAGCTGGAAAAAAGAAACAATGACCTCTAAGAGCAGAGCTTTACCCAACCCCACAAAAAAATTCCCCTTTTGCAACAGCACCAGAAAAAGAAATTAGCTATTAAAAATGAAGGCCAAAAACCCATTTACATAGAAACAGAAATATGACGACAGAAAATACCACATGGCCTATCTAGTCTGTCCTTCCATATCAACCACTACAACAGTCCCCTTTTTTCCATAGAAACATAGAGCTTGCATTTAAAAACCACACGGTATTACTTTGCTTGTAATGAAGACCCTGTTAGGAATGGGGGTCCTAAACTTCTCATTTGGGGATGCGAGCACATCTCCAGGCATAAAAAAAAAATTACATATATCACATCACATCACACACACACACACACACACACATGGGCATAGTCTGCACCACTTTAGTGGATGGCAGCAAATTGGCTGTAGCAGGAGTGAGGAAACACACTACACAGGAGGTGATACTGAGGGTGGATCTTTATGTGGTGTCAGCAGGATGGTGAATCTGTCATCGTTTGTCTTTTTTCTGGGTGGGAGTCTGTGTTTGGGAGCCTGGAGAAGCTGTCAGGAGGCAGCGAGCCAAGGCTGCACTGGTCTCCCGAGAGTAGGAAACTCATGGGGAACCAAGGAAGTGCAGCCTTAGGGGAGAGGCCTGGAGACAGCAGGACCAGCTGTATATGCTATATCCAAGAACTCTGAATCCGCACTTTTCTGTAAGCCATGTGTGGAGAGAAGTGCAGAGCTGGTTATTGCTTTCCTGCTGAAGCCAAGAACTTAAAAATATGAAGAGCTGACTAGATAACCTTAAGGCTGTTGTCCTCATCTCCACTGAAAACCTGTGCCTTACTCCTTCACATCCATCACACATCACCAATGCAGATCCAGGCCTTCCCTCCCTCGCCTCCGATGCACAGCAGCACTGGAGCCCCAAACATATTTTGCTACGGATCATCACTTTCCCAGCCTGATGAGGAGGAGAGGGCTGGAGGCACCCCCTTTCTTCTCCTCTTCCTGCTGTCTTTGATTGGGAAGAGCTGAAACTACTAAAGAGACGAGCAGGGAAGAGTGGAGAGCATTGAAAGAGACAGAGGGTGATGGGTTGGGGGGAAGAATAAGACGGTATCAGCTTTGGGGGTTAGTCTGGAAGGGAGGGAGAGTATGGGCAAGGGGAGACTGGATGAATGACTAATCTGGGGAGGGGGAGGAAGAGTAGATGATGAACATTGATGGTGTGAACCTGGGGAGAATAAGTCTGCCAGAGGAGAGCCTGTGGGTAGGTGAGAGAAAAATGAAGAACTAGTGGGGGGGGGGGGAATTTGAATGATTTGAGTCTGGAGATATGGAAAGGATGAGTCTGCGTAACAGAAAGAAGGGACAAGCTGGGAGGGGAAGTGTGTGAAGAGTAGTCAAAGGAGGTGATCTCGAGGGCTGACAGTAGTCAAGAGAGGGAATAAGTCTGGGGAAGTGAACCAGTGAGATAGAGAGGTGGGATACAGAATGAGCTTGGAAAGCTTGAGAATGAGGGAAAGAGTTTGAGGGTGTGAACCTGGGGAGGGGGTTGTGAGAAAGGAGGTGAGTTAGGGATGAGTAGATGAGCGAGCAGGGGCGGCCCATGGATGTTTGCGGGGCCATGTGTGGAGACGAATTGTAGGGCCTCATTTTCATAAATATTTGCATATACACTAGGCTTCATTTATATAAATCTAATTTATTTTATTTTAAAATATATATGCTGCCCATCTAAAATTTTAAGCGACTTTTAAAGGAGTCCTTCACGAGATTCTTTTTTGTCCTAACAATGACTTATTGGCATGTTTGGTAAACATTAATGTGTGTTAAGTGCCATTGTAACCATAGACATAAATGGGTGTTGCTGCACTTAGCACATATTCAAATTTGTGAAAGCACATTAATCTTTAGTAAACATGCCTCTTAATTAGTGCCTGAAAACCATTTGCATGTACAGTGAGGATAAAGAAAGGTGAAATTAGACTTACCTGCTAATCGTTGTTCCTCGAGGAACTCCAGTCTAGTCCCAAACCTCTGGGTTGTGCTCCTCTTCCAGCAACTTGGAGACTGAGAAACATCATTCTTTTCTGACGACACTGGTATAACCTCACAGGAACCGCCTCCTCATTCCAGTAACCTATTGACAAAGCAGACTCACCGAAGCAACAATTAAGTAGTAAAAACCACTACGAACAAACCTTAACTACTGAACTAGAACTTTTAAGGGAGAAAATATCACGTCTAACAACCTTCCCCCTATTCTCTACTAACTTTATTAGAAATCAGGGAGGGATACGGGACTAGACTGGAGTTCCTCAAGGAACAACAATTAGCAGGTAAGTCTAATTTCACCTTCCTTATCGTCCCTCCAGTCTAGTTACGAACCTCTGGGGATGTAACAGAGAAGTGAAAGAAGTCAACGGGAGGGATCAGCTAGACCCGCCTGAAGCACTGCTGATCCAAAACTGGTATCCCTTTCCGCCTGAACATCCAGACGGTAATGCTTAACAAAGGAATTTAAGGAAGACCAGGTAGCAGCCCTACAAATTTCCACCACTGGCACCAAACGGAACTCAGCCCAAGACGCCGCTTGCACTCTAGTGGAATGAGCTCTTAGCCCCTCTGGTAACACTTTTCCCTTCAGAACATAAGCGGATGCTATGGCCTCTTTAATCCACCTGGCAATGGAAGCTTTTGATGCTGCCTCTCCTTTTTTCGGCCCTACAAACAAAACGAATAGTCTATCAGACTTGCGGAAACATGCCGTCCTTTGGATATACCTCTTTAATGACTGACGAACGTCCAAGAGATGAAGCTTTCCAACGAAAGAATCCTCCAGCTTCTCACTGAACACCGGTAAAGAAACCACCTGATTCACGTGAAAAGCCGATACTACTTTGGGCAAAAATGACGCTACGGGCCTCAAAACCACCTTCGTATCATAAAAAGCCAAAAACGGTTTCTTACAGGATAAAGCTTGTAATTCGGATATTCGTCTAGCCAAACAGATAGCTACCAGGAACACTACTTTAAGAGTAAGGTCCTTCAATGATGCTCTCGACAAAGGCTCAAACGGCTCTCGTCGCAATGCCTCTAATACGAAAGGGAGATTCCACTTTGGTACTACCTGTCTACATGGGGGCCTCAAAAGAGATACCGCCCTTAAAAACCTCTTGACATCTGGATGACTACCTATCCCTTCTCCTCCTATCTTTCCTCTATAACAGGACAACGCTGCTACTTGTACCCGCAAGGAAGCGGCAGCTAAGCCCTTATCCAAACCATCTTGTAAAAATGCCAGCACCAGCGGAATTGACGCTCTTAATGCCTCAAACTGCCATTCCACACACCATGCTTCAAACACCCGCCAGATGCGAACATATGCTAGAGAGGTAGATCTCTTCCTTGCCTTCAAAGTGGCAATCACCGATGCAGAGTAGCCCTTTTTCTTCAACCTAGCCCTCTCAATAGCCAAGCCGTAAGCAAGAACCGATCCACGTGAGGCATGTGCAGTGGACCCTGAGACAACAGATCTGCCCAAGGAGGAAGGCGCCATGGTTTCTCTACTAAGAGCCTCCTCAGATCTGCGTACCAAGGGCGCCTTGGCCATTCCGGCACTATCAACATCACCTGTCCTTTGTGCTGCTCTTTGCGCTGCAGCACCCTTCCTATTAACACCAAAGGTGGAAACACATACAGGAGCTGCTCTTCCGGCCAAAGCTGTATGAAAGCATCCAGGCCTTCCGACATCCTTTCTCTTCTTCTGCTGAAAAAACGCTCTACCTTCGCTGACTGGAATGTTGCCATGAGATCCACTACTGGCGTTCCCCAACGTCGCACCAACATCTTGAACACCTCCTGATGAAGGACCCATTCCCCCAGGTCAACCTTCACTCGACTCAAGAAGTTGGCCTCCACATTGTCCACTCCCACTACATGCGCTGCCGACAAAGCCAGTAGATGTATTTCGGCCCAAGTGAACAAGTGTTCGGCCTCGGTTTTCATCCGGATTTTGCTGGTACCGCCTTGGCGATTGATATAGGCCACCGCCGTCGCGTTGTCAGAGAACACCCGAATGGCACTGCCATGCAGAGTGACACCGCTCTCAACTCCAACCTGTTGAGTGACCAGGCCTTTTCCTGATCGGTCCACTGACCCTGGGCGAATCTTCCTTGGAAATGAGCTGCCCAGCCCAAGAGGCTGGTATCCGTCGTTAGAAGTGACCAACAAGATGCTTCCAACGGCATGCCCTTCTCTAGGCACCCCGCCATTAACCACCATTGAAGAACTGTCCATGCCTCTGGAAGACACAGCAGCCTTCGCGATAAAGGGTCATCTTGATGTGACCATCGCCTGAGCAATGCCCTCTGCAACGGTCTCATGTGTGCTCTCGCCCATGAAACGAGTTCTAGGGTCGCCGCCATGGTCCCGAGCAACTGCAGATAATGCCACGCTGTGGCAGCTGTTCTGTTCAGAAATTGCCTGATTAGCCTCCGCAATCCCTGCGCGCGTTGTGGCGGCAGAAATACTCTTCCCGTGTTTGTATTGAACTGAGCTCCTAAGTACTCCAGCCGTTGTGACGGAACCAATTTGCTCTTTGCCATATTGACTACCCAACCGAGACTTTGTAGAAATGCAACTACTCTGGCTGTAGCCGACTCGCTTTTGGCTCTGGACTTTGCTCGGATTAACCAGTCGTCTAGATAAGGGTGCACTAGAACTCCCTCCTTTCGTAACGCCGCCGCTACTACGACCATCACCTTGGTGAACGTCCGTGGCCCTGTAGCTAGTCCGAACGGCAAGGCCTGGAACTGAAAATGTCCCAGAGGAACCGCAAATCTGAGAAACCTCTGATGTTCCTGCCTTATAGGAATGTGTAAGTACACTTCCGACAGGTCGAGGGAAGTAAGGAACTCCTCTTCCCTTACTGCCACAATCACCAACCTCAGACTTTCCTTATGAAAATGAGATACGTGCAGGCAATGATTTACTCTTTTGAGGTCTAGAATCAGCCGAAAAGTCCCTTCCTTTTTCGGGACCACGAAGTAGATGGAGTTCCGACCTAAGCCGCATTGGTCTGGAGGCACCACTGTGTTGAGGTTAAGCAGCCTCTCTACCGTCTCTCTCACTGCAGCGCTCTTGGCCGGCGCCTTGCGCGGAGACTGTACGAATGAATCCTTCACCGGCCACTGAAACTCCAACACATAACCTTCTCGAATGACCTCCAGCACCCACGGGTCTGATGTAATCTGGACCCAGGCAGGGTAAAAATCCCGTAGTCGACCACCTACGGGCACCAGATCTCCCTGGGTCTCCCTGACTTCATTGCGACTTCCGCAGATTCGCGGAGGAGGTAGAGGCACCGAAACCTCTGCCCACTCCCCAAAAGCCACGAAACCCCTGGTTTCTATTTCGAAAGCGTCCTCTCTGATTGAATCTTGGGAAACGGAACCAACAAAACACCCTCTGCTGCCCCTTGGATGCGGGAGTCGACCGTCTCTGCTTCTGTTTGTCTTCAGGAAGTCTACCCCCTTGGACTCCCCCAGATCCTTTACCAGCTTGTCTAAATCTTCCCCAAACAGGAGTTTTCCCCTGAAAGGAAGCTTACTTAGCCTGAACTTAGAACAGCCATCCGCTGCCCAATTGTGCAGCCAAAGGTACCGTCGAACCGCTACCACCGATGCCATGCTTTACGACAGGGGCGGCCCAAGCGGGGTGCGGGGCCAAGTGCGGAGACTCGGCATGGGGCCTCATTTGCATAAATATTTGCATAATGTTACCATACACTAACCTTTAGTAAACATGTTTCTTAATGAGTGTATGGATAAAGAAAGACAAAGATTTCTACATTACTATAATTCAGTGCCAACCGCCAGGCACATTAGGAACTACTACAAACACTGCCCATTTAGAACCCATCTTAAAGAAAAACACCCCTGGGAATCAACCCCATAAATCCCATAAATATTTGATTCCCCAAACTACCTATTAAAGAACTAGTTCTTTAATAGGTAGTTTGGGGAATCAAATATTTATGGCATTTAGAACCCATAGCAAACCCACCATATCGTAACAGCACTACCAGGACTCACAAAACACCATACTCTACCTATCAAAAGGCAACACTGCAAATATTAAACCAATACATTTCAGAGAACAATACATGACTTACTGGGGAAAGAGAACAAGTGGCAATGTCAAATAGGAATTACATAAACAGAATACTTCAGCTCAGTTACACATGCAGAATATAGACCATAGACCATCACCAAACAAGGAATCACAATTTAGAAACAAGACGACAATAATTAAATTGGGAACCCCAAAAACCAAACTTGGAATGTACAACAACACTGTAGAAATAAAACTATAAATTAGTTTCCTCTTGTACTAAATAAAGCACAGACGTTAATGATGCACATTTCCCAGAGCTGACATATTCCAGTTAATAAATTCAAAATAAAGAGATTTTTCTACCTTTTGTGCATTTGTTTTTCAGTTGCAATTGATCCAGCCACTTTTTTCTGTTTTTTTCGTGTCTTCTGCTAACTCTCCATCATCTACTGTCCATTTGTCCTTTCTTCTCTCTTCTAGTTTTTTTCTATTCTATCTTTACATCTGCTTTAACATCCTAATCTTTCTCCTTTTGCTCTTTCCTCATTCCTATTTCATCCATTCAAATTTTACCCTGCCATCCTCAATCCCCACTTACTCTCCCAATATCCGGCCAATTGTAGATTTGTCTTCCCTCCCACACAAAATATTTCTTCCCTCTCCATTTCACTCTCCCAGCCCCATCCCATTCTAATCCTCCCCCAACATCAGCTCCCTTCTAGTTCCAGCCCCACCCAGCATCCGCTCCCTTCTAGTCCCCGCATCAGCCCATTTCCAGTCCTAGCCCCCCATCAGCCCATTTCCAGTCCTATCCTAGCCCCACCATCAGCCCATTTCCAATCCTAACTCCCCCATCCATTTCCAGTCCTATCCGAATCCCTCCATCAGCTCATTTCCAATCCCAGCCCCCCCATCAGCCGATTTCTATTCCTTTCCTAGCCCCACCATCAGCCCATGTCAAATCCTAGCTCCCCTCCACTCAGACCATTTCCACTCCAAGCCACCCATGAGCCTACTTCCTGTTCTAGACCTTCCATGAGTCCATTTCAATCCAAGCCCCCACCAAAGCCCATTTCCAATCTTAGAACCTTCCCAACAGCCCATTTCCAGTCCTATCCTAGCACCTCCATCAGCCCATTTCCTGTCCTAGCTCCCCCCTCACTCAGCCCATTTCCAGTCCTAGCTCCCTCCCCTCACAGCCCATTTCCACTCCAAGTCCCCCTCCCCATCAGCTATTTGCAGTTGAAGCCCCCCTTCCACTCAGTCCATTTCCAGTCCTAGCAACCCCTCAGCCCATTACCAGTCCTAGCCCCACAGAGCCGATTACCAGTCCTAAGCCCCCCGATCAGCCCACTTCCAGTCCTAACCCCCCATCACCAGTCCTAACCCCCCCATAGCCCATTACCAGTCCTAACCCCCCTATCAGCCCATTTCCGGTCCTAGCCCCACCCCATAGCCCATTACCACCAGTCCTAACCCCCCCCCCATCAGCCCTTTTCCAGTCCTAGCCCCCCCCCATAACCCATTACCAGTCCTAACCCCCCCATCAGCCCATTTCCAGTCCTAAACCCCCCATTAGCCCATTACCTGTCCTAGCCCCCCTCATCAGCCCATTACCAGTCCTAACCCCCCCCATCAGCCCATTACCAGTCCTAGCCCCTCCCATAGCCCATTACCAGTCCTAACCCCCCCATCAGCCCATTTCCAGTCCTAAACACCTCATCAGCCCATTGCCAGTCCTAGACCTCCCCCATAGCCCATTGCCAGTCCTAACCCCCTCCCCTCCATCAACCCAGGGAAACTTTAAAAGAAAAAACAGCTTGCTGCTGCTGCTGCCGCCATGGTAGCGGCAGAATCAAGTGTCTCCCGGGGGCCCCCGCCCCCTGCCTGCCCGGCAGAGCCCTCCCTCGATCACTCTCCTCGGCGCTGCTTTCAGAACAGCCTGAAATGCCTGTTCCCATCAGCCCCAGCGGGCTTAACAGAGCCGCGAAAGGGAAACTCTCCCTTCATGGCTCTGAAAGCCGGGCCGAGGAGAGTGATCGAGGGAGGGTTCTCGGGCAGGAGAGAGGGCTCTGCCGAGCAGGCAGGGGGCGGAGGCCCCGCGGGAGATACTTGATTCTGACGCTGCCACGGCAGCAGCGGCAAGCTGTTTTTTCTTTTAAAGTTCCCCTGGGCTGATGGGCAGAATGTTCTTTGCACGGGGCCCCCTGAAACGCGGGGCTTTGTGCAAATAACATTCTTGCTCAACAGATGGGCTGGTCATAATGGATATCCACCAGGTAAGCTGTTCCTTACTCCAGTCTGGCCGGTCCCCTAGCCGTGTCTTCTCCCTGCTCGCCTTGAACTCTTTGTGACCAGTGAAGGCAGGCTCTCGCCACCCACGCTCCACAAATAGCTGCCTGAATTGATAGAGCATCGACATCGAAGACTTGCTTCAACAAGATATCCAGTCTCCTGTCCTGGGTATCCTTGAGTGCCGCACTTCCTTCTACTGGAATAGTAGTCTTCTTTTTAACCGCTGAGACGGCAGCATCTACCTTGGGAGACAAACAATTCTCGATCCTGGTCCACCAGCGGATAAAGACGTCCCATAACTCTGGACCCTTTTAAAGTTGCCTCTGGCATGTCCCACTCTTCCTGGATCATCTCTTGCACAACTCTGTGCACCGGAAAAGCTCTCTGATTCTTCTGAAAAACCTGCAGCAACGGATCTTCTAAAGTAGTATCCTCCGCTGGACCAGGTGCCAGCATATTAAGCGCCTTTAGTGTCTCCGAAATGAGTGCCGGCAACTCGTCTCTCCGGAACATGCGGACCACCCTAGCCTGGTCCTCTCTGTCCGTGATCTCTCCTTCCTCCAAATCGTCATCTAATTCCACGTCGGGATCTCCCTTGTCGGAGTGAACCTCCTCCGAGGCTACCAACTGTTCCTTCTGCTCCTTCTCCATCCTGGCCCTCTTTGCCAGGCTTCCTTCTGCCCCTACACTCAGAGGGGTTCCAGGTCTCTTCTCTCCCTGCTCCCCGTCCGTAGACCTTGTTGCTAGCCCATCCTGCTGTCCTCCGAATGCTTGCTGAATGAGCGCAACAAACTCCGGGGAAAAATTGCTGCCAGTCCACCCGGCAAGGGTGCCTGCGTTAAAGGAACATCTGGAGCGGAAGAAGGTCCTGCTTACCGGCTCCCTCAGCAGCAACTCCAGGGAAACTGGATCCTGCTGAGCTATTGGGGGTCCTTGAGAATCAGCTCCCCCCTCCAAGGTGTGCTCCATAGCCTCTACCTCTTGAAAGCACCCCCTACAGACGCCTGTCTCCGACACCGCTCCTCTTCTAGTCCCGCAGACTAAGCACTGCGGTCTAGAAGGCATCCTGCTTGTGCGCTTTCACCATGCCTCAGCCCTGAGAAAGTACTGAGCCTAAACCTGTAAATGAAGTCACTGGCCCAAACATGGTTAGGCCTGCTTCAGCCAACGCGGTTCACTCTCTTCCCCCCCCTTCACTTTAGCAATTCGGCGCCTGTACCTGGAATTGTCTGTCAAGGTCTCTGCTTGCTGTGGGCTGTGTTTGTTCTCCCCGCTCAATGGACCTACTTCGGTGTCAGCATCTGGAGCCGGTCAGAGCCAGGGAAAGAGTGAGAGAGCCGCTTCCGACGGCCGGACACCTCCTGGTGTTCTTCACAGCGCTAGCAGGCACCACTTCTGCATGTGCTGACTGACTGACCACAGCTCCGGTTCCTCACTCTTTCAAGTGGGTTCGGGAACCGGAGCCCTGCTGCAACAGACAACAGATTCTTCTTTAAACTTACAGCCCCCAAATTATCGCGGGTAGGAGAGAGGGGAGGGCGGGGGAGGAGGCCTCAGCTCAGCCTTAAAGGCACAAAACACCCTCAAATTAAATCTTTTCTTTTTCTTTCCTTTCTGTGCTCTTTTTCTTTTCCTTTTCTTTTATAGGACTATCTAAGCCTAATCCCTTTCCTTCCTTAATTGTTCCTCCAAAGTGAGCCCAGACCTCCAGGCTCACCAATCCTCCAGCTGCTTGGAGACTGAGGTAACTGAAGTGAGGAGGCAGATCCTGTGAGGATATAGCAGTGTCATCAGAAAAGGATAATGTTTCTCAGTCTCCAAGCTTCTGGAAGAGGAGCACAACCCAGAGGTTCGGGACTAGACTGGAGGGACGATAAGGAAGGCTACCATATTTCTGCATTAATATCCTCCAGTGCCAATTGCCAGGTGCATTACTACAAAACCCTGCTCATTTAGAACCCATAGCAAACCTGCCATATCATAACAGCACTACCAGGACTCACACAGCACCTAACCCTATTTATCAAAAGGTAGCCCTACAAATGTTAAACTAATACATCTCTTACTGGGAAATGAGAACAAGTGGGTCTACTACACAGAACCTAGATGAACAGAATAGTACAGTTCCATCATACATGTAAAACACAGACTTTCACCAACTACATTACAAGGGATCACGATTTAGAAATAAGACGACAATAATTGGACTGGGAACCCCAAACTCAAACTTTGAATGCACCACAATACTGGAAAAATTAAACTATGAAATTAATTTCCTCTTCTACAGAACAAAGTGCAAAGACATCAGTACAAATTTCCCAGAGCTGACATTCCAGTTAATAAATTCAAAATAAATATTTCCCTACTTTTTGTTGTTTGGGCATTTTATTTTTCAGTTGCAATTGTCTCAGTCTCTCTCTTTTGCGTTCTTCATGTCTTTTGCTAACTCTCCATTGCCTGCTGTCCATTTGTCCTTTCTTCTATTTTTTCCCATGTTATGCCTCTGACATACTGATCTTTCGCTTTTTGTTCTTTCCTCCATGTCTTTCTTTATTCATTCATGCACTCAATTTCAACTCTTTGTCCTCAATCCCCTTTTGAATTTTCACCTAGCAACTTTCCATCTATTCTAACCTCCAGTCCAGCTCCTTCACTAGTCTCTTATTCCTAGGGTTGCCAACTGGCTCTAGATGCGCCCGACAGGCTTGATGTAGTCCTGGGTTTACCCCACTGCATGCAGGGACTTATAGTATGGCGTGCAGTGAAGAAATCAGAACTAAATGTCTCTGTATGCAATGGGCCAAATCCAGCACTGGATCAAACCTGTCGGGCACATCTGCAGCCAGTTGTCAACCCTACTTATTCTCCTGTCTTTCACCCACTCTCCATTACCACATTTCAACCCTCTGTAATCATCATCATCATCCTCTGACTCATCACCCTGCCAGGTTCCAAAGGCCTCTCTCACAGTTCCATCATGCCCACTATTCCCCCCCCCCCCCTCTCTCTCACCGCGCCAATTCAGCATTTCCCAATACCCTTGCCCTTCTGCTTTAGCCTCAAAGTCAAGCATCTCATGATTTTCCCCCCACAATAAATCATCAGCTTTCTACCCCCTTCCCCCATCCTCTCCCCCTGCAGTAGTCTGGCATCTCTCCTTTCTCCCTTCCCAGCCTGGCATCTTCACTCTCTCCCGTTCCTCTCCATTCCAGGCCAATATATCCCTTCTCCCTCATAACTTAAAACCCACTTGTCTCTGTCTCTCTGTATGTGTATGTATGTGTGTGTATATATATCTCCCCCATCTAGAATATCCCAATTCTCTGTCTTCCCCCCTGGGAAAAAATATCATGCAACACCATCCCTGGCGTCTTCTTTCTTTTTCTGAGTCAGCAGCAGAAAGATCTCATAGCATCATCCCCAGTCAGCTGACTTTCTCTGAGTCAGCACGCAGCAGCCAGTGCTGCCTGTAGCATTCACTTCCGGTGAATGGCCCTGCGGACGGAAAGTAAAGGCTATGGGCAGCATTAGCTGCTGTTGACGACTCTGAAAAAGAAAGATGAAGTTGCACGATGCCAGAGCTGCATACACAGTGAACTGTGCCAGCTCCTGGGTCCACCATCTGAGTCCCCACTTACTCTCCCAATACCCAGCCATTTTTAGAGTCTATCTTCTATTTTTCTCCCACCCAATTTTAAAGTGGGAGTGGAGGAGTGGCCTAGTGGTTGGGGCAAGGTACTTCAGGCCGGAAGGTCAGGAGTTCAAATCCCACTAGAGGACAGCAACCTTGGGCCGGAAGGACTGGGGTTTCTAGTCCCACAGGTACTCCTTGTGGTCTTGGGCAAGCCACTTAACCCTCCATAGCCCATGTTCCCTGTAAGATAGTTATCTCCAAGTTATAATGCCCTGTTCAATGTAATTTCAGTTTGTTCAATGTAAACCGCACTGATGCAGAGTAGCGCGGTATATAAGAGAATGTAAATAAAATAAATAAATAAAAGTCTCTACTTGTCCCAGTCCCTGCTCTCTCCCATCTCCCTGCCCCCAGTACTGCCTCCTATTTCCCTTCGGCACACCCACACAGTTACTTCCTTCTCCGATATTCATTAACTCTCCCTTTCCTCCTTCTTACCCCAGCATGCATTCTTATGTCTTTTTAACTCTTCCCTCTGTATGACCTTTTATCTTCCCTCCCACACAAAACATCTGCGCCCTTCTCCATCCTCACTCCCCCAGCTTCCTTTTTTCCCCCAGCCCCAACCCCACCCCCTTTAAGTCCTCCCCCAGCATCAGCTCCCTTCTAATCCCAGCCACTCCCAGCATCCACTCCCTTCCAAACCTATTCTCCCCATCCCCAGCATCAGCCTATTTCCAGTCATAGCTCCCCAGTTCCAGTCTCTCCCAGCATCATTCAGCTCCCTTTGGGTCCCTTCATCCACCAGCATCAGCCTATTTCCAGTCCTAACTCCCCCCAGTATCAGTCCTCCTCCAATCCCAATCCTTCCCAGCATCATCTCCTTTGCAATCCTAGACTTCCCATCCCCTGGCATCAGCCCATTTCCAGTCCTCGCCCGCCAGTATCAGTCCTTCTCCAGTTCCAGCCCCTCCCAGCATTAACCTCCTTTCAATCAGTCTCCCCATCCCCAACATTAGCCCATTTCCTGTTGTAGCACCAAGTAGCAGCTCCTCTTCCAATGCCAGTGGCTTCCCCCGCCCCACGTGCCTGACCGGCTTAAGATGGAGCTGGTGAGGCCCAAAACCCAGCTTTCTGACAACCTCTGCACAGCCACAGGAGTAAACAAGCCTCCGGAGCATTTTCCTTTTATTCCCACAGCTGTACTAAATTGGCAGCCGCCAGCGTCCTTCACTTCTTGTCTCTTGCGCAAAACAGACATGCCCCTTTTTAACCTGTACAAAGTGAGCGATGCCAGCGACTGCCAACTTAGCAAAGCCGTGGAAATAAAAGGAAAGTGCTCCGGCGGCTGTTTACTCCCATGGCTGTGCACAGGTGAGTAGGGGAGCCAAGCTTCGGGCCTCACCGGCTCCCTCTTAAGCTGGTCAGGCGCACGCGGGGCCCCTCGAGGTGTGGGACCATGTGCAGGCTACATTCTCGCACATGCCTCAGGCTGGCCCTGTGAGCGAGTCTGGGAGTGGGTGAACTTTTGACAGGATGGTAAGAAAAAGAGGATTTGAGCCTGAGGTGGGGATGAGTCTGAGGAGACAGAAAGGTAGATTCATAGACTTGACAAAAAAAAGGTGGCATGAGAAAGGGGAGGGAAGAAGGGTGAGAGCAGACAGAAGGGTGTGGGGGGGGGGGGGAGAGAATGAGGTGATTCACACACCTCACCCAACCTTTCACTATTCATGCCGACACACCTACCCCCCTACCCCTGCCTACTCATTGTAACTCCACACCAAGCAACTCACCACCCATGCTGTCACAAGTCATTTACTACCCATGCAGTCACACAGTCACCCATCCACCCTATCCACACATACAGTACATGGATCTCAACCATCCACTTGTAGACATACTCCCCTCCCCATACCTAACTCCACTCTGTCACACCCTTGCACACAAAAGCCTCAATTATTCACTTATGAACACCCTCTTGCCCGCCCCCCCCCCCCCTTTCCTTATCCTCCACCTAAAAAGAAGGCAGCTACCCAGATGTCTCAGTGGCTGTGCTGCAGAAAGTTTGAGAAGTTTGTATGTCTGCAGGTCTGTGTGTCTCAAGCACAGCAAGTACATCGGATAATTAATTTAAAAAGCATAGATTTACATATCTATATGTTACAGACTATTTAAGAAATACAATGAATATTCTGATAATAATTTGCTTTGTTTATCATCTGAGAGGGGTCACATGAATTTAACACCTAAAAATGGGGTCACACTGGAAAAATGTTTGGGAAGCACTGGATTAGACCCTTATAGTTTAGTTTCCCTTTCTCGTGCTGCCACCTCCTGGGATGCAGCAGTACTACAGCTCAGCTCCTACAACAGGAACACCTCGTTACCTCTCTCTCTCTGTTGAGAGCTGAATATAGCCTGAAAGTTATCAGAAAAAAAGGCTTCCATCTGTGTTTCCTAGAGGCACAAAGGAAATATGAACCACCTGATCTCAGCAAATGGAAAGACTAACATTTGTATTTCAATGGCATTTTATTGCATGTGCTAGCATTTCAATATTATTGAAACCAGAAAAGGAATAATTAGACCTTACCTGCTAATTAGCGTTCCTGAAGTAACTCCAGTCCAGTCTCTATCTTCTGAGTTGTGCCCCCCTTCCAGCAGCGAGGAGACTGAGCACGTCATCTTCTTTTGATGACTCCAGGGTACATATAGTACTGGCACCTCCCACCAGCTTCTGTATCCCTATTGGCAAAGCAAACTTAAATGGAGAGACCAATTATGCCATCCAAACTATAAGTATAACTATAACAATAACAAACACCAATCCCCCCTCCCTGGAAAAGGGTTATCCCCCCCCCCCAAGAGAAGGAAGACTACCTGAGCCTGCCGATGCCATCATCGTGGCTCCTTGCTCATCCATATCCGCACCCTCTCAGCACCTGAGCCTCCTGTAGACCATGTTCCTGTACTTATCTTCCGTGGCTCATCTGCTGCTTCAGGCCGTTGAAGCCTATTAGGAAACAAGAAAAAATTCTGGGTGGGATCAGAGACTGGACTGGAGTTCCTTCAGGAACGCTAATTAGCAGGTAAGGTCTAATTATTCCTTCCTTAGCGTCTTTCCAGTCCAGTCCCTATCTTCTGGGATGTAACAGAGCAGTTCAAGCCTGGGTGGGGCCTGCAAGGCCATCCCGAAGCACTGATCCTTGAAACCCCACATCCCCAGAGGCGAGAACATCCAGCCTGTAATGCTTGGCAAAAGTGTGCAAAGAAGACCAAGTGGCTGCCCTGCAAATCTCTAGCAGTGGAACAAGACTAAGTTCCGCCCACGATGCTGCTTGAGCTCGAGTGGAATGGGCCCGAAGTCCAACCGGTACCTGCTTTCCCTTAAGGAGATATGCCGAATTAATAGCTTCCTTGACCCATCTAGAAACCGTGATGGGAGACTTGCACGGGGAGAGTACAAAGGAATGAGGAACGGGTCTTGAGAATTTGAGAGCGTACCCCTCTCAAACCACCTCCAATACCCACTGATCCGATGTAACCCGGGCCCAGGCTGGGAAGAACTGCTGAAGGCGCCCCCTACCGGCAGCTCTTCCTGCTGGGCCCCCGCTGTTTGACTGTAGCTTTCTAAGACCCGAGGTGGCGGAAGAGGCGGCAAACCCCTCCAGCCCCCCCCGGAAACTGTCCCCTGGAGTTGACGTGACCCCTCTGAAAGGGCGTCGAACGGAAAGCATGAAACCTCCGTGACTCCTTCGGCTGAGAGAGCGACGGCGCAGGAAGCAGACTCTGCTTAGGCCTATCCTCGGGAAGCCTACCTCCCTTAGACGCCCCCAGATCCTTTACCAGCTTCTCCAAGTCTTCTCCAAAGAGGAGCTTCCCCTTAAATGGGAGCCTGCTGAGCCGGGCCTTTGAAGAGCCATCTGCGGACCAGTTGCATAATCAAAGATAGCGGCGGGCCGCCACCACCGAAGCCATGTTCTTGGTCAAGCTCCTCACGAGATCATACTGGCTATCGGCTAAATAGGCAGCTCCTGATTCAATCCTAGCCGCCTCACCTGATGGTTGAGCCATGGGGTCCCCAGACTGCTGAAGCTGTTGGGCCCACCGCAAGCAAGCCCGGGCTACCCAGGCCCCACAAACGGAAGCCTGGAGAGCCAGAGCGCTAACGTCAAAAGCTTGCTTTAGCAGCACTTCCAACCTTCTATCCTGGGTGTCCTTGAGGGCAGTGCTGCCCTCTACCGGGATTGTGATCTTCGCCACTGCCGCATCTACTCTGGGGGAACGAAGCAATTCCTTTTCCCCTTCCAGCAACAGATACAAGCGGGCCATAAACCGAACTCCTCTCGGTCCCGATTCAGGTTGATCCCGTTCCTCCTGAATCATTTGCTTCATTACCCGATGCACCGGAAAAACCTTCTGCGATCTTCTGACTGCCTGAATCAGTGGGTCCTCCAGCGTCTCTTCCTCCGCTGGGACCCCGGCTGCCATATTAAGAACCTTTAGGGATTCCCCAATCAATGCCGGCAATTCCTCCCGGTGGAAGACGCGAACAATTCTAGCTTGTTCCTGTTCTAGAATTTCACCTTCCTCCAGCTCTTCCTTGTCCTCCCCCATCTCCCTGTCTGAGGATTCACCCTCCTGATTCTCTGACAGCGGGGGATGCAAAACTTTATGCTGAGAGAGCCTAGCCCGCTTTGACTCCTGTTTCCTCTCCAGTATCCAAAGAATGGCCTACAGCACTGCCTAGTGCCGAGCCCTGCTCCAGAGTTCCTTGCTTGTGTAGGCAAAAGGCCCTATGCATCAGCAGTACAGATTCTGGGGAAAAATCCCCTACTCCAGTCACCTCCAGGCCACCTCCGGAGGTAGAAGGCCCGGGTTGCACCAGGGGAATGGTCAAATGTTCCGGTGTAGCAGGAAGGACAGGAGCAGACTGACCCTCTACCTCTAGCAGGTCCCCAAGCTCCCGAGAGCAGGAAGCAAGGGGATCCTGAGAAAGACCTTGCATCCCCTGCTCTCCCTTGGCTGCCTCTGTTGCGCAGCCCCTACAGATCCAAGCCTCTGACACCATAGACTTCCAGGTGCCACAAAGCAAGCACTGGGCCTTAGGCATAGTGCAATCAAACTAAAACCAATCTCTTTTTTTTCCCAATTGAGAGTCCTCTAGGACCACCCGGAGCCTCCTGCACCTCCCACCGATTCCCTCAAGCTAGGAACCCCCGGTTGCGAAGGCCCTCTGAACGGGGCTGCCTAAGCAGAACGCTGTGCAATGCGTGCCAAAAAAAGCACGCAAAGCAAGAAAGATAGCCCCTACCAGCTCTCTCTCTCCCGGCACCTCTTCTGACGCATGTCTGCTCTTGCTGCGTGGTCAGATGTGTTTGCCACGCTGGCCGCAGACTCAATCTGGCCCCAATCCTCTTCTCTTGCTCCTTTGGCCGTTCGCCTGCTCACCGGCTCCCCCTTACACTCAAGGAGCGCCGCGGCTGCAGGCTTCTTCCCACCCACGTGCTCAGCCACCTGAAGGGCTTCGGCAACGCGACGGAAGATGTTTCGGGGCCTCGGGGCTGATGGTAGGCTACAGGCAGTGTCTCCTCCTCCACATGGCCAGCGCACTGCCGGGAACTGCAGGAGAGGACAGGGACTGCTACTGCAGGTCGGGCCGAACTCCCCCTCCCCTATCCTCAAAGGGATATATAGCAAGGCCCCCGGGAGAACTAAAATTAAATAAATCCAATCTGTTAGGAAATAAAACAAAACTAGAATAGAAGAAAGTAACTGAAACCAATCCTATGCTAAGTCTCTCCCGTAAACTAAACTAGATTACTGCCTCCTTCCAGCTGCTTTGGAGACTGAGCAAAACTGAAGCTGGTGGGAGGTGCCAGTACTATATGTACCCTGGAGTCATCAAAAGAAGATGATGTGCTCAGTCTCCTCGCTGCTGGAAGAGGGGCACAACCCAGAAGATAGGGACTGGACTGGAGAGACGCTAAGGAATTAAATTTTATTTACTTTTATATACCGTACTATTTCAAAATTAGCACAGTTTACATAGAACAGGAACAATAACAAAATATTTTACACTGAATAGGCATTAAACAGGAATATTAGATAATTAACATTGAACAGGGACGTCAAATTGGGTAGTAACAGGGGGAAGGAAGTAAATTACAAGTTGGTAAGTGGTTCCTAAGAGGTTAGCATAGGGGACGTTGTATCTGTGGGGTTGATAGGCATTGCCTCTAGCATAGCTATGGTATGTGGTCATCGAATAGTTGGAACAAATGAGTCTTTATAACTTTCCTAAAAGTTGAAAGGTTGGTTGAAAGAAAAGCCCAGCATATATTAATGACGCTGATATGCATTTTCCCCCAGACTATAGCATGCCATATTGTGACATTAAATTATAGGGAATAATATTCAAACTCTCATCCACTGCATAAAGGATAAGTAGATGATTTATCCGGTTATCTTCATGTCCGATATTCAGGAACCTTATCTTCCTGAATATGCAGATCTAAATTTAAACGGATAAAAGTTTGATCTGCGTTTTCTATGGTCGACTTAAACAGCAGATATATTTACCCTGAAACATGCTGAATATCATTACTATCTGGATAAATTTAGGCCCTGTACCATGAAAATCTCTGGTCACTCCTATTCAAAAAAGGGGTACAATTGAAGTAGACAACCTTATGTTATGCAATATGCTACCTGCCGAGCTTCGTCTTCCCTTCTAAAATGTAAGAATGCTCTTAAAACATTTTGGCCTGATAGCAACGCTGGCTGCCCCTGCCGAATAGCTGCCTCCACTGACCATTAGACTTGGATATTCAATGCCGGGGTCATATCCGTGCTCCAATACTGAATATCTGGGTTGCCCAGATTGCCATGAAGCTAGTCACTAATTTGTTGCGCTGTCTTATCTTGATTAGATATGTATAGCGCTGCATATGCCTTGTAGTGCTATAGAAATAAGCAGTAGCAGTAACTGGACGATATTCTGCAGTGAAAGTTAAGCCAGCCTTTACTGCACCACACTTACACCGCATTGTGATAACCAGGTGCCGTCCCGGAACACCCTGATGATAACCGGTCAGCATCTGGGTGTGCAGCAGCGGCACCCACAGATATTCATCAGCACTAACTGTGTTCGTGCCGCTGAATATTCCAGCCAAGGGAATTAATATGGTCAGCAGGTCTGCTAGCCATGTTAATCCCTTTTTTCTTTTTCCTTTTTTTCCTCTTGTATCCTTTGCTTGCTATTATAAATTACTTTTGTACGTTCCTTTTATGGCCTTGTATTGTCTAGTTTGTCTTCCCCTGTATTTACTTTCTGCAAACCACTTAGATACTAGTATTTTGATTTGTGGTACATCACACTACAATCATCAAGCTGTCTGTTCAAAAACATAGCCTTTTTGTGGCCTAGAATTCTGGGAAAAAAACCCACTTATATAGTCAGTACATGGCCTTCTAATATAAGAATTTAAGGTGGTATAGGGCAGGCACCAAGGATCCTTAATTGCAAAGAAGTGAAGGAAAACAGAAAAACTGTGGTCCATGATACTGTAATAAAAGAAAAAAATTAGGAATATTAGATGGAACTTGTGGTCTCTATCTGCCACATTATTCTAAGCAAATTTCTGTGTTTCATATCAAAGAATTGAACAACCACAACAGTCTGCTTCAGCACTGCCAACCCTTTGGGTGCAGAGATTGAAATGCTGTTTCTAAAATGCAGCAACCAGGCCCATGAGAGAAGTGCAGGAGTTCAGACACTGCCTGGTTCAAACTTGCTAAGAGCCACATGATGCAGGAAGGAAACAGAACAGCTATTCCAGAGATGGGACCGGTTGCAAGGTCAAATCAAGGGTTGTGCGAGCGTGTGGCCACACAGGGCGCAAGCACAGAAGGGGGCGCTGATATCATCACTAGGCTTCTGTGAAGCTCAAAAAGAGTGAGTTACTGAACGTGACTGAGTGGAAGGGGGGCACCAGATTCGTTAGTGGCACAGGGCACATGTCTAGCTTGGCATGGTTCTGGGTGGCAGCAAACTTCTGAAGTGTGCACTGGGGGATGCAAGTCAAAAAAAAAAAATCACACTTTGGGTCAATGGGAGCTGCTAGTGGCTCCTGGGCCTCACAATGAGGAATTCTGACCAAGATGGTCATCCTAGGTAGATGAGGGGGGAAAAGGGTGAAAATTGCTTCCCATTTCTTGCAAGGAAGCATGATCAGTAAGAGTGTAGTGTTTGCAGAGTGCTTGTGATTTCCTGCTTATATTAAATTCTGCTCCAGGTTAAATGGCAAGTACTTCATAAGGCATAAGGTACTGGAAAAGTAGACTATCAACGTAGTTCCTCATACCTGCTGTGAGAGTTAGATATTTTCTTTTCTAAAATCATGCAACTCTATACAAGCGTATAAATATGCATATTAAAATATGCATAGTGTGATAAGGAAGCTTATCCTAGTTCAGGGAGAAATAATGTAAGAGGTGAATTGGCTCTGAATAAGCAACCTGTGCTGGCTGGTAAAAGCATTAAAACAGAATGTTTACATAAAAGACTACCAGACCCAGAATGCACTAGGTTACAGAAAGCCTCTAGGAGAGCTGAAGTGGGGAAATGTGTGCCTCATCAAGGAAGCTATGATGTAATCCCTAATCACCCATCTCCTAGGGCAGGGCTTGATTCAGATCACCTGGACTGTGCTAGGGTGGAGTGTCCATCTAGACACTTTAAAACTAGAGGAAATTCTTCACAGGAGCAGCAGAGAAAGGAGATGGAGAGAGAGCTGGAGCAAGGCTGGCAGAGAGAACACAGAAGGAAGAACAGCAAGACGTCCAGGAGGTCTAAGAAAGGAGCCCGTGGCAGTATGTATGTTGGGAGAGATTCCGGGGACAAGCGCTCTCCATTGGACTGGAAGAAACCAGAGGCTTGGAGATATACAGCCAGGAACCCCAGAGAGCACCTGTAAAGGAGACGGCTGCATCTAGAGAAAGGAGCTCTAATACCTATTTAAGGAGGTATGAGAAAAGAGACCTAAAGTCCAGAGATTCTGACTGGAGAGCTGGGCACAGAAGCTTTGCTACCTACTGGTCAAAATACCCAGAGAGGAAACCTAACAACAACGTGATCTCAGGTATGAACTCTGATCTGTTCCCTAGCTTTTCCCAAGGAAGACAGCAGGGAAACAAATGCTATCCTGATAGTGATCAGTTAGAGAATTCCTCTGAGCCAGTGTATGAAAATGATGCCATGATATTTCAGGAGCAAGGGGAAATATCAAATGGGCAAGTAGAATGCATGGACTGCTCTCTGTCTAAGCTGTTGTTTTAAAGTAGCCCTCAATTAAGCATTAAACACCAAAAGGAACTGTACTGTGTTTTTTTCAACTACTCAGAAAAGCTTCTTTAAGTGAAAGCTTTAGGGTAAGTTGCTGCCACGTGGAGAGTGGACCAGCAAGGGTTTGCAGCTGGTTGAGTACCTGTGATTAAGCCAGGCACAAGTGCACGTGGGACTCTGGAAAGAAAACTTCTTCACTGTGTGAATAGAAGAAAGTTGTGTTTTTTCTTTTGATAAAGAACATTATCCTTTTGGGTTTACTTTTCATTTAAGCACTGCTAAGAAAGTTATTTGCAGGGGCTAGAAGAAAGACCTTTTCTGTACCATCAAGGTCTTTATTAAGTGATTGCCTAAGTTTCAGTTGCCTTATTTATTTGTTCTGTTTTCCTGAATACAATTCCTGAAGAATTATCCTATTGATGTTACCAAGCATATCTGTGCGAGGGAATAACTCGCCATAAATAAAATCTGTTTTCTGCTTACACTTAAGCAACTACAATTCATTATTTTTGTTGAACGGCTGATTTTGTGTGAATGGACTACAACACCCACAATCCTTTGCAAGCCATGTAAATTCTGTCTTTGCAAAGATTGTGGAACTTTCACAACAGGCACACCCGTTTACAATACTTATGTGCGCTGTATGTAGCTGTTTCTGGGGATGGAGTTTTTTATAAAGACCAAAAGAGTAATTAGACCTTACCTGCTAATTAGCACTCCTGGAGGAACTCCATTCCAGTCCCACAATTCTGGGTAGTGCACCTCTTCCAGCAGCTTGGAGACTGAGCATGTCATCTATTTGATGACCTTGGGATACATATACAGCTGGCACCTCCCACTATCTCCAATAACCTATTTACAAAGCAGACTCACAGGAGCAACACATAGGTAGTCAAACAACACTAACGATAGCGCCAGATTTATGCTCCCCTCCCCTCCCAAAGGGAACTTCCCACCCTCCCGCACAAGGTGGTGGCGGCTTACCTGAGACTCGCCCAGCCTCTGAGACCAGACAAATAGAGAGAGAGGCAGACAGCTATTCCGATCCACCCCTGATGTCATTGCCCTGCAAGGCGTCTTCACGAAAACTCTCCCCTGGTCCCCTGAGACTTGGTCCTCCCAGCCAGGGTCGCTTTAACAGTAACTTATACAGTACCACTGGGGGAGGTATCCGAGACTGGACTGGAGTTCCTCCAGGATTGTTAATTAACAGGTAAGGTCTAATTACTCTTTCCTTATCGTCCCTCCAGTCCAGTCCTGCAATTTTGTAATGTAACAGAGCAGTTCAATAAATGGGAGGGACTCGTGAGACTGGCCCCAAGGACCGCCCCCTCTCCCCCCCAAAACAGGCATCTCCCATCGCCTGAACATTTGCTTAGCAAAGGTATGGAAGGAGGACCACGTCGCCGTCCTACATATCTCCACCGGCAGAACGAGACTAGATTCCACCCAAGAGGCCACCAGGACTCGGTGGAATGTACCTGCAGCCCTGCTGGCACCGGCTTACCCTTTAAAATGTACACATATACAATTGCTTCTCTGAGTCGCCTGGAAATGGAGGCCTTGGCCACCACCTCTCCTTTGTGTGGCCCTCCAAACAAAACAGTCGATTGGATCTGCGGAATGGCTCTGTCCTCTCAAGTATCACCTCAGGGACGTCACGGAGCTCATGGCAGCTTGAACGCCGAGCTCCGTTCGAATCCCAAGTGCAGTGCAATAATCGGTGGGACCCCATAAATAAAAGTGGAAAATCTGCTGGAATTTCAATCGGGGATGGCAGCACGGGCGAAACTGGCGGGGTTTCAATCTCCTTACGTCCGGAAAGAGCTGATGGCAGCGGCGGCAAAGGAGGCGGCCGGCGGAGGCGCCTCGGCGGAGGACGATGCCACGGACGTGGAGGGGGAGGAAGATGTGCCCCTGCGGAGATGGCTGCAGGAGTTTAAATCGGATATGAAGGGAGAGATAAAGGCGATGAGGAAGGAGATGAGGGCAACGCTCCAGGCAATACAACAGGAGCTGTGCAGCCTTGGAGGACGAGTAGAAGAGTTGGAAACCCACGTGCAAGACTGTGAGGGGGAACTGCGCGGCCTAGGGGTTATGCAAAGCTCATTGCAGGCCCAGCAAGAGGCAGTGCAGGAGAAAATTGAAGAGATGGAGGACCGGGCCCGGAGGAATAATTTAAGGATCAGAGGGGTCCCGGAGGAGATGGACCCCAAGGACTGTGTGGGGCTGGTCCGGCGAATCTGTAGCCATGTACTTCAATTGGGGGAAGTGACAGGACATCCTCCAGAGCAAATCAGTGTGGAGCGGGCACATCGGAGTCTGGGGCCCCGGAAAGAGAAGCAGTCCAGGGACATAATAGCCTGTCTGAGTAGCTTCCCTCTGAAAGAACAAGTTCTCAGTGTGGCTCGGAAATTTGGGAGAGTGGCCTGGGAGGGCGCTGAGATTGAACTGTTTAATGACCTCTCGAAGGGGACTCTGGAGCGGCGAAGAGCAATGAAAACTGTGACTGCCTACTTGAGGGAGAAACAATACCGGGTACCGCTGGCTGTTCCCGTTCGGGGTGCTGATCTCCATTAATGGTCTGAACCATAAAGTTAAAACAGCGGAGGAGGCCTGGGAGGTGTTAAGAGCAGCGGGATGCGAAGGCCTGCCGGCGGTGGGACCCGGCGAAACGCAACACAAGCCCGGTGTGGGGAAAGGAAAACAACGGTTGCAAGCCAGCTCTCAGTGGCAACGAGTGGGGGAGCAAGGGAAGCGTTTGAAGCGGCTGTCGAAGGAACGGCAGATGACATCTGACGAGACGGTGTTGTGAACCGGGAGCACTGCGGTACTGGCCAGGATGTTGGCAGGACTCAGGTGAAGAGCGGTAGAGCTCTGGAGCCCTTGGTATCTGGACACTGGACATGTAGGGCATGCTAAGGAGGGGGGGAACCAGGGAGGTGGGAAGGGGGGCGGGTAGGGGGAACACAGGCGAGGCAGGGGTTCAGGGTGTTCAGGGGGGAAGGGGATAGATAACGAGGTGGAGTTCAGCAGGGGGGGAGAGGGAGCGGGACTGTGGAGGGGGCAGGGGAGGGGGTTAAAGTGGTGGGATTGGACGTCAGGACTGGGAGGACGGGAAGATTGGGATGAGTGGGCTGGATAGAAAGGGGGTGGGGGGGGAAGGGAGGGGGGGGAAGGGGGGATGGGAGGGGGGGAGGGGGGGAAGGGGGGATGAGAGGGGGGGAGGGGGGGAAAGAACACCAACTGGGTAAGTGTGGGGAAGAAGGGGGAGGCTGAGGGATGATACGCTTAGGCACCATCAATGTCCGTGGTCTGAACACGCCCAACAAAAGAGGGATGTTGTTCCGGGAAGTGGAGAGGAATAAGTGGGATGTGGTCCTCCTGCAGGAGACTCATCTCCGAGCCCGGGATGTTGGACGGATGAAGCACCGCCAATTTCCTGACCAATACTACTCCTGCAATAAGGAGGGGGGGCGGAAAGGTGGGGTGGGGATTATGCTTAGGGGGGGTGTTGGATCCAGGTGGGGTGCTCCTTTAAAGACCAGGAGGGGAGAGTGGTGGGGATCATAGGGAAGCTGGGGGGGGAAGATATTGTGATTGTGGCTGTATATGGGCCCAATGGGCAGCAGGGGGGTTTCTGGAGGGAGGTGGGGACTTTAATAGAAAAAGCCGGGGGGGGAGGGAAGGTGCTCGTGGGAGGGGACTTTAATGTAGTCTTGGACCCGGGGTTAGATAGGCAGCCGAAAGGGGGGGATGGTGGGCGGAAGAATAGAAGGGGATTGAGGGGGTTCATGAAGCGATTCAACTTGCTGGATGTGTGGAGGGTGATGAACCCGCAGGTGGGGGGGTACACTTTCTATTCGGCTCCACATGTTAGTTGGAGCCGGTTAGACATGTTCTTAATAGATCAGACCTGGATGCCTGCAGTTAAAAGTGAGGAGGTTGTGCAAGTGGGATGGACAGATCATAAAGGGGTGGAGATCCTTCTACGGGATGTACGGAGGTCCGGCGGAGCCTTCTGGAGATTGAATGATAGCCTTCTCCGAGATAGGCGAGTGGTGGATGATATTCGGGGGGTGATTAAGGAATACTTGGGTTTTAATGATAATGGGGAGGTGAGCGAGGTTATGGTCTGGGAGGGGCTGAAAGCGGTGGTACGGGGGAGATTTATCATGTGGGGGGCTCAGAAGAAGAGGGAGCGCGAACAGAAGGAGGACGAATTAAAGAGGGAGATGGGTGAAAAGGAGGAACGGTTTCGAGGGTCAGGGACCGAGGCGGATCGACTGGATTTAGAACAGGCGCGGGACGCGTTGAAAGATCTCCAGCTAGAGAAAGTGGCATTTCTGCTGCAACGGGTTCGGCAGACCCATTATGAGTTTGGGGATAAGGCGGGGCGCTTGTTGGCGCGGAGACTGCGGCGGAAGCAAGGGGTGGCCACTATAGCTTATTTAGAAGGTGCAGACGGGCGGCGGTGTTGGGAGGAAGATGCCATCCGGGAGAGGTTCCGGGATTATTACCAGGATCTGTACCGGGCGATGGATGGGGGGACCGAGGGGGAGATAGAGGCCTATTTGGAGGGGATCACACTCCCAGTGCTTCCAGTGGAAGCGGTTGAGCTCCTGGAGGCAGAGATTAGAGAGGATGAAATAGCCCGGGCAGTGAAAGGGCTGGTCGGAGGGAAGTCTCCAGGTTTGGATGGCTTGACAGGTCTCTTCTATAACGTTTTTTGGGAGGAGGTAAAAGGGATAATGCGAAGGGTGTTCAATGGTGTGCTGGTAGAAGGGGGGGAGCTATCGCGGGACATGCTGACAGCTGGGATAACGGTGCTATTAAAACCTGGGAAGGACCCGGGGAAATGCGGCTCCTATAGGCCGATATCCCTGTTGAATGTGGATACTAAACTGTTAGCCAAAGTGGTGGGGGGTCGGTTAGCTGAGTGGATGCCGGGGATTATAGGAGGTGATCAAGCGGGCTTCATACCAGGACGACAAGCAGCGGATAACATCCAGAGAGCGATTGGAGTCGTCTGGGAAGCGAGGGAGGGACAGGAGGATTTGGTACTGATGTCAATTGATGCTGAAAAGGCATTTGACAGAGTGCACTGGGCCTTTTTGTTGAAGGTTTTGGAGCGGATGGGGTGTGGTTCTAATCTCTTGGGGTGGATTAAGGCGTTGTATAGGGGGCCCAGAGCTAGAATTAAAGTCAATGGGATGTACTCTCGAGATTTTGAATTGGGGAGGGGGACTCGACAGGGGTGTCCCCTGTCTCCGCTCCTCTTTGCCATAGCGGTGGAGCCCCTAGCCGAAAGGATTCGGGGGAATGAAAAGATCATAGGCTTGAACAGAGGGGGAAGACTGCATAAAATATCCTTGTATGCGGACGATATATTGTTGTATCTGGGGGACCCATCTGTCTCGCTTCCAGAGGTGATGCAGGAGGTGGACAGATATGGAAAGGTGTCGGGCTTTAAAATGAATGTAGACAAGACGGAGGTTTTGAAGGTGAGATTGCCGGATGAAGTGGAGGAGAAACTGCAGCGCCAGTTTCCTCTGCGATGGGTTAGTGGATCTCTGGGGTATTTGGGGGTTCGCATTACCGATCGCTACGAGACTCTCTATCAGGCTAATTATCCAAGTTTGTTCCAAAAAATTGGGAGAGATTTAGATGGGTGGATGGGATTAGAAATATCCTGGATTGGGCGGATCGCAGCTCTTAAAATGAATATTCTGCCCCGGTTACTGTTTGGGTTTCAGGCTTTGCCGGTAGCGATACCGGATGGGGCGATGCGTGGGCTGCAGAGGCGAGTATTCCAGTATATCTGGAAAAGGAAGCCACCTCGGGTGGCGCGGGAAGTGATGTATGCCCCTAAGGAGGAGGGGGGGTTGGGGGTGCCGAACTTGCGGGCGTATTACCGAGCGGCACAGTTGGTGCATGTTCTGCACTGGCGAGAGGGGGGGGAGGAAAAGCCGTGGGTGTCCTTAGAGCGGGGGAGAGTCAAGGGGGGTCACTTGACGGCCTGGCTGTGGGCGGATGCCGAGGGGAGGAGGGCTTTGGGGAGCGGTTCCCCAGCGATGTGTCAAGGGGCCCGGATATGGGATAGCGTGAGGGGCACGGAGAGTGGGTCTCGGAGGGGGGGTTATTCCCTGCTGACTCCTTGGAGGGGGGCTCGGGAGTTTAAGCCAGGGTGGGAAGGGGGGAGATTTGATGAATGGACGAAGAAAGGTCTATTATGCAGCTACCAATGCTTGGAGGAGGGAGAAATGAAGAGCTTTGACATGATCAGGGCAGAGTATCGGTTGGACGATAAGGATAGGTATGCATATCTGCAGGTTCGCTCATTTATAGGGAAGGTAGTGGGGAAGGAGGAGGGGGGTAGGGAGCTTACCGGTCTGGAATCCATATGGTTTGGGAGGAGGGGTGCGAAAGGGATGATATCAGGGTTGTACCAGGTGGCCCGCGAGAAGGTAGGGGGGCAACATAGGTATATGAAGGAGTGGGAGGCGGATATTGGAAGGTCGGTCTCGGCTGTGGAGTGGAAGAGGGTGTGGGATCAGATTAGGAGGGGGCTTATGTCCAGTGGGGCTAAGGAGAATAGTTATAAGGTGCTGCTGCGATGGTATTACACCCCTAGTCGTCTGCACAGAATGTATGTGGGGGTGTCGCCTCTATGCTGGAGGGGATGTGGTGAAGTTGGGACTTTTTGGCATGTGTGGTGGAGTTGTCAGAAGGTACAAGAGTATTGGGGGAGGATAGTCGGTTGGATACGCCTGAAGTTAGGGGTCGAGGTTCCGTTGGCCCCTACAGTGTGTTTGTTGAATCTCTGGGAGGAGGGGCAAGGGAATAGGGGAGGTAAGATGGTGATGGCTTGTTTGAGTGCGGCTCGCTGTGAAATTGCCGCAGCGTGGCGACAGAATGGGGTCCCCGGGTTGGAGCTCTTTGAACAACGCGTTCGGCGCACGGTGCTGATGGAAAAATTGACGGCGGCTCGTAGGCAGACTTCAGCCAGATATGAGGAACAATGGGGGGTCCTGGGGGGTGTTCTAGGGTTGGGGGGGCAGGGGGGGGGAGGGGTAATGTGTAGGGGGACGGAGGGGGTCAGCAGGGGGAAAGGGGGGAGGGGGGATGGGCGGTGGGGGGGGGTGGGAGAGGGGGGTATAGAGGGGGGATTCTAGATTGGGGAGGTGGGTATGGGGCAGGGGGGGGAGGGGGGTCTCTGTTATGGGGGGAGTGGGGGGGTGTAAAGCGGTAAGGAAGGAGGGGGCAAGTGGAATAGAGGGGGGAGGGATGAAGGGTGGCGAGGAGGGGGGAGTAGGGGGGGGGGAGGGGTGGGAGGGAAGGGTGATCAGTGGGGGGGACAGAAGGCGGCAGGGATGGATAGTGGTTCTGGTGGGCGAAGCCCTGTTGGCATGGGTATGAATGGGTTTATTGGGGTGGGGGAAATGGTAAACTAAAATGTTAATGATAACTTGCATAGTCATAACACTGGGTGTTGGGGTTCTAAGCATGAGAACAGTTGTAATGATGTTAACCTGTAGGTTCGGGTCAGGAAATGTTGATATTACATGTGGGGGGTTGATATTGGAGCCGGAAGCCAGGTTGGGGTGACTCCGGTGTTTAGATGTTCGAGTGATATGAATCTTTGTTACTGAATGTGTTTGGAATGTTATCAATAAAAACTTCAATACAAAAAAAGTATCACCTCAGGACCCTATGAACGTCCAAGAGGCGCAAACGTGAGTCCATGGTCTTCTCCCCCACGCTCAGCAGTGCCATCAAGGAAACTGTCTGGTTCACATGAAAATCCAAGACCACCTTGGGGAAAAAGGAAGGGATCAGCCTTAGGACTACCTTGTCCTTTGAAAAAGAAAGAAATGGTGGCTGGTAGAAAAGGGCCTGCAGCTCCGAGATCATTCTTGCCAAGCAAATTGCCACCAAAAGCACTGTCTTAAGTGTCAGGTCCTTAAGGGAAGCCCTGCCCAACAACTCAAAAGGCTCCCCCGTAAGCACTACTAACACCAAATTAAGATCCCAGGGCGGAACCACTGTCTTCTGCAGAGAGCGGAGGCACCCCACTGCTTTCAGATAACTTACCACATCTGGGTGTGTCCCCAATGATATTCCTTGTACCCTTTCACGATAGCAGGAAATTGCTGCCAAATGCACCCTCAGCGAGCTGGCAGCTAAACCCTTTTTATGCAGAAACACTAAAATGTCCGGGATGGACGTGGCGAAAGGCCAGCACTGCCGGGCTGCACACCAGTCCTCAAAGATGTGCCACACCCTAAAGTAAGAAAGGCAAGTGGACCTCTTCCAGATTGCAATCACTGGACCCAAGTAGCCCCTTTTTAACCTCCTCATTCTTTCAAGAGCCATGCTGTAAGTAAGAACAGATCCACCTGCGGCATCCAAACAGGTCCCTGGGTCAATAGATCCTCTTACGTTGGGAGCCGCCATGGTCAATCCACAAGGAGCCGCACCAGGTCGGCGTACTAAGGACGCCTTGGCCAGTCCAGAGCGATGAGAATAACCGACCCCCAGTGAGCCTCTATTCTCTGAACGACTCTGCCTATCAGCGCCCATGAAGGAAACACATACAGCAGGCACTCCATGGGCCATCTCTGCACCAGGGCATCCAGACCCTCCGACATTTTTTCTCGCTTCCTGCTGAAGAATTGGCTCGCCTTGGCTAAGCTCCACCTTGCCATGAGATCCATAATTGAAGTGCCCCATCTGCTCACCACTTTGTGAGAAGACTTCCAGGCAGAGTTCCCATTCGTCTTGATCCACCTGGACCCAGCTTAGGTAATCCGCTGTCATGTTTTCGATTCCTGCTACATGAGCTGCCAACAACGCTTGGAGATGGCCCTCTGCCCACTTCATTAGGCTTTCTACCTCTTCCTCCAAGGAGGCGCTGCCTGTGCCTCCCTGGTGATTGATGTAGGCTAGCGTGGTCGCATTGTCTGAGAAGACCCAAACCTCCTGCAGCCACGGGATTAAGTTCTGGAGCGCCAGGGCCACCGCCCTCTTTTCCAGTCTACTGATGGACCAAAGGGCTTCTTGCAGGCTCCAGCGCCCCTGGACAATGTGCCCTTCGCAGTGGGCCCCCAGCCTGACAGGCTGGCACCGGTCAGAGGGACTCACTGAGGAGTCTCGAGGGCATGCCCTCCACCAGGTTTGCTGGGCAAAGCCACCATCTGAGCACTCTTCTGGTTGCCCTCGGACAAAGGAGCCTCATAGACAGCAGATGACATTGGTGGGACCAGCGATGCAGCAAGGCCCTCTGCAATGGCCTCATGTGGGCTCACACCCAGGGGACCAGCTAGTGTTGCTGCCATCGTCCCGAGAACCTGGAGATAATGCCAAGCCGATGGTTCCCCTATCTGCAAGAACTTGCGCACTGGACTCCATAGGCCCTGTGCTCTGGCAAGAAGACCTTGTCCCTGCAAGTGTCGAAGCGTGCTCCCAGATACTAGATGTCCTGGGATGGAGCTAAGTTGCTCTTGGCCAGATTGATCACCCAATCGACACTTCACAGGAATTCCACAATTCTGGTCATTACCTGCTCACTCTCTTCCTTGGATTTTGCTCGAATCAACCAGTTGTCGAGGTATGGATGTATGAGAACTCCCTCCTTTCAGAGAGCCGCTGCCACCACCACCACCATGATCTTCGTGAAGGTGCGGGGGGGGGGGGGGTGGCTGTCGCGAGGCCGAACAGCAATACCCGGAACTGGAAGTGCCCCCACGGAACTGTGAAACTGAGGTACTGTTGATGTATCGGTCTGATGGGAATGTGTAGATATGCCTCCATGAAGTCGAGAGACGTTAAGTACTCCTCCCCCCTTCGGACCACAACTATAACAGACTGCAAGGTTTCCATGTGGAATCGAGGCACCCAAAGACACCGCTTCATGTGCTTGAGATCAAGGATTGGCCGAAAGGAGCCCTCCTTTTTTGGCATCACGAAGTAAATGGAGTACCGACCGCAGCCGTACTGGTCTTTGGGGACAGGGACTACTGCCCCTAACTGCAGAAGCCAAGTCAGGGTGCCCTGTACCGCTGAGGCCTTGGCTTGGGAACGGCAGGGGGACTGAACAAAGGCCTGGCCCACTGGATGCGCCAAGTCGAGGGCACAGCCATCTGAATGACCTCCAGGAACCACTGGTTGGACGTGATTCGGACCCAAGCAGGGTAGAACTCCCGCAGCTGACCTCCCACAGGCTGCATCCCCGCCTGGACCCGCCTCACTTCATTGTGTCTTCTTAGGTCTCAAGGAGATGGAGGCGCTAAAACCCCTCCCAGCTCCTCGAAACTCCTGCCTCTGATAGGGCACAGATTGGGTTGTCCAAAACCTTCTAAAATCCAGTGATTGCATCCACGTAAGCAGGGTACTGTGGGTCTGCCTCTGTTTATCCTCCGGAAAACGGCCTCCCTTGGACTCCCCCCCCCCCCCCCAAGTCCTTTACCAATATGTCTAGCTCCTTTCCGAACAGCAGTTTCCCTTTGAAGCGGAGCTTGCTGAGCTGGGACTTGGAGGAAATGTCAACCATCCAATTTCATAGCCAGAGGTAGCGGGGTGCCACCACCATCGAGGCCATGCTCTTAGAAAGACCACTTATAAGATCACAATGGGCGTCTGCAAGATAGGCCGCTCCAGACTCTAGCCAAACTACCTCCCCCGCCGCCGCCTCCACCAGATCACCTGGCTGCTGAACCTGCTGGGATCAACAGAGGTAGGCCATAGCCACCCAGGCTCCGCAAATCAATGCCTGAAGTGAAAGGGCATTGATATCAAAGGCTTGCTCCAGTAAGGTATCCAACTTTCTATCCTGGGCATCCTTAAGTGCTGCACTGCCTTCCTCCGGGACTGTAGTCTTCTTGGTCACCACCAACACTGCTGAATCCACCTTCAGAGATCAGAGTAATTCTCTCTCTTATTCAGGCAATGGGTAGAGGTGCGACATGGTCCTTACCCCCATAGTCCGGCCTCTGGCTGTTCCCACGCATCGTGGATCATCTGCTTGACCATTCAATGACCGGGAACGCCTTCTGCTTCTTCCACACTGCCTGAAGTAGGGGGTCCTCCAGTGCCTCTTCCTCTGCCTGGAGGCCTGTAGGCATGTTGAGGGCCTTTAAAAGGACTTGCCAATAAGCACTGGCAACTCCTCCCGGCATAATGCATAAATAATCCGCGCCTGCTCTTCCTGCTCTGGAATCTTGCCTTCTTCTAACTTCTCATCTGGCATGTCCAGCTCCATGTCCAGGTCCGTTCCATCTGGTCCTTTGGACTGTGGAGATTGATCTCCCCAGTCACCCAAGATTCTCGCCCCCTTTGATGTTTCCACTGGTGTCCCAGGCTCCCTCAAGCCCACGGGACGCTTTGTTGCACACCCCTGTCCCGGTGCGGATGACCATGAACCTTGCTGGTGCAGGCAGAATGCCTTATGCAACAGCAGGACGAACTCCAGCGAGAAACCTCCCCAGTCTCCTCCTTCCTCTCAGTCCTGAGAAGTGGAGGGCTGACCGGAAGTTCCAGCAAGAGAGATGCGGGGCCTGACACCCCGCCTTCCAGCTCCTGGGGGGCTGCTAAGCTCCTGGGACAGGATTCCTTTCCTGGGCCCCAGTGGCATGCAACCTTTGCTCCACCGCACACGCCCGCTTCTGAAACCATCCCCCGCAGGGTACCGCAGACTAGGCATTGTGGCCTGGTCGGCATGGTGCTATGCCCAGGTGCCTTTCCTCAAAAGACCTTAGCACCAACTTAAAGAGGAAAGATGGAAGCCCACCTAGCTGACCTCGCCTCACGAAACTCCCCCTACCTAAAAATGAACTATAATGAAAAACAGAAGAAATTAAGCAGGAAGGTCCAACCCAAGCATTTAAATTTCTCTGCCTCTTTCTTTCTTTTCTTTTTTTTTTTTTTTTATTATCCGGGAGCTCCCAGGGAAACAATCCCCTTTAAACCAGGGCTCGGCAGAATCACTATGAAGCTGAAGCCCCAAGCTCATATGTCTTGGAGCAATGGCAGGTTCTTTCCCTCTGTGCCACTTCTTCAGCATCTGTGCGCCACACTCAACCCTGAATTACCTGCCATCAGCTGCTAGGCTGCTCTCCCCACACGGTCAGCAGCCACGTGTATAAGCACCTTTGAAACTGCCCCGGGGCTGGAAATTGAGTGCGCTGTCCTGCTTTCCCGCTCCCGTGCTCAGTTGCACTGCAGGGCTTCAGCATCGGGCAGGGGTGGCCCAAGGGGGGTGCGGGTCCATGTACGGAGACTCGGTGCGGGCCTCCTTTGCATAAATATTTGCATAATGTTACCATACACTAACTTTTAGTAAACATGCCTCTTAATGAGTGTATGGATAAAGAAAGACTAAAAGATTTCTACATTACTATAATCCAGTGCAAACCGCCAGGCACATTAGGAACTACTACAAACACTGGCCATTTAGAACCCATAGCAAACCCGCCGTATCATAACAGCACTACAGGACTCACAAAGCACCAGACCCTACCTATCAAAAGGCAACACTGTAAATATTTCAGAGAATAACAATACATGACCTACTGGGGAAAGAGAACAAGTGGCAATGTCAAATAGGAATTACATAAACAGAATACCTCAGCTCAGTTACACATGCAGAACATAGACCATCACCAAACAAGAAATCACAATTTAGAAACAGGAAGACAATAATTAAAATGGGAACCCCAAAAGCCAACTTGGAATGTACAACAACACTGTAGAAATAAAACTATAAATTTCCTCTTGTACTAAACAAAGCATAGATGTTAATGATGCACATTTCCCAGAGCTGACATATTCCAGTTAATAAATTCAAAATAAAGAGATATTTTTCTACCTTTTGCGCATTTTTTTTTTCAGTTGCAATTGCTCCAGCCACTTTCTTCTGGTTTCTTCGTGTCTTCTGCTAACTCTCCATCATCTGCTGTCCATCTGTCCTTTCTTCTAGTTTTTTTTTTCCATTCTCTCTACATCTGCTTTAACATACTAATCTCTCTCCTTTTGCTCTTTCCTCATTTCTATTTCATCCACTCAAATTTTACCCCTCCATCCTCAATCCCCACATACTCTCCCAATACCCGGCCAATTGTAGATTTTTCTTCCCTCCCACACAAAATATTTTTACCCTCTCCATTTCACTCTCCATCCCATTCTAATCCTCCCTCAAAATCAGCTCCCTTCTAGTTCCAGCCCCACACAGCATCCGCTCCCTTCTAGTCCCCGCATCAGCCCATTTCCAGTCCTAGCCCCCCTCAGCCCATTTCCAGTCCTATCCGAGTCCCTCCATCAGCTCATTTCCAATCCCAGCCCCCCATCAGCCCATTTCTAGTCCTTTTCTAGCCCCATCATCAGCCCATGTCAAATCCTAGCTCCCCTCCACTCAGCCCATTTCAATCCAAGCCCCCTATGAGCCTACATCCAGTTCTAGCCCCTCCATGAGTCCATTTCAATCCACCACAGCCCATTTCCAATCTTAGCTCCCCCAACAGCCCATTTTCAGTCCTATCCTAGCCCCTCCATCAGCCCATTTCCTGTTCTAGCTCCCCCCCCCCACTCAGCCCATTTTCAGTCCTAGCTCCCTCCCCTCACAGCCCATTTCCATTCCAAGCCCCCCTCCCCATCAGCTATTTGCAGTTCAAGCTTCCCCTTCCACTCAGCTCATTTCCAGTCCTAGCAACCCCCAACCCATTACCAGCCCTAACCCCCCATCAGCCCACAGCACCAGTCCTAACCCCATCAGCACATCTCAAGTCCTAACCCCCCCATCAGCCCATCACCAGTCCTAACCCCCCCTATGAGCCCACAGCACATTACCAGTCCTAACCCCCCTCATCAGCCCACAGCACATTACCAGTCCTAACCCCATCAGCACACCTCGTCCTAACCCCCATCCCCCCATCAGCCCAGGGAAAATTAAAACTTAAAAAAAAAAGCAAAAAAGCTGTCTGCCGCCGCGGCAGAATCGAATGTCCCGCGGGGCCCCCCTGCTTCCCTCAGTCCCTCTCTGCTTCAGCTTCGAACCGCAAAGGGAGAGTTCCTCCCTCGTGACTCTGTTAAGCCCGCTGGGGCTTATGGGAAATTTCCCATCTGCCCTGGCGAGTTTAACAGAGTCCCTTCGTGGCTCTGAAAGTCAAAGCGGAGAGGGACTGAGGCAAGCAGGCAGGGAGGGAGGGAGGGATCTGCCGGGCAGGGGGGCCCCGCAGGACATTTGATTTTGCTGCTACCGCCGCGGCAGCAGCAGCAGCCACCAGTTTTTTTTTTTTTTTTTTTTTTTAAATTTTACTTTTAAAGCGGAATGTTCTTTGCGCGGGGCCCCCTAAAACGCGGGGCCCTGTGCAAAAAATTCTCGCTGAATGGACGGGACGGCCCTGGCGTCGGGACAGGAACAGAGTGCTGTCCTTTGGCTCTCCCAGCACGCGACTCCTCACCTGTTGATGGGTTTGGGAGCCGGCTGCCTGCACAGACCTTGTGCCTCTCTTCAAACAAAGCTCTGAAACTAAATTTCTGGTTCTGACTGCAAGGGGGGGAGGGGAAGGGATAGAGGGGCCCTCCGGCTGGCAGCCACACAGAAGCTCTTTCCCCTTTGAGAAATAGGCTCTGCTAAAGCCACCCACAGGCTCCCTAGCTTTACCAAATCAAATAAAAACCAATAAGGAAAAAAAGTTAAAGGAAAATAAATCCTAATTCTCTCCTTAGTTCTCTCCAGCGAGCCCAGAACTCTGGCTCACTGCTTTCGCCAGCTGCTTGGAGACTGAGCATGCTGGAGCTGGTGGGTGGTGCCAACTGTATATGTATACTGGGGTCATCAAAAAGATGACATGCTCAGTCTCCAAGCTGCTGGAAGAGGAGCACTACCCAGAGGTGCGGGACTGGACTGGAAGAACGATAAGGAACAGTTAATAAAACTTCCTTTATAGTACATTAAGTATGAAATAGGTGCACTATTAACCTTTTTTTAGGTGCCTGGTTATAAACCTCCCCCCACTTAATGTTACATCTTAATCTCACTACATATCTATTCAGGCTTTTAACCATACTTAAAAAATGAAAGAGCACACATGAAGCTAAAGAACCCAGAAGGGATCATCAAAGACACTTTCTATATGGAGAAGAATAACTGTGGGAATTAAAAGTATCAGGGATTGTCGTTCTGGCTCTGATGGACTGTTAAATCATATTTCAAATCTAACCTTCACAACTGACTTCAATTTGCAAGTGGTTTGGTTTATTTTGATGTATTTATCTAAATAGAAGCATTCAGGAGGGCCTCGCTTGTCAGAAAGGGGGGAAGGGGGGCGGAAATAAGATGTTTACCTGCAATCTGAATAGCTTTTCCTCAAACCAGCCCAAGCACTGAGATGTCAAGTTACCCAGATCTAGGAGGGACACTTTGACCAGTCCTGGATTTGAATTTATAAACCCAGTGAATTGTGATATTTGTAATCCCCGATTCTACCTACTGACATCGGTGCTGAAAGTCCCACAATGCGTCCAAAGATTGGTTTTCGAGATATCCATCATGCATATACATCAGAGAGTCTGGCGTATAACACAGGCAGTTCATGCATAGTCATTGAGGATATCCTGAAAACCAGACTGGAAGGGTGTGCCCCGATGACTGGGATGAGAACCCCTGGATACAGACCACTCTGCAAGGGTAAACAGCGCCTAAAGCTTTCTAATATTTAATTCACTATAAGTAACACTGGCTTTTTATATTTTGTAGAACAAACAATGGATTCCATGCAGTGATAATGGGGTGTTCTTTTTGAAAGCTGTTCCTGAGAGTTTATACTTGTTCTCAATTTAGATAGTTAGTTATTTAATAAAACATTCAAGTAAAGTTTTATATATTTTTTAATCTCATCTTGACCAGCTGTCAGCCACACATTACACACACAGGGGCAATGGCAAAAGTTAAAAATTAAAACAAAACAAAACCCTAAAGTGGGAAGGATCCACTCCACAATGATCTGGGAGCAGCTTTAAGTTGGCCCCTTCTTCCTTGGGCGTCCTCATGTACTGCAGGGGCTGCCTGGGCAGAATTTATACTACTAACAGGGTAATTTTATAAAGGAGCCTGTGCACTTGGGTAGGCTCCTATAAAACTGCTTGGCACTAAAGGTACATGGAATCACAGAACCCAATGCTCCCAAGACTTCAGGTTCCAGTGGGCCGTCCTTGGTTCAGTGTAATGTGTTGGCCCAGGAGGAACTGGTCATCAGGCAGCCATTTGTTAGACTAATTACTAGCATTCCTGAAACGCTTTCCTCCACTTCACTCCTGCGGGATTCCTTACAGTACCTAGCTCAATTTAGGTAACTCACCGAAAGGTTGAGATGCATACATCTTATGTAGTAAAATCAGTATGTGCTTGGCAGAGGAGCCAATGGGGTAAAGCTACCATCTGTGGGACTATGACTGAATGCCTCTAAGTCAGAATTCCGTCTACACGGAATGATAAGGAACGTGAGCTGGGTGTAGACTATTGTGAGAGCATGTTAGTTTTAACGCACTGATTGGTCATTGCGATAGTAATCCTGCTCAACACAAGAGGAACCGCAGGTTCAGACATTTGGTTCATTAGAGGGTTGTGAAGATCCACGCATCCCTAGAGAGCGAGCTAAGACTCCAGCAAGGTTGACCAGAGCAGATCCAATGGGAAAGTCCAGTTCAGAAGGTGATGCGAAAGACCATATCTGGTGAGAGAATCCAGTTGCAGAGAGGTGACCAGAGCCCAGGTGCGGCAGATCAGATATGGCAAGGGCGAGCCCAGCTACAGAAGGCAGAGCAGAGCCGGTTTGAGAGAATCCAGCTACTGTAGAGTGTGTGCAGGAAGAGAAGCTGACAGAGATCAAAGCCTGAGAGAGATTGCTTGGTTGGCTAGGAGAGTAGTCTGGCCAGATCTAGGGAGCCGGTCAGAAAGGGAATGCCTGTGAGAAGCTGTGGAGGCACTTAGAGCTGAGGAAAATTTGCAAGGTAAGACCCCTGAGCTACCAATGTGCGAATAAGTAAGGGTTACTGTGAGCTGTATTATAACTCCCTTATTACATTTAGGGACACTTTTTCTGTTCCATTTGAACAAACTGCAAATAAAATTGTATTTGTTTTGTTTCCATCCCAGACTTGCTTTTCTATTATGCTGTGGCCAGGCAGAATTAGTCATTGTCTCAGTTGCCAGACAAATGGGTGGGACTGCAGGAAACAGTAGGCCTTCCCCAGGGCCTTGTTACGCCTAAAGGTGAGAAGAATCACAATCCCATCTTTTTCTACCACTAAAAAAAACAAAAAAGGTGCGAGCTAAAGCCAAAGTCTCTTCCATTTCCCTTTCCTCTTGCTCTCGCCAGAACAGTCAAGGGAAAGGCATGGCAGGCTCGGATGAAGCATGACTGCAATGCTCCAGTGCCTATCAAAATTTGGTGCTGGAAAGAACTTTATGTTGCCTAGGCCATAATATGAGCCTGCCTGGTTCTCAGCCCTAACCAAAAGGCTACTACTCCACTCCATGCCACATGGTGGAATATGGGAAAAGATCTTTAAAACTAAGGCCCTATACCATGATATTTACCAAAAGTATACTGAACTATGATTATCATCAATCCGTTTCGGATCTGAATGCTTTCATACAGTTTAGTTTCAGAGGTGGCTTCGTGCATATTAATGTAATTCTATTTGGATGAACAACGCCAGAGAAATCCAAAAATAAATCACGATACAGCTCCATTCTACCAAAGCACAGATTTATCTGCACTATGGATTTGTGATACTGGGGTCCCATCAAAGCATCTCTCCAGCTTGGACTGTGAAAGCGTCAACATATAGATCAGTCCTGGTCTTATGTACAAAACCTTTTTCCACCAGACACAGAATACGAAAAAAAACCTTAAAGCACATAAGTGAGTTTATATTTTGCAGTAAAGGAAAATGAGCAATGCAGCCCTACGATCAGAGTACCATACAGGGAAACGTTACAATTTTGGGTTCCAATCCCACCTCTACCATTAATTACGTGATCTTCAGAACACCAATCATCATTTTCAGTGTTGCAGTGTCTAGGGCATGATTATGCTGTTCAGTATAAAGGCCAAATCTCAGCGCCAGAACCAAAAGGTCCAACACCTCACTTAGGGGAAATACAAGAAAGAACAGAAGAACCCTGTCAAAGAAACAATTCTTGCTATCATTAGTCGGCTATCTTCTCCAAGCCCTGCAACAGAGTCAGTTAACTTCTGAGAAATAAGATAATTAATATAAAAGTCATTTCCTGTCTGAGATAACAGTATCAAAAAGGGGGGACACAGATGGGCAGCACGAAAACAGAGCAGCAGAACAGGCCTGTATCTTCATTCTGACAAAACCAAAATGGCAATCTTTTCCGACTTGCCTGACATTACCATTCTGGGGTCTTGGCAGCTTCACTGTGGACCATCTCCAAGCCAAGAGTGTACTGGGAATTCTCATGCAGGTTGATATTTAATGATGGTGATCAACTTTCTTTTGTTTTTTGTTTTTTTTAAATGCTAGCTGCTCTGAATAAATTCAATTCAGATATTAAGTGCCAGTATCCAAATACAGATCAGCACATAATATCCAGATTTAGCGGTCAGCACTGGCACGATTTAAAGAGCAGTAATATTCAGTTGCTATCCGGATAGGTAAAATGTGTAGCACTAAGAACAGCTTTTTTTCTGTCCTAGGTTATGCTGAGGTCTTTAGCTGTTCTGACTGAACCTACTCTTGGCTGATCTCTCAAGTCAAGCGGGGTCAGGTCTGGCTAGTACTTGGATCGGTGACCACCTTGGAATACCAAGGGCTGCAAACTCACTGCACGGAAGAAAGGCCTGGCAATCTAATTACGGTCGCACCTTGCCAAGAAACCCAGGGGCTGGGTTGCCAGGAGTCAGCATTGACTCGATGGCACACATTACATTGCAAGTTATGTGTATTTTTGTTATCTGGATAGCAGTCCTGAAAATTGCCGTTATCTGCTTAAGTGACAGCTGCATCTCACCTCTGCCCACAGACCACCATGGTGCTATCCAGACAGCGCCGAGGCGGTCAGAGGAAATTCTGAAGGCACTATCCGAATGGTAGTCTTGAAGGACTACCAAAAGGGACTGCTACAACTGGAAGCAGATCTACACTTGCGAGTATTAATCTTTTGGAATAAAACTCGAAATCTTCGGGAAAAAGGGACTTCTTGGGGTTAAAGCTGATAAATCTGTGTATTTTAGAATTCAGTATTTTTTTGCTGAGTCAGTCAAGTCTTAGTACCACCAGAGAGCTTTGTATTCAAGTCAGAGTATTGCTTAGCAGAGAACACAAAATAAGAGTAAATAGACTTTGAAATACATTTATTTCTAGAGAGCATTTCCTTAAATCAAATCAGAGTATAGCTTAGCATACAAGTAGAATAGTCTCCGAGTAGAAAGAAAAATAAACTTGTTTCTAGTGACCTTCACAAAGAGACCTTCCTGATAGGAGGCAAAAGATCTGTGAAGTTACCTTAAATAGGTTTTAAAGGCAATTGACGGATCAAAGGGACAAATTAAAAGGCCCCTTCTATCAATTCATGGGCTGTGTGAATCACCCAGGAAATTGGTAAGCCTTTACCTTAGAAGAACAGGACAGGGCACAGTATAGCAAGCCAACTGTTAATAAGTCTTCTTTCCCTCCCTCCCTGACTCCCACCCACCCCTGGGATAACTGAAGCTTTATAGGTGCATAAACCTCTTAAAGGGAAGAAGATTCCCATAGTTACACTCAGGTGCAGCTGTTTATCCTCATCAGGCATACATTAAGGATCTGAGATTAATTAGATGTGAACAAAGTCCATTAAACGTATTAGGTATAGATTTATTAGTATAAGTTTCCCCAGTAAGCCTAAGTAAACAAATAACTTAAATACCTAAAACACAACTTTAAAACTAAGATGCAGACAGCAGTCTAGCAGCAAGTGCATTGAGTGTCACATGTCTGATTTTCTCCCAGTTGGTGAGGGATCTTACATGTGCACTGGGTGCAAGAAGCTCTTTGCTCTCAGGGAACGAGTCCAATCTCTGGAGGCTAGAATACCAGACTTGGAAGACATAAGGAAAACAGAGGTACATAGTCGAGACCAACAGGGACGTAGTACTGAAGTCCCACCTCCAGTCTGGCAGCATCCCTCTTGCCATGGAGGAGAGAGGTCACTTGACAGAAGAGCACCACCCTGGTGTGGCAGGAAGTGATTCTGTAGTTAGGACCTGTCCTCCAGGTGATGTAAAACCCTCTCGCCCCAAGGAGATTTCTCAGGGCCATGAGTTGGCGATTCCATCATTAGGCATATAGATAGCTCGGTGGTTGGTGGACATGAGGATCGCCTGGTGTGAAGGTAGTGCTGGGGAGGATTCTGCTGTCTTGGTACATGTTGGTATCAATGACATAGGAAAGTGTGGTAGGGAAGTTCTGGAGGCCAAATTTAGGCTTTTAGGTAGGAAGTTGAAATCCAGAACTTCCAGGGTAGCATTCTTCGAAATGCTTTCTGTTCCACATGCAGGATCCAAAAGGCAGACAGAGATCCAGAATCTCAATGTATGGATGAGACAATGGGGCAAGGAAGAGGGTTTTGGATTTGTTAGAATCTGGGCAACATTCTGGAGAAAGGAGTCCATTCGAGATACACCCACAAGATTTCGCAACTTATCTCCAATCCAAGATATGCCAGACCAACAAAACCTCTACTACAACCTCCGCAATAGAGCAAGACTGCCAAACAACACTAACCATGTTTTCTACCCCCACCAAGAGAGGACTTGAAGACATTATTGCGGCCCTTAATACCACTATTGCCCAGTCTGATCCATGCCCAGCCTTCTGGATCAAGGAGCTTCGCAGTCACTTCAGCCCAGTACTGTCCAAAATAATTAACCTCTCCTTCTCAACCAGCTCTTTCCCTTCAGCCTTGAAACACACCTCTATTAGACCTCTGCTAAAAAACTGCAAGCTCGATCCCCAACAGGTGGAATCCTACAGACCCATATCCAGCATTCCACTACTTGCGAAGATCATTGAAAAGGAAGCTCAACGTCAATTGCAGGAGCACATTGACTTCGCTGCACCGTTAGACCCATGTCAACATGGTTTTAGGGAATTCCATGGCGTGGAAACCCTCCTTACCACTCTATTCTGCAAGATAATCACAGGCATTGATGACATCCGTCAAGGATTTGCTCTCATCTTTCTGGACATCGCTGCAGCTTTTGATTCAGTAAATCATGAGCTTCTATTAGGACGACTGATTGACAAAGGCATTAATGGACGAGCGCTCGAATGGTGCAGATCCTACCTGTCCAAAAGATGGCAACATGTTCGTTCTGGAGGGATAAATTCTGAACATTTCCACAAAAGTCAAGGAGTCCCACAAGGATCCTCCCTTTCGGCGCTCTTGTTCAATATTTACATGCAGCCAATTTGTAATATCATCCGGTCCTTCAATGTTGACTGCATGTTATATGCAGACGATGTCCTGCTCTACATACCCTTCTCTACTGAGCATCTGGACCTCTCCCCACTGACAAGTTTTTTCAATGCAATATCTGACTGGCTTCTCTCTCAAAACCTCAGAATACAACATAAGAAAACGGAAGTACTTTTCATTACGAGGAACCCCAACTTTACCCCACCGCAATATCTTAAAGTAAAAGAAGCTGAGTTGCATTCTAAATCCTCAATACGATACCTGGAGTCACCTTAGATCAACGCCTGGATATGAAGGCCCACATAGGAAACATAGTCAGATCAGTCTACTACAAGATCCGCTCACTTAAGCATCTACGTTCCATCCTTGAACCAACTGATTTTCGGACAATTTTCCAGGCGTTGGTCATACCTCATTTTGATTATGCCAATGCCATATTACAAGGTCTTCCCCAATCTACGTTAAACCTGCTGCAGCTAGCCATGAATGCGGCAGCAAGAGTCCTCCACGGAGCCTCCAGGAGTGACCACGTGACGCCTCTGCTGATACAGCTGCATTGGCTACCCATTCATGCAAGAATTGTTTTCAAGACCTTGATAATCACTTTTAAATCTATTCACAATCTCTCATCTGCATCCTTAACCTCCCTCATCCATTCCACATCCCCAAATAGAATAAGAAGATCCACGGCTATAAACTCCCTAAAAGTCCCGAAGGCACTTACTGTTTGCACCAAATTGACAGCCAACAGGGCCTTCAGTCTCAGTGCCCCAAGATACTGGAATGCATTACCCCATGATATCCGGGCTATTAACCTACCACAGTTTAGGAAAGCCCTCAAAGGCCACCTCTTCAACAAGTACCTTATAGAGCCCAACTGCATCCCCTAGAGCTTCAAGACACCCCCGATACCATTCTCAGACAAATTTATAGTATCTCAACAACACACCAAGTGGATACTCAAACCTATGACGTGGATTGTGTTTTCTATGCAACCTCTTTGATTATGACTCCATGTAGTAAGTTTTGTAAATAGTTTACCCCTGTTATCCAAGTTTTTGTTCCCTGTTATATGTAAACTCATACATGTTAACTGTACTGAGCATTTTGTTCCATGTAAACCGCGCTGATGCTGAATAGTGCGGTATATAAGAGACTGTAAATAAATAAATAAATTTTCCAAAGGGATGGGTTCCACTTTAACCGGGATGGAACCAGGCTGCTAGCATTAACCTTTAAAAAGGAGAGAGCAGCTTTTAAACTAGATAATAAGGGAAAGACGACAGTTTATTTATTTAAACAGGTTTTATATCCCGCTTTTTCCTTCAATCACTTGCCCAAGAATGCATGGTTTGGAACAACGTATCCTTGAAGGATACTAGCAAAAGACTGAAGTTAGAGCATATCGACAGAGAGGTTCCAATGAAGACAAAAGTAACCCAAATGCCCTTCAGTACAGAGCAGACAGAGCTTAAAGATTCCAAATTACCCCTGCCTACCGATAACCGATTAATATGAATAAAATACAGTCTCTAAAATGCTTGTATGCAAATGCTAGAAGTCTAAAAAATAAGATGGGAGAGTTAGAATATATAGCACTAAGTGAGAGGTTAGATATGTTTGGTATCTCAGAGACATGGTGGTAGGAGGACAACCAGTGGGGCACTGTGATACATGGGTACAAACTATACAGAGTAGGTACAATTAGTAGAGGGTTGCACTCTATGTTAGAGAGGGCATTGCATCAAACAAGATTAAAGTTTTGAAGGAAACAAAATGCACTGTAGAATCTCTATGGATTGAAATTCCATACAAAAAGGGGAAGGTGATGGCAGTGCAGGTGTACTAATCGACCGCCCGGCCAGAATAAACAAATGGATGATGAAATGCTCAAAGAAATCAAGGGAGCTAACAAAAGTTACAGCACAGTAATAATAATGGGCGATTTCAATTACCCCGGTATCGAGTGGGTCAGTGACACAGCAGAACATGCTAGGGAGATAAAGTTTCTAAATGAAATAAATGACTGCTTCTTGGAGCAGCTGGTTTATGAACAAACAATAGGGGAATCCATTTTGGACCTAGTCCTTAGTGGAACAGCAGATCTGGTGCAAGAGATAAGGGTGTTGGGGCCACTTGACAATAGTTATCATAGCATGATAGCATTTGATTTAATAAATGGAGGAAGGACAGCAAGGAAATCCACAATACTACCTTTTAACTTTTGGCGAAATTAAAAAGTCATGGGATAGGAGGCAGTGTACTATTGTGGATCAGGAATGGTTAAAAGATAGAAAGCAGAAGGATGCGCTAAATGGCCAATTTTCCCAATGAAGAAAGGTGAATAGCGGAATACCCCAGGGATCTGTGCTGGGTCTGCTGCTTTTAACATATTTGTAAATGACCTGGAAATGGCAATAACGAGTGAGGTAATCAAATCTGCAGGTGACATAAAATTATTCAAAGTTGTTAAAACTCATGAGGACTATGAAAAATTGTAAGAGGACCTTGATAAATTGGATGACTGGGTATCCAAATGGTAGATGAAATTTAATCTGGACAAGTGCAAAGTTATGCACCTAGGAAAGAACAACCCAAACTATGGTTACACGATGCAAGGTTCCACATTAGGAACCACCAGCCTGGAAAAAGATTGGGGCATCATCGTGGATAACATGTTGAAACTCTCCGCCAAGTGTGCAGTGGCAGCCAAGAGAGCAAATAGAATGCTGAATATCAGAAGGAAAGGAATGGAGAATAAAACAAGGGATGTTGTGGTGCCTCTGTGTTGTTCTATGGTGCGACCGTACCTTGAATATTGTGTGCAATTCTGGTTGCCGTATCTTAGAGGGAATATAGCATTATTAGAAAAGGTAAAGAGAAGAGCCACCAAAATGGTAAAGGGGATGGAAGGGAGACTAGGTGGGTTGGGGCACTTCATCCTGGAGGGGAGACGGCTGAGAGGAGATATGATAGAGGTCTATGGATTAATGGATGGAGTGAAACAGGTAAAGTAGATTGATTGTTTACACCATCAAAACACAGAAAAACTAGGGGACATGCATTGAAGTTACAGGGTAACCTATTTAAGACTAAGAGAAAAAATATTTTCACTCAACGTAATCAAACTTTGGAATTCGTTACCGGAGGATTAGTAAAAGCCGTTAGTGTAGCCGGGTTTAATAAAGAATTGGATAAATTCCTGGAGGAAAGGTCAATAAACCATTATTAAGGAGGACCTGGGATATCCATTGTTTGCCCCAATACAAGCATTGTGGAACCTGTGTCTTTTTGGGAAACTGCTAGGTTCTTATGACCTAGACTGGCCACTGCTGGAAGCAGAATACTGGGCTTGATAGACCTTGGTCTGTCCCAGTATGGCATATCTTATGTTCTTATGTTCTTAACTTTCAAAAGGGAGACAATGATAAAATGAGGAACATAGTTTATTTATTTACATTTTCTTATATACCGCACTATTCGGCATCAGCGCGGTTTACATAGAACATAAAATCAGACAGGAAAACATGTGCCTGAGTTTACAATTAACCGGATAACAAACTTGTATCATAGGAAGCGGTCATAATTAACAGGACAGTAAAACTTGGATAACAAGGATAACTATTTACACCTTAGAATCATGGGACAAATGTAACATGTAATTGAATGGTCACGGCACCTTGCTAATAGTATTCTCCTGGCACACCAGGTGATTTGGTGGTGTTACAACTATTTGTGTGTGTTGTGGATCAGTGTTCTCTGGGAAGTATTTGAGAAATAGGTAGTGTTTGAGGGCTTTTCTAAACTGGGGTAGGTTGGTGATTGCTCTGATGTTTGGTAATGCGTTCCAGAGTCTTGGTGCACAGAGTCTGAAAGCCCTATTTGCTGTTGTTGAGGTGCATCTTGTTAATTCTCGCGGAATCATTAGGGTATTTATTGCTGTGGACCTTCTTGATCTACTCGGGGATATAGATTGGATGAGGTCAGCTAGTGAGGAGGAGGAGAGATTATTTACCACCTTGAAGGTCAGTAGTATTGTCTTGAAGATGATCCTGGTATGTATAGGAAGCCAGTGTAACTGCTTCAGAAGGGGCGTCACATGGTCTCTTCTAGATGCCCCATGAAGAACCCTCACCGCGCTATTCATTGCGAGCTGTAGGGGGCTCAAGGTGGATTGAGGGAGTCCTTGTAAAATGACATTGGCATAATCAAAATGAGGCATGATCAGAGCCTGGTAGATGGTACGGAAATCCTCTGGTTCAAGCAAGGGGCGTAGATGTCTGAGGGAGCGGATCTTGTAGTATATAGCTCTCAGTGTTAGCTATATGTGCTTTCATGTTAAGGTTTTGATCCAGAGTAACACTAAGGTACCGTATTGTGGGTTTTGTTTGTAGTTCAGCTTCTTTCACCTTCAAATATTGTGGAGGGCTAAAGTTCGGGTTCCTTGAAATGAAGAGTACCTCTGTCTTCTTATGCTGAATTCTGAGGTTTTGTGACAGAAGCCAATCAGATATGGCATTGAAGCAATTGGTCAGAGGGGAGAGGTCCAATTTATCAATGGCAAACGGCATATAGAGCAAGACATCGTCCGCATATACCATGCAACTGACATTGAAAGACCGGATGATATTACAAATAGGTTGCATGTATATGTTGAACATCAAGGCAGAGAGGGAGGATTCCTGTGGCACCCCCCTGGCCTTGATGAAATGGTTCAGATGTTGCTCCACCAGATCGAACGTGCTTACGAAAAAACTAAAAGATTTACATCAAGCTTGGGTGTTTAAAAATACTATCTTGGAAGCTCAGACCAGCTGTATTCCACACTTTAAGAAAAGTGGAAGGAAGTCCAAAAAACTGCCAGCATGGCTTAAAGGTGAGGTCAGAGAGGCTGTTGCCAAAAAAGCATCCTTCAGGAAACGGAAAAAGGAATCAAATGACGAAAACCAGAAACATAAGCACTGGCAAGTTAGAAGGAAGGCATTGATAAGGCAGGCAAAGAATTGGAGGGGAAAAAAAAAGCTTGCTGTGGAAGCCAAGGAATGTCTTGTCTTACTAATCTCTTAAGTTTTTTGAAGGTATGAATAAACAGGTAGACAAAGGCGAGTCGGTTGATATAGTGTGTCTAGTTTTTCAGAAAGCCTTTGACAAGGTCCCTCATGAGAGGCTCTTAGCAAAATTAAAACGTCATGGGATAGAAGGCAGCGTACTATTGTGGACCAGGAACTAGTTAAAAGATAGAAAACAGAGGGTTGGGCTAAATGGCCAATTTTCCCAATGGAGTAAGGTGAATAGTGGAGTACCCCAGGGATCTGTGCTGGGTGCGCTGCTTTTTAACATATTTATAAATGGGAGTGAGATAATCAAATTTGTAGATGACACAAAATTATTCAAAGCTGTTAAATCCCATGAGGATTGTGAAAAATTGCAAGAGCACCTTGATAAATTGGAAGACTGGACGTTCAAATGGGAGATTAAATTTAATGTGGACAACTGCAAAGTTATGCATGTAGGAAAGAACCAACCAAACTATAGCTATATGATACAAAGTTCCACATTAGGAACCACCACCCAGGAAAAAGATTTAGGTGTCATCATGGATAACATGTTGAAACCCTCCGCCCAGTGTGCAGCAGCAGCCAAGAGAGCAAATAGAATGCTAGAAATCATAAGGAAAGAAATGGAGTATAAAAGAAAGGATGTTATAATGCCTCTGTATCATTCCATGATGCCACTGCACCTTGAATATTGTGTCCAATTCTGGTCGCCGTATCTTAAAAAGCATATAGCGTTTTTAGAAAAGGTACAGCCACCAAAATGGTAAAGGGGATGGAAGGATACCCCTATGAAGAGAGGCTAAAAAGGTTAGGTCTCTTCAACCTGGAAATGAGAGGGCTGAGGGGAAATATGATAGAGGTCTATAAATTAATGAACGGAGTGGAACGGGTAAACATAGATAAATTGTTTACGCCATCAAAATATAGAAAGACTAGGGACATTCAATGAAGCTACAGTGTAACCTGTTTAAGACTAATAAGAGAAAATAATTTTTCACTCAACGTGTAATCAAACTCTAGAATTTGTTACCGGAGGATGTAGTAAAAGCTGTCAGTGTAGCTAGGTTGAAAAAAGGACTGGACAAGTTTCTGGAGGAAAGGTCCATAAACCAGTATTAAAGAGGACCTGGGAAATCTACTGCTTGCCCCAATACAAGCATTGTGGAACCTGTGTCTTTTGAGGAAACTGCTAGGTACTTCTGATCTAGATTGGCCACTGTTGGTAACGGGATACTGGGCTTGATGGACCTTGGTCTGACCCACTATGGCATATTTATGTTCTCATGACCATGATTACCGTGGTTAGCAGACTACTAACCATGATATTCACATTGAATATCCCCCCTTCATGTATAAGGGAAAGAATGAAGAAAGATGATAAAATGATATCAGAAATTAGAGAAGCTAGCAAAATTGACAGCACAATAATGAGCGATTTCAATTACTCCAGTATTGATTGTCTAAACATCATGCCACGGCATAATAGGAAGCAAAGCTAAAGGGGAGATTCACTAAAATACGGTAATGTTTTGGCACCTATCACAAGGCATATGTCAAAAAGCAGCATGGTAGGTGCAAAACCTGTGCAGTAAACGCAAGGGGTGTGTAGAAGCATATGCCCGGTAGATACCGGATAGGGCAGTCCATTATCACACAGGCTCACGTTGTCTGCAGTAGCAGGTAGTGTGGGAGCACTTGCTCTACCTGCTGATGTAGGAAATGTGGATCCAGAACAAGATAGAAGGGAGAGGACAAACAGCAGTAGCCGCTGTGTTCTCCCCTCCACAGTGGAAGTGGTCCCTCTCTGTCTCCCCTTAGAATCAAGACCTATGCCGTGGATTGGAAGAACCACTAGCATTTATAGAGACTCCCCCAACCATCAGCACCACCTGCCCTGGACAGCAGTACTCTTCACCTCCCCTTGGTTCTTACCCCTCGTGGCCTAGTGGTTTTTAGGGCAGGAAGCTGAAACCCCTTGCTTCTGCCCTAACTCCAGCTGATGAAATGGCACCACTCATGGTGCTGCCTCCCAGCGATAAGACGTCAAACAGGAAGTTAACCAGGCTGCGGCTGCTTAGCTACCACCCAGTTACTTTGTGCGACATAGATTAGGACACCCTTTTGGGTGCCTGTCGCCACTTAGCACTAAACCAGGCAGTGGGGCTCAATATCACCTCTGTCTGGGTATTACTGAGTGCCATGTCCGCTCTGTCCACTGAACACCCCGATGATAGCTTGGGTGTGGAATGGCAGCACCCCGAGGATATTTAATATGTAGTTAGTGCCGCTGAATATCCTCGGGTGCTGCCGCTCCACATCCCAGCTAGCATCGGGGTGCTCTGCTCTGAATAGATACGAGGTCTGTCCAAAAAGAAACCAAACTTGCTAAAGAGTGCCAGTGAGCCATCACAGCAGATTCACAATGTGTAGTGGTGACCTTGAGCATTAGCCTCCCACCTGTTTGATCACCCCGCGTGAATTAGTTATGGACTACATGCAGTAAAGTGTATTTGTCATGTGCCTTTTGCTATTTTTGCAAGTTGAAATATGAAGGCTCTTCAAGAGCAACACATTTGCGTGAAATTCTGTATGAAACTGACATTTACCTAGACTTTTCAGATGTTGCAGCAAGCTTATGGAGAGGATTGTTTAAGCCGCAAACAATGTTACAAATGGTGCTGACATTTCAAATCGGGCAGAATGTTCACCAAAGATGATCCTAAAACTGGATGGCTTTCCATGTAAATGGACGATGATTACGTTAAAGTGCATGCTTTGATTCTTGAAAATCGTCACCTAACTGTCCATAAAGTTGCTGAAGAAAATAGATATCAGTAAAGGTTCGTGTCACAATCACTCATCATACCTTATCTGTGAATTTCTGACGAAGCATGAGATGTCTCTAGTCCCACCACCTCCCTATTCTCCAGATTTGGCCCCTGTGGACTTCTTTTTGTACCTGAAGTTGAAATCACTCTCAAAGGTTGCCTGTTTTGACATGTTTCAGAAATAGCAAAAGGCACATATTAACTGCAAGTATCCAAATGTGGAGGAGTAGCCTAGTGGTTAGAGCAACAGCCTAGCACCCAGGTGATCATAGTTGAATTCTCACTGGCACTCTTTGTGTCCTGGGGCAAGTCACTTTACCCTCCATTACCTCAGAAGAAAAGGCCTGGCAATCTACTTCTTGTCATACCTTGTGCCAAGAAAACTCAGGGGATGCTATGTCGTCAGATCAGCATCGACTTGACGGCACTTAAAATAAATAATTAAATAAATAAAATCCAAATACAGGTCAGCACTTAATATCCATATTTAGCGATCAGCACTGGCACTATTCAAAGAGCAGCGATATTCAGCCGCTATCCAGATAGGTAATTCATGTAGCACTAAGACCAGCTTTTTTGCTGTCCTACGTTATGTGGAGGTCTTCAGCTGTCCTGAATGAACCTGCTCTTGGCTGATCTCTAAAGCCAAGCAGGGTCAGGTCTATTAAAGGCATCTGGGCTATTCTGATCTTTACTGCAACCTCTCTATCAGGATGCCCTGACTTTGCTGTTATGATGGTATCCTTCAAAAGATACTTTACTCACTCAGGAGTGCATGGTTCAGAGTGTTGGTTTTACCCCAGATTCCAGTTTTAAAGCTGCTCTCTCTTCTTTTTGAACTTTAGCGTTTAGCAGTCTGTTACCATCGTGGTTAAGGTTAAGCTCATCATTGCAGAATAGGTTCCTCCTTCCCCTGAATATAGCCCAGTTGCTCCCCTTCCTTGCACTATCGTCTCATCTACGCATTGAGATTCCAGAGCTCTGTCTCTTGGGTCCTGCACCTATAGCCTCTCATATAAATTTTTGTTCTTTAAAAAAAAGCTGGGTTATTAGATTTTCCTTCTTTTAATAAATTCCAGAAAGGGAGCTTTATCTGTGGTCACCCCAAGACTCAGAATAGACTTTCTGCAGAGATTAGAGACCTGATTGACATTTTCGTAAAGCAGGATTGTGCAATCACAAGTATGGATTTGGTTTATTTGGTCTCTTAAAAATTTAAAGTGCACATAAATTGGTAGTATTACTATTACCACTGCTACCACTATTATTCATCCATTTTCAAGTTCTTGCACAGATAAAATATGTACCTAAAAATAGGTCAAGAGAACATGAAAAATGCCCCAAAATCAGGAAAATTTATTTTAAAACAAGCATGAATCAAGTGCACACTCCTTTATTAAAGGAGGTCAAAACATTAGGGGGGAGAGGGGGTTGCCTTGTCTTTTAAAGGTGGCTGGATTTTTTTAGATGCTGAAGATAATAAGACGACAGGTATTGTATGTTTTTATGCAAGTGGGTAGGATGTTTAATGATAAATCTATGGAGAAGAAAGTAAGTGTTTTATATCTCTATGGTTATACTTTGTTTTACTGTGATTTTTTATTATACCATCGTAAACCATCTAGAGCTGGTCTTACAAATATAATTAAACAAAAACATGAAGCAGCTGTTCTTGTTCTAAGAAAGAAAATAAAGGTGGGAGTAGTCGCTTTATGAACTGGCAAATATTTCTTTCATTAACTGAAGTATCACAAAGTGACAGACTAATAGGGACAATTTTGAAAGCCTGTAGGTGTTTTACCCATGGAATTCATACTTTTCATTGGAAACCTTCCTAGGAAAATATCTTCAGATGATCTGTGTCTGGGTTTTTTTTGCAGGTACTTTTTCCATGGGAAATAAAAAAAAATAAAAAATACACCCCAACAACCACCCACGTGTACTTCTCAAAATACAAAACGAAGGTCTAGATGTAACTAAAGTTTGCTACCGCCTTCTTTTTTTTAAAATTTTGATTAATTTATGCTTCACAAAAAAAGCAATTAAACACAAGAAATGACATAGAAAAGAAAAATACAGGAATAATTTTTCATTTCCTAGCCCCGTCATGTTAAAGCAGGATCCTCCCAATGCACACCAGGAGCAAAAATACACCATTAGGATTCTCACACCTCAAAATAAAAAAGGAAAAAGGAATTGAATTTCTATTATATTTCCTAATTTACCAACAAGAAAATTCTCCAACTGCAAAAACAAAAGTACATATCTTATTCCTTGATAGACTACCAAACATTTACAAGGAATATGGAGGAATAATGTCCCACCAGTAGCCAAACCTCTTAGCTTAAGATGGCTGAAACTCCTCCTCTGAGCCAGAGTAAATCTAGATACATTTGGAAAGAGTAAGCTTTTGGCCACAAAATAAACTAAACTGTTTTGTACAAAAATAAGCCTTCAAAACATTAATTTTATTCAATTCAGTCAAAAATGAGACAACCAAGGTGGCTCTAGAGCAATGGTTCTCAATCTGGTCCTCAGGACACACCTAACTATAAGCTTTTTAAGATAACACAGTGAAAATGCATGAGAGAGTGCGCATGCAAATCTGTCTCCATTATATGCAAATCTCTCTCATGCATATTCATTGTGGTTATCCTGAAAACATGACTGGCTAGGTGTGTCCCGAGGACTGGGTTCTAGAGGCTATTTCATCAATAGATTGTTCCAAGAAAAGAGTTAAATCCAAATCCATTTCATCCTCTACCTGAACAACCTCTGCACCATTCTAAGAAATCACCCTAGTAGGTAAGTAATACGAATTATAGATACTGGTTTTGACCTGGTTGATCATCGCACTCTATGTCGCCTTCAGGATGCCGGCCTCTCCGGTCTGGTTCTTCAATGGTTTCGTTCTTTCCTTTCCTGTCGCTCCTTTTTGGTTCTAACTGGGTCTGTTTCTTCTTCTTCCACTCCCCTCTCCTGCGGGGGGTCTGTTCTTGCTCTTCTTTTCAATGTCTTTCTAGCTCCTCTAGCTCTTGTAGTCCAGCAACACGGTGTTTCCGCTTACTACTACACAGATGACATCTTCCTTCTTTACCACACCGATTCTTCTGCTCCAGATATCACTCCCTTTAATACTTGTCTTTCCTCTGTTGCTTCCTGGTTTTCTTCTAATTTTCTCCATATTAACCTCTCCAAAACGTCCGTTATTTGGTTCACCCTTGTTAGTCCCCTCCCTCCCCTTGTCCCTTTGTTCTCCTCTTCACCTATCCCCACTGTTTCTTCTTTACAATATTTAGGTGTAATTCTCGATTCTTCTCTTTCCTTTAAAGACCACATCTCCTCAGTTGTCCAACGTTCTTTTATCACTCTGAAACAACTTCATGTTGTCCGTCCCTTCCTCATTTCCTCTTCTATGACTACCCTACTTCTTTCCCTTGTTATGTCCCGTCTTGATTATTGTAATGTTTGTCTTGCTGGTATCCCCCAGTCTCAAATTCATCGTCTGCAACGTGTTCAAAATACTGCTCTTCGTATTCTAACTCACGCTTCACGTTTTAATCACATCACCCTCCTCCTAATAAACCTGCACTGGCTTCCTATTGTTTTTCAGATACAGTTTAAATTTCTCATTTTTGTTCACAGGGCAATTCATTCAGGTACCCCTCTTTACCTCGCTGACCAGGTTCATCTTCACACCCCTCACCGTTCTCTCCGATCCATTCACATTAATCACATGTTCCTCCCCTCCCCTTCCCAGACCCACTTGGAATCCACCCCGTCCTCAGAATTCTACTTCCTAGGTCCTAAACTCTGGAACTCACTCCCCCCTGCACTCCGCTTAGAATCCTCCTTTAACTCCTTTAAAGCTAAACTAAAGACTCATTTCTTCTGCTCCGCCTTTGACCTCCCTTTCCCATCCTCACCCCTCTCCCCTCCTCGTTAAAGACACAACTCTCCTTCCCTTCTGCCCCATCCCCTCTCCTCACCCCCTTGTTCACCTTTCCCACGCCAACATAAATTGTTTTGTCCAATTTGTATATTACCTCTCTCTTCTATTGTATGTACTTTTGCCTTTTCTATCTCTGCTGATCCTTTTCTTCCCTGTGCTTTTTTTAAAAAAGATTTTATGGCATTCCTTTCCTTTCTTTTTCACAGCTATTTTAACCTTTGTTTGTAAACCGCCCAGATGCTACTGTTTATGGGCGGTATATAAAGTTTTAAATAAACATAAACTACTGAGACGTCAGCTTCTTGCAGTAGCAATACTTCTTTAAGAAATAGTTCCTCAAAAGAAAGATAGGAGTCAGTAACTGAGTCTTGGGGAAATGCAAAAATCTTACATCGAGAAGAGTTCTCCAAAGATTCAAATTGTTTAAGTAACAAACTATTTTTAATGCTCGAGACCGTAGACTGGAGAGACCTCAGCTGGATATCATTTTTTTCTAACTTTTCAGATATAACAGATCTTTTCATCTTGCATTGAATGTTGTTTTTTTATGGACTGCATAGAAAACTGCACGGCTTGATCCATAAAAACCCTTAAACTATTTGTCTGCCAGGGCCGGCCCGTCCATTGAGCAAGAATGTTTTTTGCACAGGGCCCCGCGTTTCAGGGGGCCCCGCGCAAAGAACATTCTGCTTTTTTTTAAATTACATTTAAAAACAAAAACCTGGCTCTAGCTGCTGCCGCTGCCGCGTCTGTCGCAGCAGCGGCAGAATGGCGTGTCCCGCGGGGCCCCTTCTCCTCTTCGAGCCCTCTGCAAGGGCTTTCAGATTCGCGAAGGGAGAGTTGTGCTCCCTCGCGTCTCTGTAAAGCCCGCAGGGGCTAATGGGAAATTTCCCATCAGCCCCTTTAGACGCGAGGGGCTGATGGGAAATTTCCCATTAGCCCCTGCGGGCTTTACAGAGACGCGAGGGAGCACTCTCCCTTCGCGAATCTGAAAGCCCTTGCAGAGGGCTCGACGTGGAGAGGGGGCCCCGCGGGACACGCCATTCTGCCGCTGCTGCGACGGACGCGGCAGCAGCTAGAGCCAGGTTTTTTGTTTTTAATTTGCCGGAAGGGAAGGGAAGGGAAGGGGGGGGGGCTGATGGAGGCTGTCTGGAAATGGGGTGATGGGGGGTTAGGACTGGAAATTTGCAAGGGGGGGGTTAGGACTGGAAATGTGCAAGGGGGGGGGGTTGGCACTGGAAATGAGCGAGGGGGGGGTGAGGACTGGAAATGTGCAAGGGGGGGCTTAGTAATGGGAATGTGGAAGGGGGGGGTTAGGACTGGAAATGGGCTGGGACTGATGGAGGCTGACTTGAAATGGGCTGGAGGGGGGGTTAGGACTGGAAATGGGCTGGGGCTGATGGAGGCTGACTGGAAATGGGCTGGGGAGGGGTTAGGACTGGAAATGGGCTGGGGGGGGTTAAGACTGATAATGGGCTGGGGCTGATGGAGGCTGACTGTAAATGGGCTGGGGGGGTTAAGACTTGTAATTGGCTGGGGGTTGATGGAGGCTGACTGGAAATGGGGTGATGGGGGGTTAGGACTGGAAATGGGCTGGGGGGTTAAGACTGGTAATGGGCTGTGGGCTGATGGGGGCTGTCTGGAAATAGGGTGATGGGGGTTAGGATTGCTAATGGGCTATGGGGGGGGTTAGGACTGCTAATGGGCTATGGGGGCGCTAGGACAGGAAAAGGGCTGATGGGGAGGGGTTAGGACTTGAGGTGGGCTGATGTGGTTAGGACTAGTAATGGGCTGTGGGCTGATGGGGGGGGGTTAGGACTGGCAATGGGCTATGGGGGGCTGACTGGAAATGGGCTGATGGGGTTAAGACTGGAAGTGGGCTGATGGGGGGTTAGGACTGGTAATGGGTTATAGGGGGGGCTTAAACTGAAAATGGGTTGATGGCGGGCCAGGACTGGTAATGGGTTGGGGGATTGCTATGACTGGAAATGGACTGAGTGGACGGGGAGGCTTGAACTGCAAATAGCTGATGGGGAGGGAGCTTGGAATGGAAATGGGCTGTGAGGGAAGGGAGCTAGAACTGAAAATGGGCTGATGGAGCAGCTAGGATAGGACTGGAAATGGGCTGTTGGGGGGAGCTAAGATTGGAAATGGGCTGTGGTGGGGGCTTGAATTGAAATGGACTCATGGAGGGGCTAGAACTGGAAGTAGGCTCATGGGGGGGCTTGGACTGGAATTGGGCTGAGTGGAGGGGAGCTAGGATTTGACATGGGCTGATGGTGGGGCTAGGAAATGACTAGAAATGGGCTGATGGGGGGCTAGGATTGGAAATGAGCTGATGAAGGGACTCAGACTGAAAATGGATGGGGGAGCTAGGACTGGAAATGGGCTGATGCAGGGACTAGAAGGGAATGGATGCTGGGTGAGACTGGAACTAGAAGGGAGCTGATGTTGGGGGAGGATTAGAATGGGATGGGGCTGGGAGAGTAAAATGGAGAGGGGAAAAATATTTTGTGTGGGAGGGATGAAAAATCTACAATTGGCCGGGTATTGGGAGAGTAAGTGGGGATTGAGGATGGAGGGGTAAAATTTGTGTGGATGAAATAAGAATGAGGAAAGAGCAAAAGGATAAAGATTAGTATGTTAAAGCAGATGTAGAGAGAGAGGATGGAAAGAAAACTAGAAGAGAGAAGAAAGGACAAATGGACAGCAGACGATGGAGAGTTAGCAGAAAACATGAAGAAACCAGAAGAAAGTGGCTGGAGCAATTGCAACTGAAAAAAAAATGCACAAAAGGTAGAAATATATCTCTTTATTTTGAATTTATTAACTGGAATATGAAAGTTCTGGGAAATGTGCATCATTAACGTCTGCGCTTTGTTTGGTACAAGAGGAAATTGATTTATAGTTTTATTTCTACAGTGTTGTTGTACATTCCAAGTTTGGCTTTTGGGGTTCCCAGTTTAAATTATTGCCTTCCTGTTTCTAAATTGCGATTCCTTGTTTGGTGATGGTCTATGTTCTGCATGTGTAACTGAGCTGAGGTATTCTGTTTATGTAATTCCTATTTGACATTGCCACTTGTTCTCTTTCCCCAGTATTCTCTGAAATGTACTGGTTTAATATTTGCAGTGTTTCCTTTTGATAGGTAGGGACTGGTGCTTTGTGAGTCCTGGTAATGCTGTCAGGATACAGCGGGTTTGCTATGGGTTCTAAATGGGCAGCGTTTGTAGTAGTTCCTAATGTGCCTGGCGGTTGGCACTGGATTATAGTAATGTAGAAATCTTTTAGTCTTTCTTTATCCATACACTCATTAAGAGACATGTTTACTAAAAGTTAGTGTATGGTAACATTATGCAAATATTTATGCAAATAAGGCCACTTATGCAAATGAGGCCCCGCACCGAGTCTCCGCACATGGCCCCGCACCCCCCTTGGGCCGCCCCTGTTGTCTGCAATACAGTTTTCCAGATGTCTAATGTAAATATCTCAGAAGAAAAACAAAAAAACTTTGTGTATCAAAAGATATGGAAGTCCCAGAAATCTGAATAGGTAAAAGGTATAGCAAACTCAGACACGACTTGTGGTGGAGTCTGGTCTGGGACAGATTCTATTTCCTCACTCGACTTTAATGAAGGGACAACAATGCCCTCAACCACAATTGTCTTGTACAGCCCCATGAGGAGAAGTGGAGTCCTAACAATAGGACCTAGAAATGTCCCAGATAAAGGAGATGTTAAAGGGACAAAAGATGTAGCAAGAGCAACCACTGTCTCATGTCCCACCCTGTAGATGCCAATCCATAGGGCCTGATGTTACCTTGGGTGTAGAAGACACAGATGAAGATTTCTCGTCTTTAATTTCGTACCCTTTTAGTCTCACTCTCCTTTGGGCACACAGCCGTGCAGTGGCAGTGCTATTCTTATAGGATCCTGGGCACCTCTAGTCCGACATGTTTCCAGTCACTACTTAACACTTGCAAGTAGTCTCCCAGCAGCCTCACATACTTAGCGCTCAAAAGCACAGCTCCAGTCTCGGGGTATCTGCTCCTACCTCGGAAGCAATGTGCTGCTGCCTTCCAACTCACTTTAAATGTGTGTTATTTACTGCAGATTCCATTTAATGCAATGGGACCTATTTACTCCTAATGTGCACTAACAGTGTTAGTGCCTGCTAAAGCAGCAGTGCACTTTAGCAAATGTAGCCCTCAGTGCATTGTTGCATCCTCTATCCTAATCCCGGCCTAACAATGCCTCCATTAAAATGGGCACAAAAGCATGCATGTCAAGTAAGAGACACCGAACTTCAAAGCAAACCTACTATCCGCTACCTAGGAGTAACACTCGATCAACAATTGAACATGAAAGCCCATATAAACAACACTGTCAAGTCAGTATACCTCAAAATTCACACAATCTGCCACCTACAGCCTCTACTAGAACCGGATGACTTCAGAACAGTCTACCAGGCACTAATCATCCCCCATTTCGACTATGCCAATGTCATCCTACAAGGACTACCGAAAAACACGCTGATCCCACTGCAGCTAGCTATGAATGCCGCAGCCAGAATTCTACACGGTGCCTCCAGGAGGGAACACAACACCAATCCTGAAGCACCTCCACTGGCTGCCAGTCCACTGTAGAATTACCTTCAAGATCCTGCTGACGATATTCAAAGCCATCAACAGAATCACCTCCACATCCATAACAGACCTCATTATCCCCACTCCCACAAACAGAGCCAGAAGATCAGTCTCAGCAAATACCTTATGTGTCCCTAGTGAGATCACTAAATGTTCACAATCTACAAAAAAGAGGGCTTTTGTGTACTATGCCCCCTTGTGTTGGAACGCCCTCCCACCCAACATCCGGTCCATTACAGACCTTACCCTTTTCAGGAAGGCACTGAAACACCTCTTCCTGCAGCATTACGGTACCACCCAACAACCACTCATTCCCAGTCACCTAAACAGCCACTCTACTCTACCCACCATACATGACACCAACACAGCACGATAGCTCTACCAGAATCCTAGCAGGATCATGTATATAGTGACCTAAGAATGTAAATACCTAGCCTAGAGTCTGGATATAGTTTACCCAGTTAACCCAAGTTTATCTACCCTGTTCTCTGTAAGTTTCAGTGTGGGCCCCTCCCGTGCCTGGACAAAACCGATGTTATTTGTAAACCGAGCTGAATTGAAGAGCGCGGTATAGAAAAGACTTTAAATAAATAAATGTTCTGCATACAGGATGAGCAACTCTCAAAAGCCCTCTATGCTTGCAAGTAATCATTTATATGGGTAAAGGGGTTTTTAAAAATTACCCTTCCTAATTCAGGAGAATCCCCCCACCCCAGCAACAAAGGGTTCAATGGTTGTAATATCTGCAATTGAAGAGGATGTTTGTGTTTGCTACCCAAGGATGAAATAGAACAAAATAGTCTAATAGACGACTCTGTGGTGAAATTTGGTGCTTCCTACAGTTAAATACCCTGCTCTGCACTTCTCAATATTTCTTCAACTCTGTATCCTTCCCCCCCAACCTTCTGCTTGACCTTCATATTTATTTATCCACTTCCTGAATTATATGCCATCCATCACATGAAGTAGGCTCTGGTCCTTGAAAGCTCATGCCAAAATATATGGTTAGTCTGTAGCAGGGGTGCAGAAGTTTAGTCCTTAAGGGCAACAGACAGGTCAAGTTTTCAGGATATCCCTAATGAATATTCATGGCACAGTTGTGTATACAATGGAAGTATTATACACGGGGATCTCTCTCATACATATTCATTAGGGATATCCTAAAAACCTGACCTGTTTGCAGACTTATCACATTTGCTAAAGTCAAATGAAGTTAATAAATCAATGAAAGAAGTTCACGTTACTGTATTCCTATCTATAATCTGCTATTTCAAAAGAAGATTTTTGCACAAAGCACAGCACTAAGCCAATATACAGTAAACACAGGTACAAAATTAGATTAAAACTTCTTTAGGGACAGGGAAATATCCACTGTACCTGAATGTAACTTTACTTGAGCTATTACTGGATGTCATGAGCTAAACCTAAAATCAATAAATAAATGCCAAAACTGCATAAATACTATCAAAAAGTAAAAAAAAAAATGTCAATGAAATTTTAAACAATATATCTACAATTCTTTTTATTTTAGGTTTCAACCCATAAACACCGATAAAACAGTCACGTGCAAAGAGTATTTACTGAACGAACACTGAGAAACTGCTTCCCCTAGTACTCTTTTGCCCTTCCCTTGCTACCTTAAATTCTCAACTCTGTCTTTGTGCCTTTTCCATGCCAACTCCTCAGCTGCACAAATGCATATTTTTGTATTTTGCTGACATTTGTGGTTTTCGTTTTGCAGACCATGTGCAGCTGGTCCATTATACTGACCCTAAGAGGCCAGATTTGACAGTACTCAAAGCATTTCTCACAGAGGTGTCCCGATGGCTTTTTCATAAAAGACCCAACAAAATGCTTGGCCATATGGCTTTGTGGCTGACAACTACCTCCTGATCTCTCCCCTCTCCTTATCTCATTCAGTGAAAATCTTGGGCTGCTTGTTTGATACTGAATTAAATTTCAGGAATCAAATTTTGGTGACAGGGAAGACCCGTTTCCTTAATCTATGCTGGATTAAGTCCATTCGGGCCTTTCTGGATAAAGGGGCAATGGGGCACTTCTGATCTTAATCATGCCTCATCATATCAAGATTGGATTATTGAAATGCTTTCTACCATAGCCTTCCAGGAAAGACAATAAGGATCACAAATTGTTCACAATACAGAAAGAGAACTTGTCTACTCTGTCAAGGTTTTCGATCACATCCAATAAAGTCATTGGTTCTTATATTCTTTATTTTCAATTCTTCTTTCTTGGGTTTTCAAAGAACAAAGCAGACAGACATTTGAATCTAACAGAGTAGTCTACATATATCTAAGCAGTAACAGTCTCTGTCTCCTGGGGGAGGGGTATACATTGACAACAACAGGAGCAACTATTTTATTATACTGGCAACAATCCCAAATTCCATAATCAATTGATGGAACGCCGACATCCTCCCCTCCCTTTCCCTTCCCCTCCGCCCCAGTAGTGTCGTTCCTCCTTCCATACTCCTCTTATATTGTTAATGTTTACCTATTGCCTCTTGTTTGCGTCCACCAACTTATTGGCATGCCCACCTAAATAGGCTTATCATGTGAGGGTGTGAACTTCACTCTTCATACATTAATTTATGCACTCTTTACCAGTGGGGGCAGTGTGTCCAGGTAGGACATCCAAGATACTAAAAAGTGTTCCCAGTTCTTAACCCCCAGCTGTTTTGCTGTTAGCCTCTCCATGTGCATCAAATCAAGGGTGGTCTGCTCCCACTGCCCCAACCCCGGTGGCTCTCTTTCTACCCAATGGAGTAATAGTATTATTTTTACCATTAAGAACCCTTTGTAAACATGTTGTCTTTCAGGGGCTGTGAGGTTCCCCATTGAGTCATTGCTACCAAATAGGCACATCTCCGCAGAAGGGGTTAAGGCAATCTGCAAAATCTCACCTAATCTGGCACACACTTTTTGCCAAGGTCGTTGTATTTTCTGGCAGTACCAAAATATGTGTTAGTGTCCCTTTATTTATTTTTTAATTTTATTTTTACAAGTTTACAAACTAAATGCCAAGCAAAATACACTTGCACATGTAAAGAGACAAGCAAGTAGCAATCACAAAGAAAATAAAGAGAAGCAAACTTACATGCTAAATCTCACCAGCCCACAACCAAAAAACAAGGAGATCCAAGATAAGGGCAATACATTATATATACTCCAAAGCCAGTGAGGAAAGCTAAGACAACCTAGTCAACATCCACTTTAAAATATACTGCCTATTACACTTCTGCAGAGGCAGATAATGCAGTGCTGAGAACTAATAAAGGCAGCCAATTGAGGGGGATTGTAAAAAACATAATTAACAGATCAAAATTTCACTAAACATTTGCAAGGAAATTTAAAAAACAAACAAAAAAAACAACAATCCCCCTAACTGGATCACCCCTGGTTTTAGGAGCAAACATTTCCTTACGGCTGCGCTGTGTCTCACGGGCAAGGTCAGGAAATATCCTAACTAGTAATCCCTTAAAGGGTATAGGCCACTTCTTAAAAAAAACAATTTCAACAGCCATTCCCTATCAGATGACAGAGCAAGGGTAATCAACAAAGTAGCTGGAACAGTAGATTCATTATGACTCGATTCCAATATACTAGAAATATTGAGAATGTCCATATGCTGAGATTCTACATTGGAAGGTTGCTGTCCCACTGCCCCAGTTTCTTATAAACAAGATAATAGACCTTAGTCAAAGGAGGATGTGATTCCACCGGGATCCCAAGAATATCCACAAAATATTGCTTTAACATATCCCTTGCAAAGGTAAGAGATGAACGAGGAAAATTAATCAACCTTAAATTAATGGACTAAACTTGGTTTTCCAAGAGTTCCTCTTTAAACTTTATAGCAGTGAAATCCTTCACCAAACCAGCTTGTACAGTAACAAGTTGTTGAACCTGCACTTTCAGATCTTCAACAGGACTTTTTGAACAACTTTCAATTCACGTACAGTACCTTGAGAAAGAGCAGTATTGCTCTGCAGCTGACCGGCCATCTGATTGGACTGCTGAACGAAAGTTTCCCCAAGCTTCACTATAGCACTCCAAATGGACTCTAGAGTGAAAACTGCAGGGCGCACAAATTGCAGCTTTAACACAGAAGAGGTTTCTGATCCTGCCACATCGCTTACGTAGGCGTCACCCCAAACCAGAAACCATCAACACTGATCCAGGTACTTCACTCTAACTCCACTTGGCTTCTGTTGTAGCACTGCTGGACTCATCCAGAGAAGAAGGAGCCTGACCTGCGCCAGATGCACTGCCCCCATCCAGAGCAACATCCATGACGACATAGGGCCGGCTTCCTGGAGGCATCTAGCTGCAGGAACCCGCTTGGGAATGCAGGGGTAGAAGGTAGTCCCGGCGACAGCTCACACCCCGAGGACGACTTTGGGCTTGCCAGCCCCGGTGTTGACACAGCTGGAGAAACAACGAATTCTTATGCAGACTCCCAGAATGTTACAAAAGTGTCCATAGGACCCAAAGAGGCAAAACAGAGAGGGTAACTATGGGCTTGGAAGGCTTCCTACCCAGTTTACCGTTCCTCTTCGGCATACTGAAATGCTCAGCCACCGGACGGCTGGCTAAACGGCCATCTTGGATCACCCCCTGATCCCCATTAGTGTCCCTTTGTGTGTTGCGCACCACTGCACTTGTCATCTTTCCTCAAGCCCGCTTTATGAACCCATGCTTCATGCGTGTAGGCTCTCCATAGGAATTTATACTGGAGTTCTTGTAAATAGACCTATTTTGAGATAGACATACATTTAAGGAATGCAGTTTGCAATTTCACCGGCATATCTATGATCATGGGCTGGACGGACCAGATTTCAGATCTCCTTTGTCCTCAAGCCCCCCTCAGCCAAAAGTGCAAAGAAGGGTCTAGATCCCTGGGGGTCAAGTAGGTCAGAGTCTCGATGAGTCAAGTTGCTGATGTAATGCTGTAAATAGTAGAAAAGGTCATGCTTGTCTAATTGATCTCTCTCTTGTATATTCTGAAAGCTGTCTATACCTTCTTCCCCTTCCATGCAGAGGTCCCCTATGCAGAGTATTCCCTTCTGGGCCCACCCCCTAAGAACAGGTGACGAGACTCCTGGGGAAAATTCTGGGTTACCCACCAGTGGAAGCAACTGGAAGCATCTCCAGTTCCAGGAAAATCATTGACACAATGCTCGCCATGCCGCCTGGAGTTCTCCCAGGTACACCCCCTCTTTAAATTCCTTTCCAAGGTTTTGCATATTGGAATGAAGAATGTACAAGCGATGGTGTGGGGCAAGGAGCCAATCTAATTGTTTCACTGAAGCACAGCCCCCATCGCCATTCACCACTCCGCTTAAGTGACGCACCATGCACCTTAAATTATAATTATGCAATGAGGGAAGCTCTAAGCCTGCCTCCTCTCTTTGCCACGTCAAGGCCTGTAAGGGGATGCAGGCGTGCCTTCCTCTCCATAGGAAATTACTTATTTTCTGGTCTAAACGCTTCCAATCCTTGGATGTCACCTATATGGGCAGCTGTCAAAGCAGGTATACCTACCGGGGCAGCAACATCATCTTAAATAGAGCAATATGCCCCTGCAGAGATATTGGTAAACAGGCCCACTTCTGAAAGTTTACCGAAGATTTGGCAAACATGTTAGGGATGTTACACTTGTAAAGCCTTTTAGGGTCATCTGGAAGCTGGATCCTTAAGTACCGAATCGAGCCCTTGGCCCAACTCAAGAGAAAGGATCCAGACCACACCCTTCGCACCCTCCCCCCAACATCCAGTGCCATTGATTTGGTTTAATTTATTTTTAGATTGAAAAAAGTAACCAAAATGATTTATTTGCAATGCTCTCAGGAGGGATGTTTCTGGGTCCTTCAGACATAGGAGTATATCATCAGCAAAAGCGCTGAGCTTCAACTCCTCCACCCCCAATCTCTGGCCCTTCACTAGATCCTCCACTTGCAATGCCCTCAGTAGCAGCTCCAGAGAAAGCACAAAAAGCAAGGGAGACAGAGGGCAACCTAGGTGTGTTCTGAATTCCTTATCTTCCCATAGAAATGCTGGGAATCGCCAGCCTGCTCTTGCCTCACCATGGGTTTCCCAGTTTACCCATACCATGCCATGATCTGAAATCACCACTGGTTCAATCTCCACCTGGGTAATCTGTGTAAATCCTCCCTCGTTCACCAAAATATAGTCAATACGGGACCACGTTGAGTGTACCCTTGATTGGTGTGTGTATTCGCAGGCCCCCGGATACAGGGCTCTCCAAACATCCACTAAGCCACCCACCCTGCAGAGATAGCTTATTCTCTTCCTTGACCACGCCTTGGCATCGCCTTTCCCCGTTCTGTCTAGCAATTGTGAAGGCAATTAAAGTCCTCTGGAAGGATCTTTTTTTTGGGACTGGTTTTCAAAACCTACCTGAGTACATCCAGGAAGAACTTATGATTGCACACGTTTGGGGCATATACATTCCCTAGCCATACTTCTTTGGTGTATAACTTAGCCTGTAGGAAAACAAACCTCCCCAATGTGTCTGCTTCACACTTAATCACCCCCCAATGGTAGGCTGCGCTTAAGTACTGCCATCCTGCCCTCCTAGTTCCCGATGATGACCCATAGGTTTTTACCACCCAGTCACATGTTAATTTGTATGCTTTGTAGGGCTGAAGTAGGTCTCTTGCAATAGGGCGATGTGTACTCCTTTACGTTTTAATGCCTGCAATATTTTGGCGCATAATCAGGGATCCAATCTCCCCCACATTCCAAGAAATTATTCTGATATTAGGTGGGACATTTTTTAGGTAACCATCTATAGGATCATTGTCCATTCCCAATTCCTCCAGAGGATGCCCAGCCTCAGCCCCGGAATCAGTTTCTCTCCACTCCCTAGAGACTTGCATGTTCTTACACTGAGGTGTCCCAACCTGTCATATCCCCTTCTCCCCATCCAGAAATTCTAACCTCCCTCTCCCCTCCCTTTTTTCTATCCCCTTCGAAGCACCTCTTTCCTTCACTAAGAAGCCCACAAAACCGTGCTGCAATCCACACAAACATATATACCCATATATACATTCCCATTCCAAACACCCCTTCCCCTCCCTCCCTCCAGTTCAAAACCATCACCTTCACCTCAGCCAAATCTCCGACTAAACGGGGCAGATCACTTTTATCCGCACTTTTGGGCCGCTCCCCCTAGCTGTGACTAAAAGCTGTTTTGGCAGGAAGTATTAATCCGCCTGGGCAGCCGCTGTCCATCCTTAGTGTTTATATCACATTATGTCAGAGTTAGAGTCTTATCATCAACGTGTCCTAGTCCATCTGCCTCTTAGTCCCTCTACTTTGTAGAATCCCTGCTTGCTTCAGGCAGTTCTCAGTTCTGGCCACTGATATTTCCTTTCTCATGCCGCAGTGTGGCTACAATTTTGTTTTGCTGCATTAGCTTGCTCCAAAGTATGTGCCTCGCCTATGTGGTAGATCCTTAGAGTGGCCGGATAGGTTAATGCAGATCTTATTCCAGTTTTCACCAAATCGTTGCAGACCGATGAAAAAATCTTTCCTTTCAGCCATGAGCGCTGCAGAATAGTCTTGAAACCTTAAAATGGTTTTATTATCCAGCCGCAGATCACGGTGTTTGATTGGCCTGGAGAAGCAAAGCCTTGAGCTAGAAATTCAGGATATGAGCCAGAACTGGATGTGGGTGCTCGCGACCTTCCACCCTCAGTCCCAGTCTATGTGCCCTCTCAACTTTGATTTCACCTTGGATGTCCGTGAGGCCCAGCTCTTTAGGCAGCCAATCCTCAAACAATTTTGGCAGTTGTTGATCTGTCCAGACCTCCGGCACTCCCACTAGGTGCAGGTTATTTCTGCGAGATCGATTTTCCAAATCATCTACCTTATTTAGTAGCATTTCTATCTGCTTTTGCTGTTTCTGGGTCTCCCGCTCGCGCTGCGCCTCACTGTCCTCAAGCGTTGTTACCCATTGCTCTACTTCCTCCACTCTGTGGGACATCTCTGTAAAAGCCTCTCCCATATCAACCAACTTTTTCAAAACACTGTCAAACTTGGGGTCAAGGAGTTTGACTACCTCATGCGCCACATCTTCAGGGCTGGAGTCTGTGCTATCTTACCCAGGTGAGTCCGGTGAGCTGCCTAAGCATGGCAGAGCTTCCATCTTGGCCTCATGGCATACTTACTCCTTTTCCTTTTTCACTGCCGCAGGCATAGCTAATCACCCAGCTGAGGTCTCTGACACCAGGTACAAATTTCCTGTGCCCTTGTGGTCACTTGCGCCCCCAGGTGACAGTATATTACCTTGGGTTTTGCAGGTAATTGGTGGGGTGGCCCAAGAGCGAGACAAGGAGCCTCCTCAACCGCTCATGTGCTCATATGATCCTCTCCTTAAAGTCTTTAGGATTAAATTTAAGCTCCTCAGCCTCATTTAGAAGATTGTGGGTACAAGCTATCTGCTTCTGTAACATAGTTGTTTGATCACTTACATTCCTGCTAGGAGGTTGCAATCTCAGAAGATAAGCTCCTTGTAATTCTTTCCCTGGTCAGGGTTACTGTAGATGAGAAGGCACAAGAGATTCATAAGAACTTCTATATTGGCCCAGTGACCAATTTCCAACAGTGCCAATCCAGGTCACAAGTACTTGTGAGGTTCCTAAAAGGATTCAAGGCAAGCCACTTAACCCTCCATAGCCCATGTTCCCTGTACAATAGTTATCTCCAAGTTATAATGCCCTGTTCAATGTAATTTCATTTTGTTCAATGTAAACCGCACTGATGCAGAATAGCGCGGTATATAAGAGAATGTAAGTAAAGTAAGTAAATTCAGCATTTTATGCTTTGGCCCCTCAACGTTGGAACTCCTTACCAAAATATATTTGCCTAGAAGACTCTTGTTTGTTCTCAGCAGCTTTTGACCTTGAGCAACTTGGCTAGTACAGCATCGTATAGGGGCAGCTGAGAGACTTCCTTCCAATGATTCTCTGTATTCTCTTTGCTATATGCTTTTTGTAAACTGCTTGGATGTGGGGAGTATATTAAATAAACATATCAAATCTGTTATATTAATGTTCTACTGTGCTGTTTCAATGCATATATTACTGACACTATATCATCTTATTTCTATTACTAAGATTTAATTTGCCTACCTAAGTTTCTCTCACTGCTCTAATTGTGTATTATATTGATGCGGGGTCCTTTTAGAACATATAAAAATGCCATATTGGTTCAGACCAAGGTCTATCAAGCCCAGTATACTGTTTCCAACAGTGGCCAATCCAGGTCACAAGTACCTGGCAGGTTCCCAAAAGGCACACAGGTTCCGTAATGCATTTCCCAGGGCAAGCAGTGGGTTTCCTGGATCCTCTTTAATAATGGTTTATGAATCTTTTCACCAGGAACTTATCCAAACCTTTTTTAAACCCAGTTACACTAACAGCTTTTACTACAGCCTCCGGTAACGAATTCCAGAATTTGATTATGCATTGAGTGAAAAAAATATTTTCTCCTATTATTCTTAAATGGGTTACCTTGTAGCTTCATTGTGTGTCCCCTAGTCTACCTTTTGATGGTGTAAACAACCAATCTACATGTACCCATTATTGTTAAGCTGCAATCTAAGTTGTTTATGTCATGCAATACTTGTTATATACTGTCTTGAGTGAATCTCTTCACAGAACTGTTTAAAAAAACCCCACAAATTAACTAGATTCCACTGGAAAAGGAACCCTGCAATGTCATGTGTGCTGTAAAAATACTGATAAACAATGATATTTTTTTTTTTATTCTCAAATAACCTCTAACTGTTGAAATGAAGAATTGATATATTATTTTAGGCTCATTTTAGAAAAACAGACAGTACAAGCGGCCAGAGAATCTTGGCTGACCTCCCACAGAAGAGGTTAAACATAGGAAATATGTTTCATTGCCCCACAAAAGGGTGACTGGCCATTAAGATGGCAGAAGATATTTAATGTAGACAAATGCAAAGTGATCACACAACAAATGCAAAATCAATGTGTGCCGTTGCATCAATTCTAACTTCTGCAACCCAGCAGCCCCTGGGTTTTCTTGGCAAGGTGTGACTGGAAGTAGATTACCAGGCCTTTCTTCTGAGGCAATGGAGGGTAAAATGACTTGTCGAAGGCCACAAGAAAATGAACCCTCGTCTCTTGGTCGGCAGGCCACGACTCTAACCATCAGGCTACTCCTCCACTCAAGTGATGCACATAGTAAAGATAAAACAAGTTACAGTTACACAATGCTACACTCCACTTTAGGAGGGTAAATTTATAAGGCATGGCTAGCTTAATGTGCATTTAACGTGCGTATTTCACACCTTTCCATAAAGACGGACTCAACAAAGCCAAGGTGACCAGAAATTTACATCTGGGGCCTAGGATTCTCAACTTCCCTCCCCACCCCTTTTTGGAAAAAAAAAATTAGATGTCCGTTAGCAGACCCCTTCTGTCTGCCTATAGGGATCCAATCTCCAGCGGACAGAACAGAAGGCTGCCCGCGGCAGATCAGATCTCCTGTGGACAGAGCTGTGATTGTGGCAAAAAGACTCCTGCGGTCAGCCTACAGGAGATCAGATCCTCATGAGCAGAACAGTAGGAGAAGGCTGCGATTGCCAGCTTGCAAGACAGCATCTTCCCACAGAGATCCAATCTCCCACGGGCCCTGCAAAAACAAAGGAAGAGATGGAGGAGATGGAAGAGTGAGGCTGAAAGATTAAAAGGGGCAGTAGCTTACAAAAAAATGAAGGGAGGATGGAAGGAATGGAGGGCAGGGGTGGGAGTTCTAGGGAGGGAGGGAGTGAGGGAGGGAGAAGGGGTGAAAGCCTGGAAGGAGAAGAGAGAGTGGGGAGGGAAAGAGTGCAAGGTGTTTGTAGACAAAAGGATTCAGCCAAATTACTCACCTGTAACAGGTGATCTCCGGAACAGCAGGAATGCAGTCTTCACATAAGGGGGACGTTGGCACAGATGGAACGCCTTTGGGAGCACTCCACTGTGCCCACCTTCCCGTCTCCCCAACTCCTCTCCTCAATTGAGTTTGTAGCGGAGAGGAAGAGAAAAAACAACAACAAAAAAAACTCTACAACTCCTAGGGGAGGTTGTGAAGACCAATTCCTGATGTTCCCAGAAATCATCTGTTACAAGTAATTACGTTATCCTCAGGAACAAGCAGGAATGCAGTCTTCATATATGGGACTCAGACTGCAGACTGGTATGGGGGGGGGGGGACCAGTGGTCCTTGAGGCCAAAAGGTTGTAGCCAAAGAATATGGGCCTTTGGACTCAATTCCAGGAGGCGATATGCCTCCAGTGATAATCTGGTCTCTTGAAGTCCGGGACGGAGAGTAGGAGTTGAACTATATCCCAAAGAGGTGCTGGAGTACAGCTTGGCCAAAGACAGCATCCCCACGGGAGTCTCTGTCCAGACAATAGTGTGCAGCAAAAGTACGAATGGAGGACCAGGTAGCTGCCCAACAGATCTTCTCAATGGATACTGAACGGAGATTGGCTATAGAGGTTGCCATAGCTCACATATTGTGAGCAGTGACATGACCCTCCAAAGAGTTCTGCCTGTACATAAGCAAAAGAAATGCAATATGCTATCTGAATAGAGTACATTTCATGACCAGTAGGCCTAGGTGACTAGGATCAAAGGAGACAAATAATTGAGAGGATCTTCTGTGATCCTTCGTTCTATTCAAATAAGCTAGTGCTCGCTTGCAGTCTAAAGATACATAGCACTGCTTTGGCTCGAGACACGTGTGGTCTCGGTAAGAAAATCGGTTGAATGACCAACTGGTTTAGATGGGAGGAGACTACCTTCAGAAGGAAAGTAAGATGGGTCTGCAGAACCACCTTGTCATAGTGGAACCTGGTATAGGGCAGATCTGCCACTAGAGCCTGCAGTTCACTGCTGCTGCAAGCTGAGGTGAGGGCAATGAGGAAGATTACCTTCCAAGATAGAAACCTCAGTGGCTAAAGGCTCAAAAGGAGGCTTTAGAAATTGAACGAAAGCCACATTGAGATCCCAGGCCACCAGAGGTGGCTTAATGGACAACTTGGACAGCAGCAGACCCCGCATGAAGCATGCTACTAAGGGGTGTGAGGAGATAGGCTGTCCATCCATTGGTCTTTGAGAGGCCGCAATGGCACTAAGGTGAACTCTCACCGAGTTAGTCTTAAGACCAGTTAAGGATAAGGGGAGGAGATACTGCAGAAGGGATTCCAGTGAGCAAGAAAAGGGGTCAGTTTCCTTTGAGGAGCACAAGAGAGCAAACCTATACCTCTTGAAGGCATAAGATCGCCTGGTGGAATCCTTGCTTGTGGCAAGGTTGTGGTCAGCGAGAACTATCCCTTCAGCAGCAATTCTGTCAGACACAGGGAGTGAAGATTGGGATGGAGAAGCATCCCGTTGTCCTGAGAGAGGAGTTTGGATACAAATCCCAGACTGAGGAGGTTGAGACTGTGCAAGTCAAAGAAGCAGAGGAAACCACGATTGATAAGGCCAAAAGGGGGCTATGAGGATCGTGGAGCCCCTGTCAGCCTATAGGGCAGTCCTAGTCCCCAATGTAGAAGGAAGGCATCCTGGGCCTGTCGATACAGCTTGGAGGAGAAGAGTGGAAGCTGTGTGTTTTGCAGAGTGTCAAAAGTGATCTATGTGTGCGGTTCCCTATATGGGAAAGATCCAAGCAGCCATCTCCTGATGCAAGATCCATTCATGTGGATGAAAGATACGGTTTAGCCTGTCCACCAGGACATTGGGTTCGTCTGGGAGATACACTACTCAGAGGTGAATGCGGTGTGAGATGGCAAAGGACCACAAGCAAAGAGCTTCCTCGCAGAGGGGACGGGACCCCGTCCCTCCCTGCTTGTTCACGTAAAACATGACAACTTGGTTGTCCGTCCTGACTAGAACAGGTTGTCCGAAAGTTGGGGTTGAAAAACCCGAACAGCATTTGTCAATGATTGTAGTTTTAGGAGGATGATCTGCAAGGCAGATTCCTGTTGGGTCCACAGTCCCTGTGTGGTTAGGTTGTTGAGATGTGCTCCCCAACTCAACTTAGAAGCATCCATTGTCAGGGTACATTGAGGTGGAGGCATCTGAAAAGGTGACCTGACAAGATGGTTCTGTGGAGACTACCACCACTGAAGGGATTTGATCAACTGAGGAGTGATACAGATCTTGTCTCCAAGATGCCCCTTTGCTTGCATCCACTGAGAAGACAGTCTATTGCGCTTGCCACATGTGTAATCGAGCATAGGGGATGACATGTGTCCTAATAGCCATAGCATTTCTTGAGCTGTTACCCAGCTTTGCTGTTGCATTCCCCTTGCTAGCTCGATTAGGTGGGCACAGCGATCCTGTGGATGGAAAGTTTGGGCCTGTTAAATATCTAAGAGCACGCTGATGAACTCCAGTCATTGGGATGGAGCAAGGTGGGACTTTGGGAAGTTTATGACAAAGCCCAGGTGATCCTGGAGATAATCTGTATATGCCAAAAGCTGCATTTCCCCCCCTCCCCCAGAACACATACAAGCTCCCCACCCCCAGCACTGTATACGCATGCACACACACAGTCATCCCACCCTCATAGGACAGAGACATACACACCCCACCTCCACATGACCAACATACACACATACATTTGTATTCACATAGGCACCTCACCTGTGCACCACACAAACATATGTAAGCATGCATCCCACCTCTGTACAAGGTACATATATAGGCTCCCTAGCTCTGCAGCACACACCCACACACATTCACCATAGCCCTGCATCCCATTCACACAAAGGTACCCACCGCCACAACCACAGTGCACAGACAGGAAAACCACCGTTGCACCACACATACATACACACACACAAGACACTTGCATCTTTAGATAGAAATATATAGATAGCATCATACAGCTCCTGCTACCAAAACAAGACATTTTATCATCTCTCTTCAAACTCTTCCACCCTCCGACGACATATATGAGTTTGCAAAGGAAGGGACCAGTGGAGAATGGAGGCAATGGGGGGTGAGGGGTGCGAAGGGGGTTACAGCCACTGGCTCCTAATTCCAAACAAAATTCGTCAAGACCTGCCAAAAAGTACATGCATACTTGACTTTATAAAATAGGGGGTGAAACTACACTCATTCATTTAAGCCGCAAGTCCATATGCCAGCCTGTATGCCTGTAATTTACACGTAGATGCCTGAACCTACTTTTTCAACACTACATGTAAATTGCAGTATTGTATAAATTTGTGTGCATAACTTTGCATTCCGCCTCTCTACATGCCCACAATGAAAGTGTGCACGATTCGCCTGACGTGTGTATTTTCAGAATAGCAACTGCATCAAACACATGTGTAAATAACTATTTATGCGCACAAATCTAGGTGCAGCTTATAAAAATTATCCCCTAAGAGACAATCATCCAAAAAAAGGATCTAGGCATCATCATGGAAAATATGATGAAATCTTCTACCCAGTGTGCAGTGGTGAGCAAAAAACAAAACAAAACAGAATGTCAGGAATTATTCTTTATTTTATTCTTAATATTTTTATTTAATTAATTATTTAACAGGTTTTATATATAGCTTTATCATTTCAATCAAAGCGGTTTACATTGAAACTTAAACTTGGTAATGTACATTAAACAGGGACATTGATAACTTGAATTTTTCTGATATAATATCATATCATATTGCCTCTGCATTACTCTAGGAATACCATAATGCCTGTCCTGCTCCATAGTGCAACCAAACCTAGAGTACTGTGTGCAATTCTGGTCACATCTTAAAATAGCAGAATTATAAAAAGGTACAGAGAAAGGCAACCAAAATGATAAAATGGATGGAAAGGCTAAAGAAGTTAGGGCTCTTCACCTTGGAGAAGACACACCTGAGAGGCGATATGATCTAGGTCTAAGAAATCCTGAGTGGAGTAGAATGCGTGAATGTAAGTTGATTGTTTACTCTTTCAAAAATCACAAAGACCAGGGGCCACAACTGGTACATTTAAAACAAATGGGGGAGCCGTTTTTGCTGCCTGCCGCTGGAAGATCTGCTGTCTGTGTGCCTGCCTGCAGTCCAGCATTCGTGCGGTTCACATTGCTCTCCCCGGGGGCCCTATAAAAGCTGGGACTTCCCTAGGTGCGTGACCATTGGCATGCGGTCGGGGGTGTGCACCAAGGGGCATTTATGCTCCTTAAGAGCACTTAGGTCAGTTTGAAGCACCTGAAACGGAGTGGAAGAAAAGATAAAGGAGCGGATTCCATTAAACGATGCCGGGGAAAAGGAAAGCTAAAGGGGCAAGGTGCCTGCAGGTTCTGGGCCTATGGATAAACATTTGGTAACAAAAGTGAGTGAGTTTCAACAGAGTGCTGCAGTTGGCATCGTCAGGAAAGGAAGTATCTTTGAGCTCCCCAGAGCAGACTCCGCCTGCCCCTCCCTTAGCTCTTGCTGCAGAAAAGTCTCCTTGGGGGGAGTTATGGATTTTCCTTTAGTTTCTTTAGGACTCAATGACTTGACTCCTTGCCCTAAGCCGGTTCAATGTAATTTTAAGAGTTTCTACACCTGTAGTGGACTCTGCTGTTTCTCTTCCAAGATATTTGGCAAGTGGTTTCACATACTGAGACTTTTCTTACAACTGTTATTTCCCAGCAAACTACTGCTAAGTTTCAACAGGTGGACACCATCTTGGGGTCTTTAGGGAAAAACGTCTCCAATTTGGATGCCCAGGTTTCCTCTTTAGGTGCTGTAGGTATGTCCTCTATTAAGGACAGCCTGCTAATCCACCATACATTGGAGTCTCTGGAAAACTTCCCGTAGTAGGAATTTACGTTTTATTAATTTTCCTAAGACGCACTTGTTGTCACCTGATGCCTTGTTAAAGAAATACTTTAAAGAGATATTGCTTTTGGTTAATCCAGATGGGATAGTGCTTTCTAGGATGTATTATGTTTCTAGTAAGATAGTGCAGACTTCTTCAGAACAGGAGGGAGAAGGGACTCTGGAGCCCAATCCAGAGTTCAATCACTCTGTTTCTCTTGAAGATTCACAAAATATTATTAATACAAGAGCTACTTTGGTTGTTTCTTTTGTTAATGATGGAGACAAGATGCTAGTTTTGAGTAGTTATTTAAGACAAACAGGATATTTTTTTGTGGAGAGAAGATACAATTGTTTCCTGATGTCTCCAAAGCTACTCAAGTGAGAAGGAAAGTTTTCTTATCTCTGAAGTCTCGAGTGCTGGGGCTATCTAGCATCTTTTACTTAAGATTTATCCCTGTAAATGTCTAGTTACATTACTGGGGGTGAAATATGTTTTTCTGGATCCAATTCAATTGGAGAAGCTTTTGGTAAGTAAAGAGGCAGCCCATCCCCTAGCTGAGGAGGGTTGAGGGCTTAAGATAATCATATAATGTATATGTTATCAGAGAGGAAGGATTGTAGTTGGCAGCTTATAGTGGGGTGTCTTCTCCTTGTTTTCTTGTTTTGTTACCTTTGTTGATGCTCCTGTTGATGAGGGCTCATATTCCTTGGTTTTGTATTTTGGGAAGATGCATTTTTCCTTCCTTTTTCTTTTTTGTATGGAAGATTTTGCTTGTCTTTTGTTTATTTGATGTGTAATTGTATTAAACATCAATAAATATATATAAGATCAAACAAATGCAAGAAAATAGTCTTTCACTTAATGCATAGTTAAGCTTTGAAACTTGCTGCCTGTGGATGTGGTAAAAGCAGTTAGTATAGCAGGATTTAACAAAGGTTTGAACAAGTTCCTGGAGAAAAAACGTCAGTAGGCTGCTATTAAGATAGACTTGGGGAAATCAGCTACTTTTTAGGATCTTACTAGTTATATGTTACCAGGTTGCCCACTGTTGGAAACAGATACTGGGCTCAATGGCCTCTTGGTCAGACTTGATATGGCAATTCTTATGTTCATATATAAATGCAAGGAATCCCCTGCAAACCTCTGTTTGAAGATAGCTTCTCTAGGGTAATAAAAAAAAATCTAAATCATTTATGGGTTGTGAGGGTGGGAGGAGATTCTCTCTCAAAGGCCTTTCCCTCTGTACAGCTAACCTTGTTTTGTTCTACACCTTTTCCCCTCCTCTCTGGGGGTTTGACACTAATAAGTTCACTCCATTTATAGTAAGTAATAGAAACTTCACTTTAATGGGAACCTAATGAGGTCTAACATATTGATTAAGGTGATTTGTAGCAAATTATACACCTAAGCAATGTTCCCTCTAATTTTCTGTAGGCTGTGCGTGCATTAAATATCAGCTGTGTGCAGCTTTTGAAGGAAGGTTAAATTTTTGTGCACCACATAACGACACTCGGAGTTATATACTTTAAAATTTGACTACACATCAGAATACAGTATGTACAAATTAAATGAAAATAGACGATTACTAAATGAAGCGGGAAATTTCTAGTAATTACAATCATAACTTTTAAATTTTAAGACGTCTGTGTTGTTTTCTATCAGAATCAGAGCCGTAATGTTTGCGCGCTCTGTTGTAAAGTACGTGCGCGCGCACAGCTTAGAGGGAACAGTGCACCTAAGGTAGTTATTGGTTTCTTCAGCAATTACAGAATCTTACACAATAGTTTATCCTTCCTTGGGCAGATGGCAGTTCTCCTTCTCTCACACACATCACTTTAGGATCACTTACGGGCTGGTTCCCAAGCCCAAGACTCTTGCTGGGTTAGCTTTGCCCAGGTCCTCCCCTGTGGGCTCCAAGTAAGGAATCTGTTTCTCACTGTGCCTCCTTCCTGTCCCTGAGCAGCAGGAAGGTATCCTGGGGATGTGAATCGTCTGTCCTCCTGCTCCTTCCATCCCATCTGCAGTTTATTTTTTTGGGGGGGGGGGGGGGACAAGGGAGGGGGCATCTCTCAAATCCGTGTCTTTTTTCTTTTGCCTCCAGTTCCCCCAGCATTAGGCCAGCTGCTAAGAATCAATGGAATTCTTCAATGGGATTTCATCCACACTGCTCCTGCGGCAATTCTGAACTGGGTGTGAGAGAGCGGACTCCATTGATAGGACAGCTTCCAGAAGTGCAGAGAGTCACTTCCACATTTAGTGCCGACTTCAACTTGGGGAAATAGGGGGCCTTTACTCCCTATATCTCCCACCTGAATGGAGATGACAGAGTGCTTGACCCAAACAGCCCGATTCCATCTGGGACGTGCAGGCCCTCTATGTGCCCGGATGCATAGAGGGAGTCGAGATTCTGATCCTGCGGGGCACATCTAGCCCTGCAGGATCAGAATCACGAACAGGCCTGTACATGCAGGCTGGGACCGCGATTCCATCTGGCCTGCACGTACACGCCTTGCCCAACTAACTCAGTCAGGGCTTTTAAATGAAGCCATGACACCATGGCATCCAGTTGCCATGGCACTTGGCTCCATTTAAAAGCCATGATCCCAGGCCGCCAGCCACCACACTGCTTTCCCCACAGCCCGACCCCTGACCTGGCCACCCACAGCCAGGATCGGGCAGCAGAGAATACCCTCTGTCCCCTGCCACCCCTTCCCAGCCCCACCCATTCCCACCAATCCTGCCAAATTGGGGAAGTTATTCCACCTTGGAGGTGGAATAACTTCCCCATTCACGTCGCTGGCCCCAGACGTACAGGGTCAACATTAGAATCATCCCTGTATGTCCAGGGCCGGCGACTGCCCACTGCTCTCCCTAATGCCACTTCTGATCCTCCCCTTTCCTGCCCCCGTCTAACTTCCCCATACAACTGGTACGGAGGGACACAAAAAGCGGGGATAGACGTCCCATCGGGATGTCCATCCCCGCTATTCGCGGCTCAGAATGACCCTCATGGGCTCTTAAAAAAAAAAAAGAAATGATAACTTTCCATCCAAAATCTAGGCATTTATAGTCCCCAAAAGGTTACCTCCCATCTGCTCCTGGGGACTGGCCTTACCTAGTACTCTTGTGGAAAATCACCAAATCTGTATTCTCATGCTGCTTCCAGGGCATAGCCACCCCAGCAATAACCCAGCACTGCTCTAGAAGGGCTTTACTGATATCCTGGTCACATATATATGCACAGACTATTGGAAAAGAAATTAGAAAATGGTGGAACAGTACTAGTGGGCACCAACTAATTTTATAATTCTACTGCAGCACTACATATTCCTGACTCCATGGTTAAGTCAGCAGTCTGAATGCAAGCTTCAGTACCATTTACCAAAATAACTTCCATTAAGCACAGACAGGCTGGCAACCAGAGTCGGAAACAACCTCTATTAAGCACACACACACACACACACGTAACCAGAGTCATGAATTTCCAGCTGCCTCTTTTCTGAAACTTCCTCTGCTCCCAGTACTGCAGCAGGAGACTGAAGCAAAGGCAGCTGAAACCAGAATTTCAATACAGCTGAGGCTTGGAATTAAAAAGGTAAATTCAGGCTGCATTCCGAGTCAGCAAAATCAAAGAGGCAGAACAAATGAGCAAAGAAATTAATTATACTAAAAACCAGATATAAAGAACATTTAATTAAAGCACATACAGTACTATTTTATGGCATTAAATATATGTTTGTTATGAAAGGCGCAGAGTTGCCAAGTTACCCAGTTCCAGGAGTGAGATTTTTTTTGCTAGTTCTGGTTTTAAATTTGCCTTGCAATGCAGTGTGGTATTTGTAGTCCCTGATTTTATCCATTGGACCCATAATGCAGCAGGATGAGTGTCAGAAATACAGGACTGCCTAATAATATAAAGCACCATGATAATAAACATCAAAATAACATAAAAGCAAGAAACAAATAAAACAATAAGGGATAATTACAATTACAAACCAAATAGCAAGACAAACAAGAATAAACATCTGGCAGACAGTGCCTAAAAGGACAAGAACTGGGGGAGAGAAAGGAAAGGAATACCACAGGCCCAAGGATCAGATCAAAACAAATGACTTAAATCACATCAATCACAAGAACCAACAGCCAAGCGACATGGCCACACAATATATTAAATTTGGTGAATACCTGAGCAAAGAACCAGATCTTTAGTTTGGCTTTAAAATTTTGACTAGGAAGGTTCAAGGTTGAGTTTATTTGAACAGGGCTGGCCCTAGGCATGTTTGGGCATGTTGCCCGCACATAGCCCCACTCCATCACAGGCCCCGCACCCCACTAAATAAACCTGCCTCTCTCCCACTGCATTTCCTGCAGCTCAACGGCCTTTCAGCAGCAATAATAGCAGAGCTCCTAAACATGCCGCGGGGCCTCCAAGATCCATGCGCGCCTTCAAGGTCCTGCTGTTCATGTCCCCTGATGCATACTTTTCACGCCAGGAGCATGACCACAGGGGCTTAGGCACACACTCCTCTCAGAGGCCCTGCTGCTACCGCTATTACAGGAATCAGACAAGGTCAGAACTTGGAAAATGAGGCAGCGAAGAAAAATTCTCCGTGGTAGCACATTGATCTGTGATTTAATCCTTACGTAAACATTGCAAACTTTATTTTCCTTCAATGTTCTCACTGTATGGCTTCTATTTAACATTAATTTTTCTACCCACCGCCTGGGCACCAGAGAAATTAACTATGCATGTATTAACCTGATTTGAGCACAAGCATTGTTCAATTTTGTTTTGATTTTTTTAAATTATTTTCTTTTGCTTTTATTGAATGAGACAATTTATAGGGTTTCCTCCGTTCAACTGGTATTACCAGTTCCCAGTGTTATTCTTTAAAGTGTTCTTATAACTATCGCTTTCACCTTTGAAGGAAAAGGCAGAGGGGAGCCAACCATGAAAAAGAACGGGCAACAAACAAATATATTTTTAATGTGGTTTCTTAAATCCTTGAGGCCTGTCCCAGTTCAGTCAACTGTTTGTTTACATATTGTTGGTCCTGTCTCATATTGAGGAATTCTCTCTATTATTTTATTTATTTAGCTGTATTTATATCCCGCTTTTCACCGGGTCAAAGTGGGTTAGCACAAAAAGGGGGGGGACAAGAATCATCTTGACAGAGAGAGGGGGGGCCAACATTGAAGATTTAGACAGAGTGTAACAGTACTAGACTTTAAACGCGAGTCTCTCAGTTGGGCAGGTCAGATGCAGCTTGATTGGGAGGCTGATAGACAATGGGCAGTTAGTGAGAGGTGTCCATCCCAGGCCCAAGGTATTCACGAAACAGGATGTTTTTTAGTTGTTTTCTGAATGTGGGGAGGTCTTTGTTGATCCGGATCTGGTTGGGGAGGGAGTTCCAGAGGGAGGGCACATATAGTTCAAATGCTCTGTTGCAGGCTTGTTGATTGAACTTTGTTCGTTCATGAGGGATGGTGAGGGTGTTATTGTTGGTCTGGCCTCATAGGGAAAATAGTCCCAGAATTTCTAAGTTTGACTTATCTATGATGCCTGGATAGGAAAGAGCAGAAGACTCTGGGATTGGGTGGCACTGGGGGAGAGTTGGGATTCAGGGAAAAATCATGGGACAGTGTGTGGAATGAAGAGGGACTCGAATGGGGTGCTGGGAGCAAGTAGGAAGGAAAGTGAGTGGCCCCAGAAGAGGGGAAATAGTGGGAAAGAAAGCAGTCTGGGATGAAAGAGTGATGAGTTGGGGATTGTGTTCTGGGAGAGCGAGTGAGATTGAGATCAGTGAGAGAGTAGGGAAGCAACAAGAAGATGGGAGGAGAAAGCAGGGATTTGGATTGGGTTTGGGAAGACAAGGCAAGACAAGTGAGCATGGATTGGGAGATCAAGTTGGAAAATAATTACGATGGAGGGAACAGGGGCTGTGGGGTTGAATGCGAGGGAGAAAGCGGAGGGAGGTGCTGGATAGGGACAGCAGAGCAAAAACTCACATTAAGGGGAACAGGGACTGGGCTCTTGGGTTAAGAGGGAAAGGCCAAGAAGAGAAAGATGGCAAGAGTGGGACTAATGAGATTAAAAAAGTAAAGACTAAAAAAATCTTTATTTCTGCCTTGGGATAATTTATTTTCATTTTAGTGATTGAGGAAGTAGTGGTTATTGCTGTTTTGAGTCTTGTGAGTTTGTGCTGTTATGGTATGGCAAGTTTGCTACATAGATTCTGAATGTCTTTTTAGCATGGTGTTATTACTTCACAGTCTGCCTGGTAGTGGAGAGAGTTTGTATTGCTTTTGCTGAGAAGACACTAGAATTGAACATATACTGGCACAGGGAAGTATACGTGGAAATAGAAACATAATAAAGACCATGTGGCCTATCCAGTTTGCCCTTTCATACCAACTATTAAGCTTTAGAGTCTCTTTTTTCCTCAGAGATTCTCTGTGTTTGTCTCATACCTTCTTGCAACGCAGTGCCTTGCTACAAATGCACCCTGTGTGACTAATGAATCTGGCACCCCCCTCCCATCCAACCACATTCAATAACTCAGTCTTTTTGAGCTTCCTGGAAGCCTAGCAAGGATATCAGCGCTCCCTTCTATGCTTGCACCCTGTGCGGCCGCACTGCTCACACAGCTCTTGGTACGGCCCTGCCTTCTTGAATTCAGACAGTTCTCTTGGAGGCTATTCCATGCATCTACTATTCCTTCTATAAAGAAATACTTCCTCAGATTACTCTTGGGTCTAACCCCTTTCGCCTTCATTTAAGTTCTACGGTTCTGCTGAACATCTGTTACTGGGAGGATTTTTGTGGGCACAGCGTATGTTCACAGAACTGGAGGTGCTGAGCTCACAATGAGATTCTGCCCCATTCTTTTTTATTTGCATATAAGAGAGTTAGTTGCAGGAGTCATCTGTAGAATGTTGGTAGGGATAATGGAATAAAGACAGTCTGAGATTTGCAGTTTTGTGTTCTTGATATTGCCAGTCTGAAATTTTAAATATCTTGTCAATTCAGACTCAAGGAAATCTCAAATTTAAAGGAAAAATATTTCAGTTTAAATTTTGTTTTGATCTTATAGCTTCAATACTACTGATTTTTGAGCTTTTCTAGCTCTGAACAGTCTAATCCGGCCTGTGACAATGATCTTGAATACATAACTCCTCATTAATCATTTTGTCATAGCACTGACTAAAAAAATCCACTGTTCAAACATTTATGCAAATAAAATCTTGCGGTTATGCAAATACTTATGTAAAGGAGGCCCCACGATGAGTTTTTGCACATGGCTCCGCATGATCCTTGGGCCGCCCCTTTGCATTTGAAAGCATATTCCAAAGACTGGGGACAAGGTAATCAAAAGATGTGCGGCAGCTGAGGTCCAACTGTATCCAAGAAGAAAATTGTAACATTAATAAGTTAGTCTGGACTATCTTAATGGCCAAGAGGGGGCTTTATGGGATAAGGCGGTCTGCCAAGGAATTAGGAAGACCAGTATATATTGTGCGATAGGTTAGCATAAGGACCTTTAACTTAAGCCTACAGTAAACAGGTAGCCAGTGTTGAGCAGATAGAAAAGGGGTTGAGTGATCAAATTGCAAGAGTTGTTAAGAAGCTTATGACTGTATTCTGTGGTAGAGGGTTTTTAAATGTTTTTTATTTTTAAACAGAAACAGCTTGCAGACATTGTAAAGAACACTGCAATGTTTTACACGATTAAGAAATAAGGCATGAGGTAGGAGCCGAAGGTCTATTTTGTCCAAAAGATGTCTAACAGAGAGGATTTTACATAAGACACAGAAATAAGATCTTACTACCACTGAGATTTGAAAGCTGAACATCGAATAGGTATCAAGATGAACCATGAGAGCAGTTATGGTACTCCTTAGTGAGATGGCATTCCTCAAAATAGATGGTGGCTGATACAAGGGAGTTTTCCTTCACTTCGCTTCAAGATTTACAGTATGAGGGTTGCATTTTAGCTTGTGATGTCTAAACCAAAGGGCCACCGTGTCTAAGCAAGATTTCAAGGTATCCAGACTGGGGAATTCGGATCCACAAATGATGCAAGCTGGATGTCATCTGCATAGAAAAATATCCATTTATAACACAACAAGTGCTACAAGAAGGAAGATTAAAAGACTGAAAAGCATCAATACTAAAACAGAATCTTGAGACACCATGTAGCATAGGATAGGGAGTGGAGTCAAAGGATTTCCAATCTATCTAGAAGAAAAGGATTACATCAAGAGAGAATGGTAACCCCACCTTTGAAGAGGCAGGTGATCATTAACGAGTGGTCATCTAGGCCAATTGCAGCATGCAGGTCTAACAGCACAATGATTGCATCTTTCCCTAAATTTCATTGACCAGGATTGCTAAAGCTGATTTAATGCTATTCCCAACCCAGGGCTGGCCCCATCACTAGGCAGACAACACATCCACCGAGTGCAGCAGACCTCAGGGGGATGGGCAGCCACATGGCACTGGCAATGGAGCAGGAACAGTCTGCCCAGAAAAGAAACACAGTGTAGCGGTGGTCTTTGAGCATCCACACATGCTCAAAGACCATCATACTCATGGCCTTCTGTCCCATCCCCTCTGACAAGAAGTTTGTGTCAGAGGAGGTCATAAGTGCCCAAATGGTACTTTGAAGGCCTTCTGATGCCATGCTGCTTTTCCTTTCTGGGCAGGCTTGGCTGGGTCCGAGGACATAGGTATTTAGAGGCAGGAGAAAAGGAAGGGTATGGAGAGACTGGACATCACTGGGGGAGGAATGAGGGGAAGGGGAGAGGCTAAACTGCAGAGATGGAGACAACAGAAAAGGGCCTTGAGCTACTCTGGGGGTGGGGAGCATATCTGAAAGGTTGCGTAATGCAGCAGCTACCTTTGGGCCGGCCCTAGTTGAACCCTAATTGCTAGGGATGAAGAATGTTGATCTTGTTGAGCTAATCAGTGAGTTAGCCTAACATGACTTTTTCCATGATTTTACGTATGAACAGTAAGTTGCCAACTGAAGATCTAGATCAGTGCTTTTCAAAAATTATCCCATATGACCCCATTTTAACAAGTGAAAAGTCACGAGTCCAGATTATGATGGTCAAAATAGCAGTACTCCAGCCTCCTTCCCCTCATCTAAAAGCACGAAGGTGGCGGCAACAGTAGCAGCAGCAGTCAGCAAAGGGTTTCTTGTGCCAGTGTGCAATGTGTGCTTACAGACCCCAGTACTCATAATGGGTTTCCAGTCTAACAGGAAACTAGAAGGGGCTCACAGGCCACATACTGACTGGTGATGGCCACTACCTGGCATAGGTCACAGTGAAAATCTAGAGAGAAGTGGAAATGGCCATGTTTCTGTGACCCCATCCACTGATTAAGTGACCCTATTTGGGGTCCTGATCCCAAGTTTGGGAACCACTGATCTAGACAATAGTGTAAATTTCATTCAAGGAGCCCCTGCACTGTAGGGAGGCTTAGGGAAAAGGCTGCCCACTTACAGCCACTCCCATATTTTCTGAGCAAATCTCCCCCTGCCCTAGAGACTCTTAATTGTAACTTCTGAGACAAGATCTAGATTCAATTTTTTAAGAATCAGATTTCTTCTACTTTCCAACAGATAGCAACAAAGACCACTATATGGCTTGTATTGACAATCGACAAAGTTAATGGAAGGAGGCCCAGCTGAGGATTCTTAACTAACTTGGAAGGAACAGGGCTGGCAAGAGGTGGACAATATCTTAGAAAATAAGATCTTCTCCATATTTAGGCATGACGTAAGATTAAACCTGTGCCAGGAGTTTGGTCAACTATGTGAGAGAGGTCAAACCTGCAACTGGGCATCCAAGTCAGATGGTACTGGAGCAAACCAGAAGAGGTGGAAGATTTCTTCCTGAAGGCGCAAATATCTAAAATAGATAATACTGGAACCAGACCAGTAGGTGGGAAACTTATACCCTTAAAGCCAGAAGTATATTCAAGAGGAGACAAAAAAACCCCCAAAACAAAACATTGGCAGAAAGGGATAGCGTTGAGCCTTCTTCCCTAGGGCATGGACAGTTTGGAGGCTATGCTAAAAAACTGTTGAGGATATCTTTCTTTATAAGTGTATTAATTTAGAGACAGAGTCTCTTGGCCAACAGCATGCTATCTTTAAAGGTTGAGAAATGCTCCTTACAAAATACTAATTTAGTTGAGAGTCTTGCTTTTTCTCTATTTTTTCTTACCGTGGTGAATCAGTCTTTTCAGTAAACACAGTTTCTGGTGACAGAGGGATGATCAAGTTTAACCATTATGCAGCAGTTCTTTAATGGAGCAGGCCGCATCTAGCGTCATGCTCAAACTCGTCTTCCAACAGGCTGGCTGGTGATCTAGGACAAGCCCAGGAAAGCCAGGAAACCAATTCAAAACAAAATGCCAACTTAAAACTGAAGTCTTGACATGGCCTTATTTCAGCATAAAATGCAAGCTCCAGGGAAATGTTTAAATTGATAAAACTGCAGTTATCTCCTAACAAGGTCCATAAATTCTGAGAGATCAATGATAAAAAGGGCCAATCCAGGGTCTTAATGAATGATGTAGTTTAATTGTTTGTAAGAAATCATTTGTGGTTCATAAGTAGTCCAAGAAACATCCCAAAGGGTTAGGGCAATTTCTCACAGACGTTCATCTCGTCTCAGGAGTTCTTTTGTCTCTGTAGATTTTAAATTTTGCTTTCAAAATTAGCCAAGCCACGAGTTGGTCTATAGCAGAGGTTCTCAATCCAGTCCTCAGGACACACATAGCTAGTCAGGTTTTCAGGATAACCACAATGAATATGCATGAGAGAGATCTGCATGCACTGTCTCCACTGTATTAAAATCTCTCTCGTGCATATTCACAGTGCTTATCCTGAAAATCTGACTGGCTAGGTGTGTCCCGAGGACTGAGTTGAGAATGCCTGGCCTATAATAATTAAATACTCACTGGCAATAAAATAATTTTCTAGAACTATTAACATTATGTTCTTCATATTGTTTTGGATGAGCAATGGTAACTCCTGCTCACATTGGAGATCTTATGTTGGTTAGAGATACAGGGAGAGAACTGTACCAGCTGTCTATTTTGTTCCACAGCCCCTCGCCTCCCATAATCAAGAGACTGACCCTGCTCCCTTTCATTAACCCTGTATCCAGCTGCCGGTACGTTCTTCCATGATTTGAAGTTCATTCCATACCGACAAGCCATTTATTTCATCTTTGGCGGGGCTTCCAAATCTGTCCAGGGGACCCCAGAGCCAGTTGGATTTTCAGGGTACCCATAATGAGTTTGTATGAGATAAATTCACATATACTGGATTTCCAACTATGCAAATTCATCTCATGCATATTTAGTGTGGGAATCATGAAAATCCAGCTGGTTGTGGGATCCTTAAGACAGGTTTCGGAAGCCCTTGCGCTCTTTGGGGTTGCTCCAAACTTCTGCAAAGCCTGTCAATGGGCAGCTAGGGGTGTGGCATGAGCAAGCCAGCCCTCAGCAGCAGCAAAAAAATAACCTAAAAGTAATTCTCTTATTTTCAGTCCTTGCAGCTTGTGACACATTTTACAGAATCAACAAAATAGTATCTAAATGTGGCACAGGAATTCTTGGAACCACAAAGCTTCCTTCTTTTGGTTCAATACAAAGATAAAAGGCTATAACTTTTAAATAATCAATCAATTAGCTCCACAATCACCAGAGCTGCATATTCTCCTTTGGAGTGTGTACAATGCTATGTATCCATTTCTCTGGATACAAGGAGAGGGTATGTAGGCACACTCCGACAGTGCCTGTGCCCCAGCTCTCCCCAAGCTCAGAGAAGTCCAAAGGACTTCCAAGCATGGGTGCTACTTCCTGCCTTGCGCCCCCCCCCCCTGCTCTGAGGAAATTCAGTCTCCATTTTCTGTCGGCGCAGTGCACTTCGGCTCTCCCCTCCTTCGTCAGGTTTGCTGCATTTTTCTTTTCTTTCCTTGCTTTCAGTTTTTCATTAGCGATACTGCCCTCTGAGTATTTTTTTCTTAAAAACAAAAAAACAACAAAACAGCAGAGTCACATCTGAGTGCTCTACTGCTGCGGGTCCTCTTGCACTCTCCGAACTTCCTCTCTCAGCAAAAAAAACAACAAAAAAAACACATGAAGGGGGAGCAGTCAAAAAGGACACCACGAGGGCAGCCTCTGTAGCATTTGGGGCAGCTTCTCACATACATTGTCCCCCCCCCCATCCTTAAAGAAGAGGACCATTAACAACAACAGGAAGATCTTCTGTGTGGTAGCAGTTCTTTCCTGACTGGAGCATGACTACACTTGCGATCACCCTAGTCCCCTCGGGCCCAGCTAGGGCATGAGCGAGACATGAAGGGGCCACTGCATGTCTAGAGGCAGATTCCCTACCGGTGACAGTGTCAAAACAGATGACCCAAAGCCTTAAGAGCTAGGCCAGAGGCCAAACACCATCTCCTCCTAACCAGGCCTCCACTGCTCATTCTCCGAGGCCGGACACTCCAGTAAGTCAGAAACATAAATCTAAGTCAAAGCATAGCTGAAAGAGTGACCCTGCCAGCACACACAGTTCCACAGAGTCGCGAACCCTTAAGTGTAAGTTGGAGGGTGAGTCAGAGACGACCTTCCTCACGTCCAAGAAAGCCAGACAACACTCACACAGTTTCGATATCATCTCCTGCGGTCCCCACACTGGATCATACATCTTCTCCAAGGACCCCTTACTGCAGGTCTTAGGTGCTTCCTCCAGGACACTACCGTCTTCAGAGGTGCCCTCCTCTTCCAGTCTCCCCCCTGGAAGTCCCCCCACCTCTCCTGGATTGTAGGGATCCTGAGACCTTAAGTCAAGAAGCTTACTCAGCAGACAGTCCCTCGTACTCCCATCAGTGGGATACACAGAGCCCATCCTCTTGGAAAACACCGAGGTCCCCCTTCTTCATCAATGGAGCAAATACCCTCCTGGAGATTTTTCCTACCTCAAATATCTCCAAAGCTTTCCAGGGCATTGGCCCTTAGTGACTCTCATGCCCCCACCAATAGCAAAGATTTTCAGTCTATCTTAAGGTTTGTAGTACACTCAAGGAAGTCCTAGTTCTACCAGCCCCTCTGGTCCTGCAGGATGCCACGTCCCACCAACTTGACCTCAAATATAAGGTGCTACCTGCACTAGGGTTTCAGCACTAGCAACTCCCACATCAGTCTGTAGTTTCTGAAGTGTTCCTCAAGAAGACTAAGTTCTCCAGGACTCATAGCCAAACTCTGCCAGGGAAGGATCAGAGGATCTTGGACTCAGTCGGCAGAAAGACTTTTCAGAGTGGTATGCTCACAATGAAAATTTTAGCACACCAACTTCAAATGCTTCAGTACCACCACCATAATTTTCTTTCACAGAGACGGGACTTGGCTCCAGTTTCAGAGGATCACAGCCTTCAGGACAATCTGCAGGAGCCCCTTTATCATATCATCTGGGCCACCTATGACGACTGATTCAGCAGCCCAGACTACAGCTTGGCTCCGTGTCTCTGGTCTCAGAGACTATCTTCATGACCACTTAGTAAATACCCCCTGTCAGTGAGATAGCCTTTGAGGCCAAAGTGCAAAAGGATGTTACAGAGGTAAAAGAGCATTCCCCTCCAGTGTGGGTACTCTCAGCCCAGCCGCTGGAACAATCACAACAGTCCCGTCATCCTCCATCTCAATACAGGAGCCCATATCCTTAAAAGTGCTTCCAACAATATTACCCTCAGAGGCGTTTTCAATCCTATGCTCAACCTCTGCCACAGAGTCAACCTGCTCCTACTTATACTCAACATCCCAGACAGAAAGACAGGAAGCAACCTGCTGTTGCCTCAGCGCAACCCACCAAGGTGACCTCCAGTTTTTGACTACTTACCTGTATGAGGACAAATCAGCACTTCCAGGACACCTGGCATTCCATCACCACAGATCAATGGGTTCTCAGCATTATTACATCTGGTTACAAGCTCAATTTCACAGCCACCCCCTCTTGGGGATTATCCTGACAAGCAAGATATCTCCTTCTCCAGGATGGACAGATGAAGGGGAGGAATCGGCCTTGTTGCAAAGCCATGCAATACAGCCTGTGCTGCAATAGGAACACAACCAGGGTTTTTACTCACGGTTCTTCCTCATCCCCAAAAAGTCTGGATACTTCGCCCAATCCTTGATCTTCGAGGCCTCAACTCTTATGTTAAGAAAGAGAAGTTCAAGATGGCATCCTTAGCTACTATCCTTCCTCTCCTGTGACAGGCTGACTTGTTCACTTCTCTAGATCTCAAAGATGCTTACACCCATATTGCCATCCCATCCTCATCATTGGAAATACCTCTGGTTCTGATTCAAGACAGAATACTACCAATACAGAATTCTTCCCTTCAGCCTCTCGTCAGCTCCAAGAGTCTTCACAAAGTGTTTGGCAGTTGCCGCAGCACATCTGCACAAGCATGGCCTTTGTGTTTACCCCTATCTGGACGACTGGCTGATTTCTGGTTGGGAAGAGGCCTCCACTCAGACAGCCTTCACCTCTGCAACAGCTTGGGTTTATCATCAACTTCTAAAAATCAGAGTGCAAACCTTCTCAAATTATAGAGTTCATAGGAGCTCACTTGGACACAACCGCAGCATGAACTTACCTTCCTCCCAGCAGGATAATCATCATTCAGCAGCTCACCACTCATGTACTTCAGCACACACTATTCTGCGCCTTTTGGGACACATGGCAGCCTCAGTGCACGTGGTGCCCTTTGCACGCCTATACATGCACCCTCTTCGGTGGTACCTCAAGCTCAACTGGAATCAGCATGCTCAATCCCTTTAATGCCAGATCCTTTGTCTGTACCCAATCATTGATTGCATCAGTCCCTTCAGTGATGGACATGCCCATCCAGCCTCACGGGAGGACATCCCTTCCTGCAGCCCCTACATCAGCTTACGCTCACCACAGATACCTCTCATATGGGCTGGAGAGTTCATCTACTGCATCTCATCACTCAGGGACATGGTCCAGCAGAGAGTCTTCCCTACACATCAACTTACTGAAGATGCGTGTGGTTTACTATGCCCTTCAGACCTTCAAACTTTGGGTCTGCAACAAATTGCTCCTTGTGCAAACTGACAATTAAGGCACAATGTTCTACATCAACAAGCAGAACGACTCCAGAGCCCTCCGGCTTTGCTGCAAGGTCGTCCACTTATGGCTCTATGCCACATCTCTAGGTGTTTCTGTCACTGCCATTTACCTTCTCAGAGTCCAGAACCAATTAGCAGACTATCTCAGTCAGCACTTTGGTTCCCACGAGTGGTCTCTGGACCCCATGGTTCTGTCCCCCATCTTCCAGTCCTGGGGGGATGCCCGAAGTGGATTTCTTTGCATCAGACAACAACGCCTAATGTCTGCTCTACTGTTCCCTCCATCCCAGCTTGTACAGATGGGCAGCAGGTGCCTTCCTCATTTTTGGGTGGATCACCTTCTCTTCGCTTTTCTGCCATTCCCTCTCATTCCTTGGACACTTCTCAAAGTTTGTGTGGACAGAGCGATGCTCATCCTCATTGCCCCCCAAATGGCCCAACCAGATGTGGTACCTGAACATCTCACCATGGCTCAATACAGTCCCTGGCCTCTGCCACTTCATCCCTTCCTCCAAACACAGCAAGACCATCTTCTCCATCCTAACCTGCAATCGCTTGCTCTGGCCATGTGGAAGTTGACCCCCTAGATAATCCTCTCCATTCCATGTCAGTGGAAGTTCAAGCTATACTCCAGGCATCTTGACACCCCTTCTATACAGCATTCCTATAGCTCTAAATGGACCTTTTTTTTCTCACTGGGCTTCTTCACAGGCTGTAGATCCTGTCATGTGCCCTATCAGCCATGTTCTTACTTATCTACTTCACCTATGGACTGCAAAGTGTCAGTTCGTTACCATCTCTCTGTCATTATTGCAACCCATTATCATGCGGATGGCAAACCGATCTCCATGCATCCTCTGCTATCTCGTTTCATGAAGGGCCCCATGAACACTAAGCCTCTTCTGAAGCCTCCTGCTCCAGCATGGGATCTCAATGTTGTTCTCTAAGAACTCATGAAAGCCCCTTTTGAGACCCTGGGGTCTGCTTCCTTAAAACATCTTTCTTGGAAAAAAAATGTTCTAGTCACTATCATCTCCACCAAACATGTCAGTAAACTCCAAGCTCTGCTGCACTATGCTCCACATACACAGTTCCTTCATGACAAGATACTTCTATGTACCCATCCCTAAGTTTCTTCCAAAGGCTGTCTCCAGTTTTCACCTTAACCAATCCATTATGCTCCCTGCCTTCCTTCTGGCAACACAACCAGATTCACCAGAGCAAACACGTCATTCTTTCAATTGCAGATAAGCTTTACTTTACTACCTACAAGCTACCAAGCAGTTTTGTCAGTCCTCTCAACTTTTTGTTACCTTCAACTCAAACAATCCAGGGAAGTCTGTATCTAAGCAAACCATCTCCTCCTGGATCACAGACTGTAGCTTTCTGTTATCCAAGTGGGCTTCACCTCCATTGGGAGGATAGGCCCTTACCGCCTTTGTGCAACAGCAGCCAGAGTTGCTAATCTGGCTGAAATTCTTCCTCAAGAGATGTGCAAAGCTGCCATATGGTCATCTGTTCATACTTTTGCAAACCACTACAGCTTGGACCGCTCATCAGCCATGGACTTTCTCTTTGGAAAAGCTGTCCTGCGAAACCTCTTCACCTAAGTCTCCACCACCCAGTTTTTCAGCTGGGCCACATGTACTACTAAACTTTCAAGCAACCTTCAGCTCTGGACTCACCTAGAGTGTGCCTGCATACTCCCTGCTTGTATCCAGAGAAAGCATAGTTGCTTACATGTAACAGGGGTTCTCCGTATACAGCAAGGGTATGCAACCCACCCGCAGTCCCCTTTGAAAGGATGCTACCTTTAAAAGCCGTCTGCAGGAATTTCTTACAGCTGGCCAATCTGCATCCTCCTTCCTATATCATGAAACCTTTCCCATCTCTTGACTTCCTGCTGCCTCGTTTCCATGGCCTTTACAGACTGCTTCTGTTTGATTGCTGCTTCAAGTACTGTATTGCTGCACGACTGCTTTGAAACTGACAATCTCCTCAGAGCAGATGGCAAGGCAGGAAGAGGAGAGTAGGGAGAGACACACCTAGAGCAGGGGTGGCCAAATCCAGTCCTGGTGCACCACAATACAGTCTGATTTTCAGGATGTCCCTAATGACTATTCATGAGATACATTTGCATACAATGAGAGGCAGTGGATGGAACTATACCTCATGAATATTTATTAGGGGCATCCTGAAAACCTGTCTGGATTGTGGTGCACCAGGATTGGAGTTGGCCACCCCTAGAGTGTGGCCGCATACCCCTACTGTACAGGAAGCACCTCTGTAACACTTAAACAACTATGCTTTCTTGTCAGCATTTCAACTAGGGAAAGTCTGGAGACAGCTGGTTTATTCTCTTTAAAGCACCTAACAAAGCATTTATAATTAAACACAAATATTAAGGGATTTCCAAACATTTTTTATTCCTGAAATATTGGAGCTTAACGAGTTTGAAATTCCTCTTGTTTAATTACACCTGCCACTCACCCAGATGAGCCCAGGGAGGTTAATCCGGGCCTGGTTTTGCCCCATTGCAAGCATGAAAATGTAGTTTTGATTTTCCTAAAATAAACAGAACTACAACTCCATTGATGCGGGTCTGGTTTAAGCCGAGTAAGACAGCAAATTGTAAATCTGGCTAAACTGAGGTGCCGCTCGGCGGATCCTAGTCCGAACCCCAAAAAGAATTCAGCGCAAGCAGCTAAAGATCAAGTGCAGAATAGAAAAAGGTTTAAAACAGGTGCGGGCGTGCGGCCATAACAGGTGCGTTCCCTTTATTCCAAAAAGATACATCAAATATTTACAAACAAAAAGACCTATTAACATGAGAGAAAGAGCATCCTACAAGGAACTCAAAAGAGTAAACAATGGTGCCAAACAGACAAACTGATCTTTTGAGCAACCTCCAGAAGCCCTAATTGCACATCACTAATTAATTAGCAATGCGAAAGACGACGACCACAGATATCTACTTCTTAAACCGTGACGCTTGAATTATACCTAAACTGGCCCACGACATCCATGAAAAAGCGTTTCCTCACTCAAGGCATTAGGCAAATTACTTTTCAAGATCTGGATGCGAATTCTTTGGGGCAAAATGGAAACATGTCAGAAACTCGGTGGAAATACCTTACCGTGCTAGTAAGTCCCCAATCAACATCAAGTGACTTCAGAAGCAAGAGATGATTCAGGGCGCTGGCCGGAGTCTGATGTTTAGCAAACCCCGTGCTGAATCAGCAGCATGACAACACTTTCACTGCATCAGTAGTTCCGTCGTAGAACCTCCACCGTCAGCCTCTTTTGATAACTTCGTGGGTACTTCTACTCTGCTTTGCGAAAGGGCTCCCCCTGGCCCCTCCCGCTGGGCAGTGCAGCGTTAAAGGGGCAGCATCCTCACTGTGCCTCCACGCCTTCCCTGTTTCGCTCCTCACTACCTAACAATCCAAAGTCGGCGTGATATCAGATCAAGCAAAGACCCATAATAACAATACTACAGCCTTCTTCTTAACAGGGTTCCTATAAGTATGCCAGAAGCAGGGAGGCAGATATCTCTGGGATGGATGCTCAAACATGCAATTTGCCAGCATTTTTCAGGGAGAAGAGTGGAGTATGCCTGTTGTCATTCTAAGTATTATTTAATGTAGCTTCCTCTCACTTGTATAAACTGAGGCACAGGAAGACAGTGACTGACCGAAGTCAAAAAATGTGTTAGAACAGTTATTGGAACTGAAACCCAGGAATATTAATCTATTTGCTCAAGGCTATACTATCAGTGGGATGATAGCGTTTAGGACTGAGGCCTACAGGGAGATAAAGTGGTGAATTTTCAACCCTTTTGCTTTAGGGCACTATGCAGGTAAAAATCAGAATTATTCTGGTAGAATGGCTGAATCTAAATGGATCATGAGCTGGCTACAAGTATGTACACACCTTTAACTGCAGTAAAAAGAGACATTTCCTGGACTAGGGGAGAAATCTATAAGTGCACATATACATTTTTAAAACATATGTTGGTAGGCTAAACACATGGAATTTGGACCATTGCTTTAGATCAAGGGTTCCCAAACTTATTCCGGAAGGGCTGCAACCCAGTTGTGTTGTCAGGATTTCCACAATGATGACATGAGATCTGTTATACCCCTCATTCCTTTCGCCCTGCCCTTCCCCATCTCTTTTCCTATTCACTCTTTTACCCCTAGCTCCTCTCACTTCTTCACCCCTCATCCGCATTCCTATCACCATCAATTCTCTCCCTCCATACGTTTTCTTCTGATTTTAATTTTTCTAGTTACTCTTCGCTCCATACCTTCCTGTCATCCTTTCCCATGCATCACTCCATTCTCCTGACTCATCCTTCTGCTTTCCCCATTCTTTCCTCAATTTCATGTTGGCGTCGCATCTCTCTCCTTCCCTCCAAAATATGCTCCTGCACCTACTGCTCCCTCCTCCAAGACGCTATACTGTTCTGCTTGTCCTTCATTCCTCCTTTACCCCACTGCACCTATCAGCTCAATTGCTAGTCTTCTCTTACTCTGTCTGCTCTCTCTCAGTTCTCCTTGCTTTTCTCTCCCTTATTCTCTTTCCATCCCTCGGTTGACAGGTGAAGTAGTGTCAGCCTTTTTCCTCAGTTCACATCACTCACCCTCTTGCTGTACCCCCCTCCCAATATCATCATTGGCAACAGCCATGCAGAGATGAGGGGGATCAGCAGCCCCACACATATGGGCCAGGATAGTAGTAGGCCTCCATTGGGGCAGGAGGTCTGCACAGTCTCAATTATTAGAGGCAGCAATGGGAGCAAGCTGGAAAATTCATGATGGCTGCAGTATTGGGAGGGAGGGGTGGGGAAGGGATGCAGAGCTGGGAAGAAGAGGCTTGTTTGAAGGGCCTGGAGTGAGAGAGAGACTGGTAAGGAGGAGTTAAAAGGGGCAGGGGATAGATTGGTGAGGTTTGGTTGGAGGAGAGAGACTTGAGGGGGAATAGCAGATACATGAAGTGGGATAAGCTTGAGGTGTACTAAGATTTTCAATGTTGAAAAGGGATCCACGCACTTAAAAAGAATGGGAACCTCTATGAGAAGGTTTTTGGGTCTAGTTCTGCCTGGCACATATTTTCCCAGAAAAGGATGGGGTATAAAAGAATCTAAACAGGATGGTGAAGCGATTTACTTAAGGTCACTAGTGGAAGTATGATTAAAATTGTCTGTAGTCCCACCATCAGAGCACACTGGCCATCTCAAAGAACAGAAGTGGAATAAGACCAGCGTCAACTCAACCATTAGGCAAACCAGGCAGTTGCCTAGGACAGCAGCTTCAGGGGAGGGGAGGGGGGGGGGCAATCAAAGCTATAGATTCTGACTGTTAGGGGTATAAGGCTTTTGTTTATGTTATTTAAGATACTTGCTATACCGCTCTCTGCCACAGGGTACCAGAGCGATTTACAATTCTAAAATAGCACACCACATAAAGAGGTAGAACTATAATAAAACAGGAAAGAGAGAATAGAGACAGACACCTCAAAACAACTTAATTGATTACATTTGCAGTTCTTTGGGAAGCCCATTCCAGAGAGATGGTGCTAAAAAGTAAAATGCTATATGACGCACTGCCTCAAGCCATGCTCAAGAGACAGGAGGAATAACTAACAAATTAGTGTTTTGTGAGCAGAGAGATCATCCTGGACAATATGATGAGAGTAAAGAAGATAAAGAAAGAGGTGAACCAGTGTAAAAGGCTTTATGAGTTAACATAAGCCACCTTAAAATAAAAACAAAAATCAGTGTCAGGGAGCAGTCAAGATGGCGGCAGTTAGGCTTTTATGAAGCAGGCATGCTGCTCCATGGGGAAGAAGCATAACGTTAGGGGAGGGGGATCTGCAGCCTTCCTGAGCCCCCTCTACCTCCATGCTGGTTTCTACAGCAGTCTCTGGACCCTTGGACTTATACCTAGTTCATTCGCTTCAGTATCCAGCTGAGGCTAGCCGGACTGCAGTTTCACCGGGGCCAGAGAACTTGGCGACTGCTTCAGCATCATCATCTCTTTCCCTTGAGTTGCGACCAACACCAAAGGGCAGTGTGTTATGCAGCCTTCTCCCATCGGGAGCCTGCAGTTGGGAGCTCATTTGGTGCGGGGGTTGGCACTCAAGCTGCAAAGATCAGGCATTGATGCAGTGCAAGTTGGTATGTCTCTTGTTTTGGGACAACCTTGACGTGCTGGCGGGTGGCGATTTGGCAGCACTGGAGTCTGACAGTCAGAGAGGCATGATAATGCCAGCAAGAATAGAAGCTGTTTTGTCCCAACCAAGCAAAACTGTTATTTTCCTTCAAAAGATCAACTAGTTTTACGCTGGAATCAATTTGGCAAGCTGTTGTTTCGCTTGGGTAAGCGTTACTCCCTCAGGTTCATCACTGGCAGTTAAAGTTCATGAAAACTTGGTTGCAATAGAGCAATTAGAGTCTAAAGTGACTATGGTTCAGTCGGAGGTTTCCGAGATACAGACGAGGGTATCTATATTGGAAGAACAGTCTACATCCTTTGTTAAGAATGTTGCCTCGGTACATGCTAAATTGGAACATTTGGAGAACTTATCTTGGGCTAGTATCTTGAGATTGATTAATTGTCCACAAGTTTCTACAATATCTGCAAGAAATATTTTTAAGACCTATTTGACAGAAACTCTGGCTGTTCCTAGTGAGATGATAATACCTCTTATAAGGGTGTATTATCTCCCAGCTGGACAAAAAAAAGATCTGTTTCTTTTGTAAGAATTGTTGATCAACAAATAGATGCTTTGAATGTAATAGACCTTTTGGCATCTTCCCAGGAAGACTCTCCTGTTTCGTCTACTTTGCTGATTACGTTTGCTCTTCTATCTGACAAAGAATGACTTCTTAAGCTATTCTTTCATAAGAGAAATCTTTTATTTTGAGGGTTACTAATTCATATATATCCGGATTTGGCTAGGGACACCCAGAGACGTCAGAGGGAGTTTCTCCTGTTACACCCTGGGGTGCAGCAGCTGGGAGAGCTCTTTTTCTCCATGGACAAGCAGGATTGCATCAGCCACACCTGGTGTCGTCCTCCGGGCGGCACCAAGTACGGAAGTGCTCTCTAGAGCTCAGAAAGATGATACTTTCTAAGCCCACCCAGGTAGCCCACCTCCCCACTCCACCCCCTAGCCACCAGTATTCTTCCTTCCGCCTTGCCAGCAAGACAGACCCTGCTCTCTCTCCGTTAATCATTTATTATTTTGTTTGTTATTTTATCAATGACCAAGCCGGGGTTTAAAAAATGTCTCCTCTGCAAGAGGAAGATGAGCATCACGGACACACATGGCAACTGCCTGCATTGCCTGGGGCCTGACCACAAAACCGAGGACTGTGAGCATTGTGGGAGAATGTCCCCCAGAGCCCTGAAGATCCGGGGGCATAACTTAAAGGAATTCCTCTCAGAAACCGCAAGTACCTCTTCTTCCTCCCTCCCAGTACCTGCATCTGCTCCGGCTGTTTTCCTGCATGCCCCGGCTCTGGATGCGCCCAGTGCGGCCTCCTTCCATGACCGCGGTGCTGAATATATCCAGCCTGGCCTCCCACCGCCATCCCTGTCGCCCGCAGTGGTCTCGCTGGGGGAAGTGAGGCCTGCCTGCTCCCTTCCAGGAAAACGAACTAAGGAGAGCCATGCGGTGGCAGAAGATGGCGCCCGGTCCAGGTCCTCCAACCCCGCCCCTTCCTGCAACAAGTCTGGTGACTCCAGGAGCCAATCGGCTGAAACACGAGATGCGGCCATAGAGATCTGCTGGCGCCAGTCCTCCAGCCCCGCCCACGAGCCTCTCCATCGCTCAGCGTTGTCGGGGAGCCATGGCAACGCCTCCTTCCTCGGCGCCGGATCCCCTGCACGCCGAAGGCATGAACGCGACCACATCAGCAGCAGCTCCGACGGACGGGCACGCCGTGGAGGGAGAAAGCAAGGGAGGCGCAAACAATCCAGCAGCGCGAGCAGCAGCCGCTCATCGCGTCAGAAACGGGGCTCTAAGCACAAAAAAAGCAGAGGCAGACGCCACCGCGGCTCCAGCAGCAGCAGCAGTTCATCCAGCCTTGAAGGACTAGAAAGGGGGACTGTTACTTCTGGAGAGAAATCTGCAACTGTGAGTATATACTTCTGGTAATTTTCTAAAAAGAATTCTTTGTATTAAAGCTACTTAATCAGTGAACCCACTGTTCTTTGTTGGATCAGTTAGGGCCTAGTAGCAGCAATTAAAGTATGAATTTAAAACACAGAGGAGAGCTTTCTGGTTACATTTCATACCCAGCAGAGAGCTTGTAGTTGAAATTTCATAAGAAGTTAGAGCCTAGCAGCAGCTAAGAGCTATAATTTAAATCAAATCAGAATTTAGCTTACCTCAGCAGCACAAGACAGGGTACTGTGTAGCAGCCCTCTTTTAATAAGTGTTATTTCCCTCCCTCCCCGCACCCACCCTCCCCTGAGATAATCATAGCTTTATAGGTACTTACACATCTTAAAAGACAGGAGGTACTTTCAGGTGAAGCTCATTACCCATATCAGTCATACACTAAGGACCTGAGATTAATTAAGCTTCAGGTGAACAAGGTATATTAAACGTATTAGGTACAGTTTTATTGGTATAAATACCCATAGCAACCCCTAGTAAGTAAGAACTTAAAGATCTAGACACAAACTTAAAACTAAGATGCAGACAGCAGTCCAGCAGCAGGATGGAGGCTTTCCAGTCTTTTGCATTGAGTGTCACATGTATGATTTTCTCCCAGTTGGTGAGAGGTCTTACGTGTGCACTAGGTGCAAGGAGCTCTTTTCTCTCAGGGAACAAGTCCGTTCTCTAGAGGCTAAAGTAGCAGACTTGGAAAACATAAGACAGACAGAGGTACATAGACGAGACCTACAGGGATATAGTCCTGAAGTCCCACCTCCAGTCTGGCAGCACCCCTGTTGCCATGGAGGAGAGAGGTCACGTGACAGGAGAGCATCACCCTGGTGTGGCAGGAAGTGATCCTGTAACTAGGATCTGTCCTCCAGGTGATGTAAAACCCTCTCGCACCGAGGAAGTTTCTCCAGGGCCATGTGCCCATGAGGGAAGGGTTAGGACAGCCGTTATAGTTGGTCATTCGATCATTAGGCATGTAGATAGCTGGGTGGCTGGTGGACGTGAGGATCGCCTGGTAACATGCCTGCCTGGTGCGAAGGTAGCGGACCTCACGCGCCACCTAGATAAGGTCTTAGATAGTGCTGGGGAGGAGTCTGCTGTCTTGGTACATGTCGGTACCAATGACATAGGAAAATGTGGTAGGGAGGTTCTGGAGGCAAAATTTAGGCTTTTAGGTAGGAAGTTGAAATCCAGAACTTCCAGGGTAGCATTCTCCGAAATGCTTCCTGTTCCACGCGCAGGACCCAAAAGGCAGGCAGAGCTCCGGAGTCTCAATGCGTGGATGAGACAATGGTGCAGAGATGAGGGTTTTGGATTTGTTAGGAACTGGGGAACATTCTGGGGAAAGGAGGGGCTCTTCCGAAGGGATGGGCTTCACCTTAACCGGGATGGAACCAGGCTGCTGGCATTAACCTTTAAAAAGGAGATAGAGCAGCTTTTAAACTAGATATTAGGGGAAAGCCGACAGTCGCCCAAGAGCGGATGGTTCGGAAGAATGTATCCTTGAAGGATACTACCAAAAGCAGAGAGGTTCCACAAAAGAGTAAAGTAGCCCAAATGCCCTCAAGTATGGAGCAGACAGAGCTTAAAGATCCCAATTTACCCATGTCTAACAATAGCCAAATTAACATGAATACATTCTCTAAAATGCTTGTATGCAAATGATAGAAGTCTAAAGAATAAGATGGGAGAGTTAGAATATATAGCACTAAATGAAAGGTTAGATATGATTGGAATATCAGAGACATGGTGGAAGGAGGACAACCAGTGGGACACTGTGATACCTGGGTACAAACTATATCGTAATGATAGAGCTGATCAAATTGGTGGAGGGGTTGCGCTCTATGTTAGAGAGGGCATTGACTCAGAAAGGATTAAAGTTTTGCAGGAAACAAAATCTGCTGTAGAATCTATATGGATTGAAATTCCATATAAAAGGGGGAAGGCGATGGCAGTGGGGTGTACTATCGAGCACCTGGCCAGAATGACCAAATGGATGATGAAATGCTCAAAGAAATCAAGGAAGCTAACAAAAGTTACAGCGCAGTAATAATAATGGGTGATTTCAATTACCCCGGTATCGACTGGGTCAGTGTCACGTCAGGACATGCTAGGGAGATAAAGTTCCTAGATGAAATAAATGACTGCTTCTTGGAGCAGCTGGTTCATGAACCAACTAGAGGGGAAGCCATATTAGACCTAGTCCTTAGTGGAACACCAGATCTAGTGCAAGAGATAAGGGTGTTGGGGCCACTTGGCAATTGTGATCATAGCATGATCGCCTTTGATTTAATTAGTGGAGGAGGGATAGTAAGGAAATCCACAGTACTACCTTTTAACTTTCGAAAGGGAGACTATGATAAAATGAGGAAAACAGTTAAGAAAAAAGTAAAAGGAGCAGTTGCGAAGGTTAAAGACGTACATCAAGCTTGGGTGTTGTTGAAAAATACTATCTTGGAAGCCCAGACCAGCTGTATTCCACGCTTTAAGTGGAAGGAAGTCCAAAAAACTGCCAGCATGGTTTAAAGGTGAGGTCAGAGAGGCTGTTGCCAAAAAAGCATCTTTCAGGAAATGGAAAAAAGAGCCAAACGACAAAACCTGGAAACAGCACAAGCACTGGCAAGTCAAATGCAAGGCATTGATAAGGCAGGCAAAGAGAGAATTTGAGAAGAAGCTTGCTGTGGAAGCTAAAACGCGAAATAAAGACCTTTTCAATTACATTCGTAGCAAAAAACCTGTGAGATAGTCAGTTGGTCCATTAGATGATAAAGGGGTTAAAGGAGCACTAAGAGGCGACAAGGCAATAGCGGAGAAACTGAATGAATTCTTTGCTTTGGTCTTTACTGAGGAAGATGTAGGGATGTTACCCATGACTGAAGTGGTATTTAAAGGTGCGGAAGAATTGAAGGAAATATCGATACATCAGGAAGATGTCTTACAACTATTAGATAAACTGAAGAGTAGCAAATCACCTGGGCCGGATGGTATACATCCAAGGGTGTTGAAAGAACTGAAATATGAGATTGCAGACCTGCTATCAGTAATCTGTGAACTATCATTAAAATCATCTCTAATACCTGAAGATTGGAGGATCGCCAATGTAACACCAGGGGTGATCTGGGAAACTACAGACCGGTGAGCCTGACGTCAGTACCGGGAAAAATGGTAGAAACCATCATAAAGAATAAAATTACTCAGCATGTAGATAGTCACAACCTAATGGGAGACAGCCAACATGGCTTTAGACAAGGAAGATCTTGTCTTACTAATCTGTTATGTTTTTTTGAAGGCGTGAATAAACAGGTGGACAAAGGTGAGTCGGTTGATATTGTGTATCTGGACTTTCAGAAAGCCTTTGACAAGGTCCCTCATCAGAGACTTTTGGCAAAACTAAAGAGTCATGGGATAGGAGGCAGTGTACTATTGTGGATCAGGAACTGGTTAAAAGATAGAAAGCAGAGGGTAGGGCTAAATGGCCAATTTTCCCAATGGAGAAAGGTGAATAGTGGTGTACCCCAGGGATCTGTGCTGGGTCCGCTGCTTTTTGACATATTCATAAATGACCTGGAAAATGGAATGACGAGTGAGGTTATCAAATTTGCAGATGACACAAAACTATTTAAAGTTGTTAAAACCCAAGAGGATTGTGAAAAATTGCAAGAGGATCTTGATAAATTGGAAGACTGGGCATCAAAATGGCAGATGAAATTTAATGTGGACAAGTGCAAGGTTATGCACCTAGGGAAGAACAACCCAAACTATGGTTACACGATGCAAGGTTCCACATTAGGAACCACCACCCAGGAAAAAGATTTAGGCGTCATTGTGGATACCATGTTAAAACCCTCGACCCAGTGTGCAGCGGCGGCCAAGAGAGCAAATAGAATGCTAGGTATGATAAGGAAAGGAATGGAAAATAAAACAAAAGATATTATAATGCCTCCCCATGGTGAGACCGCACCTTGAATATTGTGTGCAATTCTGGTCACCGTTATCTTAAAAAGGATATAGCGATTTTAGAAAAGGTACAGAGAAGAGCCACCAAAATGGTAAAGGGGATGGAAGGATACTCCTATGAAGAAAGGCTAAAAAGGTTAGGGCTCTTTAACCTGGAAAAGAGACGGCTGAGGGGAGATATGATAGAAGTCTATAAATTAATGAATGGAGTGGAACGGGTAAACGTAGATCGATTGTTTACCTTATCAGAATATAGAAAGACTAGGGGACATGCAATGAAGCTACAGGGTAAACTATTTAAGACTAATAAAAGAAAATATTTTTTCACTCAATGTGTAATCAAACTCTGGAATTTGTTACCGGAGGATGTAGTAAAGGCTGTTAGTGTAGCTGGGTTTAAAAAAGGTTTGGACAAGTTCCTGGAGGAAAGGTCCATAAACCATTATTAAGAAGTGACCGAAGATATCAATGCTTGACCCAGTACAAGCATTGTGGAACTTGTGTCTCTTGGGGAAACTGCTAGGTACATATGACCTAGATTGGCCACTGTTGGAAACAGAATACTGGGCTTGATGGACCTTGGTCTGACCCAGTATGGCATATCTTATGATCTTATGTTCTTATGTTCAGCCGGCATCGTAGCCCCAGGCACAGAGACAGCCGTTCATCGAGATGCCACACCAAGCATCGGCGCCAGAAACGCAAAAGGAGCCATGTGAGCCTTTCTGCCTCCCCCAGCCCCTGTCGTAGCAAACAGAGCAGATCGGCTTCCAGTTCAGTGGTACGCCTGCTGTCTCAGCTCCTCAAGCAGTCTACCGTGGCAGCCCCTGCGCACATGCCTCAGCAAGCTCCACTCCCAACAGATGCCCAGCCGGATACCCCGGAGACAGATCCACTGATTGTGGACAACCGGGTACCCTCGCCAGGCAGCAGACCCTTGAGCGACCCGCCCCATGACGCTGACAGAGGTGAGCTCGGAGGGGCAGTTGTGGGGTCCACGGCCCACCTAAGTGGGGGCGCGACCCCGGATAGAGGACGCTCCCCAGATCCAGAGGAACCTCGACCCCCTGAGGATCTCACCTATCCCAAGTTTTTGTTTAAACTTGCATCTACCCTGTCCTTACAAGGCCAGGACGACAAGAAGGAAGCGGTGCCGGAGGTCTTAAAATACCTAGCCACCCCGAGAACTGTGTTTGTGCTGCCTATCCACCAGACACGCCGAGACAACCATGTGAGGCTCTGGCAGACCCCAGCATCTGGCCGCCCCTTCCCCAGGAGGCTGGAAACAAAATACCAGGTGCAGCCTGTGCCAGGGTTTACATCTTCGCAACTACCGCATCAATCCATCGTTGTGTCCTCAGCCATCAAGCGCGTTAAGTCCTCGCGCACGCATGCCAACAGCCCGCCGGGTAGGGACCACAAACTCCTCGATGATATCAGGAGGAAAGTGTACCAGGGAGGCATGCTGAACGCGAAGATAGTGGCTCATCAATTTCAACAAGTCCTCTACCAGGATGCGTGCATGGCGAACCTAAAAGCCGCTATGACCTCCCTCCCAAAGGAATCTCAGATCTTGGCATCTGCGGCTCTCGCAGACAAGTCCGAATGCAGCAAGCACCTAGCCAGTGCCACCTTTGACTCCTTCGACACAGCACTGAGAACCGCTGGGACTGCTATCTCAGCGAGGCGATGGTCATGGCTGAGGGCGTCTGGTCTGCGTGACGACACACATGACAGGATTGCGGATGCACCCTGCTCTGGCGAGTCGCTCTTCAGCGACAAGGTAAAAGATACTGTCAATGATATAAAGGAGCACTGTACCACGCTACAGACCCTGGCGGAGGACGGGTTTGAGTGCAGCAGTGGCGCACAGAGGAATAAATTCCAGAGGAAACCTTGCTACTCCTCCAACAAGAGGTACCCTTCAAGCCACAAATGGCAAAACAACAGATATAGAAACAATCCCTACCAAGGGCCACCTCATCAGCGAAACTCACAGAGGGACCGCAAACAAAAGAAGACCAGCGCGCCCTCCAGCAAGGGTGCACCCTCTTTTTGACGCCAGACCAAGGGCGAGCCACCGGATCGGGGGACGCCTGACCTATTTCTTGCCGGAGTGGCAGCGAATATCCTCCGACTCCTGGGTCTTGAGGGTCATTCGAGAAGGCTACCGCATGCGCTTTGTGGCGCACCCTCATCAGAACTCTATCCCAGTCAGCGACACGCCCCAACAGCTGCGCCTCGCCATGGCAGCGGAACTGCTACACCTGTTGCACTCTCGGGCCATAGAGGAGGTTCCCCCGCCCGAGAGGAACTCTAGGTTCTACTCCAGATACTTTCTCATTGCCAAGCAGACTGGTGGCTTCAGTCCCATCCTGGACCTCCGCCGGCTCAACATGTTCATCAGCAAAGAGAAATTCAGGATGTACTCCCTGAACGCCATCCTTCCCCTCATTCAAACCGGCGACTGGATGGCATCCCTGGATCTGCAGGATGCGTACACTCACATCCGCAAATCGCACAGGAAGTACCTCCGTTTCCAAGTGCTTGGCCAGCACTACCAATACAGAGTCCTACCCTTTGGACTGTCCCCAGCTCCGCGGGTTTTCACGAAGTGTGTAGCCGTGGCGGCAGCCCACCTCCGCAAGCAGAACATAGCGGTCTTCCCGTACCTGGACGACTGGCTCCTCACAGCCCCCTCAGCCTCAGAACTACAGGAGGCACTACGGACAACCATGACACTGCTGTCCGCCCTGGGGTTTGTCATCAACTTCAGCAAGTCGCACCTCTCACCAGCCCAGAGCCTGGAGTTCATAGGGGCCGTGATGGACACCAAGGCTTCGAAGGCCTACCTCCCAGAACGCAGACTATCCGCCATCACAGCACTGGCAGTCAAGGCGACCAAGGCAGCGAATTCCACAGCGAGATCCATCCTGCGCCCCCTGGGACACATGTCGGACACCACTTCAGTCCTTCCCATGGCAAGGCTCCAGATGCGCCCACTTCAGTGGCACTTACGCACTCACTGGAACCAGCATTGTCAACCTCTTTCCACCGTGATCATGACAACTCCACAGATCCATACCCAGCTTCGCTGGTGGACGATGCCAGCCAACCTGTCGGTGGGCAAGGACATCCACCCCCGCAATCACCAGATTGTTCTCACCACGGATGCATCAAACACTGGCTGGGGCGCTCATATCCGATCCCTAAGTACTCAAGGGGAGTGGTCCCAGCACGAGAGGCTTCTACACATCAACCTCCTCGAGTTAAGGGCCATGCGATATGCTCTGAAAGCGTTTCTCCCACAATTGTGCGGGAAATCAATCCTCATCCAGACGGACACCCAGGTGGCCATGTTCTACATCAACAAACAAGGGGGCACCAGCTCACGTCCCCTCTGCAAGGAGGCTACACTGATATGGACCCTGGCCTTGAAGAACGGTTGCCACCTTCGGGCGTCCTATCTCCCAGGGGACCAGAATATCCTGGCAAACAGACTGAGCAGACAACTCCAGCCCCACGAATGGTCCCTGTACCCGGAGGTCTCAAGCAGTCTCTTTCGGCACTGGGGGTCTCCGAGCATCAACCTTTTTGCCACGGAACGGAATGCCAAATGCCCCTTGTTCTGCTCCAGGCACCCATCAGCCAGGAGGCTGGCAGCGGATGCATTCGACGTGTTCTGGGGGGAGTGGTCTCTGGTGTATGCTTTTCCGCCAACGCCCCTCATCCCAGCGACACTGCAATGGATTGTGCAGGACAGAGCCAACGCCATCCTGGTAGTACCCCACTGGCCACGCCAGATGTGGTTTGCCCTACTGCTGCGTCTAGCGCATGGAGCCCCGAAGCGACTACCCCTCAGGCCGGACCTGCTGACACAGGACGAGGGCAACATACGGCACCCCAACCTCGGAGCCCTGTCTCTCACTGTCTGGAGGTTGAGCGGCTAAGCCTTTCCAAACTCCAGCTACCCTCCGAGGTGCAGGACGTGGTGCTGGCGGCCAGGCGACCCTCCACCAGGAAGTCCTATGGTCTGAAATGGAGGAGATTCAGCACCTGGTGCGCAAACCACGGTCTCGAGCCCACCACGTGCCCTCTTCCCAATGTCCTGCAGTACCTCAAGTCCCTGTCTAATCTTGGCCTGCAAACGCAGTCCATCCGAGTACACCTCTCGGCGATAGCGGCCTTCCATGCACCGCCAACAGGGGCCGCTTCTATCGGGGCACTGCCCCTTACATCACGCTTCATGAAGGGCCTGTCGAATCTGAAGCCTCCGCTCAGACGACCTGTACCACCTTGGGATCTCAACACGGTCCTGCAACGCCTGACACAAGAACCCTTTGAACCACTTCAGTCAACCGACATGAAGTTCGCCTCCTGGAAGATGCTGTTTCTTGTGGCCATCACATCCGCAAGGAGGATTAGCGAACTGCATGCTCTAGTTTCACATCCCCTCTACACACAACTGCACCAGAACCATGCTTCTCTGCGGACCAATCCTAGGTTCGTGCCAAAAGTGTCTTCGGCCTTCCATGTTAACCAGTCTATAGAGCTTCCATCTTTCTTCCCGGAACCTCACTCTTCGGACGAGGAACGGCGCCTGCATACTCTCGACTGCCTCAGGGCCCTCCGGATCTACCTACAAAGAACGCAAGCTATCCGACAGGGCGAGCAACTCTTCATTTCCTTCGACCCGAACAGACCCGGAAGACCCGTCAACAAGAGGACTCTGTCCCATTGGGTCTCCGCCTGTGTCACTTATTGCCTTGATTCTTCAGACGCCAGGGAGCACCCAAGAGTGGGCCCCCACCATCTTAGGGCTCTGGCCACGTCAATTGCCAACCTCCGCGCAGTGCCACTGGCCGATGTCTGCAGAGCGGCCACCTGGTCCTCCCCACACACGTTCCAGAGACACTATTGCCTTGACCTCCGCTCCCAGGAGGATTGCGCTCTCGGCGCTGCCGTCCTCTCCACGGCAACGAGGTGCGATTAGCTCTGCTCCTACCCCATGCGGTAGTGGCTTCAGAAGCTAACTCCAACCACTTAGTCGTGTTACCGGTATGCGTTGCTGGCATTCGGTTACACTGGACATTGACATTACTGTTGCACTGTTACACTGTTTGCCATGTTGCACTGTCGTCGTTGTTGCACTGTTGACACTGTTATGCTGCTAGCACCTCGGTGCACTAATCTGTTATAGCACGATTGCACTTTCTAATCCTGAATAAACATACAGTTGTTGATCTTGGACTAGTTGTCTAATTCACATATCCAGGTCCATACAGCTCGATGGGCCTCCTCCCCCCAGCATATCCAGCTAGGGAGACACCAGGTGTGGCTGACACAATCCTGCTTGTCCATGGAGAAAACGGGGTTACTTACCTGTAACTGGAGTTCTCCGTGGACAGCAGGATAAATCAGCCACACAATCCCACCCGCCTCCCCTGGAGGAGGCCATCCTAGGGCCGCTCCCTAGCCGGCGGACTAGCTTGGAACTTACTGGTGGCTAGGGAGCGGAGTGGGGAGGTGGGCTACCTGGGTGGGCTCAGAAAGTATCATCTTTCTGAGCTCTAGAGAGCACTTCCGTACTTGGCGCCGCCTGGAGGACGACACCAGGTGTGGCTGACTTATCCTGCTGTCCACGGAGAACTCCAGTTACAGGTAAGTAACCCCGTTTTCTTGAAACATCTATGTAAACACTTGGTAAAATATCATTCAGTTTCTTATATATTTTATAAGCCCTCCCAGCTGCTGGATTTTGTGAATGCTGGATATTTAGCCCAATCATGATTTCTTCTCTTTTGTATTGAGTAATTTTGTTTTGTACTCTTCCCCCTGTGTTGTGGGCTAGGATGAGCAGATGGATGTGTTATTAACAAGATTGCTGCTAATTATTTTTTTAAGTATTTAATTGTTTTCTGTTGCATCTGCTCTTTTTCTATGCAAGGTTTTTGGTAACTTTCTTGAATATTTGTAAAAATTGCACAAAGATTAAAAAAAAAAAGCAAAATGAGAGAGGGAGCCATAATATTTGAAAATTAGAGGGAGGGGGGCATACGACCAAACTTTGATGTATTTGATATTAAACGAATTGTCATATTTTGAACTACCTTATTTTTTTTATATTATAATGGCAAATACCACAATAAAGGGCATTGCAATAATTAAGGGGCTTGTTTACAAAGCCGCGGTAGTGGTTCGCGATCGCAACCGCAACCGCGGCCCCATTGAAATCAATGGGGCCGCGGCTCCGATTACGATCGCAAACCGCTACCGCGGCTTTGTAAACAAGCCCCTAAGTCTGGATAACTATCGTATGAAGTGAATGTATTGTATTACCTGAGAGAAATGGTTTAACAGAGTGGATCAGATGTAGGGCAAAAAAAAGAATGAATTGACTCAGCAAAAGAGAGCCGGGTGTCGAAGATAATACCAAGATGAGCAAGTGAACTTATCAATAGCACTGCAGTACCTAATATGTTAGGACTGAGTTTGTGCAGTGGCACTTCTGGAGACCCAGAGTGTCTGAGATTTCTGAGGATTTAGCTTCAAATGATGGATAGTTAGCCATGTAGCAACCAAAGCTGGACAGGAATTAATAGGCGTGCGATCCAGAGACAAAGGAGTTGCAGAGTAGTAGACAAGCAGGACATCATCTGCATAGCAAAATGCAGTAATGTCATGATTTTGTGCACTAGACTTAAGATTTGTCTAGTGCACCAACATCTTGAACAAAGTTTGAGTGACTCTGAATAAGATGCATGTTTTCCATCTAGAACATATTCATACAGTGTGTAGATAGTGGTGCTCTGGAGTACTACACAGTATTTTTTTAAAGAAACTTCACCTACTAAATTTAGGAGAGGAAAATAAAGCATGCAAACCAAGCTTTTTGATTTTCTTTAAACAAAAGCCTCCTGTAAATGGTTGGACATCTGGAGAGAGGTCAACAAGCAGGATTGTACTAAATTAGAAATGCGCCCTGTGCGACTAATAAATTTGGTGCCTCTCCTCCATCCAGCCATGTTCAGTAACTCACTCTTTTTGAGCTTCATGGAATCCAAGTGGGACTGGGGTTTCTAGTCCCACAGGTGCTCCTTGTGGTCTTGGGCAAGCCACTTAACCCTCCATAGCCCATGTTCCCTGTAAAATAGTTATCTCCAAGTTATAATGCCCTGTTCAATGTAATTTCAGTTTGTTCAATGTAAACCGTACTGATGCAGAATAGCACGGTATATAAGAGAATGCAAATAAATAAATAAATATCATCAGTGCCCACATCTATGCTTGCGTCTTGTGCAGCCACACCGCTCGCACAGCCCTTGATACAACCCTGGCTGTAAATGACAAACAGAATTGACACAGGTTGTTTCCAGCAAGGTGAGTGTCTTCATGACTCTACTAAATGCGAGTAATCATCATAATAACCAGACTGGCAAGTCAAACTTTTTTAGTGTGTCAATCTCCTGTATGTCAGATATGCACATCCAAAGGTGTGTCTAAAGCTGGCCCCAACTGAACTTGCCAAGGTGTCTCAATTAGAAGAAAAAAACATGACAGCAGAAAAAGACCATACAGTCTGGACTAATAGGCCTTCCATATCAACTACTTAGTTCCCTTTTTTTCATTTAGAGATCTTCTGTATTTGTCCCATGCTTTCTTGAATTCAGATACTATCCTTGTCTCTACTACCTCCATTAGGAGACTATTCCATGCATCTCCCACTCTTTCTGTAAAGAAATATTTCCACATATTAGTCTTGAGTCTATCCCCTTTCACTCTCATCCTGTGTCCCCTCACTGCAAAGTTTGCTTTCAATCGAAAGAGGATCTCCTCTTGTGCATTTATGCCATGGAGGTATTATATTATATTATATCTCCTCTATCCTGCCTTTCTTCTAACGCATACATATCAAGATCTTTAAGTGTGTTCCCATATGCTTTATAACAAAGACCACTAACCATTTGTTTGTCTCTTGTGTTTTGTATTTTGATTTCTGATTTTCACTGCATTAATTACAGGTTGCTACTAATGTTCATATTTGCAAGTGGAATTTGAGCCAGTCTTGGAAAGAATCTAAGAATGAAATTTGACAGGTGGAAGACAGATAAAACATAGTTACTTACCTGTAACAGTTGTTCTCTCGGGACAGCAGGAATCAGTCCTCACATATGCGTGATAGCACCGATGGAGCCCATGTGGAAGCATCCCCCCAGCTTTCAGAGAAAGTCTTTGGGAGATGCACCACGCATGCGTGGTCCCCTTCCTGCCCAAGGGTGCCATCTTGCCTCAGTCAAATGACACAGCTAGAGATGGCAAAAAAAAAAAAAGAACATATGGTAAAGAAGCAACTCCAAGGGGAGGAGGGAGGGTTGTGAGGATTGATTCCTGCTGTCCCTGGAGAAAGCGCAGTTATTCATGTGTAACAGATGCTACTAAGATGATTAGTGGTCTTCATTATAAAGCATATGAGGACAGACTTAAGGATCTTAATATGTACACCTTAGAGGAAAGGCGGGATAGAGGTGATATGATTGAGATGTTTAAATACCTCCGTGGCATAAATGTTCAGGGAGAGAGCCTCTTTCAATTGAAAGCAAGTTCTGCGACGAGGGGACATGGGATGAGGGTGAAGGGAGATAGATTCAGGAGTGATATGCGGAAATATTTCTTTACGGAAAGAGTAGTGGATCCGTGGAATAGTCTCCCAGTGGAGGTGGTAGAGATGAGGACAGTAACTGAATTCAAAAAGCATGGGACCAACACAGAGGATCTCTAAAGGTAAAAAGTGGACTGTTGTAGTTGTTGTTATGGAAGGACAGACTAGATGGGCCTTGTGGTCTTTTTCTGTCATCATGTTTCTATGTTTCTATGTTCTCCGGAGACAGCAGGAATCAGTCCTGACATATGGGTGACGTCAACGCCGACGGAGCACACGAGGATCAAATCCCCAGCTTTCAAAGAAAGCTTTTGGGAGTTGCTACCACGCATGCATGGTTCCCTTCCCACCCAAAAGAGCCATCTTGCTCAGTCAAATGACATAGCTGAAGACGGCAAAAAGAACAAAACAGTAAATACAGGAGGACTGCAACTCCAAGGGGAGGAGGGAGGGTTGTGAGGATTGTTTCCTGCTGTCCCTGGAGAACACCTGTCACAGGTGAGTAACTATGCTTTCTCCGGGAACAAGCAGGAAAACGTCCTCACATATGGGACTCCCCAGCTACAGGCTACCATGAACCCATAACCAAAAAAGGCTCCCTCATCGAGAGCCGCAAGCAGCTGCAATGAAAACTTCTGCGTCCAAGGAACTAGCACTCCAGTAGCCTGAACACAGAAGGGTCAGAGGGCAGGAGTTGCCTAGATCTCAAAAAGTTTACAGAGTACAGCCTGGCCGAAGGCACTGTCCCGTTGGGACTCCCTATCCAGGCAGTAATGGGCTGCGAAGGTATGAACTGAAGACCAGGTGGGGACCCGACAAATGTCTGCTAGAGGAACGGAGCACAGATGAGCCACCGAGGATGCCATGGCCCTGACCTTGTGAGCCCTCCAATGGAAGCTTCGCTTCCTCAAAGGCCCGGGCAATACAGTCCACCACCCATGTGGACATCGTACGCTTGGTCACCGCCTGCCGCAGCTTACTGGGGTCATAGGAAACAAAAAACTAAGATGCTTTCTGGTGGCCTTGAGTATGTTGAATGTAGAAGGATAAGGCCCTCCTACAGTCCAGGGTATGGAGGGCTGCCTCAGCCCGACCAGCATTCGGTCTGGGAAAGAAGGTAGGGAGGACCACCTCCTGAGTGAGGTGGAACGAGGACACCACCTTCGGAAGGAACTTGGGGTGTGTGTGAAGCACCACCCTATTCTTGTAGAACCTGGTATAAGGCCTCTCTGCTACGAGGGCCTGAAGTTCGCTCACCCTTCGGGCGGAAGTGAGTGCGACAAGGAACACCACCTTCCAGGAGAGATAGTGGAGATGACACGTAGCTATCGGTTCGAAAGGCGGCAGGGTGAGCCACCCCAGCACTACGTTGATATCCCTTCAGTTGCCGGGGGGCGGACCGGGGGCTTAGACAGGAGTAGGCCCTTAAGGAACTGGGACACTGTTGGGTGAGCTGAGAGGGGCTTCCCATCCACTGGATGGTGGTTCACCACTAGGGCACTGAGATGCACCCTGACGGAGTTGGACTTGAGCCCCATATTGGAGAGGTGGAGAAGATATTGCAACACCATATCCCACCGGGCAGGAAAAGGGGTCGGCCCCCCCGTGACGCACACCAAAGCGCAAACCTGCACCACTTAAAGGCATAAGCCCATCTGTTAGATGTTCTGCGTAAAGCCAGCAGAACATCCTCCACCTCCTTTGGAAGTAGGAGCGAAGCTAGGGTCACCCTTTCAGCAAACACGCTGTCAGCGAAAGGGAGCTGGGATTGCGGTGCAGGAGAGAGTCCCCCTCCTGGGAGAGGAGCTGCGGAGCTGTCCCCAGGGGAATGGGGGTCTCCACCGCTAGCTGCAGGAGGAGCGGGAACCACGGTTGCCGAGGCCACTGTGGGGCTATCAGAATGATTGAAGCTCTGTTGCGAAGAATCTTGAAGAGGGTCTTGGCGATCAGAGGTGTTGGGGGAAACACATACAGAAGACCCAGCGACCATGAAATTAGAAAGGCACTGGCAGCCACCCTAGCAGGATGTGGTTGCTGGGAACAGAAGCGGGGCAACTGGTGGTTGTCCAGGCTGGCAAACAGGTCCATCACCGGTTCCCCCCAGATCTGGAAAAGCCCGCAGGCCACCTCTGGGTCTAGCTGCCACTCGTGCGGCCTGAGCAGCCTGATGAGTCTGTCAGCCAGCCAGTTGTCCTGACCTGGCAGGTACACTGCCCTGAGGAGAGTGCCCTGTCGGGCTGTGAACGAGCACAAGTCCAGGGCCTCTCGGCAGACGGCATGGGACCCCATGCCCCCCCTGCTTCTTCACATAGAACATGGCGACCTGGTTGTCCATCTGGATCAGGATGGATCTGTGGCTCAGGGACTGCCGGAACGCCTTTAGGGAGAGATGGATCACATGCAATTCCAACAGGTTGATCTGTTGGGCACTCTCGTCTGGGGACCAAACCCTCTGGGTGCAGTACCCCTGGCAGTGGGCTCCTCAGCCCAACAGGGAGGCATTTGTGGTGAGGACCCTTGAATGATGAGGGGCCTAAAAAGGAATCCCCGCTTGCAAGTGGCGGGGCGATAGCCACAAGGTCAGGGACTGCACCAGGTGCCTTTGACTCTGTCCTAGAGATGCCCCTTGGCCTGGGACCACTGGTCCCTGAGGCACCACTGCGCAGTTTACATGTGGAGGTGGGCATCTGGTGTGACATGGACTGTGGAGGCCATGTGCCCGAGGAAGCACAACAGGTGTCTTGCTGGCACCGAGGGGCGGCGCTGTATGTCTTTGGCCAGCGCCATGAGCCTGCCTACCCTGTCTGCAGGTAGGAAGGCCTTGGCGTGAAGGGTATTGATCCTTGCCCCAATAAATTCCAGCTCTTGAGTCAGGCAAAGGCTGGACTTGGGATAGTTGATTACGAAACCCAAGTGCTGAAGGACCTGGATAGTGCGTGCCATGGCCTGCTGCACCTCGGGGGTTGTGGTGCCCCTGATGAGCCAGTCGTCAAGATAGGGGAAGACAAAGTTCTCCTGAAGCCTGAGAAAGGCAGTGACCGCCGCTAGGCACTTTGTGAATACCCTGGGGGCCGAGGCGAGGATGAAGGGAAGCATCCTGCATTGAAAATGATGGCCCCCCCACCGCAAAGCGTAGGTATCGCTTATGGTTCGGGTGGATTAAGATGTGTGTGGTATAAGCATCCTTTAGATCTAAGGAGCATAGCCAGTCTCCCTGGTGGAGGTAAGGTAGCAATGTTCCAGGGGAGAGCATCTTGAACTTCTCCCTCACCAGGAATCTGTTGAGGTTGCGCAGGTCGAGGATGGGCCTTAGGCTCCCTGTCCTCTTTGGCACAAGTAAGTACCTGGAGTAGAACCCCTTGCCCTTGAGATGGTGGGGCACTGGTTCCACCGCTCGGTCCTTGAGAAGACCCGCCAACTCCTTCAAAAGAAGGTCCCGGTGAAGGGGATGCTGGAGGGGCTCTCCGGGGAAATAATGCAGAGGCACTTCAGATTGGCGGAGGAGGTAACCCTCCTTGATCACCTGATCACCTGTAATGCCCATGCATCGGTGGTGATAGCTCCCCACCTGTGGGCGTACAGGGTGAGCCGACCTCCTGTGGGCTGCCAAGCCTCGGTTGGGAGAGGGGCCATGTTGCAGGAGTCAAAAGCTCCCCCCAGTCTGGGTCGAAGTCAAAGCCTGGGGCTTGGGAGCCTTCTGCTTACGCGGGCCATGCCCTTGTCCCTTGGCCTGCTGCCCCTGCTGGGGTGCCCTGATAAGGGGGGTAATTTCAGTAAGCAGTGAACTTCCTTGGGTAGAAGGGCTTTTTACCCGAGCTCTTCTTTCAGGAAGGGGCTGAGGTCTTCTTAAAAAGCCTAGTCCTTGTCGTGAACTCGGTCTCCAGTTCGGAAGCTTTGTCAGTCATGGGTTTGCCGAAGAGGTTCTCTCCGTGGCATGGGATATCGACCAACTTGCACCCATTGCTTGAGGTCTGAATGTAGCCAGGCTTGGTGGCGTGCACCGATGCCCACCATGGCTACCCTAGCCTCTGACTCGAAACCGTCGTAGGCCGCTTGAGACATGAATTTGGAGCATTCAACGATGGCTCTGGATAGGCTCCTCGGAGAGACCAGCCGAGAACCTGGCGATCTCCTTTGCCAGGTCCCTCAGGTACATGCCCATGGATCCGGCAATTCAGCATTGCATCCTGGTAACAAAAGATATGCCATACTGGGCCAGACCAAGGTCCATCAAGCCCAGTATCCTGTTTCCAACAGTGGCCAATCTAGGTCATAAGTACCTAGCAGTTTCCTCAAAAGACACAGGTTCCTCAATGCTTGTATTGGGTCAAGCAGTGATATCCCGTGTCCCTTTTAATAATGGTTTATGGACCATTCCTCTAGGAACTTGTCCAAACCTTTTTTAAACCCAGCTACACTAACAGATTTTATTACATCCTCCAGTTACAAATTTCAGAGTTTGATTACACGTTGAGTGAAAAAATATTTTCTCTTATCAGTCTTAAATAGGTTACCATGTAGCTTCATTGCATGTCCCCTAGTCTTTTTATATTCTGATGACGTAAACAATCGATCTAATTTTACCCGTTCCACTCCAGTCATTAATTTACAGACTTATGTTTATGCTGATTTACTTTATATACCGCTAACAATGACATCATAGCGGTTTACATAGAATATAAAACAATACAGAAAGCCGTTGGCAGAAAAAGGAAAAGAAGTTACAATAATGGATAGGAAAACAAACCAGGAGAGCCATAAAACAAGACAGAGGAGAGGAAAAGAAAGAGGGAAAAGGGAAGTAGATTTACACAGGGGGGTCGGGGAGGTCAAAAGCAAGGGCTAAAAGGTGGGTTTTCAGACTGCTCTTAAAGGAGGTGTGTTGCTGTTCAAGCTGAATGGAAGAGGGGAGGGAGTTCCAAAGGGCAGGGCCGATAAAAAAAGAAGGCAGAGGAATGTGTGGACTGAAGATGGACGCGTGAAGGGGAAGGCAGATATAAAGCAATTAAGATGTAGAAATCGTAAGGAGCGGGTAGGGGTATGAAAGTGGATGAGATAGGCCAGATACTGAGGAGAGCGTGTGTAGAGTATGTGATGGACAAGTGCGAGAATCTTGAAGTGGATGCGGAATTTGACAGGGAGCCAGTGAAGATGAATAAGAAGGGGTGTAATGTGATCACGAGAAGAAGAATGGAAGATAAGCCGAGCAGCAATATTCTGAATAAGTTGTAGACGGTGAAGTTGTGTAGAAGAGAGACCAACCAGAACGGAATTACAAAAGTTAATGCGAGACATGACCAGGGATAGGAGGAGGGTAGTAAGAGCCTGTGCGGTGAGGAAGGGCCGGATAGCGCGAATTTGACGTAAGAAGAAGAATGACGTTTTGGAGATATGAGAGATGTGATTGCAAAAAGACAGGTTGGAGTCAAAGAAAATGCCCAGGTAATGAAAGGAGGAGACTAGGGGGATGGGAAAGCCAGAAAGGGAAGGTGATACCTGAGGGGGAGGACTACCGCGAGTGAACCAGATGGCAAGAGTTTTTGTAAGATTGAGGTGTAGACAATGAGTAGTGAGCCAATCGGCCACAGCCGAAAGGCCAGAGTTGAGAGGGGAAAGATCAGGACAGAGGGGAGAAGTGTGGTGCAAGAGGACCAGATCGTCAGCGTAATTGAAAGCAGAAATCCCGTGTTATTGAACTAGTAAGGCAAGTGGTGAGAGAAAGATATTAAAGAGAAGGGGGGCCAATACTGAGCCTTGTGGGACACCGCAGAGAAGGGGAAAAGGCTCGGAGGAGGATACAGGGGTGGATAAAGAGAGAACAGAGCAGGACCTGGAGGAAAGAAAAGAGTGAAACCAGTGAAGAACTGTGCTGCAGAGACCTGCTTCACGTAAGCGGGCCAAGAGAAGAGAGTAGTCTACGAGATCGAAGGCAGCAGAGAGGTCCAAGGAAACTGCCACCGAAAAATCACCACGATCGTGAGCAGTATGAAGCTCATTAAGAAAACCCAAAAGAACCATTTCCACACTGTGGCCAGGCCGGAAACCAGACTGGCGAGGGTGAAGAAAGTGGGTAGAGTCAAGATAAGAAGATAACTGGGAGAAATCAACCTTTTCCAGGATTTTAGAAAGAAAAGAGAGGTTAGAGACTGGGCGATAGTGGGCAGGGATCATGGGGTCAAGTGAGGGTTTTTTAAGAAGGGGACGAACCAGAGCGTGTTTCCAAGATTGAGGAAAAACACCCGTGGAAAGAGTGGAATTAATTATAGTGAGAGCAGGTGGAATGAGAGAGTAGCCAGGAGGAGGGAATAGGATCGAGAGTGCAAAATGTTTTCTTGGAAGAGGAGATTATTGCGATAAGTTCAGAGGTGGTGATTGTATGGAATGAATGCCAGACGTGGGATAGTTGCGAATCGGGAGGGGGGGTGCAGGGAGGTGGATTGGACATAGGGGGAGGACAATGAGGCAGTGATTGTCTAAGGTCAAGTATCTTAGTACTGAAGTAGGTTGCCAGCTGAGAAGGGGAAGGAGAGGAAAGGGGGGGAGGAGGGGGGGCAGGACTGGGCCGAAGGGATGTAAGAAACTGGAGGACTGCGTAAAGGTGACGGGTCTGATTGGGTGCTGAGGAGATAGCAGTTGAAAAGTAGTCATGTTTGGCTTTATGGACTTGTGATCGGTAGTGGGCGTGTTCGGACTTGAAACGTGAAAGTGTGGAGGGAGAGAGTGCTTTGCGCCACAGACGCTCAGCGCGGCGAAGCTGTGTGCGGAGGAGATAGAGGCCATTATGATACAACGGTTGTGAGGGGCGACGGGAGGGCGGACGGGGACGAAGGAGAGCTACATGATCAAGAGCAGTAGAAAGACAAGTAAACCAAGAGGAGGCTTGGGAGGTGGGTGAGAGAAGGGGAAATTCGGAGGGTAGGTCAGATGCAGGGGGAAATTGTTGGAGGGTCAAGGGGGTTATGCGACGAGTATATGGTGGAGAAGTGGAAGGTGGAAGGAGAGAAGATGGTGAGGAGAGAGAGGAAGCAGAAGGTGAAGGGAAACAATGAAAAGTGAGGCAACAGTGATAAGTCCAGGGTATGGGAAAGCTACGGAGAGATTGTATGAGGTAGGTACAGACTGAAGGGGAGAGAAGAAGGTCAAGGGTATGTCCTGCGGAGTGAGTTGGGAGAGAGACGTGTTGAGTGAGGGACAAATCGTGGAGAAGAGTAATGAAACAATGATCTATGGTTGAAGTTGGGAGATCTAGATGCAAGTTGAAGTCGCCAGCGATGAGCAAGCGAGGAAAGACCAAGGATAGAGCAGTGATAGATGATAGAAGGGAATCCCAAAGGTCAGGCCGTAAGGCTGGAGGGGAATAAACAAGGAGGAGATGCATAGGAGAAGCAAAATGAAGTTGAAGGAACAGGGCTTCAGGATAACGCAGTAAAGGAGATGAGATGGAAGTAAAAGAGATAGAGGTGCGAAGGAGAGCAGCAACACCCCCCCACCCCCGGTACGACTTCAAGCATATCTCCCCTCAGCCGTCTCTTTTCCAGGTTGAAGAGCCCTAACCTTTCTAGCCTCTCTTCATAGGAGTATCCTTCCATCCCCTTTACCATTTTGGTGGCTCTTCTCTGTACCTTTTCTAATAACGCTATATCTTTTTTAAGATACGGCGACCAGAATTGCACACAATATTCAAGGTGCGGTCGCACCATGAAACGATTCAGAGGCATTATAATATCCTTTGTTTTATTTTCCATTCCTTTCCTTATGATACCTAGCATTCTATTTGCTCTCTTGGCCACTGCTGCACACTGGGCAGAGGTTTTTAACATGTTATCCATGATGACGCCTAAATCGTTTTCCTGGGTGGCTGGTTCCCAATGTGGAACCTTGCATCGTGTAACCATAGTTTGGGTTGTTCTTTCCTAGGTGCATAACTTTGCACTTGTCCACATTAAATTTAATCTGACGTTTGTATGCCCAGTCTTCCAATTTATCAAGATCCTCTTGCAATTTTCCACAATCCTCTTGGGTTTTTACAACTTTAAATAGTTTTGTGTCATCTTCAAATGTGATAACCTCACTCGTTATTCCCCTTTCCAGGTCATTTATGAATATGTTAAAAAGCAGCGGACGCAGTACAGATCCCCGGGGTACTCCACTATTCACCTTTTTTCCATTAGGAAAATTGGCCATTTAGCCCTACCCTCTGCTTTCTATCTTTTAACCAGTTCCTGATCCACAATAGTACACTGCCTCCTATCCCATGACTCTTTAGTTTTGCCAAAGGTCTCTGATGAGGGACCTTGTCAAAGGCTTTCTGAAAGTCCAAATACACTATATCAACCGACTCACCTTTGTCTACCTGTTTATTCACACCTTCAAAAAAACATAACAGATTAGTAAGACAAGATCTTCCTTGTCTAAAGCCATGTTTGCTGTCTCACATTATGCCATGACGATCTACATGCTGAGTAATTTTGTTCTTTATGATGGTTTCTACCATTTTTCCTGGTACTGACGTCAGGCTCACCGGTCTGCAGTTTCCTGGATCACCCCTGGAACCCTTTTTAAAAATTGGCGTTACATTGGCGATCCTCCAATCTTCAGGTATTACAGATAATGATAGTTCACAGATTACTAATAGCAGGTCTCCAATCTCATATTTCAGTTCTTTCCTGCCTGGGGCATCCAAGGTGCGGGCCTCTCTGCCAGGTGGCACGGAGGAGTGCGTCTTCTGACTTTTTAGTCGACGCATGGCCGATTCCACCACCATGGAATTATGCGGCAGTTGTGACTTTTGAAACCCAGGGATTTGGTGGACCCGATACATTGAGTCCAGCTGCTTGCTGATCACCTGTGTTGACGCCGGTGCTTCCCACATATGGAGAATGAGGCGTTCCAAAATAGGAAGGATGGGCACTCTGAGGGGTTCCCGAGGAAGGGCCTTGTATTGGAGGATCTCGAGTTCATCTGCTCGAGGATCTTCCTCGGACTCCATTGGGAAAGCCAAGGCCTTGGATATGTCTCAAATGAAGTCCCGAAAAGCCATGTCCTCTGGAGGGGACCTTCTCTGAGGTTCCGATATTGGGGAATCGGACTAGACATATTGGTGAAGGCGAGTGTCCGGTGACATCTTGTCTTCGGACTCCCAAGCGGAGGCCTCCGAGGAGGACAGGTGACATTCCTCGGGCCCCAAGGGGTCCGGTGCTCACTGGCTTGCCGGCAAAGACCTCCGTCCCAAGGAACAGGAGACCGAGCGTGACTGTGGCCGAGGATCTACTCGGGCCCACATTGCTTCGAGGATTGGCTCGGCTTCTGGGGTCGACTTCGATGTCGAACACCCAGTGGTCTGGGCGGAGGAACCGGATGTGCTGGATACCAGCGCCTGCTGCTGCTGCTGCTGCAGGAAGGCAGTGATCCTGTGTTCCAAGGACACCATCCTGGACATCAGTTCCGGAGGTTCCACAGCATCCGGCACGGAGTCCTCGACTAGGATAGGATGCACTTACCAGGGCCGGTCCGTGGCCAGGTCCTTCCGGGGAAGCTTGGCTGGGCGTTTCTTCTCCACCGCCTCGGGCTGGTGCTCGGGGCTCTGCGACTGGCCCCGCGAGGGACCTGGTCATTCTGAACCATCCAGAGACGCAGCCATCGTTTTTTCTTTCTTTTCAGTTCCCTCGAGGGGGACCCCCTCTCTGATGTCCCTCGACGATGCACGTGTTTGGAGTGCTCCTCCCGAGGCGTGGAGGCCTCAGACGAGGTCCTGGCTTTCAGAGGCATGGGAGAATCAGGGGAAATTTTTCCATGCTGCTACTGGCGGCTTCTCAAGGCCTTCGAAAACATCATTTTGCAGAGGCCACAAACTGCCAGGTTGTGGTCTGGGCCGGGGCACCGGAGGCAGCAGTCATGTGTATCAGTGAGGGACATAATTTTCCCGCAACTATCGCACTTTTTGAACCCACTGGTAGCCATGGGGGGAAAAAGGACTCCAGCAAGGTCAAAGACCCTTTGGGCTGCCAGCGAGGGAAAACAAGGGTGCAGACGTCCAAAAGGAAAAATCGAAGAAGAGAAAAGAAAAAAAGAGGGCTGACCTGATGCCAGGGGTGGGAGGAAAGGGCACCGATGCTAAACCGGAAAAGAAAACAGTCAGTAAGGCAAGAAGAAAATTCAATTTTTTCCGGGACAGGGACAGACTACATTTTATGGGCTCCACGGAAAAAAGGAGACTGAGCAGGATGGCTCCTCTGGGTGGGAAAGGGACCACGCATGCGTGGTAGCAACTCCCAAAAGCTTTCTTTGAAAGCTGGGAATTTGATCCGTGCGGGCTCTGTCGGTGTCACCCATATGCAAGGACTGTCTTCCTGCTTGTTCCCGGAGAATACCTGTTACAGGTGAGTAACTACATTTTCTCCGGGAACAAGCAGGAACTCAGCCCTTATATATGGAACTCCTCAGCTACAGGCTACCGAGAACCTGTAAAAACTCCATGGTGACCTGTAAAGGATGAGCCATGATCAGAGGCAGTTGAGTCCCTACTGAGAGACTCTTGCAAGAGCCAAGTGTCTGGCAGAGAACCAGCACTCCGGTAGCCTGAACACAGAAGAGTCGGAGGGCAGGAGTTGCTTACACTCCAAATAGATTATGGAATACGGCCTGGCCAAAGGCGCTGTCGCATCAGGACTCCCTCTTCAGGCAGTAGTGAGCTGTGAAGGTATTAACCAAAGACCACATGGTGGCCTGGCAGATTTCCATCACAAGAACAGAATGCAGGTTTGCCACGGAAGTGGCCATTTCCCTGATGTGCCATGACCCTGTGGTCCAATGGGATCCCCACCTGCTCATAGGAAAGGGCAATGCAATCTGTCACCCAAGTGGACAGAGTTCACTTAGTCACTGGGAGCCCCAGTCGGCTGGGGTCATAGGATACGAAAAGCTGAGGCGCATTGCGGTGGCTCCTGGATTCGTTGCAGATAGAAGGACAGGGCCGTTTTACAGTCCAGGGTGTAGAGGACGGTCTCTGCCTTGCCAGCATGAGGCTTTGGAAAGAAGGTGGGAAGCACCACCTCTTGATTGAGGTGGAAGGGGTATACCATCTTTGGGAGAAACTTGGAGTGCGTACGGAGTGCCACCCTGTTCCTATAGAACCTCATGTAGGAAGGCTCTGCCATCAGAGCCTGAAGCTCGCTGACTCTGCGAGCTGATGTGAGTGCCATGAGAAAAGTGACCTTCCAGGAGAGGTATCATAAGTGGCAGGTAACCAGGGGCTTAAAGGGTGGCTTGGTAAGCTGCCCAGAGCATTATGTGGAGATCCCACTCCACCACTGGTGGGTGGACGGGCAGCCTGGATAGCATGAGGCCCTGCAGAAACCGGGATACAAGGGGCTGAGCAAGAGGGGCTTACCCTTAACGGAGTGGTGGTGTGCTGCAATAGCACTCATGTGCACTGTGACTGAGTTGGACATTAGTCCCACCTGCGACAAGTGGAGAAGGTACTGGAGCACCACTTGTACCGAGCAGGTTTGCCTATCTCTCGGTGCACCACAGGCCAGGAGAATCTCTTCCACATCCCGTGGGAGGTTAAAGGGAGCCAGAGTTACTCTTTCAGCAGCCAAGCCATGAGTGACAGGGACCCCAGGTTGGGGTGCAGTAGAGAGCCCTGCTCCTGCAAGAGTAGTCCTGGAGCTCGGACCAGGGGAATCGGCGATGCCGCCGACTAGAGGAGCAGAGGGAACCAGGGTTGCCTGGGCCACTGGGGGGCTATCAGTATTAGTGACGCCCGGTCATGCTGGACCTTGAAGAGGGTCTTAGTGATCAGTGGTTTTGGCAGGAAGGCATAAAGGAGGCCTTCCATCCATGGAATGAGGAACATGTCCGCTGCTACCGGGATAGGTGCAGCTGGTGGGAGCAGAAGCAGGGCAACTGCGTGTTATCTAGGCTGATGAACAGGTCCACCTGGGGGACACTCCAAAGTTGAAACAGCCAGAAGACCACTTTGGGATCCAGGCCCCACTCGTGCGGCTGGAGGACTCTGCTCAGCTTGTCCACCAGGGCATTGTCTTGGCCCGGGAGGTAGACTGCTCTTAGGAGCATACTGTTGTGTGTCGCATAGGAGCAGAGGGCTACCACCTCCTCGCAGAGTACGACCCTGTGTCCTCCTGTTTGTTCACATAGAACACTGCGACCTAGTTGTCGGTTTGGACAAGCACCGACTGATGTTGAAGCCAGTGGTGGAAGGCTTGGAGAGCCAGGAATATTGTCAGAAGCTCTAGAAGGTTGATTTGCATCTGAGACTCCATCTGGGACCAGATGCCTTGTGTTTGAGGCCCTCACAATGCACTCCCCAGCCCAGAAGGAAGGTATCCATGGTGAGGACCCTTTAGGGGGTGACTGTCTGGAACAGCATCCCTGCCTGAAGGTGGCGGAAGATCTGCCACCAGTTGAGGGAATCCGCCAGGTTGTGGGTTACTCTCACTCTGTCCCGAAGTCTGCCCATGACTGAGATTGGAGGCACCATTGGGCCGCTCTCATGTGCAGCCAGGCATATGGGGTCATGTGGACTGTGGAGGCCATATGGCCAAGTAAGCAGAGAAGAAGCCAGGTGGGTAGTGACCGGCAGTGCTGTACATCTGTGATCAGCCTCCTGAGGCGCTTCGACCTTTCCGGAGGAAGTCCTTGGCCTGTAGGGTATCCAGCTGAGCCCCTATGAACTCCAGGGCTTGGGCAAGGGAGAGGTGGGTCTTGGGGTAACTGATGATAGAAACATAGAAATATGATGACAGAAAAAGACCACATGGCCTATCTAGTCTGTCCTTCCACATCAACAACTACAACAGTCCCCTTTTTTCCTTTAGAGATCCTCTGTGTTTGTCCCATGCTTTTTTGAATTCAGATACTGTCCTCATCTCTACCACCTCCACTGGGAGACTATTCCACGGATCCACCACTCTTTCCGTAAATAAATATTTCCGCATATCACTCCTGAATCTATCCCCCTTCACCCTCATCCCATGTCCCCTCGTAGCAGAACTTGCTTTCAATTGAAAGAGACTCTCCCCCTGTACATTTATGCCACGGAGGTATTTAAACATCTCAATCATATCACCTCTATCCCGCCTTTCCTCTAAGGTGTACATATTAAGATCCTTAAGTCTGTCCTCATATGCTTTATAATGAAGACCACTAACCATTTTAGTAGCCACCCTCTGTACTGACTCCATCCTGTTCACATTCTTTTGAAGGTGCGGTCTCCAGAATTGCACACTATACTCCAAATGAGGTCGCACCAAAGACTTATACAGAGGAACTATCACCTCCTTTTTTCTGCTAGCCATTCCTCTTCGTATGCAGCCAAGCATCCTTTTAGCTTTTGCCGTAGCCTTTTGTACCTCTTGAGCTACTTTAGGATCATCAGACACAACCACGCCTAGGTCCCACTCTTCTTTAGATAAACCCCAGGTGCTGCAAGGTATTGAGGACGCGTCTTGTGGTGAGCTGGGCCTCTGCAGCTGTGCCGCCTCTTATGAGCCAATCGTCCAGGTAGGGAAAGATGAAGGCCCCCTGGAGACGGAGGTGGGCTGTGACCACCACTAGGCACTTGATGAAGACCCTTGGTGATGAGGCCAGTCCGAAGGGCAGCACCCTGTATTTGTAGTGCTCTCCTCCCACCACAAACCAGAGGTACTTTTCTGTGGCTCACCAGGATGTGAGTGTAGGCATCCTCTACGTCTAAGGAGTATAGCTAATCTCCCTGCTGGAGGAATGGCATCAGAGTTCCAAGGGAGAGCATCTTGAACTTCTCCCTTACCAGAGACTGTTTAGCTCTCACAGGTCCAGGATTGGCCTGTTTTCTTGGGGATGAGGAAATACCTGGAAAGAAGCCAATGGCCCAGAGATGTTTCAGCACTGGTTCGATGGTCTTGTCCTTGAGGAGGCCTGCAAGCTCAGCGAGGATCAGAGTCTGGTGGAGGAGAGGTCTTACAGGCTCTCCTGGGAAGTATGAAGGTGGTGCCTGCTGTAGGTGGAGCAAATAGCCCTCCTTGACCACTTGTAGCACTCAGGTGTCGATGGTAATGGATGTCCACCTGTGGGCAAACAGGGCCAGCCACCCCCCTGTGAGCTGTAGGAGATCTCCTGGAGGAAAGAAAGTCACGCCTAGGGATTCAAGTGCTTCTTCCGGGCTGCACCGGGGCTGATGCCGGAGCCTTGGGGATTTTTGCTTGTGGGACCATGCACCTGTTCCTTGTAAGATATGCCATACTAGGTCAGACCAAGGTCCATCAAGCCCAGTATCCTGTTTCCAACAGTGGCCAATCTAGGTCATACGTACCTAGCAGTTTCCCCAAAAGACACAGGTTCCGCGGGACAATGCTGCACGGAGCCCGCCAAGAGACAGAAAGGCTCCGCAACGATTTTACAGGCACAGCCGCGGTTCCCTAAGAGACAGGGGAGCCGCGGCTGCAGAAGAACAGCAGGCAGTCAGGGAGAGGGGAGGAGGGGGCAGGGAACCTGCAACGGGGCTGACATGAGGGAGTGAGGGAGGGGGCTGACTGACATGGAGGGATGGATGGAGGGATGGGGGCTGACATAGACAGAGGGGGGACTGACATGGATGGAGGGAGGGAGGCTGACATGGACAGGGGGGCTGACATGGAGGGATGGAGGGAGGGGGCTGACATGGAGAGAGGAGGGCTGACATGGAGGGAGGGGGCTGACATGGACAGAGGGGGGACTGACATGTAGGGATGGATGGAGGGAGGTGGGCTGACATGGACAGTGGGGGGCTGACATGGACAAAGGGAAGAGACAGGGGGACATACTGGACAGACGGGGGATAAATGCTGGACAGAGGGGAGAGACAGTGCGGGTTAGGATTATAATGGGCAGATGGGGAGTTGGCTAGGATTGGTAATTGGTTGATTAGGGAAGGCTAGGACTGGGAATGGACTGATCAAGGGGGGGGGTTGGGACTGTTAATGTGCTGATAGGGGGGTGGGACTGGTAATGGACTGATTAGAGGAGGCTAAGACTGGTAATGGGCTGATGGCGGGGGGGGGGGGGGGGTAGGACTGGTAATAGGCTGATTAGGGGAGCCTAGCACTGGTAATGAGCTGATTAGGGGAGGCTAGCACTGTTAATGGGGTTGAGGAGGGACTAGCACTGAAAATTAGCTGATTAGGGGAGGCTAGGACTGGTAATGGGCTGATGGGGGGGGGGGGGTAGGACTGGTATTGGGCTGATTAGGGAAGCCTAGCACTGGTAATGGGGTTGAGGAGGGACTAGCACTGGAAATGAGCTGATTAGGGGAGGCTAGGACTGGTATTGGGCTGATTAGGGAAGCCTAGCACTGGTAATGGGGTTGAGGAGGGACTAGCACTGGAAATGAGCTGATTAGGGGAGGCTAGGACTGGTATTGGGCTGATTAGGGGAGCCTAGCACTGGTAATGGGGTTGAGGAGGGACTAGCACTGGAAGCGAGCTGATTGGGGGGGCTTCGACCGGGAATGGGCTGATTGTGGGGAGGGGAGGATAGAGCTGCTGGCCCTGGAAGAAAACTGGGGGCTAAGGCTACAAATGAGCTGATACGAGGGGATGGGAGAATGGAACTGGAAGAGAGTGGATCTGAGGGGCTGCCATGGTATTTGTACTAGAAGGGACTGGTCAGTGGGGAAGGAGGGGAACTGGAAGGGAATGGACACCAGTGGCAGTCATGGGAATGCAAGTTGACATTGGAAGATACTGAGAGTGAGGAATGGAAAGGGGCTGATATTGGGGAGGGTTACTGGGACTGGAAATAGGTTGATGGAAAGAAGTGAAGAAAATGAAAGAAGAGATAAGAAATGGCAGATGGACCATAGACCACAGAAAGAGCTAAGAGAAGACAGGAAAGCAGAAGCCTCAGATCGGGACCAGCATGATCAGAGAATAAATTGGTCAAACAAAGGTAGAAAAAATAATTTTATTTCATATTAGTGATTTGACTACAAAATCATCATAATTTTGAAATCAAATATTGTTACTTGTTATTGTGATTAATTATTGTGGTTTAAATAAGTAAATTTTATAAATAAAAACATATTGCAAAGGCCTATAATATATTAATAATTCAACAAATGATTACAGCGACAATGCGTTAACGGTAAAGGAAGAGAGACGCATTTGATTTTATCATTGGGGGTCACCACAAGTTGACCAATGGTAAAAGGGGTCACGGTACAAAAAAGGTTGAGAACCACTGCTCTAAAGTATACATACTGAGATCCTTAAGTCTGTCCTCATATGCTTTATAATGAAGACCACTAACCATTTTAGTAGTCACCCTCTGCGCAGACTCCAATCTGTTTATATTTTTTTTGAAGGTGTGGTCTCCAGAACTGCATACAGTATTCCAAATGAGGTCGCACCAAAGACCTATACAGAGGCACTATCACTTCCTTTTTTCTGCTGGCCATTCCTCTCCCTATACACCCAAGCATCCTTCTAGCTTTCACCGTCGCCTTTTCTACCTGTTTAACTACTGTAAGATCATCAGACATGACGACATAATCACGCTCATGTCCCGCTCTTCTTTTGTGGACAGAACTACTTTCCCCCCTACACTGTACTGCTCCTTTGGATTTTTGCAGCCCAAATGCATGACCCTGCATTTTTTAGTATTACATTTCAGCTACCAAATTCTAGACCATTCTTTAAACTTAGCTAGATCCCGCCTCATGTTATCTACTCCATCCTGGGTGTCTACTCTATTGAAGATTTTGGTATCATCCGCAAAGAGGTAAACCTTACCTGATAGTCCTTCCACAATTTCACTAACAAAGATGTTAAAAAGAATTAGACCAAGGACAGATCCCTGGGGCACACCACTGGTAAACGCCCTCTCCTCAGAGTGAGCTCCATTTACCTGTACCCTTTGTCGCCTCCCCCTCAACTGATTTCTAACCCAATCAGTAACTTTAGGGTCATCCCATGGTGTTCAGTTTGTTGATAAATCGCCTGTGCAGAATGATGTCAAAGGCTTTACTGAAATCCAAGTACACCACCATCTAGGGCTCTCCTTTGGTCCATCTCCCTCGTCACCCAGTCAAAGAAATCAATCAGATTTGTCTGACAAAACCTGCCTCTGTTGAATCCATGCTGCCTCTGATCCTGTAATCCATTGAACTCCAGAAACCTCACTATTTTCTCTTTCAGCCATGTTTCCAATAATTTACTCACTACAGAGGTTAGACTAACTGGCTTGTAGTTTTCAACCACATCCTTATTTCTGTTATTGTGTAAAGGGACCACATGTGCCCCTCTCCAGTCCTCTGGCACCACTCCTGACTCCAAAGAGGCATTGAAAAGGTCAGTCAGTGGAGCCGCTAGAAAATCCCCAATTTCCTTTAGTATTCTCAGATATATCTCATCCGGTCCCATCACTTTGTCTAATTGTAGTTTAAGCTAGTTCCTCCCAAACACAGTTTTCTGAAAATTGTTCGAGATCCCCGTCGCTTCTTTTCCTATTTGTGGGTGTTTTCTGAGGTCCTGCTCCTGGCCCTTCATCTGTGAACACAGAACAGAAATATTTAAGCAATTCCGGAAAGTTGAGGAAAGCCACGTCCTTAGGCGTGGACTGGTGTTGGGATGCCGGTGGCGATGGGTCCGAGGGTACATCTCAGTGGTGCCTTGTGTTCGGGAACTCCTCATCTTCCATCTCCCAATCGGAATGTAAATTGGAGGCTGATTCCGAGGCTTTGTGGTCACCATGGTCAAGGTCCGAGCTTCAAGGCCTGGGTCCTCCAAAGGACCTCCAGTCCGAGCCGAGTGCACTTCCCAGGGAGGAATTGTGATCCAAAGACTGGGACAGTGACCTGGCCCGACACCAATGGCTCTCTCAAGGCTGGTGGCGCTTGAGGATCGTCTCGATTCCGGAGAAGCCCTCAACGTCAAGGGTCCCATCATTGGGGCAGATGAACTGGACATAAACGCCTGATGCTGAGCCATGAGGGCAGAGATACTGTGCTCTAAGTCCACCATCCTGGTCTCCATGTCAATTGGCTCCGCAGCCTTCGGTGTGGACAGAGGATTATGGGTCTGGCGCTGGCTCTGTCAAAGCAGAGTCCTTGATGACTATGGCATCGGGGGTCCGAGGCCAGTCAGTGGATACCTACGACTCCTTCCAGGGCTGCTTGAGAGGCCGCTTCCACTCAGACTCCTCTTACTCACACCAGGGACTGCGTGGCCTGAGTGAGATTTACCTGTTTTTCCGGACCTGGTCTCCAAGGAGATCTTGGAGGACTTCTGCTTCTTGCCTTCCACTTCTGGGGATTTCTGCTTAGAGGAGCAGTGGGACTCTGAAGTGGCCCAGGTTTCGTGGTACACTGAGGTACCAGAGGAACCCTGGAGCGGGGTGTTGCCGGAGACTCCGGCGCGGAGTCAGATTTTTTAAATTTATTTTCCTGCTGCTGGTGATGGTTTTTAAGGGCCTTTGAGGTCATGGTTCTGCAGAGTTCACAGTCCAAGCCATTATGCTCCGGGCCGAGCCACCAGAGACAGCAGTCATGGGGGGGGGGGGGGGAAATCAGTGAGAGACATTATCTTACTACATCAATCACATTTTTTTGAGGCCACTGGAGGCCATCGGGAAAAAGGGGGTCCCCACTGCCTGACAGGGGCCCAAGGGCTTCGGCTGAAAAAAGGCACGAATGCTGGTCAAGGGATACCTCGAAGAAAAAAGATAAAACAGAGGAATGAACCAGAGGAGCAACGCCAGGGCGAGATGGCTTGGAGGCAGGAAAGGAGCCGATAAGGAACCAGACAAAAAAGTATCAAAAAACTGCTTTTTTTCCAAGGGAAACTGGACAGACGTCTGGATGGCTCTGTGGAAAAAAGGAGATTGAAGCAAGATGGCACCCTTGGGTGGGAAGGGGGCCACGCATGCATGGTGCATCTCCCAAAGGCTTTCTTTGAAAGCTGGGAGATGCTTCCGAGCAGGCTCCATCAGTGCCGATGTCACCCATATGTGAAGAATGACTTCATGCTTGTTCCCAGAGAATGTCAATTTCCAACAAATAATATATTGGGGAAATGAAGCATAGTAGGGAGATGCAAGATGGCGACTGCTACATTATTTCCTCCGTGGAGGCTTTCCTGCTTTAATTATCTTTCTTTTTCAGCACAGAGGTAAGCGGTGAATCTACTCCTTGTTGCCTCAGGCACTTATTTGTATGGGTCTGCTGAACACTTTTGTGCATCATCCAGTAGGTTCAGAACTAGATCTAGTAGATTCAATGCTGGCGCCAGGTAGCTTGGCATAATTTTTCTGGATTGATAAATCTGTTAGCCCTGAGTAGCAGCAGCCTCTCCTCTGCCACAGATTAGAAGCATTAATGAAGCCTGGACTACAAGTCTACAGAAGGAAGATGCATGCAGTTACGGCCCAGGGATGAGGAGGTGCCTGACATGAGAACTGCCTCCTTGGATCTCCCTCAGGAATAGCAGGAGGCTGGTATGGCAGATGGAGGTCAAGGTTACAATGAGATAAGGAACGGGCAGACCTCGGCATCAGGGGTATGTGTGAGTGGTAGAACTACAGCAATGGGAATTTCACCTAGTGGAGACCCACAGAGTTGTCCAGGTGGGTCAGTTTCATCCTATTCTGTGCTGTCTGAGTTTTCCTCAATACGCCTGAAGGATTTTACGTTAGAGACTATAGGGGAAGCTATCTAGGACTTGGGGAAGGCCTTATCCTCACAGATTAGTGCTTTAAATCTTAAGGCCTAGGAAAATGCTGTCAGAATTAAAATAATGAAGAAGAAATTGCACAACTTAAAGCCTTAGGGGCTAAACATGGAACAAAATTCAGAATGCCCAAGCTTTAAATGCTTCTTTGATTAAAGATAATATGGTTTTAAGAAATAATGGTGAGGCTTTAAAAAATATGGTGAAGAACCGTAAGCTCTGTGCAATTTTAAAGTTCCATTGCTTTTTCTTAAGGAGATGTTTAAAAGATCCTTGTTGGAAAATTTTAAAAGTTACCGTGGAGTCAATTCAACCACTTTTAAGACTTTATTATTTGTATACTGAGAAGAAAATGTGTATGGAAGGGCACCCTACTAATAATCAGTGAAATGTCACATCATTACTGGAACAATCAGATTTGGAGTCTGTGATTCCTGCAACTTTAATAGTGACTTTGGCACTGAGAGCTGACTGGAATTGGTTGTTGCCGTTTGTTTTTCAGGAACCATGAGACTACCTTGCTGACCCTGTATAGTGAGGATGTTTCCTGATATGACCAGGAAAGCTCAGAAGAGAAGAATGTAATTTATTCTAATAAGGCCTGGGATTCTCCAGTTGAGAGCTCTTTTCTTTTTAAATATCCTTGTAAGTGTGTAGTGAAGTACTTCTCTGGTAAATATGTTTTCTTTGAGCTGTCCCATTTTGTAGCTTTTATCAATAGCAAGAGGATGGCTCTCAGATAAAACCCTCGTGCAGACATATGACTGCTGATTTAATATAATATCCTGGATGTGATAGTGCTTTTGTTTGCCTTATTCTTTGTTAATTTTTTTCTCTTTGTCATTTACATTTGAATCATCACGCTTTGATTTGTGGACTAGAGCTATCTGAGATACTGTTGGAATTGCTTTTTTTTTTCTGTATACCATGTTGCTTTTATTGTAAGTGTGATGCAGAAATGGAACACAGCGGGAGGTTATCTTCCTTCTAAAGACATCAGCAAACCTAGGATGGGCTGTTGCAATGACCGCAATGACATAAAATCTGCAAGAGTTCATCTGGAGGCAGAGTGTAGAAGCTCTCAAACTTTCCCAATAATTTGCAGCGTGGTCAAAAGCTTTAGTCAGCTGAACAAACAAACCTCCCTCCTGTGTATGTCTGCTGGCCAGCAGAGCTGGCTTGGAGGAAGGACTTCTATGGAATTTATTTTATTCCACTCTAGGAAATTAAATTGGAGGATAAATAATCTGTTATACTGATTTTGGCTTTTGGGAACCATTGCCTCCTGTGCTGCGTTTCTATCAAGCGTAGTTACTCATCTGTAACAGGTGATCTCTGGGAACAGCAGGAATTTAGTTTTAACATATGGGTGACATCGGGTACTGACGGAGCCTGCGCGGGAAGCTCCCCAGCTACCAATAGGGAAGTCTTTGGAAGCACTCCACAACACCTACACCACTGCCTTCCTGCTCTCCCAACTCCCTCTCCTCAGTTGAGTTTGTAGCTGAAGAAAAGAAGTGAAAAAACAGAAAACCAAAACACAACCCTAGAACTCCAAAGGGAGGAGGGTGGGTTGTGAAGACTAAATTCCTGCTGTTTCCGGAGATCACCTGTTACAGGTTAGTAACTACGCTATCTCCAGGAACAAGCAGGAATATAGTCTTCACATATGGGACTACCTAGCTCCCAGATCTCTGAAGAGCTGGACCAGATCAGAAAGTTGGACAAGGTCATTTGAACCTAGACTTTCCCGCCAAGGAGATCTGGCAGAAATTGGCAGGGGGCAGGAATTGTTTCTATGTCCCAAAGAGATGCTGCAGGACCACTTGGCCAAAGGCTGCATCCTGGCAGGAGTCCTTGTCCAAGTAGTAATGGGCTGCAAAGGTATGGATAGAGGACCATGTAGCAGCTCAGCAAATCTCATCAATGGCTACTGAATGAAGGTTAGCCACAGAGGTTGCCATTGCTCAGACATTATGAGCGGTGACATGTCCCATGAGGAAAAGTCCTGCTTTGTCATATGCGAAAGAAATACAGTCTGCTATCTAACTGGATAGTGTATATTTGGTTACTGGAAGACCCAAATGAGTAGGATCAAAGGAGACAAAGAGCTGGGAGGATGTCCTAATGTCTTCTGTCCTTTAAAGATAGAAGGCTAGAGCCCTTTTACAGTCAAGTGTATGTAGGTTTGCTTCTGCACGAGAAGCGTGAGATCTTGGGAAAAAGACTGGTAGGATCACTGACTGATTGAGATAGAAAGGAGACACCACTTTCAGTAGAAAGTGGGGATATGTCCGAAAGGACGACTTTGTCATGATGAAAGTGAATATATGGAGTATGAGCCACTAAAGCCTGCGACGCACTGATGCGTCTGGATGAGGTCAGAGTGATGAGAAATAGAACTTTCCAAGATTAAGTATCATAGGTGTGTGGTTGCTAGGGGCTCAAATGGAGGTTTGAGGAATTGAGCCAATACAATGTTAAGATCCCATGCTATTGGAGGTGATCGAAAGGGTGGCTTGGTGAGGAATAGGCCTCTCATGAAATGTGCCACAAGAGGAACTGTGGAGATAGGCCTACCATCCACAGGTTTGTGAAAAGCTGAAATAGTACCGAGGTGTACCTGTACTGAATTCATTCTGAGTCCTAAAGAGGACAAATGCAAAAGATATTGAAGCAGCGTGGGTACTAATGCTTCAAAAGGATTTTGATTACATTGAGTGCACCAAAACGCGTATCTACACCATTTGAAAGGGTTAGTTTTCCTGGTGGAAGGCTTTCTGGAGGAAAGGAGAATATCCTTTACAACAGTAGAAAGTGATAGATTTTGATAGATTACGCTTTTAGAATTCATGCTATCAGGCGGAGTGATTGCAGATTGGGATGGAGGAGTGTTCCATTGTCTTGAGACAGAAGACCTGGTCTGGATTCCAATAGGATCAGAGGAGTACATGTCAGTTGAAGTAGAAGGGGAAACCAGGGCTGACAGGGCCGACAGGGCCAGCAAGGGGCTATGAGTATCATAGAGCCTTTGTCTGCTTTTAGTTGAGTCTTCGGGATCAGAGGAATTGGGGGGGGGGGGGGGGGGAATGCATAAAGGAGTCTCCGATCCAATGGATCATGAAGGCATCGGATGCCAGACTGAATTTAGATGGTATCCTGGAGCAGAACTGTGGGAGTTGAGAGTTCTAAGGAGTGGCAAAGAGATCTATCACTGGGGTTCCCCAGATTTGGAAGAGTTTTGCCACTGCTGTCGGATCTAGGGATTATTTGTGGGGTTGTAGGATCTGACTCAGCTTGTCTGCCAAGTGATTGGATCTCCTGGAATGTAAACTGCACGAAGATGCATGGCGAAGTTCCATAATTTGCAGGCTTCCTGGCATAGGGGAAGGGAGCCTGTTCCACCCTGTTTGTTTATATAAAACACTGTGATTTGGTTGTCTGTCCTGACTAGGATCTGACTGTCGGAGAGGTGGTGCTGGAAAACCTGAAGGACATTCATGACTGCTCGAAGCTTGAGGAGGTTTATCTATTGTGTTGATTCCTGGGATGTCCACAGACCTTGTGTGGAGATGGAATTCAGATGTGCTCCCCCACCCAAGCTTGGAGGCATCTGTCATCAGCATATGTTGAGGTTGGGGCATCCGAAAAGGTGACCCTATGAGAAGATTTGTTGGGGTGCACCACCATAGGAGAGATTAGGCCAGAGGGCATGTTACTTGGAGGATATCCCATAGATTCCCTGTGGCCTGGCCCACTGATTTGAGTATGTCCAATGTGCCTGTCGCATATGGAGTCTCGCATAAGGAACTACATGTACTGTGAAGCCATGTTTCCCAGCAGGCATAGGAAGTCTCGAACAGTGGCGTATGTCGTTGGCGCATGTAGATGGCTAGGTCCACTAACCTGTTCATATGGTCCACAGGAAGGAAGGCTCTGGACTGTTTTATGTCCAGCACAGCTCCTATGAAGTCCAATCTCTGGGTTGGAGTGAGGTGGGACTTTGGGAAGTTTATCACAAAGCCTAGATGCTGTAATAGAACCAAAGATTTTTGTTGAGATGAGCAGAGTTCTCCAGGAGAGTCTGCCTTTATTAGCCAATTGTCTTAGTAAGGGAAGACAAAGACTTTGTTGCTTCTAAGTTATGCTGCTACCACGGCCATGCACTTTGTGAAGACTCTTGGTGCAGATGCAAGACCAAAGGGAAGGACCCTATAAGGACCCTATATTGATAATGGGTGCCTTGACAGGTGAACTGAAGATAACTGTCTGTGGTCTGGGTGTATCAAGATGTGGGTGTAGGCCTCCTTGAGGTCTAGGGAAAAGAGCCAGTCGTGTTCCTCTATGTAGCTCCCTGAGGTCGAGAATGGGCCTGTGGCCTCCTGACTTCTTTGGAATGAGAATGTAGGGAGAGTAGAAGCCTTTGAGCAGCTGGGTTGGGGGAACTGCTTCTATAGCTCCTTGGGAAAGGAAAATGTTTACCTTCTGCTTGAGTAGGGCATCCAGGGGAGATTTGGTGAGAAAATCTCCTTTGAAGTGGTGAGGAGGAAGTTCTCGAAAATTTAGTTGGTAACCTTTCTGGATTATGGAAAGAGTCCATTGCTCTGTGGTGATGGAATGACACTGTTGTGTGGTGCTTGTGTGGCCTGGCTAATCTGGGCTTTTTTGTCTGCTTAGGACCCTGTTTTTGTTGGGTCTGATAGGCTGGCTGGGAATATGAAGGGTCGAACCTCCTTTTCTTAGGGTAGAAAGGTTTTTTAGCTGCTGTCTTCTTTTTGGAAGGGTCAGCAGTTTTTCTAGAATGTCTCTCAAGGGTTGTGTCATCTGTTTCGCACTCTCCAGCCTTCTTCCTCCAGTTCTTCCCAAAAGGATTCTCCCCAGTGCAGGGGATATTGCCCAATTTATCTTGGATCCATTGTTTTAAGTCCAAAGCCTGGAGCCAAGCCAGTCGCCTTGCACTTATGGCAATAGACGAGGCCCTAATGGATGACTCAACGGCATCAAATGCTGCCCTATTGACAAATTTTGAGACATTTTGGCTGTGTGCTAAAACAGCTTGGAAGAAAGGATGCTTCTCTTCCGGTAGGAATGGAAGAAATCCTTCCCAGTCTTTGTTAAGTTCCTGCAGGAAAATTCCCATATACAGGATGTAAGAATTTATTTTTTATTTATTTTTATTTAAACGGACTTGGTATACCGCTTTATCATGAAATCAAAGTGGTTGGCACAGCAAACAATCAATGAAAGGTGAGTTGTCCTTAGCATGCAGTGGAAGAATTGACACAGTGTGCTGAGTGAGTGAGTGTGGTCGATTTTGATGTGAGCTATATACATTGTGCGCTTAAAGCGTAGTTCTCCAGGAGCAGCAGGAATCAGTCCTCACATATGGGTGACGTTGGCGCCGACGGAGCCCTCGCGGAGCAATTTTCCCCAGCTTTCAAAGAAAGCCTTTGGGAATTGCAGCGCGCATGCGCGGTCCTCTTCCCGCCCAAGGGTGCCATCTTGCTCAGTCAGATGACATAGCTAAAAGACAGCAAAAATTAGCAAAAACGAAAGCATATAACTGCAACTCCAAGGGGAGGAGGGAGGGTTGTGAGGACTGATTCCTGCGGCTCCTGGAGAACACTTGTTACAGGTGAGTAACTACGCTTTCTCCAGGACCAAGCAGGAAGTCAGTCCTCACATATGGGACTCCCAAGCTTAAGGCTACCGGAGACCCTAAGCACAAAAATGAGCTCCCTCTAGCTCAGCAGCACAGAAGGAAGGAATCTTCTCTGAATACGTCTCCAACCGGTAGCCCAACATCCGGGATGGAGGGTAGGAGTTGCCTATACCTCGAAGAGGTTACGGAGGACTGCCTGTCCGAAAGCACTGTCCCTGCGGGACTCCCTCTCCAGGCAGTAATGGGCTGCAAAAGTCTGGCTTGAAGACCAAGTAGCGGCCCGGCAGATGTCTGCCAACGGAACAGAGCGGAGGTAAGCCACTGACGTAGCCTTCGCCCGAACACGATGAGCGGTGACTCTACCTTCCAGCATGAGGCCCGCAGCCTCGTAAGCCCAAGCGATGCAGTCTGCAATCCAGATGGACAGAGTACACTTGGAGACAGGGAGCCCCAACTTGTTGGGGTCATAAGACACGAAGAGCTGAAGAGCTGAACAGCCCTTCGGTGCTCCTGCGTACGGTCAAGGTAGAAGTTCAGCGCCCTTCTACAGTCCAGGGTATGCAGGACCATTTCAGCTCGGCTGGAGTATGGCCTGGGAAAGTAGGTCGGAAGTACCACCTCCTGGTTGATGTGAAAAGGGGAAACCACTTTAGGAAGAAACTTAGGGTGAGTCCGTAGGACTACCCGGTTCTTGTAGAACCTAGTGTAAGGAGGATCAGATACCAGGGCCTGCAGCTCACTAACGCGTCTAGCAGAAGTGAGGGCCACCAAGAACAAGGTTTTCCAGGAAAGAAAACGAAGAGGACAGGTAGCCATAGGCTCAAAAGGTGGACAGGTAAGCCGCTGTAAAACCACATTGAGATCCCAGTTCGGGGCTGGCGGGCGCAAAAGTGGTTTAAGGAGTAGGAGGCCCCGGAGAAAACGAGCCACCAGAGGGTGGCTGGAAAGAGGTCTACCATCCATCGGTAGGTGGTGCGCAGAAATAGCACTGAGGTGGACCTTGACCGAGTTGGACTTAAGTCCAAGATTGGAAAGGGAAAGCAAGTACTGCAAGACCACTGATGTTGAACAGGAGAAGGGGTCTTGCGACTGCTGAGTACACCAGACGGAGAACCGACGCCACTTAAGAGCGTAGGACTTCCGGGTGGAAGGCCTCCTGGAGGCCAAGACGACCTCTTCCACATCTGAAGGCAGCTGGAGAGGAGCAAGGACTACCCTTTCAGCAGCCAGGCCATCAGATGAAGGGACCGAAGGTTGGGGTGCAGGAGCGTCCCCTGATCCTGCGAGAGGAGGTCGGGCTGAAACCCCAGAGGAAGAGGGGTGTCCACCGCCAGCTGCATCAGAAGCGGGAACCAAGGTTGTCTCGGCCACCGGGGAGCCACTAGGATCACCGACGCCTTGTCTCTGAGAACTTTGAAGAGCGTCCGAGACACCAGAGGCATGGGTGGAAAGGCATACAAGAGGCCTGTGGACCATGGAATCAGAAAAGCATCCGCCGCTACCCGGAGAGGATGCGGCTGTCGAGAGCAGAATCTGGGAAGCTGCCGGTTCAGAGGACTGGCGAACAGATCCATGGTGGGGAGGCCCCACCGGAGAAAGATCCGCTGAGCCACAAGCGGATCCAATCTCCACTCGTGCGGTTGGAGGATCCTGCTCAGTTTGTCCGCCAGGTAGTTTTCCTGACCTGGGAGATAGACAGCTTTGAGGACGATGTTGCGATGGACGGCCCAAGAGCAGAGCTTCTGTGCTTCCTGACAGAGAAGGAAGGAGCTGGTTCCGCCTTGTTTGTTCACGTAGAACCTGGCAACCTGTTTGTCTGTCTGGACAAGTACCAACTGGTGAGAAATCAGGTGAGAGAAGGCTTTGAGCGCTAGGCGGATGGCTCTGAGCTCCAGGAAGTTGATCTGCTGAGCGGACTCCAAAGGAGTCCAGAGACCCTGAGTACAAGTCCCTTGGCAATGTGCTCCCCAACCCTGGAGAGAAGCATCAGTCGTCAGGACCCGAGAATGTGTAGGGGGCTGAAAAGTCACCCCCAGCACTAGGTTTGGTAGATGAAGCCACCATCGCAGAGAGGAGACCAGCTGGTCGGAGATCTGTACGGAGTCCGCTAGGCTCCCAGTGGCCTGATGCGATTGTTTGCGAAGGCACCATTGAGCAGGTCGCATGTTCAGGCGGGCATTGGGGGTTACATGAACCGTGGAAGCCATATGGCCGAGCAGTCTCAGAAATTGCCTGGCCGAGACCAGGGAATTGCTGTGAAAGCAGCTGGCGAGATCCATGAGCCTTTGGGCCCTGTCCAGAGGCAGGAAGGCCCGCGCCTGAAGAGTGTCCAACCTGGCGCCGATAAATTCTAGATCTTGAGAGGGGAGCAAAGTGGACTTTGCGAAGTTTATGACAAAACCCAAGTGCTGGAGCAGAGCCACAGTGCGATGAGTAGCCTGAGTGGCTTCTTGGGCAGACTGGGCCCTGATGAGCCAGTCGTCCAGGTATGGGAACACAAAGAGACCTTGAAGTCTCAGATAGGCCGCCACCACTGCTAGGCATTTGGTGAACACTCTGGGGGCGGAGGATAGGCCGAAAGGCAGTACTCTGTACTGGTAATGGTGTCCGCCCACAACAAACCTGAGGTATTGTCTGTGGTCTGGATGAATAAGGATATGAGTATACGCATCCTTTAGATCTAAGGAGCATAGCCAGTCTCCCTGCTGGAGGTAGGGCAGCAGGATTCCAAGGGTAAGCATTTTGAACTTTTCCTTTGCAAGGAACTTGTTGAGGTTTCGCAAGTCTAGGATGGGTCTGAGGCCTCCTGTTCTTTTCGGAATCAGGAAGTATCTGGAATAAAACCCTTGACCCTTCAGGTGGTGGGGCACCGGTTCCACGGCTTGTTCCTGAACAAGACTTGCTAACTCCTGAAGGAGTAAGTCCCTGTGCAGAGGGAGTCTGGAAGGCTCCCCTGGAAAGTAGGAGGGAGGTACCTGGTGAAAATGAAGAAGATAGCCCTTTTGAACTATCTGAAGCACCCAGGTATCTGTGGTGACGTCGGACCACCTGTGGGCAAAGTGGACCAGCCGGCCTCCTGTGCTGAGAGAAACCAGCTGAGGGGGAGAGGCTATGCTGAGAAAGTCAAAAACCTCCACCCTGCTGAGCAGGGGCCGGTGGTGCAGGCTTGGGGGCTTGCTGCCTACGGGACCCATTACCCCGTCCCTTGGCCTGCTTTCCCTGTGGGGGAGCTGGTGAGGCCTGATACTGAGGGTAGTATTTATAGGCAGCACCTTTCCTCGGGTAAAAGGGCTTTTTCCCCGAGGCCTTCTTCTTTTGAGAAGGGGCAGAGGTCTTCCTTGAGAGACGAGTCCTGGTGAGAGTCTCCGTCTCGATTTGTGCAGCCTTTTCATCCATGGGCTTGCCAAAGAGGTTATCACCTCGGCAGGGGACATCGACCAACTTGTCCTGTACCCAGGGCTCGAGGTCGGACGTCTGAAGCCAAGCCTGGCGGCGTCCACCAATGCCGGCCGCGGCTACTCGAGCCGAAGCCTCAAAACCATCATAGGCTGCTCGAGAGATAAACTTGGAGCACTCCCGAATACCAGTAGACAAGGATTGGAACCTCTGCAAAGGTTCGTCGGAGAGACCAGCAGAGAACCCGGCTATTTCCTTAGCCAGGTCTCGGAGATACATGCCCATGTAGAGCTGGTATGTCTGGACTCGACAAGCAAGCATAGAGCCCTGGAAACACTTCCTACTGAGGGCATCCAGGCTTCGGGCTTCCCTACCAGGGGGCACCGAGGAGTGCATCTTTTGACTCTTCAGTCTATGCATGGCCGATTCCACCACCATGGAATGGTGCGGTAGTTGTGCCTTTTGGAACCCGGGGCTCTTGCGGACTCGATAAATGGAATCGACCCGCTTGCTTAACACCGGCGACGACGCCGGGCTCTCCCACATGCGGAAGAGAAGCCGTTCCAGCATGGGAGGAACCGGTACAATAAAGGCCTCCTTCGGGGGAGAGTCATATTGGAGGGCATCGAGTTCTTCGACTCAAGGCTCCTCCTCGGGATCCGCAGGGAAGGCCAAGGCTTTGGCCATATCCCTCACGAAGTCCGAGAACCGGGTATCCTCCGGGGGGGACCGTCTCCGAGGTTCGGACTCCGGGGAGTCCGAGGGGACACACCGAGTCCGAAAGGAACCAGGGGACTCTTCGTCCTCAGATTCCCAGGCCGACTCCTCGGAGGAGGAGTCGATTGGCTCCAGTCGGGCAGGCACTGAAGCCATCCGCCCCGACGCCGAGGGAGTCGGCGTCGACGACCTCGGTCCCGAACGGGAGGCCGAAGGAGACCTCGACCGAGGATCGACTCGAGCCCTCATGGACTCGAGGATCGGCTCGGTCTCCGGGGTCGATTTGGAGGTCGACGTCCCGGCGGTCAGGGCAGAAGCACCAGCGAGGCCAGCGATCAATGCCCGCTACTGGTCCAAGAAGGCAGACAAACTGCACTCCAAGCCCGTCAACCTGAGTCCGAGCTCAGGAGACCCAGCAGCCCCCGACTCGGGCCCCGACGGCGTCGGGCCCGACGTCGGGTCCTTCGGAGGTGAGTCCACGAGGACAACAGTACTTACGTGAGCGGGCAAGTCCACCTCGAGTCGAGGATGTTTTGACGACCTCTCCGACTCCAAGGACCCGGGACGGGAATCGGGGCTATGCGACCTGGCCCTCGAGGAACCAGGAGCGTCCACCGATCCCGCCCTCGCGGGTTTCTTCTTCCGATGATGCTCCCGGGTAGGAGACCCCCTTTCAGAGGAACTCCGACGATGCTCAGGACCCGAGTCCCGAGACGTCGAAGCCTCTGACGAGGTCCGAGCCCGGCTGGAGTCAGAGCCGACTCCTCAAAGCTTTTGAGGACATTTTGCTGCATGGCCCGCAGATCATGGGGTCATGATCTGGGCCGAGGCAGCAGAGGCAGAAATCATGAGTGTCTGTAAGAGACATAAGTTTCTTACAGAGGTCACACTTTTTGAAACCACTGGCCGCCATCGGGGGAAAAAGGGCCCCTGCGAGGTCGAATGACCGGGCAGCCAGGGAAAAAGGAAAAAAGCGAAATCTGTCACGAAGGACAAAAAACCGAAAAATAAAGGACGGACTCGTAACCGGCGTCGCGAGTCCGGGCGGGAAAAGTACCGGCGTCGAACCGAAGAAAAAATAGAGAAAAATAGAGAAAAATCAACTTTTCTGCGGGGAATCACAGGCAACGTCTGTAGGGCTCCGCGGAAAAAAGAAGACTGAGCAAGATGGCACCCTTGGGCGGGAAGAGGACCGCGCATGCGCGCTGCAATTCCCAAAGGCTTTCTTTGAAAGCTGGGGAAAATTGCTCCGCGAGGGCTCCGTCGGCGCCGACGTCACCCATATGTGAGGACTGACTTCCTGCTTGGTCCTGGAGAAGATACATATTTACAGGGATGGCTTCCTTATCTTAATGTTTGGTTAAGAGTCATTCTATGAGGTCCTTGAAATGGTCTATGAATAGTTCAGTTTTAAGCAGCTTTCTGAATTCTTTGATGTTGTTTGTTGCTCTGAGGTGGTCAGGGAGAGAGTTCCATATGGCGGGGGCTGCTAGGGTGAAAGCTCGTTTTGATGTGATTTGGTTTGTTCTGGCGAAGTCCTTTGGGGTTCTGATGTTGTTCGATGTTCCCTTTCTCCTTGGTCTTTTGCTGTTGTCAGTTGTTATGAGTTGTTGTAGGCTGTCTGCAGATAGGTTGTTTATTATTTTGAATGTGGTTAGGAGAACTTTGTAGCGGACTCGTGAACTGATTGGGAGCCAGTGAAGGTGGTATAGTATGGGGGTGATGTGTTCGTGGGTTGTGTACTGCCTGTTATGAGTCTTGCGGCTGTGTTTTGTGCTAGTTGAAGTGGTTGGGTTGATTTTTTTGGGAGTCCTAGGTAGATGTGGCTGCAATAGTCTAGTGTGGGTGTGATGATGGCTTGGCATACTGTTCGAAAATGCTTGGGAGCGAGGATGGGTTTGATAGCATGGATGCCTGAAGAATGCCAGGTGAATGAATCGAGATTTCTTGATTCCCTTCCTGAAGGAATCGAGGTATGGTTTTTGCCACTTTTTATGTAGCGAATCGCCGATTCCACCACCATAAAATGGCGTGAAAGCTGTAGCTTCTGAAAGCCAGAACACTTGGGAACCCTATACATCGTATCCAATCGACGACTGATGGGGTAAACGATTAGAGGGTTTTCCCACATCCGGAGCATTAAATTATGCAGGATTCGGTGTACCGGGAGGATTGCGGCCTCTTTCAAGGCTGTGGGATACTGGAGTATCTCCCGTTCCTCTGCTCTCGGTTCCAGTTCCGATGCTGCCGGAATGGATAGGCCAGTTGCCATGTCTCGGATAAAATCCTGAAAAGACACGTCTTCAAGAAAGGATTTATGCTGAGTACTAACAGACAGTGGTGAGGGTTCTGAGGCGATGTCCTGGAAGTTATCAGAATCGAAGGACCGGTAATCGGAATCGGAGGAATCTGCATCCGATACTAGCAAGTATTGATGATGCTGACGATTGCATGAGCAGTGTCGATGCTTTTCGATATTCTCAGGAACTAAGCCTGGTGTAGACCAGGGAATATCTGAGGCCAATGCCAATGCCGATACCGGGATTGATACCAATACCTCGGTTCTCGGTGCATCGGCACTGAGGGCAAGACCGATGTAGAAGCCTGCACTGGAGTGGATGGAGTCGTCAATGCTCCTGGCTGCATTTCTGGGGCTGTCTGTTTTAGAGGAACCAAAATCGCTAGGAGAGCCACTATAGTTCTCTCCAATGACAGCATCTGCTGATCCAAGGAGGTAGCGTGTGTCTGGTCCAATGAAAGAACGGGGCTGGGTGCCTCCCGAGGCCAAAACCGTGGGTGTCTCCCGATTCCCCATCAGGGTTTTGGAGGACAAGTTGGGGATGCCTGGACTGATATCTAGAGTCAGAAGTAGTCCTGGATAATTCCCGGTGAGTTGATCAGGATCTCTCCCTTGATTCTCCCAAGGAATCTTTGGACTTTTCCTTTGGTTCCTTCAGCTTCTCAGAGGAATCTCAGTGTTTTATCTTTTGCTGGTTTTGAAGGAGGCTTGGTTTTCATAGTCTTCTTCTCTGCGTTTCTCGACTCTTTGGAGTGCTTTGAACCGTGTGAGCATGACTATGCTCTGGAGAAAGTGGAGGCCAACGACAGAGTCCGAAGGAAAGCATTCCCCAAACCTTTTGGCCCAGTTCCCTAGGCCCCTCCTCATTATCTGTTTGCAGAGGGAGCATTGTTGGGGAATATGGTCAGGCCCAAGGCATTTCAGACACCAATCGTATTTATCTGTCACCAAAATAATGCTGAAGCACTTGGTACATTTTTTGAAACCACTGGAGGGTTTTTCTATCTTAATGGTGGGCAAGGCCAGGTGGGCATGAGGGACCTGAAAAAAATAAAATTCTTTTTTTTAAGAGAAATATGAAAACTATAAAGAAAAAAAAGGAGACCAGTATCGGGATGATACCGGTGCAGTTAGGCAGAGCGGTAACAGAAAGGTTTTAAAGTTTTTTTCTGCGGTGATAGGGTAATGACCTGTTGGCTCCGTGGAAATTTAACTAAGGAGAGGGAGTTGGGAGAGCGGGAAGGCAGTGGCGCGGGGACAGTGGAGTGCTCCCAAAGGCTTTCTTATTAGTAGCTGGGGAGCTTCCTGTGTGGGCTCAGTCGATACCCAATGTCACCCATATGCGAAGATTAAATTCCTGCTTGTTCCTAGAGATTACATTTTATGTGATGACCAAAAGAAATGCCTCGGAGGCTATGAGGACTTCGCTATGGAAAAATCAAGGCAGGAGTCTCTAAGGGACTTGTATGTGGGTATTGGGTTATTGTATTATTTTTAATCCTTACTGCAATCAAAAATGTTTTATATAAGAATGCTCCTGTTACAGAAAGAACACAATTAAATAAACCAATATAGAGGAGACAAAATCCCCAAAACTTAATTGCTTAATGGTCATCCAGTCCTCCATCAAAGAGATAGACAAGCTCACTGTAAAGAAAGATGACTTGCACTTTCAACATCAAAGAAAACAGCTAGAAGTAGCCAAATCCATTCCTAATGCAAGTTCAGTCAAGTGCTCTATCCCTAACAGGCATAGAGGGTTTTTGTATACAAGGGCTGAAGACTCCTGAAAGAAATTGGGTTAGCATTTCACATTCTGATATTTACTTACACATTTACAGATAAAATTTAACCAAAATAGTACCCCCAGGATATGGGTTTCTGTGTGTTTTAATTCATTACAAAAGAACAAGCAGCAGGTGAAAACTCCGTAATAACAAGTCAAACACACAGGAAAGGCAGAGACAGACCATTGATAGATAAAAATGACCATGTATGCATACAGTAATAAAGTTTATTCTGGCCAAGTTTCAGTAACACAGCCTTCATCAGGGGTCAGACGTACTTGCATCCAATGGTACAAGAATAGTCATCAAACAACAGACACCCAGTATTAGGAAGACAGTAATATCCTATAAAAGATCACTATATCAAAAGCATGGGAAGTATTATCTGTTCAAATGTTCAAAGTGTTTTCAGATAACACTTCCTGAGTCAAGGGTGTTGCATAAACCATTGAGACCATGTGGCCCAACAGTCTCAGCATGGTACGGAACAAATGTCTGCTGACTCATATGAACCTCCTGCATTATTATTGCCAGTCTGGATAGTTTGTCGTGAGGGAGCAAAGCTTTTGCCTGAGTTGTGTTAAGCAGAGCTTCCATAAACTCCAATTGTAGTGACGGGCTGAGGTGGGATTTTGGGTAATTGACGATGAGCCCTAGCAGTTATGGTATTCTTGATTTCAGAATACCCTCCAGAGTGATGCTCTTGAACAGCCAATTGTCCAAGCAAGGAAAGACATGCACACGGAGTCTGCATAGAAACGCTGCTACCACAAGTATGTGGTGAAAACCCAAAAGTGCTGACCCGAGGTCAAAGGCAGTATGTGGTACTGGAAGTGCTACTTTCCTACCATGATCTTAGATACTGCATCTGAGTGGGATGTATCTGGATGTGGGTGTATGCATTATTGAGATCTAGGGAACATAGCAAATCTCCCCTTAGAAAATAGGGAAATAGAGTGCCTAGAGAAATCATTCTGAAATTGTTCCGATTTTTTAAGTCTAAAATGGGATTTATTTATTTACTTAACAGTTTTTATGTACCGCTTTTGTATCAAAGCGGTTTACAATGAACAAAACCACAATCTCTGGAGATTTATTTTACATTGAACAAGGGGATATAACCCCCTTCAGTTTTATGGGGACCAGGAAGTACCGCAAGTAAAACCCACCCACGCCCTTCCTGCCCTGGTAGAATGTGGGCTCGATCGCGTTTACAGTCCGAAGGGCAGTGATTCCCCAAATAAGTACCTCCAGGTGCTGAGGGCAGAGTAACAGTCCTCAGAGGGCAATTTTGGAGGGAATTTGAATAGATGAAGTCTGTAGCCTTTTCAGACAATTTGTAAGGGGTCACCTCTTTGGCCAGGAGAGTGAGAGTGAGCCTCTTTCCAACTGGTGAGTCCTTTGTAAAGGCTACAGGTAGAAAGGATACGCACTGCAGAAACCAGTCAAAAACCACTTCTGATTTTGGCTGGGGTGTAGGATGGGTGATTTGAAACTTCTCTGGTTTAGGATGAACATAATAGGTCTACAGAATTGGGTATAGTGGGAGACAGGAAATACCTACACACCTGAGAGAGTAATAGGATTTTCTCTGACCACCACTTTGGAACCTCCTGTGATAGCCGGCTGGATTGGATGTGCACCTGGAGAGTGTTTGTAGCACTTTGTAATGCCTCTCTATGAGAGAAGCCACTTCTTGAACTTTATCTCCAAAGAGATTGTCTCCATAACATGGTACATCAGTGAGCTGGTTCCGTACAGATTATTGCAAGTCTGAAGCTCATAGCCATGACAGTCTCCAAGTTCCAATATTCATGGAGGATGTTCTCGATCCCATATTTAAGATGTCATATGCCGCTTGGACGATGTACTTTGAGCAGTCCTTTCCATGACTCATTAGGAAACGATAATGTTCAATCTTCTCTTGAGGGAGGAACACGGCCATATCGTCCAGGCTGCTCATGATGTACATCAAGAACATGCCCAAGCACGGCATTCTGAAAAATCTTTTTCCAAAAACAGTCTAAGGTTCGAATCTTTCTCCCCAGGCGCACTGAAGAATGGGACTTGGTGCTTTTACTCTTTTGAGAGCGAATTTGATGACCATAAAGTGGTACGGAAGCTGGAGCTTCTTGAATCTGGGAACCTTTTGATCTCTGTAAGTATAAACAGACAACCTTTCTACTGACTGGAGGTACAAAGAGGGGGGGCCTCCCATATCCTCATCTGTAACCTCTGAAGGATACAGTGCATAGGCATTCTCACCGCCTCCTTGAAGGCTGTGGAATACTGGAGGATTTCTAATTCTTCTGCCCTGGGTTCCTCCTCTGTCTCCTACGAAAATGGTATGGTCTTAACCACATACCTCACAAAATCATGGAAGGTTAACACCTCAGGAGGAGACTAATTTTTCATGAAGCAGAGAAGGGTCCGAAGGGAGCTCTAGAGACCCATCCTCTGAAAGGAAGTCAGGCTCCTCATCAGTGACCCAGCCTTTTGAGTCTGACTCAGAGAAGTAATCAAAAGACCTCTGAGCCTCTGCCTAGATGACTCACTTTAACTTTGGGAATCTGGAGCTCCTTTGGGAGTTTGAATGCACCGATGACTTTCTATGCTTCAAGAGTGCATTGATCCCCAATGCATTAGACAGCAATAACGGCCGGTCAGGTATTGGTGTCAAAGAAGACTATGTCTGTCTAGGACAAGCTCAATTCTTTGCTGCCTCATGTTAGAAGTCATTGAGGCCTTGAACTGCTGCATACAGAAGAGCATCATGATTCTTTCCTTGACAGCCCTCAGAAGGCAATTTGCTAAAGCTGCCATTTTCAAAGGCACAGAGGGTGCAGCAGAATTGGCCAATGTTCCTGGAATCTGTCATAGAGTATTAGCTCACTGGTCTTGGCTATGGGTAGCCTGCCACTGCCTATCAATATGCTTTGAGTAGTCTTCCTCACTTCACGGCAGCTTAGAGGGCAGCACCTATGAACCCTCTGCTCTTGACATCTTGCCTCAGACAGCTCAGAAATCAATGCATCCGAGTCTCTACCCGATGCCCTTCCTCTTTGATGCCAACAAAGACAAGATCAAATCCTTCTTTGTCTTTTGGGGAACATTGATGGATGACTAATGCTGAGATCATCTTAGGGTGCTCTGCTCCAAATAGACTTGACAGCTCGGCCAGCATCTGGTGCAGCCTTCAAAACTATTGAGAATGATGCTGATGGACCAGATTTAGTAGTGCCAAAACTCCTTTCATGCTGCTTTTCTTGGCCATTAAGCTCTTGGGCTGATATCTATAAACACACAAGAAAAGGGCTTATGGTCAACTCCCAAGCATCAAAGACACCATTTGTGTGTATTCTTAATGGATATGGGTCCTCGAGCAACTGATACACTTTTTAAACCCGTTGGCAAGTTTTTGGTATATGTTGTCCGGAAAAATAGCTGCAACGAAATCAAACGGCACAATTTTGACAAAAATAACTTGGCTGGAATGCCCAGTGCCTAAGAGGGCTGATATGTTGTGGAAAAGAAAGTAAAATGTAAAAACCAATCAAAAAACCTTGCTAAGGAAAAAATATGGTAGAGAAACCAAAATTTAACAGCAGGCAGGCAAATTGCAAAAAGAGGCTGAAAAGCCCACAAAAGAACTTACATGCTGAAGAGACAACATATTTATGTTCATGAGGCTCTGTGGAAAGAAAAGAACGGAGGGAAAGATGGTGCCATGGTGGCAGGCAGAAAGATGCACGCATGCAGCTCTGTACCGAGCCTTGTGCGAGCAGTGCAGCCGCACAGGGCGCAAAAGATTAGGGGTGCCTTTCGGGTTGCCGGCCTTGGTTCCCCCCACGCTGCCTGCCATTGTGCTGCTGTGTTTTCTCGTCATCATCAGCGCCAGCAGCAGTGGAAGAGACCTGATCTAAAAAAAACCACACGGGTCTTTCCGACTCAGCGCTTGCACACAGGTCTGGTCTTCTCTAACATAGGTCGTGTCAAAGGAGGGAGGGGCCAGACCAGCTGTTCAAGCGCAGAGTTGCAAAGACTTGCATTTGAATGACTGGTCTGGTCCCTCCCTCCTCTGATGCAAACTTACATCAGAGGAGGGAGGGATCAGATCTGCATGCAAGTGCGGAGTCGAAAGACCCGCGTGGGTTTTTGAAAAAAATGTGAAGGCAGATCTGCTCCGCTGTTGCCTGTGCCAATAAGAAAACACAAAAAGTGGTAGCGGCAGGGCAAGGGCGGGCAGCCAGCTGGACATGGTGGTGTGGATAAGATGGGGGGGGGTGTGCCAGATGTGCAAGTTGCACAGGGTGCAATTATGGCTTGGTATGGTCCTGCACACATGCACAGGCAAGCTTTCAAAAAGCTGCTGGGAGGAGCTGACTGCCTTCCCTCCCCCCATGTAATGACTTTTTTCCTGCTTGTCCACAGAGAAAAAAGTGGTCTCAGAGGACTGGAGAAGGGCAGGTGTGATCCCTTTCCATAAAAATGGAAATAAGGAGGAGGATGGGATCTACAGAGTGGCTATTCTGACTTCTGTGACGAGTAAATTAATAGAAACACTGATAAAACAGTGTAGTTTCTGGAATCCAGTGGATTGCAAGATCTGAGGAAACATAGTTTTACTAGAGGTAGGTCCAGGGCTCAATTTGTAGACAAAAAGGAAGTGGAACTGTGGAGGATGATGAGCTACTGACGCGGCTTTCGCCCTGACAAGGTGGGCTGTGACTCGACCCTGCAAGTGAAGGTCAGCTGCCTTATACGCCCAGGCGATACAATCTGCTACCCAAGTGGACAAGGTACGCTTGGAGACAGGTAGCTCCATTTTATTAGGTTCAAAGGAGACGAAGAGCTGAGTAGCCCTTCGATGCCCCCAAGTATGTTCTAGATAAAAGGACAATGCCCTTCTACAGTCCAGGGTATGCAAGACTGTTTCAGCCCGGCTGGTATGCGGCCTGGGAAAAAAGGTCAGAAGAACCACCTCCTGGTTGAGGTGGAAAGAGAAGACCACTTTTGGAAGGAACTTGGGATGTGTCCGGAGGACCACCCTGTTCTTATAGAACCGTGTGTATGGTCTATCAGAAACCAGAGCTTGTAGTTCACTCACATGCCTGGCCGAAGTAAGAGCCACCAGGAAGAGCCCCTTCCAAGAGAGGAAGTGCAAATGGCAAGTACCCATCGGCTCAAACGGTGGGCGAGTAAGTTGCTGCAAGACAACATTCAAATCCCATTCAGCTGCTGGTGATCGAACCAGAGGCTTGAGTAGAAGTAGGCCTCTGAGAAATCGGGACACCAAGGGATGAACCGACAGAGACTGACCTTCCACTGATGAGTGGTGAGCTGACAGAGCACTGAGGTGGACCTGAACAGAGTTAAACTTAAGGCCTAGGTCTGACAGGTGAAGTAGATACTGCAGTACTATTGGCACAAGGCAAGAGAAAGGACCCTCATTGCGCTGAGCACACCACATCGTAAACCTACGCCATTTGAGGGCATAGGATTTTCTGGTGGACTGCCTCCTAGAGGCCAAGACCACCTCCTCAACCTCCTTAGGTAGAAGCAAGGGCGCTAACACTATCCTTTCAGCAGCCAGGCCATCAAATTGAGGGATCAGAGATTGGGGTGCAGAAGGGACCCCTGTTCTTGAGATAGGAGATCATGTTGCAACCCCAGAGGGAATGGAGTTTCCACTGCCAACTGCAGCAGAAGTGGAAACCAGGGCTGCCTCAGCCATCTGGGGGCTACCAGAATTACCGAGGCCTTGTCCCTGAGAATCTTGAACAGAGTTCGGGCCACCAGAGGCGTGGGAGGAAATGCAATCAGGAGGCCTGCAGACCAAGAGATCAGAAAAACATCTGCTGCCATTCTCAGGGGATGCGGCTGTCTGGAGCAAAACTTGGGCAGCTGCTGGTTTTGTGGGCTGGCAAAGAGATTGATGGATGGAAGACCCCAGTGGAGGAAAATCTACTGGACCACCAATGGATTCAACTGCCATTCGTGAGGCTGGAGAATCCTGCTTAGTTTGTCTGCTAGGAAATTCTCCTGACCGGGTAGATAAACTGCTTTGAGGAATATGCCCTGTTTGACTGCAAAGGAGCAAAGCGTCAATGCCTCCAGACAAAGAAGCCTGGACCCCGTGCCCCCTTGTTTGTTCACATAGAACATTGCTACTTGGTTGTCCGTCTGAACTAGTACAGACTGGTGAGAGAAGGCATGAGAAAAAGCTTGCAGAGCTAAGCGGATTGCTCGCAGTTCCAAAAGATTGATTTGCTGCGTGGCCTCCTGAGGAGACCAGAGGCCTTGAGTGCACACGCCCTGGTAATGTACACCCCAGCCCTTTAAGGAAGCATCAGTCGTCAGCACCCTTGTGTGTGCTGGAGCTTGAAAAGGCACCCCCCTGAGAAGGTTTGGGAGATGCAGCCACCACCGTAGGTAGTCCCAAAGTGGTTTGGACACCATTACTCTGTCTCGGAGGTCGCCTGTGACCTGTGTACACTGATCTCTGAGGCACCATTGAGCAGCCCGCATTTGCAGACGGGCATTCAGAGTCACATGTACAGTGGATGCCATGTGGCCCAGAAGCTGCAGGTAGTGCCTGGCGGAGACATGACAATTGCTTTGGAACTGATTGGCCAAGTCCATCAGTCTGTAGGCCCTGTCTTTGGGCAAGTAAGCTGTTGCCTGAAGGGAGTCCAGTCTTGTCCCTATAAATTCTAGGTTCTGAGAGGGGAGCAAAGTGGACTTTGTGAAGTTTATGACAAAGCCTAGATGCTGAAGAAGAAACACAGTGCGAAGAGTGGCCTGTCGGGCCTGATGAGCCAGTCATCCAGGTATGGGAAGACAAAAATTCCCTGATTCCTGAGATAAGCCGCCATCACCGCCAGGCATTTGGTGAAAACCCTGGGGGCGGAGGTTAGGCTAAAGGGAAGTACCCTGTACTGAAAATGGTTTCCTCCCACTGCAAATCTGAGATATTGTCTGTGGTCTGGATGAATGAGGATGTGAGCATAAGCATCCTTTAGGTCTAAGGAGCATAGCCAGTCTCCCTGCTGGAGGAAGGGCAGCAGTATCTCAAGGGTAAGCATCTTGAACTTTTCCCTCTCCAGAAACTTGTTTAGGTTTCGCAAGTCTAGGATAGGCTTGAGGCCTCCCGTCCTTTTTGGTACCATAAAGTACCTGGAGTAGAAGCCTTGCCCTTCCAGGTGGTGAGGCACCGGTTCCACCGCCTGTTCCTTTAGAAGACTTGCCAACTCCTGCAGGAAGATGTTCCTGTCTAGAGGGGGTCTTGGAGGCTCCCCTGGATAGTAGGAGGGGGGTAGCTGGTGGAAGTGGAGCATATAGCCCTTCTGGACTATGCTCAGCACCCAGGTATCCCCTGTGATGGCTGGCCATCTGTCGGCATACAGGGTCAGCCGACCCCCAGTGCTGAGTGGAGCCACCGGCGGAGGAGAAGCTATGCTGTGGGAGTCAAAACTCTGCTCCCTGCTGTGCAGGAGCCGGAGCTGGTGGCTTGGGGGTCTTCTGCCTATGGGGCCCATGTCCCTGCCTCTTGGACTGCTGGCCCTGTTGGGGAGCTGGAGAGGCCTGATATTGAGGGTAGGATTTGTAGGTAGCATCCTTTCTCGGGAAAAGGGGCTTTTTTCCACGAGCCCTTCTTTTTTTGAGAAGGGGTAGAAGTCTTCCTGGACAGCCTTGTCTTGGTGAGAGTCTCAGTCTCGATTTCTGCAGCCTTTTCAGTCATACGTTTACCGAACAGGTTATCACCTCGGAAGGGAACATTGACCAACTTGCCCTGCACCCATGACTCCAGGTCTGATGACTGTAACCAGGCCTGACGGCGTGCACCGATGCCGGCCACGGCTACCCGGGCTGAAGCCTCGAAGCTATCATAGGCTGCTCGAAGGATAAACTTCAAGCACTCTCAGATCCCTGTTGATAAGGCTTTGAATCTCTGCAAAGGTTCCTCGGAGAGGCCAGCTGAGAACCCGTCAATCTCCTTTGCCAGGTCCCATAAGTACATGCCCATGTACAGCTGTAAGTCTGGACACAGCAAGATAGCATAGAGCCCTGGAAGCACTTTCTACCGAGGGCAGCCAGGTTCCAGGCCTCCTGGCCGGGGGGCACCGAGGAGTGCATCTTCTGACTCTTCAGGTGGTGCATGGCCGATTCCACAACCATGGAATAGTGCGGTAGCTGCGCCTTTTGGAACCCAGGGCTCTTACAGACTCAATAAATGGAATTGACCCGTTTGCTAAGAACCGGCGCCGAGGCCGGTGCCTCCCACATACAGAAGAGCAGCTGTTCCAGCATTGGAGGAACCGGTACAGTAAAGGCTTCCTTTGGAGGAAAATCATACTGGAGGGCATCGAGCTCCTCGGCTCGAGGCTCCTCTTCGGCGTCTGCAGGGAATGCCAAAGCCTTGGCCATGTCCCTCAAGAAATTGGAGAACCGGGTATCCTCCGGGGGGACCTTCTCCGAGGCTGGAAGGTATCAGGTATCCGAAGGGACACACCGGGTCTGGAAGGTATCAGGAGACTCCTCCTCCTCTGTCTCCCATGCAGACTCCGAGGAGGAGTCGTCGAGCGTCTCCGGCGGTGTGGGCCTTGGTGCCACCCACCCCTGCACGGGAGGTCGAGGGGGACCTTGACCAAGAATCGACTCGAGACTTGATTGACTCTAGGATCGGCTCGGTCTGCGGGGTCGACTTAGACGTCGAGGTCCCGGTGGTCGGGGCAGATGCACCAGTCAGACCGGCGATCAGCACCCGCTGCTGTTCCATGAAGGCAGCCAGGCTGCTCTCCAAGGCTGTCAGCCTGAGTCCAAGCTCAGGAGACTCAGCAGCCCCTGACTCGGGCCCCAATAGCGTCGGGCCCAGCGTCAGTTCTCCTGGAGGAGAGTCCACGAGGACAACAGCACTTATGTGACCCGGGGACTCTGGCTCCATGTGAGGTACTTTGGACAGCCTCTCTGACTCCGAGAGCCCGGGACGGCGGTCAGGGCTATGCGACCTGGCCCTCGAGGACCCAGGAGCCTCCACCGATGCCGCCCTCACAAGCTTCTTCTTCCTTTTGTGCTCCCGGGTGGGAGACACCCTCTCAGAGGAACTCCGACGGCGCTCGAAGTCAGACTCCCGAGATGTCGAGGCCTCTGACAAAGTCCAGGCCCGGCCGGAAACGGAGTCAATGAAAATTCTCTCACCTTGATGCTGATGGCTCCGAAGTGCCTTTGAGGACATTTTGCCACACGGGCCGCAGACCAGCAGGTCATGGTCGAGCCCGAGGCATCGGAGGCAGCAGTCATGTGTGTCGGTGAGAGACATATGTTTCTTGCACCGATCACACTTCTTGAACCCGCTGGCAGCCATCGGGGGAAAAAGGGCCCCTGCAAGGTCAAAGGACCGGACTGCCAGTGAAAACACAAAAAAGGCGCGAACGCTAGTCACGAAGGACAAAAACCGAAAAAAGAAAATCCGGGCTCAATACCGGCGTACCAAGCCCAGGCGAGAAGGGTAACTGGCGTCGAACCGGATAAGAAAACGTGAAATCACAGAAAAAAATCTACTTTTACAGGGTGACACGAACTCACCTCCATTGGGCTCCGCGGAAAAAGAAAGACTGAGCAAGATGGCACCCTTGGGCGGGAAGGGGACCGCACATGTGTGCTGCATTCCCAAAGGCTTTCCTTGAAAGCTTGGGAAATGCTCCGCATGAGGGCTCCGTCGCTGCCGATGTCACCCATATGTGTGGACTGACTTCCTGCTTGGTCCTGGAGAAAGACCAGCATGGTTCATTTAGTCTGCCCAGCAAGGCGGTAAGAGTAGGTGCAACCGCTGCTCTGTGCAGTTCACCTCTCCCCATGCCTTTGTTTAGGGGTGTACCTACCGCTCTGTGCAAGTCACCTTGACTTGTTAAGATATCATAAGAACATAAGAACATAAGAAATGCCATACTGGGTCAGACCGAGGTCCATCAAGCCCAGTATCCTGTTTCCAACAGTGGCCAATCTAGGTCATACGTACCTAGCAGTTTCCCCAAAAGACACAGGTTCTGCAGTGCTTGTACTAGGCCAAGCATTGATATCCTGGGTCCCTTTTTAATAGTGGTTTATGGACCTTTCCTCCAGGAACTTGTCCAAACCTTTTTTAAACCCAGCTATACTAACAGCCCTTACTACATCCTCCGGTAACAGATTCCAGAGTTTGATTACACGTTGAGAGAAGAAATATTTTCTCCTATTTGTCTTAAATAGTTTACCCTGTAGCTTCATTACATGCCCCCTAGTCCTTCTATATTCTGATAGCGTAAACAATTTATCCACGTTTATCCGTTCCACTCCATTCATTAATTTATACACCTCTATCATATCTCCCCTCAGCCGCCTCTTTTCTAGGTTAAAGAGCCCTAACCTTTTTAGCCTCTCTTCATAGGAGTAGCCTTCCATCCCCTTCACCAATTTGGTGGCTCTTCTCTGTACTTTTTCTAATAACTCTATGTCCTTTTTAAGATACGGTGACCAGAATTGCACACAATATTCAAGGTGCGGTCGTACCATGGAGCGATACAGAGGCATTATAATATCCTTTGTTTTATTCTCCATCCCTTTCCTTATGATACCTAGCATTCTATTTGCTTTCTTGGCCGCCGCTGCACACTGGGCGGAGGGTTTTAACATGTTATCCACGATGACTCCTAAATCTTTTTCCTGGGTGGTGGTTTCTAATGTGGAGCCTTGCATCTTGTAACTATAGTGTGGGTTGTTCTTTCCTAGGTGCATAACTTTGCACTTGTCCACATTAAATTTCATCTGCCATTTGGATGCCCAGTCTTCCAATTTATCCAGATCCTCCTGCAGTTTTCCACAATCCTCTTGGGTTTTAACAACTTTAAACAGTTTTGTGTCATCTGCAAATTTGATTACCTCACTAGTTATTCCCTTTTCCAGGTCATTTATGAATATGTCAAAAAGTAGCGGACCCAGTACAGATCCCTGGGGTACTCCACTATTCACCTTTTTCCATTGGGAATATTGGCCATTTAGCCCTACCCTCTGCTTTCTATCTTTTAACCAGTTCCCGATCCACAATAGTACACTGCCTCCTATCCCATGACTTTTTAGCTTCGCCAAAAGTCTCTGATGGGGGACCTTGTCAAAAGCTTTCTGAAAGTCCAGATACACTATATCAACCGACTCACCTTTGTCTACCTGTTTATGCACACCTTCAAAAAAAACAGATCAGATTAGTAAGACAAGATCTTCCTTGTCTAAAGCCATGTTGGCTGTCTCCCATTAGGCCATGACTATCTACATGCTGTGTAATTTTGTTCTTTATGATGGCTTCTACCATTTTCCCTGGTACTGACGTCAGGCTCACCGGTCTGTAATTTCCCGGGTCACCCCTGGAACCCTTTTTAAAAATTGGTGTTACGTTGGCGACCCTCCAATCTTCAGGTATTACAGATGATTTTAATGAAAGTTCACAGATTACCAATAACAGGTCTGCAATCTCATATTTCAGTTCTTTCAACACTCTGGGATGTATACCATCCGGTCCAGGTGATTTGCTACTATTCAGTTTATCAAATAGTTGTAATATATCTTCCCGGTGTAGCGATATTTCTCTCAATTCCTCTGCAGTATCACCTTTAAATACCACTTCAGTCTTGGGTAACACCCCTACATCTTCCTCAGTAAAGACCGAAGCAAAGAATTCATTCAGTCTCTCTGCTATAGCCTTGTCTCCTCTTACTGCCCCTTTTACCCCTCTATCATCTAATGGTCCAATTGACTCTCTCACAGGCCTTTTGCTACGAATGTACTTGAAAAAGTCTTTATTTCGTGTTTTTGCTTCCGTAGCAAGTTTCTTCTCAAATTCCCGCTTTGCCTGCCTTATCAATGCTTTGCATTTAACTTGCCAGTGCTTGTGCTGTTTCCAGTTTTCATCATTTGGCTCTTTTTTCCATTTTCTGAAGGTTGCTCTTTTGGCAGCAACAGCCTCTCTGACCTCACCTTTAAACCATGCTGGCAGTTTTTTGGACTTTCTTCCACTTTTCTTAATGCGTGGAATACAGCTGGTCTGGGCTTCGAGGATAGTATTTTTAAATAACACCCAAGCTTGCTGTAAGTCTTTAACCTTTGGAACCACTCCTTTTAGTTTTTTCCGAACTATATTCCTCATTCTATCATAGTCACCCTTTTGAAAGTTAAAAGGTAGTACTGTGGATTCCTTTACTATCTGTCCTCCACTGATTAAATCAAACATGATCATACTATGATCACTATTGCCAAGTGGTCCCAACACCCTTATTTCTTGCACCAGATCTGGCGTTCCACTAAGGACTAGGTCCAGTATGGCTTCCCCTCTGGTCGGTTCATGAACCAGCTGCTCCAAGAAACAGTCATTTATTTCATCTAGAAACTTTATCTCTTTAGCTTGTCCTGCTGTGACACTGTCCCAGTCGATACCGGGGTAATTGAAATCACCCATTATTACTACTCTGTTGTGGCTTTTGTTAGCTTCCTTGATTTCTTTGAGCATTTCATCATCCATTTGTTCATTCTGGCCAGGTGGTCGATAGTATACTCCCACTGCCATCACCTTCCCCTTCATAAATGGAATTTCTATCCATAGAGATTCTACAGCATATTTTGTTCCCTGCAAAACTTTAATCCTTTCTGACTCAATGCCCTCTCTAACATAGAGCGCAACCCCTCCACCAATTTGTTCAGCTCTATCATTACGATATAGTTTGTATCCAGGTATCACAGTGTCCCACTGGTTATCCTCCTTCCACCATGTCTCTGAGAGTGCAATCATATCTAACCTCTCATTTAATGCTATATATTCTAATTCTCCCATCTTATTGTTTAGACTTCTAGCATTGGCATACAAGCATTTTAGAGACTGTATTTTATTAATATTAATCTGGCTATTGGTAGGCATGGGTAATTGGGAATCTTTATGCTCTGTCTGCTCCTTACTCAAGGGCATTTGGGCTACTATACTCCCTTTTGGAACCTCACTGCTTTTGGTAGTATCCTTCAAGGATACCTTTGTCCGAACCGTGCGCTCCTGGGTGACTGTCGGCTTTCCCCTATTTTCTAGTTTAAAAGCTTCTCTATCTCTTTTTTAAAGGTTAATGCCAGCAGTCTGGTCCCATCCTGATTAAGGTGAAGCCCATCCCTTCGGAAGAGCCCCCCCCTTTCCCCAGAATGTTCCAGAATATCAGACAGTTAAGTTTATTTTTTTTATATCTTGTTTCTATAAAGGGATCCCCTATGTCTGTCCCATGTCATTTTGAATTCTGTCATTGTATTTGCCCCCACCACTTCCATCGAGAGGGCATTTAAAGCATCCACTACCCTTTCAGTGAAAAAAGTATTTCCTGACGTTGCCTTTCAGTTTATCCCCTTGCAGCTTCGTGTTATGCCCTCTGGTATTACAGCTTCTCCATCTTTGAAAAAAGTTTGTTTAATACTCCTTAAGTATTTAAAGGCCTGTATATCTCCCCTGTCCCTCCTCTCCTCTAGAGTATACATATTTAAGTCTTGGAGTCTCTTTTCATACGTCTTCTGGTGCAGGCTCCATGTTAGTCGCCTTCCTCTGAACCGTTTCCAGTCTTTTAATGTCCTTTGTGAGATATGGTCTCCAAACTGAACACAATATTCCAAGTGAGGCCTCACCAGTGACTTGTACAATGACATTAGTATTTCTTCCTTTCTGCTGGTAATTCCTCTCTATATGCAACCCAGCATCCTTCTGGCTTTGGCCACTGCCTTGTCACACTGTTTCACCATTTTGAGATCATCAAAAAACAATCACGCCGAGGTCCTTCTCCTGCGCCATGCACGCTAACCTATTGCCCCCTATATCATACAATTCCCTTGGATTTCTGCATCCCATGTTATCCACTCCCTCAGGGGAGTCCACTCTATTCAAAATATTTGTGTCATCTGAAAAAAGACAGGCTTTTCCATTCAGTCCTTCAGCAATATCACTCACAAATACATTGAACAGTACCGGCTCCAAGACTGATCCCTGGGGCATGCCACTAATCACCTTCCTTTCATCCGAGTGAGTTCGTTTACCAGCACCTTCTGTCGTCTGTCAGTCAACCAATTTCTGATCCAGTTCACCACCTTGGTATCCCATCCCCAGGCTGGTCAGTTTATTGATAAGTCTCCTATGAGGAACAGTATCAAAGGCTTTGCTGAAATCTAGGTAGATCACATCCAATGCATTCCCTTGCTCTAGTTCTCTGGTTACCCAGTCAAAGAACTCAATCAGATTTGTTTGGCATGATCATCCTTTGGTAAAACCATGTTGCTTATTGGTTTCAAGAAAGTCCACTATTCTCTCTTTCAGGAGCGCTTCCATTACTTTTCCCACCACCGAGGTAAGGCTTACTGGCCTGTAGTTTGCCATTTCTTCCCAGCTAGCACTTTTGTGAAGAGGTACCACATCAGCGCTTTTCCAGTCCTGCGGAACTTCTCCTGTCTCCAAGGATCTATTAAAAACATCCTTTAAAGGCCCTACAAGAACCTCTCTGAGCTCTTTAAGTATCCTGGGATGTATCCCATCTGGTCCTATGGTTTTGTCCACTTTCAGTTTTGCAAGCTGTTCAAACACATCTTCTGTGAATGGTGTAGAATCTACTCCATTTCCATTTGTATATTTGTCAATATTTGTCAATAACAGGTGGTCCTTCTCCAGGATTTTCTTTAGTAAAAACAGAACAGAAATATTTGTTTAGCATTTTCACTCTTTCAATGTCACTTTCCACGAATCCGTTATCAGCCCTTTTGAGTCTTGTAATTTCACCTCTGATCTTCCTCTTCTCCCAAATATACCTGAAAAAAGTTTTATCATCACATTTTAGATCTTTAGCCGTCTTTTCTTCTGCCTTTGATTTTGCTATCCTTATTTCTCTTTTTGTCTCTTTTAGCTTTATCCTGTATTCTTTTCAGTGTTCTTCTGTTTGCGAACTTCTGAATTTTGTGAAAGTTGTGTTTTTTGCCTTTATTTGTGCAGCCACTCCTTTAGAAAACCAAATAGCTTTCCTTTATCCTCTTGTTTTTGTTTACTTTCCTTACATATGTATCTGTTGCCCCTTTTATTGCCTCCTTTAGTTTGGTCCACTGCAATTCCACTTCCCTTATCTCCTCCCAACCTGCCAACTCCTCCTTCAGGCACTTGGCCATCTTCTTAAAATCAGCATTTTTTGAAGTCTAGGACTTTGAGCTTGCTGAGGGGACTCTGCCTTGGCTTTTATCTCAAACTACACCATGTGATGATCCCTGCTGCTCACATGGGCACCCACACGGTTGTTCAACACATTTTCTCTGTTGGTGAGTACAAAATCCAGCATCAAACTTTCCTTAGTCAGTTCTATCACCATTTGTCTAAGCAATTCATCTTGGAAGGCATCCACAATTTTTTTTTACTTCTTTCCAGATTTGCAGAAGGAATACTTCAATCCACATTGGGTAGATTGAAGTCACCCAGTATGATCACTTCTCCCTTCATGGCTACCTTTGTAATATCAATAATCAAGTCTCTATCCATTTCTTTGGTTTGAGTTGGAGGTCTGTAGACTTCACCAGCATGGATGATAGTGCCATCTCCTCTTTCCAACACAATCCACAGTACTTCTTCTTTTCCCCACATTCCATGCATTTCAGCAGCTTTAATATTGCTTTTGACATATAGGGCTCCTCCTCCTCCATTTCTGCCTTCTCTATTTCTCCTAAATAAATTATAGCCACCTATGGCTATATCCCATTCATATAGCTCAAACCATGTTTCTGTAATGGCCACAATGTCAAAGTCCATTTCCACCATTAGGGCTTCCAGGTCAGGATTTGTTGGCTAGGCTTTGAGCATTTGTGCTCACTGCTTTCCAGCATTTTTTGACTGGCTTGCCTGTAACTTTGCATAGATTTTGTTCTACACGCCTCTTCCCACTTGCCATTGATGTGTGGTTTAAAAGTGTGGCTGTTTCCAATGTTATTATGCATTTGTTGAGAGTGACGTCCTGAACTAGTCCTTCTCCATGCGTCACCCCCTTTCCCTGGTTTAAATGCCTGTCCACATACTGCCTGAATTTTTCATTTAGGATCCTTTTCTGTGTGACAAAGAGATGTAGTCCATCAGCACAGTATAGTCTCTTGTTGATCCATCCATTTACCCAGTCGCCTATATATCTAAATCCTTCTTGTTTGCACCAGGTTAAGAACATAAGATATGCAATACTGGGTCAGACTAAGGTCCATCAAGCCCAGTATTCTGTTTCCAACAGTGGTCAATCTAGGTTACAAGTGCCTAGCAGCCTCCCCAAAAGACACAGGTTCCACAATGTTTATAATACTGGGACAAGCAGTGGATATCCCAGGTCCCCCTTAATAATGGTTCATGGACCTTTCCTCCAGGAACTTGTCCAAACCTTTTTTAAACCTGGCTATACTAACAGCTCTTACCGCATCTTCCGGTAACGAATCCAGAGTTTGACTAAAGGTTGAGTGAAAAAATATTTTCTCTTATTAGTCTTAAATAGGTTACCCTTTAGCTTCATTGCATGTCCCCTAGTCTTTCTATATTTTGATAGCATAAACAAGCGATCTACGTTTACCCGTTCCACTCCATTAATTTATAGACTTCTATCATTTCTCCCCTCAGCTGTCTCTTTTCCAGGTTAAAGAGCCCTAACATCTTTAGCCTCTCTTCAATGAGGTATCTTTCCATCCCCTTTACCATTTTGGTGGCTCTTCTCTGTACCTTTTCTAACAACGCTATATCCTTTTTAAGATATGGAGACCAGAATAAAACACAATATTCAAGATGCAGTCGCACCGTGGAACGATACAGAGGCATTATAATATCCTTTGTTTTATACGCCATTCCTTTCCTTATGATACCTAGCATTCTATTTGCTGTATTGGCCGCCGCTGCATACTGGGCAGAGGTTTTCAACGTGTTATTCACGATGACACCTAAATCTTTTTCCTGAGTGGTGGTTCCTAATGTGGAACCTTGCATCATGTGACCATAGTTTGGGTTGTTTTTTTCTAGGTGCATAACTTTGCACTTGTCCACATTAAATTTCATCTGTCATTTGGATGCCCAGTCTTCCGATTTATCAAGGTTCTCTTGCAATTTTTCACAATACTCATGGATTTTAACAACTTTGAATAATTTTGTGTTATCTGCAAATTTGATTACTTCACTCGTTATTCCCATTTCCAGGTCATTTATGAATATATTAAAAGGTACCCTGGGGTACTCCGCTATTCCCTTCTCCATTGGGAAAATTGGCCATTTAGCCCTACCCTCTGCTTTCTCATGAGGGACCTTGTCAAAGGCTTTCTGAAAATCCAGATACACTACATCAACCAACTCACCTTTAAAAAAAACATAACAGATTAGTATGACAAGACCTTCCTTGGCTAAAGCCATGTTGGCTGTCTCCCATTAAGCCATGACTATTGTGATAAGGAAGCTTATCATAGTTCAGGAGGGAGCTATAAAAGAGGTGAATTGGCTTTGAACAAGCAACCTGTCTTTGCTGGTAGAAATACTAAAACAGAATGTTTTCATAAAAGACTACCAGTCCCAGAATGCACCAGGTTTCAAACAGCCTCTAGAAGGGCTGAAGTGGGGAAACGTGTGTTCAATCAGGAGAGCTATGAGGTAATCCCCAATCATTCATCTCCAAGGGCAGGGCTTGATTCAGCACACCTGGGCTGTGCTAGGGTGGAGTGTCCCTCTAAGCACTTTAAAAGTAAAAGATATTCTACACAGAGACAGAATAAGGAGAACCAGGAGCACAGGGAGAAGCAGAAGCTGCAGATCCAGAAACAGAAGCCATTGGAGAAAGAAGAGAGAGAACTACAACAGCCGAAGCAACATGGAAGGAAGAACAGAAAGACATCTTGGAGGTCTAAAGAAGGAGCCCACAGCAGTACGTGTGTTAGGAGTGATTCCAGAGGCAAGCATACTCCATTGGACTGGAGGAAGCCAGAGGATTGGGGTTATAGAGCCAGGAACTTCCAAACGGCACCTTTGAGGGAGACGGCTGCATTTGGAAGGGGCCCTAAGACCGGTGCAAGAAGGTATGTGAAGAGAGACCCAGTGTCCAGGGATCTTGATTGGAAGGCTGGACATAAAAGCTGGACTACTTACTGGCCAGGATACCAGGAGAGGAAACCTAACAGCAAGGGAAGCTCAGGTATGAACTTTGATCTATGCCCTAGCTCTTCATCTGGAAGACAGCAGGGGAAACAAGTATTATCCTGAGAGTGATCAATTAAGGAATTCCTCTGAGCCAGACCATGATATTGATTCCATGATATTTGAGGAAGAAGGAGATTTATCAAATGATCAGTTGGAATACGTGGATTGCTCTCTGTCTAGGCTGCTGTTTTAACGTAGTTTCTCACTAATACAACAACCATCAAAAGGAACTCTAACTTGTTCTTTTATCTACCCAGAAAAGTCTCTGCAAGAAAGCTTTAGGGTAGGATTGAGCCACGTAGAGAGAGTGAATCAGCAAAGGGGTTTGCAGCTGGCTAATTATTTGTAATTGAGCCAGGCACAAGTGCACGTGAGCTCTAGAAGGAAACTTCTTCCTTGTGTGTGTGAATAGAAGAAAGTTATCCTTGATAAAGAACAGTTTTTCTACTTTTGGGTTTGTTTTTGCTTTTTGGAGCACTGCTAAGGAGGTCATTAGCAGGAGCCATCAAAAAGACCTTTTCTGTTTCCCATCAAGGTCTTTATTGATTTATTGCTTAAGAAGTTCAGTTACCTTATATCATGTTTTGTTTTTCCTGAGTACAATACTTGAAGCAAGTGTCCTTTTGTGTTACCAAGTAAATCTGTGTGGGAGAATTAACCCCATGAATAAAATCTGTTTTTCTTTGCTTACACTCGAGCATCACAACTCATTATTTTGTGAACGGCTGATTCTGGTATGAATGAACTACAACCCTCACACTCCTTTGCAAGTCATAATAATATTTTACCGTTGCCAAGACTGTGGACATTCACGACCAACACCCCCGTTTACACTATCTACATGTTCAGTAATTTGGAGCCATGTATTAAAGATGTTTATGCGATGTAGCTTTTCTGCCCTCTTACCAAGAACAGGTAGAACTTCTGGGAATGCTATAGTGTTAACAATGGGCTTGAGTTTCTCTCCCAGAGACTGGAAGTCCCTTTGAACTATAGAGGCACTGTTTCTAGCCAGGTCATTTGTACCCAAGTGGATAACAACGTCAATTTTGGAGTGCTCACTTTTTGCATTAACTATACCAATAATTTGGTTCGTATTCCTGCTGGCTGAAGAGCCTGTGAGGCATTTGACCATCTTCTGATTTTAAGTGGAAGGGTATTCCACAGGGTTGAAGCTGATCCCCGAGAGGGCAGGTGCTCTCTTCTCTGGTGTCTCTGAGAGGTAGCTTCATTGGCATTGAGACAACAAGTTGGGCCCTACAAGTTAGCATTAGGATTTTGAAGTTGGCTTTGTAGGTATGGGAAATCAGTACAGAGATTTTAAAATGAGATTACCCTTTCAAAATTTTTTGCCTTTAGGGATATTCAAATTATAGTGTTCTGAATGAGCTGCAGATGCCAATTTTCTTTTTTAAATCCTAGAACAGAGGAAGTTGCAATAGTCGGGTTCAGTGGTCTATAGCTTCTTGGATCACACCTGGAGCCTTCTTTAAGAACTAAGGAAGCATATTCAAAGGTATTAACATAGTTAGCAGACCTGCAAACTCTGGTTTATCCCAATGAGCGGGATATTCAGTGGCACATACCTGAATGCCCTGAAATTAACTGCTTAGTATCAGGGTGTTCTGTGGGGAAGCACCCACCGGTAGCTGGTCAGCAGTGATATTAAGCTGCTAACCGACTAACTTAAACCAGCTAAAATTAGGCAGAAAACAAGCTAGCCTACCTTTAGCTGGTTTAGCTATCCAGTGAGTGGCTGAATATCACTGCTGATCAGACAGCTAAATCACTATCCAGGCAAAGTGGATAGTCAGTGCTGCTGGGTAGATATGGCCCTGGCACTGAATATCTGGGCATTATTTAAAGTGATGGCCAACCACTTTAACAGCACTAGCTACCGCCACTGTTATGCTTCCCTCGAATTATACTGGCTAAGCTCAGAGTTGGTGAAAAAGTATTAGGCATAAGAGGTGAACCTTTAGCCTTGTGCCCTACCCAAATTCCACAGAACCTATATAACAAAGCTGCTGTAGCACAAAAGCACTAACTGATAGGGCTCAGATGCTAGCATTATAAGTATTACATCAAGTGCTATAACACCAATGCACTTCTTGACAAAAATAAGAACAAGCAAGACTACTATAGATTAATCCCTATGCAAAACTTTCACACTAACAGACCCCTCACCTATTTCACACAGAACACTTACCCACGCCACATATAGAAAAAGAAATCTAATCACATATTAGATACAGAAAATGCCAAATGCAGTAAAATTTCAAGGTGACAGACTCTGCAAGCAATGAACAGTGAAGAATAAGAAATGCATTTCCTGTTGTACTAAGTAAAATGCAGTCTGAACACTTCTACAGAGTACCTCATAGCACATACAATTATGAGAAATATAGGGAGAGATGAGATGAGAGGTAGTGAGATGGTGTTCTGATGTTGCACTCGGGTGCAGGGCTGACCCAAGGATTGCTGCTGCCCTAGACAGAAGCACCAGTTGTACTGCCCCCCCTATGCACTGAACCATGTCACTATCCCCTGCTGCTGCTGCTTCTGATTCTGGCGGTGGGGTCAAGGGGGGCCACAGCTCAGCTTGGCAGCAGGCCATGTGCATTGACACACATCACCTGCTGCTTCTGACCCCTTCCAACATAACTTCAGGGGTCAGAAGCAGCAGGCAAGTGTGCCTTAGTACATGGCCTGCTGCCCTCCCTCCACCTGCTGCCGGAATCAGCAGAAGAGAGGGGCAGCAGTGTTGTGTGCGTCAGCACGGGGGACGGCGGTGTGGCTCAGTGGGCAGCAGGCCATGTGTGCCAAAGCATATGGCCTGCTGCCCTTAGAGATCTGCCACCTAGTAGATGGGCTGGCCCTGCTTGGGGCATTGATGCAGCGAAGCTAAGCTATTACCTCAGGTCTCCTGCAGGTTCATCCTAGAGGGGAGGCAGTTGGGATTGTGTGTCTGATTTATCCAGCTGTCCATTACAGGTAACTTTACTTTCTCCATAGACAAGCAGGATGAGTCAGTCACACATAGGTGACTCCCAAGCCGAGGGTTGTGAAGAGTCAGTGAAGGTTCATTATGCAAAGCACTGCTCTGTGTGCTTGCTCTTTATAGCCCTTGTGTAGATGATAGTGGTAGGATGAAATTGTGTGAAGTCAGCTGAAAGGGGGAAAAGAGGAAGATAAAATAGGGATGGTGCAGGCTACAGGTTGCAGATGTGAACACTGCCTGGGAGAATCGTCCAGGTCAAGGAAAGCACAGTTACTTACCTGTAACAGGTGATCTCTGGGAACAGCAGGAATAAGTCTTCACATATGGGTACGTTGGTACCGACGGAGTCTGCGCGGGAACGCTTCCCAGCGTCCAATCAAAGAGCTTTTGGAAGCATCCCACCACGCTTGCGTGCTGCCTTCCCGCCTTTCCCAACTGCCTCTCCTCAGTTAAGTTTTAAAGCTGAGACAAAGAGAGAGAGAGGAAAGGAAAGATAGATAGAGATACAACTCCTGGGGAGGTGGGTGGGTTGTGAAGACTTATTCTTGCTGTTCCCAGAGATCACCTGTTACAGGTAAGTAACTGTGCTATATCCAGGAACAAGCAGGAATGAGTCTTCACATATGGGGACTCCCAAGCTGAGATGCCTGGAGTCCCAGCATGTCATGGGTTGGAACATGCTATCCCCCAGAACACCAGGCATCCTGAGGATGGAGGGTAGGAGTTGAAGAGAGAAAGGTGCTGTGGAACAGTTAACCTAGCATAGGATTGAGACAAGGAGTCCATGTGTGGATGATAATTGTCATCAATGATATTGCAAAGAAAAAATATTGCAATATGGACCTCCACTAACAGGACTTCAGAGAAATATGGAGGTTCATGGGATCTACTGGGGAACCCAGTAGAGGAACCTCGAGAAGGACCTCACTGTAAGTGGAGGTAGTAAACCTGTAGGAAAAGCAATGGAGGTCAGAATCCTGAAAGGTAACAGGTAACCCCAGTAGGAAAAACTAGGGTAGTACAAAAACGGTGGGCCTTCAGCAGAAGGCTTTATGATAAAAGCCGAACTCTTTTGGCAGCAGAATGGCTCACTCTTAGGAACAAAAGAGAAAGGCTAACCGATTTGGACAAACAGGCCCAGTCCTTGTGGGGAGAAAGGGTATGGGAACCCCTTGTATCCCAAAAGAAAGGACAAACACCGGAGGCGTTAGAGCCTGTGATTAGCTGAAGATCCGCAATGTCTCTCCTAACTGAAGTCAGCTAGGAGAGATATTGGAACATGGAGAGCTTCAGAGGTACCTAAACCTTAAGGGTATGGTAGGTGTTAACTACCACCAAAGTGGTTGTGAGTGTAGGACCCCAAAACATGCTGGACAGCATAAGTATGGGTAAAGCCCATCTGTCAGAATCATATAGCTATATGAGCCTCGACAGTCAGATAGATAAAGCAGAATACATATCTACCGATAGTAAAATATCTTGACAGATACATATAGATATATATAATATATAGATATATGAGAATATATCTATAGTGAGATATGAAGGGCATAAAATACACACAAATGATAGACATAGACATCTGTAAGATGTGTGCTATAGGTATGAATATATATGCCTCTATATGGAAGTCTGCAATGAAACAGACAGAGATATACCTACAAAAAGGTATTCACATAGGAAAAATGTGAAGAGGAAAGATTCATCTAATAACAAGAAGGTGGAACTTACTTGAGAAGATATATAGAGAATCAATTTCCACTGGTTATGGCTACAGGGATGCTAGGTAGTAGAATAACCAGGATGGTTACGTGAAAAGCAGAGGATGATATCAGTCTGCAGACAGCAAGTCCGGAGTATTCTAGAACTCTAGCATGGTAAATGAACAGAAGACGCATAGGAATGAGATACCATGCTGACCTGCTTAAGGGCAAAAAGGTATTATGCGTTCTTACCATGAGGACAAGCTGGAAGGAGAAAACATATTCCCGATTGGAAATACTATGGACCAAAGCAGGGAATTAGCAACTCCTTAAGCTTTCACGTAAGAGGAGGCCTATGTCCTTTATACTAAAAAGGAGAACTTTTCTAGTTATGGGAGACATGACTGAAAAAGCCTTTTTCAACCATCTACTACAGCTGTTGGAGAAAAAGCCCCCCATGCTCTCTAGCAAGGGCCCATAGTGGAGAGCTTCTCTGTAGAATTGCAGAGAGCATGATGCAGGAGAATGAGGAGATAGAACTGGCTGCAGGAGAGCCAGTACCTATGTCAACTATGCTGCCAAACCCAGGGGAATGGAGATGGCAGAAAGAGAAGACAATCCAACAAGTTTGAAGTGAAAAAATTTCCAAGACAGATGACAGCACTGACTTGGAGCCACTACTAAGACCAGACAGAATGTTAGTGGAGGACAAATCTGGTTGCTTATGGACAAGAACCAGTGGTCCAAACATTAAGGCTCCTGCATTGGCAGCTGCTTACCAGACAGCAGAAAGAATGGTACTGTTTAAAAACAGAAAGAACAGACAGAACAAGAGTAGAAAACTCTGGACGTGTCTGATGAACTGCTTCAAAGCAAGATTGAAAAAGAGGAGTCAACTCAGAAAAGAGAACTCCGCACTGGAAAAGTAACAAAACTAGAGAGGCTGAAGAAAAAGCCCTCCAGTGAAGCAATACCGCTCTTACAGAGGAAAAACCTGGTAAGAGGGTAAAGAGAATGGAGCTGAAGAAAACTTACAAAGTAGTAAGTTTATAGAAAGGAAAAAGACATGCTGGCACAGGAAACTATCGTTTGATAGTGGATAGACCTCTTTCCCTAGCAGGAAGAAGAGGAGAACTCTGTGACCTAGAAGCATGAACATCCTGACAGCTCATAGAACATAGAAAGAATGGATGTCTTTCGGGAAGAGATCCATGTTTAGGATTTAGAATGACAGCAGTGGATTGTCTCTATTGAGAAGAAGCAACTGCAGATTCTAATCCCAAGAGTCACAAGCATCTGATGGATTGATCAGAAACCCTGTGGTTGCTGGGTTTGCTGAGCCTGGTGAGAGGTTGAACTCTGCAGACCAGGACGATACTACCCCTGTTTGGGAACATCTGTATGATGGGCAGATGATGCATAAAACCTTCTTCTCCTATGGGAAGAAAGTTTGGCAGGACATTTCCTACCTACTGGGACAGAAGAAGATGCAGAAGAGCCCGTAGGAACAGGTAAGTCAGTGGACAACTGAGTAACCTGATGTAAAGACTCCTTGTTGAAAAGATTGTCTCCAGTGCAAGGAGTATGTCCCAGTCTGTGCTGTGCCCATTTGTCCAAGTCTGAAGCTTGGAGCCAGGCTCTACGTCGTGCCCCTATAGCTATAGCAGAAGTCCTGCTAACAGACTCAAAAGAGTCCAGGGAAGCACGAGAAAGAAACCAAGAGATATTCTGGAGATGCTTGAGCAGTGAAGAATAGTGTGCACTCTTGGACTCTGGGAGGGAAGGAGTCAAAAGATGAAGTTGCTTTGTGACCTCCTCAAGAGATAGACTCATATAGAAAATATATGAGAGAATTCTTGCAGAAAGCATAGATGTCTGGAAGGTTTGACGTCCAAAGGCATCAAGTGTCTTAGATTCACGACCTGGCGGATAAGAAGAGTGCTTTTTCTTGCTCTTTACCCACCTCATTGCTGATTCCACAACTATGGAATGATGAGGAAGTTGAGTCTTTTGAAACCCTGGAGAGGGGGGCACCTGATATAAGAGATCAGTTGCTCTGGAAGGTGGGGGTACCCTTAAAGGTGTTTTCCACATTCCTAGAAGGAAATCCTGCAAGGAATGATGCAAAGGAAGCATTATGTTCTCCTTTGCTTTGGTAGAAAGAGAGTCTTGTGCAGGATCATGTCCTGGGATAGGAATGGCAAGAGATCTTGCTATATCCAGGAGGAAACTCTGAAAAGAGGGTTCCCCAACAGGATTTTCCCTTGGACAGGTTAGATCTGAAGAACTAGCCTGAGCATCGACAGAGCTATCCAGATATATAGGAATAGAAGATCCTGCACAGTGCAGTGTGGAATGCTTAAAGGATGGTCGCCGGTACTGGCTGTCAGGAGCAGCGACCATCATTACCACATTGTCCATGCCAGGTATCGATTCCAAGCTTGGCATAGAAGGGAGCGATCCTGTTGAAAAAAGCATGGTAGGAGATGGCCACGATGCTACTGTGGATACCGGTACCGATGCCAATACCGGTACCGATGTCGGAGTCGAGCCCGACAAAGACATCGGAGCAGTCATCGGTGATAGTTCAATCGGTACCGAGGCAATCGAAAACCTCCGGGTGCTATTCTCGGTACCGAGCCACCGGTATCGATCGGTGTCGGTACCAAAGTGTATTGGTACCGAGTCTTCCAGACTAGAGAGTGATTCTAAACTCGGCATCGATGAGCGAAGCATGGAAGACACCGACCGTAAGGGTAATAAGGACATCGGTACCGACTTCGGTACCGTGTCTGATACCGGTGAATGAAGGTCAACCAGTGGCAACTCAATGGGCCTCGAGGGAACCGAGAGTTGTGGATCTGAATCATCAGAACCAAGCCTTCGGTACCGCCGAGAGCCGGTACCAAAGCGAGTCGGTACCCAGTCTTCCAGACTGGAGATCGATTCCAGACTCGGCATCGAAGGAAGCAAGGCTATCGATACACGTCTGGAGGGTACCGACATGGGTGGTAGTATCGGTGCTGGTACCGATAATGGAAGGTCAGTCTGGAGTGTATCCACCGGTCCCGAAGGCACAGAGGACGCCAGATGACCATCCCTGGTGAGGAGTGTTTCATCCAACACCAGTGCCGATGTCGGGGTATCGGTACCGCTCGAAGTGGATGCCACCACCGGACACGGCTCAGGTATGTTCTGTGAGGGGTGAACCCCAGGAACAACCTGAAACCCCTGAAAGGCTTTTGAGCCCGAAGACTCCCGCCGGGGTTTTGAAGCCAGTAGGCCCTCGAGGGCAAGGCCGGAGCCGTCTACATGCTGTGCATGAGACCTACCACTTGAGGGCTGGCTAGTCTTAACAGACTGTTTGTGGGTTACCTGATCCTGTGTAGAAGAAGGGGACGGTGCCCCGAAGCTGGAGGGAAACCGTGTATTGAGAGAACCTCGATATTGAAGACCTCTTCTCACCAAACTGTTGTCAGGACCCAAGCAGGTTAGACACTGACTTCGAGGGTCTAAAAATAAAGTTATACCGCCACAGTTTGAACATTTCTTGGAGAAAGTGGCTGGCAGTTCCATGAAGGAAAAGAAGAGGCCTAAAAGGCCTAAGTGAAGAAAAAAATATTCCTTGAAGGAGGAAGATTTTACAAGAAAAGAAAAGAAAACACCGGCGGTACCGGTGGCGTCGGGAAGACAGCCGCGACCACAAGAAAACTAAAGAAATAAAACAAGAATTTTCTGCGGTGACAGGAGGATGTCCTGCCGGCTCCGCGGAAAAACGAAACTGAGGAGAGGCAGTTGGGAAAGGCGGGAAGGCAGCACGCAGGCGTGGTGGGATGCTTCCAAAAGCTCTTTGATTGGACGCTGGGAAGCGTTCCCGCGCAGACTCCGTCGGTACCGACGTACCCATATGTGAAGACTCATTCCTGCTTGTTCCTGGATATACCGTACTCCAATTCTGAGGACCAGGCCTGTGTGCCTGGTTTATCAAAGCAGCCACAGTCCCTGAGTCTGACCACAGTTGAAGGGGGGGGGTAGGATGGAGGTTGATTGTATGGATGATATAAATGCATTCTTGTAACTTTTGAAATGGAGTTTGACTTACAGGGGTTTCTGTGAGGAAACCTCTTCAATGTAGTGTGTGATTTGCGGTCTGGATGAGACTATCACTTTTGAAGGTGGATTGGCTGGCCTTTGAGGTTCAAGAGCGAGAGGGGGCGTTGCAAGATAAATACCTGTGGGCTTAGGAATTGTACGGTTCCCCCATGGCTGAATGTGTGAGCTGTCTTCAGCTCAAGGGTCACTGCTCACTGGCTTGTTTGATGAGGTGAGATCTGTAAGACGACTTCATCATGATGGACTTTCCAGTGTTAATTATTTCAGTTATAGGAGCATGGCTGGTATGGGCATCATGGGAGTATTCAGATTATACTGGCTGTGGGCCCTCCCTTAGTCCTGATTTCTGTTCCTCCATCAACATTATTGATGGGATTGGGGAAAGTTATGAGTCCCTTGCCTAGCACAGGACTCCTTTAAGAGCAATGCTGAGGGTACAACAGTGACCTGTCCTCCATGGAGAGGATATTTATGTTCTTGGGCGTCATTGGGGTGGGGGGGGGGGGTGGCTTTTGATAGAGTGTAACCCGGGAATAGGGAAAGCATTGCAAGATGAGCAAGGATTCTGTGTCTGTTGGTGCAGGCAACTGTATCTGGATAAACATAGTGCAGTGCCCTGGGTCCCCAGAACTGATGTGGGCTAACCCATAAGATGCATTTCCAGTACCTTAGTGCAGAAAGTGAGGAAGACCATATTGGCTATGATGCCATTTCCAGTGGCTGGTGCAACAAGAAAAGGGTCCTTGCTAGGTACCTCGGGTGCGAGGGGTAGGCTTTCTTTCCCAATTAGAGGTAGATCTTCCGTGGAGCAGGTGGGAGTGTCAGATGTTGGAAATCAGGAAGCAACCTGAACCCAATCAAGGTGCTGTTATATGGATAATGCCTACATTAGAACTTATCACGCCGCCCGCTCCCTAACCTTGGGGTTTTAAGGAGGGGTTGCCTTGTGATGTCCTGGAGGCAATTAGTTGTAGTTGTGTTTAGTGCTTCGAGCAGTAAGGCATGGCAAAGAGAAATTTATTTTTCATGAGGTTTATTTTGCCAGTTGTGCAGTTCAAATGGTACAGACGGTGCAGAAGTATAAATCCAAAACAAGAGTAAAGAAACTTGCTAAACAGACTTGAAATGCTGGGTTATATTCTGGAATTCACATTCCCTTCATGTGATCCAATCAAAAAGGGTAAGACAGAAAAGTTCCTACAACAGTAGTGCTCCTGTTATAGCAATCACTGGTACATTGACTCATTCACTTTCTACCAGCTTCTTGTATAGGACGAGATAAGTGCCTCTGCTATATTGCTTCATATAACAGGTAAACTTTTCCCCTTAATTGTCTTTCTCAATTAAGCATGTAGAACAGTCCATTAACATATTCTCTTCGGAGGAAGGCAGAGAATTAGAAATAGGCATTCCTTCTTTACAGCCAATAACTGGTTCTGGAGCACTGTAGTTAAAACTTGCCTTATGTTCTAAAAACTCTGAACTCGTGGAGAAGTGATTCAGCTGGTGACTTCCCTTCACTTAGCTGACGTTCCTTTTCTCCCGTGAGCAATTGTTTGCTGAGCCTCTCTATCTCAGGCTGATTTGTTTGTGTCAGGAAAACAAACATTCAATGTGCTGCTAATGTTATCTCCCCACCTTTCCCTACACGTGGGTGCTGTGCTTGGATACTTAGCAGTAATGGGAGAGTCTTTAAAGAGATATTTAAAAGCACTGACATCAGCCCTTTCCTGGCTAGGTTCTTCAGCTAGCTTGTAAGAATATTCACTTTTATTCAAAGCTTCTCCTTGCTGAAAACAGCTGCCACCATTTTGTCTGACTTGGCTTTTAAAACTAGGGCACACTCTCTCTGGCTTTGGAGCATAACACTTATCCACTACTTCTCCCCCCTTGTATAGAAGCTTTCCCTTGGAGAATTCTTTGTCCTTCTGCCTTTTATTCCATAGCTCTGCCTGGTCCTGTAGCCTTGGATCTCTCAGCGTTCTGAAAGTATTCTGCCTCCAGCAGTTCCTTTCCTCTTCTGAGTCTTCCACCACGCTACCTGCTAGTTGCAGACTATTGGAGGAATCACAGCAGCAAAGATATTTCCTTCCAGACTTTCCCTCTGAAACTCGTTTCTCCTTCTGGAAATTCTCTCCGTCCCTGTTGTTCTCTTGGCTTCTCTCTTAGCCTCTGTGGCTCTCCTAGTTTCTTTTGCTCTCCTTCACTTCCTGGTTTCAGACTATTTAACCAGGTGCTTCTAGCTTGCACTGCCCACCTCCTCTTGGGGCGTGCCCAATCAAGAGCTTTACTACTCCCTTCCCCCGAGGTGAGTTGTTCTGCTTGATTAGTTCTGATTTTTTTTCTTTCTGCAGAGAAATCCCTGCTTTCTCCTGCAGTACCGGCTTCTACCACCGGATGCTTATCTGTGTCCATCGGTTCCTGGGGAGCTACTGGGTCACAAACCTCATCCCCAGTGTAATCAGGTTGGAGCAATGGTCCAATTTGATGAAATTAGAAAGTTAGAAGTTCAAGAGAGGCTGGAATTTCCAAAGCTATTTAAGGGACTAAAATTCCACCCCACACTCACAGACCTAAATAAAGAATGTCCCACAAAAATAAAGAAGACCCAAACTACTTACAATTAATACAGTAAATAAAAGCTAAATTACTTCATATAGAGGAGATTATACAATCAAACAGGTAGATAATCTATTTCAACAGTACCATAAAAGGTAAGAGAAAAAGCCTCAGGACAATAAATCATCCCTCTGTGTGGCTACTGAAAGCCATAGGGGAATAGATCAGCTCCACATCATGGGCTTAAAAAACTCCTCCCATACCTACTGCCGAAGATCCATAAAACTATGAAATCATCCTCTGGGCTGTTCTATATTGCCATTCATAGCTTGAAAACAGGAAATATTTGGATGTATTTTTGCGAGATGAGGTTCCTAAGATGATAGCTTTCTTGAAGGATACGACATTTTTTACAAGTCTTGCGACAACTTACATCAGTGCCTTCGGTACAGTGGCTTGCGACACTTGATGTAGCTTCTTTATATACTTCTGTTCCTCAGAGGGAAGCTATAGATGTGCTGTGTTCTGTTTGGGAAGCGAGATCTTTGCCTCACCATGTCCCTTACTTCCTTTCTTTTGGAATTGGCCGAGATGGTGTTAACCCAGAATTTTTTTATGTATGGATGGGACTTATATCAGCAAATCTCCGGAACAGCAATGGAAGCAACATATGCCTTATCACTGGCTAACCTGTATATTGGTGCATTTGAGGATCGTTGGATATATTCCTGTTAATGCCCCTTCCATTATTGCCTTCTGGTGCTAATGTCTTTTTGTTATGGGGCGGAACGTATGATGTTCTGCAGGAGTTTTTGCATTTATTTGAATATCTGTAATACTGCTATTTAATTTGAGATGCACTGCCATCAGTCTGAGATTAATTTCTTACATGTGTGAGTTTTCAAAGTTGGGGGCGTTTTGAAACTACCTTATATACTAAGCCATCTGATAAAAATACTTTGTTACAACATCAAAGCTTTCAACTCCCTCATCTGAAGAATAGCCTTCCATTTTCAAAACTGCTGTGTCGCCATATTTGTTCCACTGACTCTGAATTCCATCATCAAGCGTGAAACTTACTATCCAAATTCTGTGATCGTGGTTATCCTACTTCTGTATTACAAAAGGCATATAAGCGTGCCTTTTCAAACCATCATGAGTGGTTATTGGCTCCTACTGTACCAGCTCCTGTGGAAGAAGCTGAAGTGGAGCTTATTACCTGTGTGCTACAGTATTCAGCTACGTGCAAAGTCTTAGCAGCCTCTATTCAGTGCCATTGGTCAGTGCTCTCTGTTCTTCATTGCTTAGTAGATACAAGATCTAGAATGGCATACAGCCTAGGGTGAAATCTGAGGGATTTTCTTTTTTTTTTTTTTTTTTTTAAGTCCAGGAGTGCCTTGAGTTCCCTTTAATGATGTCGATACTGGCCATTTTAAGTGTGGCTGTTGTATTTTTTGTGAGATTATAGGAGGAGGATCCAGTTTTACTATCAATAGTTTTGCCCTCTGTCATTGGTGGTCTACTACATGCACTTCTATGTCCATGTAACAAGTACTACATGGGGAAGAAAGTGAGACAGTTGCGGATGAGGCTATCACAGCACAAAAATAACATTTTAAAGGCACGAGAAGAAGCACCATTAGTGCAACACTGTCTACAGTTTAAACATGTGTTTAAAAATCTACGCTATATGGTTATCAATTTTGTGCCCGTCAATCTTTGTGGAGGAGTTCAGGGTTAAACTACTGATGCAGCGGGAACAGCAGTGAATTTTTAAATTGAATACCCTTGAACCAGTAGGTTTGAATAATAAAATATACTGGGGTGTTTTCCTCTAGTGGTTTGTTCTGCTGTGTGGTTCCAAGAGTACTGGCTCCCCTACTATTCTAGTTTTTCTGGGCTGATCCAATTAGGTAGAAGCTGTACCCAATTACCCTGATTGGATGATGCTCTGTATTTAAAGTTGGTGACATCTGATGTCAACTTTTGCATGGAGTATTTCAGCATTAACCCCTGAAGAAGCTTTTCTCAAGTGAAACAAATATCTTTGTAGGGTTATTCTAAGGTCGATCTATGGTCAGGTAGACCTTGCAACTGGTGTGCTGTGCTGCAGGAGGTCTCTGTTGCCCTCATCTTCTGTGGGAGTTCTTTAACAACGGAAGAATTATGCTGTGCTGAGAACTGGCAGCTGTCAGTTAAGTATAGTGTGCTGGGTAAGCTTTGAATTGGTTTTCAGGTTTCATGTCATCTCTTATATTTTCCCCACAGGTAGCCTGTATTTATTTGTGGTCCTTTGGAACTGCCTTTCTTTGTAATGCAATGTGTGCCTTCGAGTCAGTCCTGACTCCTGGCGACCCAGAAGCTCCTGGGTTTTCTTGGCAGTGTCACCGGAAGTAGATTACCAGGCCTTTCTTCTGAGGCAATGGAGGGTTAAGTGACTTGCCCAAGTCCACAAGGAGTGCTAGTGGGAATCGAACCCCGGTTGCTTGGTTACCAAGCCAGTGTTCTAACCACTAGGCTACTCCTCCACTCCTTCCTTCTTTGTAATATTGGATTGTTATTGTTGATTTGCTGGCTGAGCAGCTGTTGCTGCTGAGGCGCCTGGGAGTACCTTCTTTTCTTTAAAAGTATAAACATGTTTGTTTGAATTTGGTGCGCTTGTTAATAAGATAATTAAGGAATCTTTTGATATTAATGTATGGGAGGAGTTTTTTTTAAGCCCGTGATGTGGAGCTGATCTATTCCCCTATGGCTTTCAGTAGCCACATAGAGGGATGATTTATTGTCATGAGGCTTTTTCTCCTATCTTTTATGGTACTATTGAAATAGATTGTCTACCTGTTTGATTGTATAATCTCCTCTATAAGAAGTAATTTAGCTTCTATTTACTGTATTAATTTTAAGTGGTTTGGGTCTTTTTCATTTTTTGTGGGACATTCTTTAGGTCTGTAAGTGTGGGGTGGAGTTTTCGTTAGATATTTTCTCCAGACCGATAGGTGTTTGTAGCTATTTGGGTTGATTTGTAAACTATTTAAGGGGGGAGAAGTATCCTGCTTCAGGATATTCACTGTAGGAAGGGTAAGACTCCTGACACTGAAAACCGCCCCTCCCCCCCCCCCAGTGGATAGGGTAAGATTGCTGCAGTTTGAATAGTGTATCTTAACTGACCATTTTAGCTTGGTACATACATCTGTCTATTGGGACCAATGATCAGCTTTATGACCGAGTCAAGGATGACCCTTCTACATTAGGAGTAAGATACATCAAGGAATGCATGAATGGTTATACACAGCTCATATCTAAGATATCGATTTGTAAAGGAGGATAATGGCAGAAGTTTGACATACAAACGATTGAACACCTGGGGCCAGCAGTGCAGGAGGGGCACCGGGTTGGGTTTGGGGAGGAACTGTCTAGGACAGAGGTTCCCAACTCCAGTCCTGGAGGGCCAAACACCATTCAGGTTTTCAGGCTGTCCCTAATAAATATGCATGAGATGAATTTGCATGCACTGCCCCCATTGTATTCAAATGTATCTCATGCATATTCATTAGGGACAACCTGAAAACCTGAATGGTGTTTTGCCCTCCAGGATTGGAGTTGGGAACCTCTGGTCTAGGAGGTGATGAAAGACAGAACAAAGCTGGATGCATTGGAGATCATCAGCATCAGTCAGCTGATACAAGTTGTCCTCTGGGCCTGGCAGGATATCTGGTAGTGTGTCATATGCTAAATGGACACTTGTATGAAGCAAAAGGGAGCAAGAGTTTGTAGTCATAAGCAAGGAAGCCTCAGATCCTGGTAATCATTCCGCATGGACCATCTGGCACCTGGTGAAGGTAGGGCTGTGAAGGCTGGAAAATGATAAGATGACCATATCAAGATAGTAATGGGGTGGAACAGGAATTGAAGCTGATGCTCAGTGCAGATTAACCCTGCTATGTCTTTATTTAGGATAGTACCTTCAGGTGGAAGCATATTTATTTATTTAACAGATTTTATATACCGTCTTTCTAAAAATCAAGACGGTTTACATAGAACATTTAAAATAGAGTGTTTCCACTGTTTACATAGAACAAGTAACAAATATATATAAAATAACAATGAACTAATTATAAGAATAAAAATAAAACAACAACTATTTACAAAGATATTTACCGAGGTATCAGTTGTCAGTATGAAGGTTTAGAAGGGGTAGACGCTGGAGGGAAGCAGATGAGGTTAGTACTAGGGTGGAAGGGAAAAATGTTCCTGAAAAAGGAGGGTTTTTAAGTTCTTTTGGAACTCAAGGTGGGTTCTATAGTTCCGCAGCTCATGGGGAAGAGAGTTCCATAGAGTAGGAGCATAAAGGGAAAAGGCCCTGTTACAAGTAAATTGTTTACTATATCTTATAGTTGTTGGGATAGAGATGAGGTTTTTGGTAATGGTATGGCGGGTTCTAGAGCTAGCAGAGAGGGGAGTGAGAGGGGAAAGGTAAGGAGCTGATTCGTTAGAGATGATTTTATGTATAAGGGTAAGAACTTTGAACTTAATCCTACAGTAGATGGGGAGCCAGTGGAGGTCATATAGGGCTGGTGTAATGTGTGATCGCCTGGGAGTGCTGGTTAAGAGTCGAGCAATCGTGTTCTGGGCAAGTTGGAGCGGTTGTATAGCATTCTTGGGAAGGCCATGATAGATTAGGTTGCAGTAATCGAGAGAGGGGATTGTGAGGGCTATTAGGTTGAGCAAGGCCCTGAACAAGATTTTTGCAATCAGCGGCGTGGGAGGGAAGGCATACATGAGGTCTTCCGACCATGAGACCAGGATCGTGTCTGCCGCCACCCTGGAGGGGTGGTCCTGCCAGGAGCAGAAGCAGGGCAACTGAAAGTTGTCTGGGCTGGCGACAGGTCCATCACGGGTTCCCCCTAGATCTGGAAAAGCCAGTTGGCTACCCTGGGGTCCAGCTGCCCCCCATGTGGCTGGAGGACTCTACTCAGTCTGTTGGCCAGAAGGTTGTTCTGACCTAGTAAGTACACGGTTCGCAGGAGGATACCCTGTTGGATTGTAAATGAGCGGAGGACCATTGCCTCCTGACAGAGGGCATGAGACCCCCCCTCCCCGTTTGTTCACATTGAACATCACCACCTGATTGCCTATCTGGACCAGCACCAGCTGGTGAAACAGGTGGTGGCAGAAAGCTCACAGGGACAAGTATATGGCCCGCAGCTCCAGGAGGATGATCTGCTGGGTGACCAGTTGCCCTGGGTGTGGAGCTCCCCGCAGTGGGCTTCCCAGCCGAGGAGGGATGCATCCATGGTGAGGACCCTGAAGGGGCTCAGGGCCTGAAAAGGCATACCCGCCTTGAGATGCTGGAGAGACTGCAACCAGACTGGGAGTCTGCCAGTTGGCAGGTTACAGAGAGTCTGTCTCTGAGGCGTTCCATGGCCTGAAACCACTGGTCCTGGAGGCACTACTGTGCCGCCCTCATGAGGAGGCGAGCATCGGGTGTGACATGGACCATGGAGGCCATGTGCCCGAGGAGGCACAGAAGCCGCCGAGCAGGCACAGAGGAACAGTACTGTATGTCTCGTGCCAGAGTCCTGAGACGGTCAGCCCAGTCCCTGGGCAAGGCCTTTGACTGGAGACTGTTGAGCTTTGCCACGATGAACTCCAGACACTGTGCCAGGAGTAGGTGAGACTTGGGGCAGTTTATGACAAAACCCAAGTGCTGCAGAACCTGGATGGCGCGTGCAGTGGCCTGCTGCACCTCCCTTTAAGAGCCAGTCATCCAGGTAGGGGAAGACAAAGATCCCTTGGAGACGGAGGAAGGCAGCCACAACTGCCAGGCATTTTGTGAAGACCCTTGGGGCAGAGGCCAAGCTGAAAAGGAGCACCCTCTACTGAAAGTGCCTGCCCCCCACTATGAACCGTAGGTACTGCCTGTGGTTGGGGTGAATGAGGATGTGGGTACAGGCATCCTTGAGGTCTAAGGAGCATTGCCAAGCTCCCTGCTGGAGGTAGGGCAGCAATGTTCCAAGGGAGAGCCTCTTGAACTTCTCCCTCACCAGGAATTTGTTGAGTTTGCGCAGGTCGAGGATGGGCCTTAGGCCCCCTGTTCTTTTTGGCACGAGGAAGTACTTGGAGTAGATCTCCTTGCTCATAAGGTAGTGGGGCACTGGTTCTACCGCCTTGTCCTCAAGAAGACCTGCCAACTCCTTCAGTAGAAGGTCCCGGTGAAGGGGAGATTTGAGGGGCTCTCCCAGAAAATAAGGGGGACGTGTCTGAGTCAGGTGAAGGAGGTAACGCTCTCTGACAAAATGCCCAGGAATCGGAGGTGATAGTCAGCCACTTTTGGGTATAGTGGGCCTGACGTCCCTCTGTGGGCTGCTGATTTCCTTGGGGGCATATAGACTATGCTCAAGAAGTCAAAAACATCCACCTGGCTGGGCTGGAGCCGGTGCCTGGGGTTTTGGAGCTTTCTGCTTACGAGGACTGTGCCCATGTCTCTTGGCCTGCTGACCCTGTTGGGGAGCTGGGGAGGCCTGAAAAGGTGGGTAGTTTCTGTAAGCAGCCCCTATCCTCGGGTAGAAGGACTTTTTAACTGAGTCCTTCCGTGGGGGGGGGGGGGGGGCAGTGATATTCTTAGAGAGTCTGGTCCTCATCATGAACTCTGTCTCCAGCTGGGCAGCCTTGTCGGTCATGGGTTTGCCAAACAGGTTCTCTCCTGGGCATGGGACATTGACACATTTGTCGTGAACCCACTGCTCAAGATCAGACGACTGTAGCAAAGCTTGGTGCTGTGCACCAATGCCCGCTGCCACTACTCGAGTCACCAACTCGAACCCATCATAGGCCACTCGAGACATGAATTTGGAGCACTCACGGACTGCCTTGGTCAGGTTCTTGAACCACTGCAAGGGTTTCTCGGAGAGACCAGCTGAGAACCCGGTGAGTTCCTTCGCCAGGTCTCTCATGTACCTGCCCATGTACAGCTGGTAAGCCTGGATGCGGCCGATGAGCATTGAGCCCTGGTAACGCTTTCTGCAGAGGGTGCCCAGAGCGTGGGCCTCCCTGCTGGGAGCACCAAGGAATGCATCCTCTGGCTTTTCAGCTGCCGCATGGCCAACTCCAACACCATGGAGTTATGCGGTAGCTGTGATTTCTGGAAGCCTGGCTCCGGCGGACTCGATACATTGAGTCGAGCCATTTGCTCACCATTGGTACTGACACCGGTGTCTCCCACATCTGGAGCATCAGCCGTTCCAGGATGGGAGGAATGGGCACCGTGAGTGATTCCCTCGGAGGAGCCTCGTACTGGAGGATTTCCAACTCATCCGCCCGAGGGTCCTCTGACTCCGTATGGAACGCCAGGACCTTTGACATATCCTTGACAAAATCAAGGAAGCCCATATCCTCTGGTGGGGACTGCTGTCAGATGGGACAGTGCGGTGGCGACGGGTGTCAGGGGACTCCTCATTCTCCGTCTCCCACTCAGAGTGGTCGATGACTACTCGCAGGATTGACTCGAGGCTGAAGGACCTCGAGAATTGGCTTGGCCTTTGGGCACATCTCGGACATCAAGGGCCCGGTGGTCGGGGTTGTGCCGGACAACAGTGCCCACTGCTGGTCCATGAAGGCAGACAAATTGTGCTCCAGGCCTGCCATTCTAGACTCCAGGCCAGAAGGCTCCGCAGCCTTCAGCGTGGGCACCGATGGGCTTGGGCTCGCCGGCTCCCCGAAGTGGAATCCTTGACGAGGATGGTGTCTGGGGACAGAGGCCGGTCTGAGGTCGAGTCCTTCCGGGGGACCTTTGCAGGTTGCTCCTTCTTCAAAGCCTCGGATGAGCGTCTCGGATTGTGGGACTGGGGTTGGGGGGCACACGGCCTTTGAGGGTTTCTTCTTCTTCCTGGGTTCCCTCAAGGGAGACCCCCTTTCTGAGGACTCATGATGGGGCTCGAGCTCGGAAGGTTCCGCCCGAGGTGTCGAGGCTTCAGACAAGGCCCTGGCCTTCGGAGGCACCGGGGACTCAGAGAAAAACTTATCGTGCCTTGCTGGACATCCTTTTGCAGATATCGCAGGCTGCCGGGGTCATGGTCTGGTCCAAAGCAGCAGAGACCGCAGTTTTTGACACCGATCACACTTCTTAAAGCCCGTTGGTAGCCACGGGTGAAAAAAGTACCCTTGCGAGGTTGAAGGCTCGTCGGGCTGCCAGTTGGGAAAGAAAAAAGGCGTGAAGATGCCATAGAATGAAAGAATGAGAAAAATAGACCCGAACTAGACGCCGAGGCAGTGAGGTCGGGTGGCGGGAAGAGTACCAGTGCGATACCGGAGGTATGAAACTTGGAGAGAAAAAAAAAATCAACTTTTTCCGGGGACAAACTAGGCAAACGTCTGAAGGGCTCTGCAGAAAAAAGGAGAATGAACAAGATGGCACCCTTGAACAGGAAGGGGAAAACGCATGTGTGGTGACATCGCCCAAAGGCTTTCTTTGAAAGCTGGGGGTATGCTTCCGCGAGGGCTCCATCAGTGCTGATGCCACGTATATGTGAGGACTGACTTCCTACTTGTTCCCGGAGAATATGTGGTGATGATGCAGCATTGCAGCCATATGGGCCTCGAGGGTCCAGAGGCATTCCTCCATGGTTGCTGCTTCCAAAGGCCTCAGAGCTGGGGCCGCTTCAACAACTGTCTACGTCATCCCTGCAGGACTATTAGGATGGTCTTGGTCATCAGGAGATGGATAGCACCCCTAAGCACTCTTGGGTGGGGGGGTGTCAATTCCTCTCATTGGGGCACCTTGGCGGGCCATTCACATCCACTGCTCTTGACATTGCATCAGGAAGGGCTCCTATCCCAATGCACATGAAGCTTAGCCCAGTGCTTGGACAGGTCCCCCTTCGATGCTGATGGAGTCATGTCAAATCCTCCTTCAATTCTGGATGGAGGTTAATCGAGACCTGATGCTCTAGGCCACGTCTGTGGGGTTCCATGGAAAATGAAGATTGGAGAAGATGGTGCTGTGGCAGACAGGAAGACAGGCACAGGCACAGTGGAGCCTCCCAAAAGCTTCCAATAGAAGCTGGGGAGTGTTCCTGCATGGGGATCCGGTATTACCCATAAGTGAGAACTTACTTCCTGCTTGTCCACGAAAAACCTGGCTTCCCTGGTTCACATCCCACTGCTCCAACCACAAGGTTGCTTTATCTTTTATCTTTATTTAATTTCTTGATATACCATCCAGGCTGAAAGAGTGGTTTACAAACACTACAAGCAGGTAATGAATATGTTCCCTCATCCCAAAAGGGCTCACAGTCTAGATGTGTACACGAGGCAATGGAGGGTTAAGTGGCTTGCCCAGGGCCACAAGGAGTGCCTTCAGGTCGCTGCCCCTGAGTGGGAATCAAACCCCCAGCCCTCCAGCCTGAGGTAACCTGTCGAAAGCACTAGGCCACTCCCCCCCTCCCTTACTTCACCAATGAAGGAGCACCCGAATGCCTTCCAAGCAAGCCAAAGGAATTCTCAAGCACACCTTGATGAATTGCTATACATGCTAGATCTTATGAATTCCGGGAGACTCTCTGGGCACAGCAATGCCAAGCATTAGCAATACGACTGGGAGACAAATTGCACACCACATACCCTGGCTAAGGAGTAAGGCTCATTACTGTCATATGTGTAAAACTATCCTTTAATGGCAAAATTGCCCCTGAACCTGCCGATATTAAGATGTAGGTTTCTTTGCACTGGCGCATGGTGGGTTTGGAGCAGGCAGAGATAGGGCAAAGGATGGAGCTCATCCATGAGCACCCTTGGGCATTATATAAACCTGCAGAATGCTGCTGTTAGCCACAAGGATCAGCATCGGTGGTGTAGTTAAGGCAGAGGCTTTCCGCACTGGATGGGGGGAGGGAAAAAACAAGAGTAAGCAGTTATTAGCACTGCTGTGAGCATAGGAGTTCAATGCAGTGCTTGTACCTTTGACTTTTGATACTGGGTATAAATGGAGAAAGATTAATCCTGGGGGGGTCTCTCTGTAAGTGAGTCAGGCCTGTGTGCCAGCAGGTTGAGGGGAAAGGCCTTCTCAGGCAGGAAGATGAGGTTCCCTAGTGCCAGTATGTTTGTCTAGGATGAAGATCTCTCTGAGAAGAGTTGGGCCTTCTGTGCTACCATGCTCCTTTGAGTGGAAGGTCCCTCCAGGGGACAAGTCATCTTGAAAGACCTGGTCAGCATTACCATGAGGTCTCAGAACTCATCCTCTGTACATAGCCAAAGAGAGATGGAAGGAAGATAAGAAAGGGGAAACTAAGTAAATAAAAATAAAAGAAAGAGGGAACAAAATGGAAATTAGAAAACAAAGATCCATCTGCATGGCCGGATGGATAGAACAGATCAAAGTGGAAACAGGCGGGCACAGTGGTGGTGGTGGTGCGGTTGCTAGAAAGGCCTTTCTAGGCTTTAGGAGAACTAATTTGTCCATGGTGCCATTAGATAACCTCACCTATGCATGGTTGACCTATCCTGCTTGTCTATCTAGTTGTTAGAATAATATATTACAGATGTAATTTTATAATAGGACATCCATGTAAGAAGTCCCAAAAAAGGTGATTATTTTGTAAAGGCGACACAGGAGTTCTGGTGCTTTTATAAAATAGGCTTCAAGAACTGGCTTTTATAAAATAGCACCCAAATGCTCATGTCCATATTTACACCTGCTCTGAGAAAGGTGTAAGTGTGTGCACGTATCATGAGTATCCACCTATTTCGCAAAATACATGCAACTCCATCTCCATTCTGCCCAAACTAAGGTCCCAGAAACACCTATACACACACTGCACAAAAGTAGGTGCACTGTTTGCATGAATCTACATTTTATGCACGTATGCAGTCTCACAATTTTATAAAAGCTCTTTTCTAAATTTTACATGCAGAAAAATCGTAATAAAATTATCCTATATGGGGTAATTTTATAAGCAGATGCCTAAAGTTGCATTCTATGGTATTTTAGTGATTTGCATGTATTCTTTAGCTGATCATTATTTTATAAGTGTAGGCCTGATGGCACATACTTTCACTGTCGGCGTGCACATGAAGTTTGAGCGGAGCACATAAGTACACATGTAAATTATAAAACGCTATAATTTATGTGTGCTTTTGAGAAATCTAGGTGTGGGCTTACTTGACTTTATAAGACAAACATGAAATATGTGCAGAATAATGTGTGTTAACTACAAGGGACTTTATAAAATGACGTGTCCATATGCATACAGAAAATAAAGTATATATTAAATACCCACAGAATAATTACTTTGCATCAATAACTGTTTTCTTGCAAACTTTTTATTTAACATATGAACATATAAAACATATACAAGCTATGACAGCAAGAAACCAGTTTAAGCAGGTATGTACTATACCTGAAAAAAGTCAGTACAAACCCTGCCCCCAACAAAATTTACTAAGAATCAATGCTGTTAAAATAAAATAATCTCATACAAAGAAAAAAATCATATATAATCTGACAGATGGAACTTAATGAAAAAAAAAGACTACAAAACCATTAATTTTAATCTATGCAGTACACATTAATAGCTCCCATCCCAAAGCAGTTTGTCTTTAGTTTGAAGATTGATTTGGGAACTAGAAAACATGGAGAATATTTCAAAATGGTGGTGAGAAACCAGCAGCAATGTGACTACAAAGCACCGTAGTATGTTGCTGTGCTACACAAACTATTATTATTCTCTCAAACCAATCAGCAAAAAACTTCCCAAAGTCATCCTTGTAAGACAATGTAAACCCACATTTATTTTAAACTTGATGTCTGTCTGGTCACATCAGATCTTGCAATTTGTTTTGCATCGCAGATCTCTTGGATTCTTGCATCACAATACCTACAGTAGTAAACCTAATTCTCACTCCTCTACAGCAATTCTCACTCCAGTGTCTGTAACAGCGATTTCAGGAACCAAACAGTTCTTTAGTAATAAACCATGGCCTTCACATTATTTCTAGATCAGAAAGCTACTGTGCTGGCTCAACAAGCAGCATTTAAAGTCACAGTAAATTTTCCTATTAAAAAAACCCTTTCATAAAAGCAGAAGCATAAAACAGATGATTAAAAGCTCACAAAATGATTTGAACAGCTGCCCTTTTCCCTAAACAGTAAAACTCATTTTGCTTCATTCTTTAAAACTTGCGCATCAAACCTGAAAGAAAATGTAAAAAACAGTGTTACTTGATTGTACTGCTTAAAGACCAATAAATATAAAGTTTAAAAAGAAAACAAAGTAATAAATAAGTCTATTCATTTCAGATATTTGTGCCATGTTTTTATCTTCAGTGCTTTACAATTTACAAACCAAGCCAGCAAGAGGTCATGCTGAGAGGATGGTGTTTCTCTGCCTTGCTTAGCCATTTTGAAATAATGAACTAGGTTGTTTGTGGAGGGCTGCTTTATTACATCCAGTTTTGTTTTTTTGTATTTTTTTTAAGTGCCTTCAAGTCAACGCTGACTCCTGGTGACCAGCAGCCCCAGTTTACACCTGCTCAATTTTCTGGTTAGAATCACTTTGTTTCCTTGCAACCCCTCCTTCTCAAACTTCATACTCAGCCATTTTTGCATTCTTATATGGTTGTTGCTGTGTGCCGGTCAAGTCAATGCTTGACGGTTGGTGTCCCATCCCCTGGGTTTTCTTGGCATGCTTATGATGTTAAGCGCCGCTGAGTCGGTGTCGACTCATGGTGACCCTCTGGATAGTTGTCCTAAACTGTGTTCAGTCTTCAGTCAGGCGGCCGATTGTTGATAGAGTGGCAACCATAGCTGCTGTTACTGTATAGATCCGTCACAATGCTGGCCTTTCTCTTTTGCAGCATACATATTTATCCAAATTTGATAAACTGCTCTTGCCTATACACACCAGAGCAATCTACATATGAAATTACAAGACAGACAGTAATCCCCCCAACCATCTGCCTACCAATCCTGTCCCTCTACAGTGAAGAGTATCGATTGGCATTTTTCCTGTAGTCTATTTGAAATAGTGTAAAGAGACTGAATAGGAGCAAGAGCTAAGGGTGGAGCCCAAACAGCCATCAGATTCCATTCTCCCTTCCCCCCTTGCATACTTTTTATACCCCTCCTTATATACAGATCATCAACTTTAGAACATAAGATATGCCATATTGGGTCAGACCAAGGTCCATCAAGCCCAGTATCCTGTTTCCAACAGTAGCCAAAATACCACAATGTTCCAATGCTACTGCATGGCAGTAAGGTGGTCAGTAAATTGGCCTTATTGAACAACTAAGCTACAAGATGATCATATCCTTAAGTACAGTTCACAAAGGTTTACTGGTGAGAAATGGTAACTTTGTTTTCAGAAACTGTGTTAAAAAAACGTGTGTGGCAGTGGTCCCATATCCTTATGTTTGGTACTACACACTTTTCAGAAGGGAGACATGGATTTGGGAGTGGTTTGAAATGTTCTTGCCTTGGGGTAGAAGTGCTGAAAGGTAGCATTTACAGCACCTTGGAGAAGGGAAAGTCCATCACATGTTTCCTAGTGGCTGGTTCTGAAGCAGTTTTCCCAACTGATTAGTGGGGGAGGGGGGGAGTGAGGGGTGAAGCTGACAGCTCCATCCAGGGTAGATACAAACTAAATGCAAGAAAGGGACAGAATAGGCTGTTCCTGAAAGAAGTTAGCAAACCATCTGTCAGAATGACAACCAGATTTGGTTTTGCTCATTTACCCTTATACTGCAGGAAGAGGGGCATGGTATTCATTATTCTTCTTTTATAGTGATGGGGATAATTAGTTGGTGTTTTATATTGTATTTGCTGCATTTTATACACAATAATAAAAAAAAAATAAAGTAGAACACCACTAACAAGACTCTGGATTTAAAATAACTAGCAGAAATAGACAGCTCTGCCCAATTCTAATGAATACAGATATATTAAATAAGGTCAGTAACATGTTGCTGTCATACATATGGGACACCGTACATAATGTCCTTTTATGGGAATTTGAAAATAAAAGTATATGGCACTCAATTGATTCTTGTAACGGAATGCTCAAGGCATCTTAAAGCTGTGCTGTCAGTGACAGACAAAGGAAAGATGGCAAAATGATCACTCTGAACCAGATCAGAAAACTCCCCACTGATCAAAGAAATTCTGAAATTCTTGGTCTGTTTGGCTGGAAGATCTCAGATATTAAGTGTTGAGGCAGAGATAAAATATTTTAAGTCTGAACTACTCCACATTGCCTCTTTTAATCTTTAACGATAACAGGATATTATTATAAACAAAGCTACTGTCTGAATTGTAATAGTAGTAATGGTTAGGAAATATCAATAATTCTGGTTATTCATTATCAAATGTGTTAAACAATATATCTTATGTCCAACAATAACAATTTTTTCTAAATTTTCTCTATTAAAAGAAGTCTAAAAATATATGTAGAAGGCTTGGCTTCAATTTATTATAATTCCCCTGGTACAATGATAGTTAAAGCTAATGTGTCTTCTAAACAAGTGGGGAAAATGCAGACCATGGCTCATTGAATTCTTTTAGACTCCTCTGTGTATGTGTGTGTACGCGCAACCACACAATAATACGTCTGTGAGAAAAGTTCACTACTGTGCTTTAACATGCTTTAATGCAGTTAGACCTCTGGAGATAATTAACTGAACCACATTATCTGCCACTTTAGTACTTAATCCGAGGTAACGATCTCTATGCGTTAACTGTAGGATGCAGTTCCCACCGATTTCCTACCCCAAAATAACATTTTACATGTCTGCTGTTTAATATGGTGCTATGCTGTCAGCATTCCTATGTTAAACAGCAAGGTTCTTAAGTTCTTTATCTGTAACAAGTATTCTCGGGTAGGCAGCCTGATAATCAATCACACAAGTGGCATGACATTATCTGATAGTGCCGATGTGGAAAAAAGCTCTATCAAAGCATTTCTGAGTATCTGCAGACATTCCTGTGAAACTCATTGCTTGGCCTCCTCAGCCTTATATACAAGTTAAACAAACATCAAAAGGAGAGGAGGCTGATTATCCTGCTGTCTAAGGAGAATTCTCATGAAAGATAAGCTGTTTAGCTTTCTGGTTGTCAAGTTCAAATGATCAGCCACACAAATGGAAATCCCCAAGAGTTTCCTTCCAATAAAATAAGGCAAAAATAACCAACTGCCAAAAGGTGGAAGAATATATTTTTTATTCCCTCTTCCCTCATTAACAACATTCTTTTTTTCCAAGGAAGACAACCTGAAATAATAAAAAGGCAATGGGGAAATGGAGCTGGATAACCATTAAAGAGGCCCTGGAGGACAGACTGACCAAACCTACTAATGCACCCAGTCTCAATATCTAGACTATATAATGATGTGAAAGTATGGATAGAAGTCCTCTTTGTAGCTTGAAAATCCCTTCAACAGAGACAGATCTTAAATGGGTAAATGATGTGCCCAGCCAACATTAGCAATCTGTTACCTAGTAAGAGGATTTGTTTGGTTAGAGCTCTCAGTCCCATTTGGACCAAAACAAATGGTTGGAATCTGCCATCGTGCATTCCTGCAGCTGGGAATGCACGACGATCGTGGGTGCAATATAGTTATTAAATCACATGTTAAAAGGGCTCCTTAGTTTTAAAAAATTGCTAAAGTGCACTAGGGTTTAGTTACTAACTACATGCTAGTTGCAACCACTGTGCACTAACTGCCAGTGTGTTCTTGGCAGTTACCACACAGAACAGAATAACTTACCACGGCAGCATGCAACATTACAGTGGGTGCACTGAACACCACCTATTGAGGTGGTGTTATGTGAACCCGCATAAATTGCATGAGGTGCAGGTATCGTGCGGTGGGTACCTGTGCACTAACTGATTAATGCTCACCACAGTCACCCCAGCGCATGCAGCACAGTTAGCATGGAAATCAGCCCATGCTGTCTTGGTCCCGTCCTATTGGTTACTATGGGCTTCAGCATGTGTCAAAACTAAAATGAGGAGGGTATGCAATTTACCACAAGGGGAGAGAACCTCCTTGCCTAACAAAGTTACTGTAAATGCCTGCCCCCACTGCAGTCCCAATGGTGTGATAGCTGAAAAAGGCAAAGAGAGGCCTAAAATGTAGCAGAATACTTGATTTTAAGGGATACCTTAAGATCCAGTGGGCTATAGGCAAACGATTCAACGTCGTCAGCTGACTGTGCAAGAATATTCTTGAGTCCCATGTAATCTGGCTTCTCATCATAGTTCAAGAACAAGACCTGCTCCAGGTAGTTCTTCAGTGCAGCTGCAAATCAACAACATCAATTTGATGGATTCAGGACAGATTAATGGTGCAGCATGAGGTCCCGTGAGAAGAGGACATGATGCTCTAATGGCAAAGACACGAGAATACAATACCATTCTAAAACTTTTCACAGTTGCCCTTTGACTGTCCAGTTTCCTTTACAGTTTGTAAATTTAATTTCTGAAGCATTTCCACAGCCAGTGTCAATATGTAAGCAACAGGATTTTAAGTTGGGAAATGAATACATTGTTTAGATAAGATTTTAGCTTGTGCTTGGGAAGAGCAGGCTATAATACATGGGCATCTATAACAAAGAAAAGTGGAAAGAGGTGTTTCTGGAGACCAGATGTTTAGTGAGGCTTGTAAAGGTTTTCACACACTTGAATATTTTACACATTTTGCTGTCTAAAAAATACGATTCACATTTTTTGATCTACATAATATACTGTATATGTTCAACATGAAAGATTAATCATAAACATGTTCAAAAAGTAATTAAGAATAAGAAACCAAAAAGCCTTGATTATTATCCACCTGGAACAAGTAACAGCCAGCCTAGCAGCAGACAACACAGGGGTAGCTAACAAATGTTGCTGACAGTACAGCAAAATCTGCTTAGATTCGTAAGGCCTTAACATCACTAGATACTGGACTGAGCCACATATATTTATTTCAAACCAACTTATATACTGCAACACTAATTACAAATCACCCTATCGATTTAGATAGATAAACGTCTAACATATAAACATACATCAAAAAACAAAATACAATCTTTACAATCAGTTACTGGGAAAACAGAACAACTCAGACTGCTAAATATCCCTAGATGGAAAATGGTTACAGTAAAATATCTCACTCCATCACAATACAGAACACATTATCCTTATGAGAAAAGCACGGCTTCTGCTCCCCTTCATGGAGTGGAAACAATATTAGTCACCCTAATAAAAACCTAATACAAGGAATACAACATGCCGACCAAGGTTTCTTATTAATTTTCCTGGACATCTCCGTGGTCTTCGACACTGTCAATCACAATATCCTACTTCAACAGCTCAGATCCACCGGAATTCAGGCATAGTTCTAAAATGGTTCACATCATACCTAACCAACAGGCACTAACAAATAAAAATTGGACCAAACACATCTCCCCATACCGCCAAATTCAAGGAGTACCCCAGATATCCAAACTATCAGCACTCCTATTCAACATCTACCTACAACCCCTCTGCTCAATCATCAAGTCCCACAGCCTCACCTTCCACATCTACACGGATGACATCATGATATATGGAACTTTCAACACAAAGCAACCCTCCTACTCTACACCCACCAAGACTGCTTCACTGATGTTGCCAACTGGCTTAAATCCAACAACCTAGAAATCACTGATGTCGCCAACTGGCTTAAATTCAACAACCTAGAAATCAACTACAAAAAAACCAGAGGCCCTCTTCATAATGAAAGACAACTCTTTCTCCTCTCCCGCCACCTTAACACACCCCAAAGTTGAAGTCAAGACGGAGCTGAAATATTTTGGCATCACACTGGACCACCACCTCTCCTTCAAGACTCACATAAGCAAAATCACCAGATCAATATACTATAAGGCAAAAACGCTGCAATGTCTCCGCCCGCTGCTAGAAGCATCAGATTTCTGCTCCACCCTCCAAACAATGATACTACTGCAGTTGGACTACTACAACTCAATCTACCAAGGCCTCCTGCAATCCACAATACACCCACTATGAATGGAACTACACACAACAGCACACATCCTCCTGGGAAGCAACCCACCAGGAGCACATCACACCTATCCTTAAGCATCTCCACTGGCTATCGCTCCCCAGTCGAATACAATACAAAACCCTCCTCTTGACACACAAAGTCATACATGCCCCCCCCCCCCCTCACATCAACATGCTGCTTCAAATCCACAGACCAAGATGAACCTCCACAATGAATACCCTGGTCATCCCCCATGCCAGAACAAAGTTCAACCAACAGACCTGTGCTCGAGGCCTTCCAACTCTACCTTCAACCTGGAACGCTCTGCCGGACCCCCTAAGATGCATCACAGACCTCAACAACTTCCGGAAGCACCTAAAGACTCACCTCTTCATAGAACACTTCAGCCCCACCACCTAATCCCCCAGACCAACTCTGGCTGATGTACTACCTGACACTCTCTATATGTAACACCCCCTCCCACGAGCTCACATACAATGTACATAGTTGATCAACTGTATATTAACAACTGCATGCTGTACATACTGTAGTAGTTTAACTGTTCACTGTAACTGTAAATATCCTTGTTTTCTGTAAACAGCTTTGATCCGGTGAAAAGCAGTATAGAAATCCAATTAAATAAAAATAAATAAAATGATAAGTTGTTAATAGTTTGTATTACAATGGGTTCGGTATGTTTGATGTAATGTGCACAACTGTTTGTCATGCTTCCCGTTATCTCACTGAGTTACTTGTAAACCATCTTGACTTGTAGAAAGACGGTATAAAAACCTGTTAAATAAATAAACAAACAAGCAAGCAAATTCTCAACAACTAGGATTGTCAGCTGGTTCTAGATTTTCAGAACAGGTTGACCTAATCATAGTTTTATCCAATGGTAGTTTTGATTTCTTTAATGCATTGCCTAGGAAAGGCAAACCTACAAAGTCCATGCATACAAAGGAGTCAATCAAGGGATGGATAAGCTTATCCTGAAAATCTGAAACCATCTTGTATCCCTATCACCAAATAAATAAGGAACCACAAATTAGCACTAGTTTCTGTATGTAGTGCAACACTAGAGAAAGCAGCAGAAAGCTTAATTACTCACCTGTAGCAGATGTTCTCTGTGGACAGCAGGAAATATCTTTGTATATGGTTGATGCCATTAGATACAGCCCCACACGGGAGCTTTCCCAGCTTCTACTAGAAGCTTTCGGAAGCTTGACAGCGCATGCATTCTCCTTTACACCTCTTGCCATGGCGCCATCTTATCCTCAGTCCTACATACGAGTGAGCTGAAGAGAATACAACTACAAGGATATGCGAGAGGGTTTTGAGGACTTTCCTGCTGTCCACAGAGAACACTTGCTACAGATAAGTAACTATGCTTTCTCTGTAGTCAAGCAGGAAAAAAGTCCACACATATGGGAATTCATAGCTACAGGCTGTCTTGAATAAAAAGGGAAGAATACATATAGCCTAATTTGTTGGCAACAAGCCTTTAAAGCATTTTTTTTAATGCAGCCTGAACTGAAAGAAATGGGCCAAGGGGAGTGGAGTTGGATTCTACGTCCCGAAAATATTCTGCAGTACTTATTGATCAAATTGGTTGTTGGATTGGGAAGTCACATCCAAAGAGTAGTGAGAAGCAGGCATCCTCTCCATTGGTCATAGGTCTCAGAATTGCCGGACTAAATTCCGAGACCTATGACCAATGGAGAGGATGACCCGATAGAGAAAGGTCATCAGAAATGTGGCCGTTGTGAGATTTGCTGTATAACGGAGGAAATTAAAGAGTTCATTTATCATGATCAAACATATTGTTTAAAAACCAAGATGACATGTGTGTCCAGTTCGGTAGTGTATGCAATCCGTTGCCCATGTTATCTTTTATACATAGGGAAAACAACACGATCCTTGAAAGTGCGACTAATGGAACATAAAAATCGCCTTAAGTGTAATGTTCTGACAGCACCTATTGTGCAACATTGCAAAGATTTCTTTCATGAATTTGGTAATCTTCGCTGCTTTGGCATAGAGCAAGTAAACTATACTATGCACAGTAAAACACAAGAACAAACATTACTCGTACATGAGCAGCGTTGGATTTTTAATGTTAAAACCGTAACACCGGCGGGTTTAAATTCCGGTATTGATTGGGGGATATGTGTATGATTATCTAGAATCAAATTGAAGTATCCCAAAAGAATTAACTCAGATGGTGATGATGTCATCACGTTTCAAGTTTAAAATCAAGAATGGCATTCAGATCTGCATGCGCAGGAGACACAGAAAATGTGGGCAGCATCTTTGAGAATGCTTAAACTGGTATGTAGCTCGTGATAATGAGTGACTGATACATTAATGGAAATCGTGGGTAATAGTTTGCTTCAATGAAATGCTCGTTTTATTTTCAGACCCCCTGAAGAAACTCTGAATAGAGTGAAATGTTTGAATGGGCGCCTGAAGGTGGCGTTCAGAAAATGTGGGCGGCATCTTTGAGAATGCTTAAACTGACTCCCTGAAGAAACTCTGAATAGAGTGAAACGTTTGAATGGGCGCCTGAAGGTGGCATTGGGGATTATGTGAAAGATAAGCATTTCTACATTTCTTTTTAGAGTGTGAAGATTTGACACAAGTGTGAAGATTTGTTTAAAAAAAATTTTTAAACGAAAAAAAAAAAAAGTTAAAATTCTAAAGAAGTCGTTGATGCTACAAGCGCTGTAGTTGGCAGCTATAAGGGCTAACATTTTGCGCGATTGAGTCTGAGACTTCTCTAGTTATAGATTTAAATCTGTCCACACTGGTATGTTTTTACCACGTAGAATGTTGAAGTGGAGCAATTAAAATAAAATTGTCATATATTGAGCTCTGGAAAAGACCAAGATTTAGGTTTGTAAGGCCTTTCTTCCAAGGCAACGGAGGGTTAAGTGACTTGCCCAAGGACACAAGGAATGCTAGTAGGAACTGAACCCTGGTCTTTTACTACCAAGCCAGTGCTCTAACCATTAGGCTGCTACTCCACTCCATAAAAATGGAACGGAGAGTAAAATCAAGGAGATTATAATGCCTCTGTATCATTTCATGGTGCAACTGCACTTTGAATACTGTGTGCAATTCTGTTGTCATATCTTAAAAAGGATATAGGAGAATAAAAAGTACAAAGAAGAGCAACCAAAATGGTAAAGGGGTTGGAAAGATATTCTTACGAGGAAAGGCTTAAAAGGTTAGAGCTCTTCAACTTGGTAAACATAGATCGGTTATTTACTTCTTCAAAAAGTAGAAAGACTATGGGATACACAATGAAGCTATAATGTAGTACATTTAAGACTAATTGGAGAAAATACTTTTTCACTCAATGCTAACAAATTCCAGAGTTTGATTATGCAGAGGGTGTAGTAAAAGCTGTTAGGGTAGCTGGGTTTAAAAGGTTTGGACAAGTTCCTGGAGGAAAGGTTCATAAACCATTATAGAGTGGGGGAAATCCACTGCTTATCCCTGGGACAAGCAGCATGGAATCTCTATACCTTTTGGGAACCAGACAGGTACTTGTGACCTGGATTGGCCACTATTGGAAACAGGATACTGGGCTTGATGGATCTTTGGTTTGACCCATTATGACATATCTTATGTTCTTATGGGAAGTGAAGGTGTGAACGGAAGTCAACATTGCAGCTTTGCACATCTCTGCTATGGAGACCAAGCACAAGGGGGCCACTGATGCAGCCACAGTTCTGACATTATAAGCCGTGACATGACCTTCAAGGCTTAGGTCTGCCTGGGTTAAGTGAAAGAGATGCAGTCTGCGAGCCAAACTGACAAAGTGTGTTTGGAGATGGCAACCCCTAGGTTGCTGTGGTCAAAAGAAACAAAAAGCTGGATAGACTTTCTATGGGATTCATCTGCTCTAAGTAGATAGTTAAGGCTCTTTTACAGTCCAACATGTGCAGTGCAGCTTCCCCCTTGGTGAGATTGAGGTTTTGGGAAAAATGTTGAAAGGAGAATTGATTGTTTAAGACAAAAATCTGTAATCACTTTTGGAAGGAATCTGGGATGAATACAAAGTACCACTCTGTTGTGAAAGAATTTTGTGTAAGATGGATGAACTACTACAGCTTGAAGCTTGCTTGCTCTGCATGCTGAAGTAACTCCCACCTTCCAAGTCAAGAACTTCAGAGGACAGGAATTGAGAGTCTCAAAAAGAGCTTTCATCAACTGTGTGAAAACCACTTTGAGGTCCCAAGCAATGTTCCCTCTAATTTTCTGTAGGCTGTGTGCGCATAAAATATCAGCTGTGTGCAGCTTTTGAAGGAAGGTTAAATTTTTGTGCGCCACATAACGACACTCAGAGTTATATACTTTAAAATTTGACTACACATCAGAATACAGTATGTACACCACATTGATTTTAATCAAATTAAATGAAAATAGACAATTACTAAAGGAAGCGGGAAATTCCTAGTAATTGCAATCATAACTTTTAAATTTTAAGACGTCTGTGTTGTTTTCTATCAGAATCAGAGCCGTAATTTTTGTGCGCTCTCTTGTAAAGTATGTGCGCTCGCTCGGCGAGGTGTGTGCGCGCGCACACGCGCACAGCTTAGAGGGAACAGTGGTCCCAAGGTATTGTGGGTAGCTTGACAGGGGGGTGGGGGTGGGAGTTTGAGCAGAAGCAAGCCTCGCATGAAGCGGATAACTAAGGGTTGTACAGAGATGGGCTTACCTTCTACACAATGATGGTAAGCTCCAGTTACACTGAGGTGAACCCTTAATGAGTTGGATTTAAGTCCAGACTTAGAAAGGTATAGAAGGAATTCAAGCAGTGTTTGTGGGGGACAGGCAAAAGGATCTATGGACTATTCCCCAAAACAGACAGTAAACTTCTTCCATTTGAAAGCATAAGATTTCTTCATCGATGACCTCCTGGAAGCCAAAGGGACATTTGTAACACCAATAGGCAGGTTGAGGCAAAGTTAACCTCTCAACATCCAAGCTGTGATGGCTAGGGATTTTATGTTGGGACTCAATATCATTACGTTCTTCTGCAAAATCAGATTTGGTCCATGGCCCAGATGAGTGGGCTCATGTATGGAAAGTTCCAGAAGTGAGGGAACTACAGTTGCCAGGGTCAATAAGGAGCGAAGACAATCATCAAACATAGCAAACAGAAAAGCTGAGGACAAGCATATCTCAAGGGAAATGGTAAGGAAACACATAGGAGACTAAGCAGATCAGGATCCAAAAGTGATCTTGAAGAGTGAATTTTCAGCCTGGATTTGAAAAGGGCCAGAGATGAAGCCTGACGCACTGACTCAGATAGTTTGTTCCACACATAAGGAGCAGCAAGGTAGAAGGATTGAAGTCTGGAGTTGGCAGTAGAAGGGAAGGTCACAGATAGAAGGGATCTAACAGAAGAGCGGAGTTCCCGAAGAGGGGTGTAGGGAGAGATAAGAGAGGAAAGATAGTGAGGAGCAGAAGAATGAGTGCACTTACAGGTCAGTAGGAGAAGTCTGATTTGGAGTAGGAGAAGTTTGATCTAGAGAGAAAAAAGTAGAGGTCCTAAGACAGAGCCCTGAGGTACACAGACAAAGTGGGATGGCAGTAGAGGAGGATCCACCAGAACATACACTAAAAGTGCACTGGAAGAGATAAGAAAACCAGGACAGAACAGAGCCCCTAAATCCAAGCGAGGTCAGGGTATCGAGAAAGCAGTGATCGAGTGTCAAAAGGCAGCAGAAAGATCAAGAAGGATGAGGATCGAGTAAAGGCCCTTGGATTTGGCAAGGAACAAGTCATTAGTGACTGTGGCAAGAGCCGTTTCTGAGGAATATAGAGGACAATAGCCAGATTGCAATGGATCCAGAAGGGTTTGAGAGGAAAGAAAGTCAAATTAGCGGCGGTGAGGTGCTCGTTCGAGTAGTTCTGAAGCAAAAGGGAAGAGAGAGATAGGCCAATAGCTGGAAGGACAGGCAGGATCTAGTGAGAGCTTTTTGAGGAGAGGTGTGACCAGAGCATGCTTGAAGGCCACAGGAACAGTTGCAGTGGAAAGCGATATGTTACGGATATGACAGAGGGAAGGTATGACAGCAGAAGAGATAGAGCTTAGTATATGGGTGGGAATGGGATCAGAGGAGTGAGCGGGTAGTCATTTTGGAGGAGGACAGAAGATGTGCAGTTTCCTTCTCAGTCATTTCAGAAAAGGAAGAAAGGGTGACAGAAAATGAGGGAAGGATTTGGGATTGAAGAGGGGGAGGGGGAAGTAGAGGTGAACCTGAACCTGTGGAGAATGAAAGGCTAATCTTTTGGACTTTGTTATGGAAATAATCAGTCAAGGTCTGGGCAGAAAGTGAAGGAGGGATTGGGGGAGGAGGGACCTTGTGGAGAGAGTTAAGCATGGCAAAGAGACGGCGAGGGTCAGAGACAAGAGAGTTAGTCAGATGGACATAGTACTTTTGCTTGGTGAGTGCTATGGCTGACTGAAAAGAGGTTAGCATGAATATGAAATGTAGGCAGTCAGCAAGGGCATGTGATTTAAGCCATAGGAACTCAGCTGAGTAGGCACAGGAATGTAGGTATTGGGTTGTCGAGGACAGCCAGGGTTGAGGTACGATACACCTCAGAGTGCGTGGAATGGGAGAAGTACGTGCATCCCGAGCAGAGGAGAGTATTACGCTATAGGAAGATACTGCCTCATCAATAGGCTCAGATGACATAGTGGAGGAAAGAGGTGATAAGACGGCAGTGGAAGGGGCTGAAGGGTCAATAGTGTGAAGATTCCTAAACATGTTGGTGGAGATTGGGCGAGACCAGGATGGCGGGTGGCTAAGGATGAAGATTAGCAGGTGATGGTCAGATAAGGGAAGAACTGTGGTCACAGGTATCTAGCAGTTTCCCCAAAAGACACAGGTTCCACAATGCTTGTACTGGGGGCAAGCAGTAGATTTCCTGGGTCCCCTTTAATAATGGTTTATGGACCTTTCCTCCAGGAACTTGTACAAACCTTTTTTAAACATGGCTACACTAACAGCTTTTACTACATCCTCTGGTAATGAATTCCAGAGTTTGATTACACGTTGAGTGAAAAAATATTTTCTCTTATTAGCCTTAAATAGGTTACACTGTAGCTTCATTGCATGTTCCCGTGTCTTTCTATATTTTGATGGCTTAAAGAATTGTTCTATGTTTACCCGTTCCACTCCATTCATTAATTTATGGACCTCTATCATATCTCCCCTCAGCTGTCTCTTTTCCAGGTTAAAGAGCCCTAACCTTTTTAGCCTCTCTTCATAGGGTTATCCTTCCATCCCCTTTACCATTTTGATGGTTCTTCCCTGTACCTTTTCTAATTCCACTATATCCTTTTTAAGATACGGCGACCAGAATTGCACAAAATATTCAAAGTGCGGTTGCACCATATAATGAAACAGAGGCATTATAATATCCTTTGTTTTATTTTGCATTCCTTTCCTTATGATTCCTAGCATTCTATTTGCTTTCTTGGCTGCTGCTGCACAGTGGGTGGAGGGTTTCAACATGTTATCCATGATGATACCTAAATCTTTTTCCTGGGTGGTGTTTCCTAATGTGGAACCTTGCATCGTGTAACCATAGTTTGGGTTGTTCTTTCCTAGGTACATAACTTTGCACTTGTCCACATTAAATTTCATCTGTCATTTGGAAGCCGTCTTCCTATTTATCAAGGTCCTCTTGCAATTTTTCACAATCCTCATGGGTTTTAACAACTTTAAATAATTTTATGTCATCTTCAAATTTGATTTTCGGATGACATAAGGAGTGGCGGCTCAGTGGAGGAGTGGCTCAGTGGTTGGGACAGATTACCTCAGGCCGGTTCAATTCCCGCATGGGGACAAGCAACTTCAGGCCGGAGGGACTGGGGTCTCTAGTCCCATGACCACTCCTTGTGGCCTTGGGCAAGCCACTTAACCCTCCATTGCCTCAGGTACACTTAGATTGTGAGCCCTTCGGGGACAAGGGAATAAAAAGTACCTGCTAGTATACATGTAAACCACACTGATTCTAAACAGCGCGGTATAAAAAAGAAAGAAAGAAAAAATAAAGAAAGAAATTTGATTACCTCCCTCGTAATTGCCATTTCCAGGTCATTTACAAATATGTTAAAAAGTAGCAGACCCAGCACAGACCTCAGGGGTACTCCACTATTCACCTTTCGCCATTGGGATATTTGGCTATTTAGTTCTACCCTCTGCTTTCTATCTTTTAACCAGTTCCTGATCCACAATAGTACACTGCCTCCTATCCCATGACTTTTTAATTTTGCCTGGTGGACTGTTTGTGTAATGCAAGCACAATATCCTTGATCTCTTGTGGCAGGTTGAGGTCAGTGAATACTATGCCTTCAGCAGCCATCCCGTGAGGTGAAGAGTATGAAGATTGGGATGGAGAAGCATCCCTTGGTTCTGAAAGAGGAGTTTGGGCGCACATCCAAGTCTGAGGGGTTGCATCTGTCTCAGGCAAAGAAGCAGAGGAAACCATGGTTGATGGGGCCAAAACGGGGCTATGAGTATCATGGAGCCCTTCTTGCCTTCTAGCTTGAAGAGAGTTTCCGGTATCAAGGGGATGGATGAAAATGCATAAAGCAGGTCCTGTCACCAATTGAGAAGGAAGGCATCCAAGGCCTGTCGGTGTAGGGATGGAAGCTGTGAGCAGAATAATGAAAGCTGTGTGTTCTGTTGAGTGGCCTAAATATCTGGAGTGGGGTTTCCCACATTTGGAAGATCCAAGCAGCCGTCTCTCAATGTAGGGTCCACTCGTGTGGATGAAGGATATGGCTGAGCCTGTCCGCAAGGACATTGAGTTTGCCCAGGAGGTACACCGCTCTGAGGTGAATGCAGTGTGCAATGGCAAAAAAACAGAGACAAAGTACTTTGTGACATAGGGGATAGGATCCTGTTCCCCCTACCCCCCTGCTTGTTCTCATAGAATATGGCCACAAAAGTTGGGGTTGAAATACACGAAGGGCATTTGTGAGGGCACACAGCTCCAGGAGGTTTATCTGCAGTACAGATTCTTGTGGCATCCACAGACTCTATGTGGTCAGGTTGTTCAGATATACTCCCCAGCCTAGTTTAGAGGCATCCGTTATCAGTGTGCATCGAGGTGGAGGAATCTGAAAAGGTGACCTGCTGAGAAGGTTCTGTGAGGAACAACAAAATTGAAGAGACTGGAGTAGTTGAGGGGTGATGTATATCTTGTCTTTGAGATGCCTCTTTGCTTGGGTCCACTGAGAAGACAGACTCCATTCAGCTTGTCGCATGTGTAGTTGATACCAAACTCGAAACGGTTCATACAATAATAAGCAAAATCAAACAGAACCAAAGTGAGAAGTCCTGCTAATTTAGTGTCCTGAAGCAGCCTGAGGAGTAATAGGTGAAACTCGAGTTGACATTCTTTTGCTATTCTAATAGCATATTGCGCAAGATTTATGCCTCTGGAGATTTGGGTGTCTTGTCAGCTGTTTGTAATCAAGAGCCTTGGCGTCCTCTTCGTTGGGCTTCGTTTTTTCCAGCTAAATTTATTGTTCTTTTAAATGCATTTAAAAATTCAAAAATTTGGTTGTAGGCCAATGATTGAGATAGCAGGGGCTAGTTAAGCTGTGGGACTGCCACATTTTTAGCTCACAGGGGAACACCCCTCCCCCCTTACTGAGGCCTGCCCATTTATTTCAGAGGCTAGTTAATGTTTGATTTTTTGTCCCGTTATCCGTAGTTGGGATGTGTACATTAGACTTCACACTTTGGTTCTGTTTGATTTTGCATGTGTAGGCGAGCATAGGGGACTACATGGACCGTCAAGGCCATGTGCCCCAAGAGGCATAGCATTTCTCAAGCTGTTACCAGACTTTGTTGCTATATGTGTTTTATGTGCAAGGAATTGATAAGGCAGGCAAAGAGAGAATTTGAGAAGAAACTTGCTGTGGAAACAAAAACGTGTAATAAAAACATTTTTCAAGTACATTCGTAGCAAAAAACCTCTGAGAGAGTCAGTTGGAGCATTAGATGATAGAGGGGTAAAAGGGGCAGTAAGAGGGGACAAGGCTATAGTGGAGAGACTGAATGAATTCTTTGCTTCGGTCTTTACTGGGGAAAATGTAGGGATGTTACCCATGACTGAAGTGGTATTTAAAGGTGATACTGCGGAAGAATTGAAAGAAATACCGATAAACTGGGAAGATGTATTACAACTATTTGATAAACTGAAGAGTAGCAAATCACCTGGACCGGATGGTATCCATCTGTGAACTATCATTAAAATCATCTGTAATACCTGAAGATTGGAGGATGGCCAATGTAACGCCAATTTTTAAAAAGGGTTCCAGGGGTGATCTGGGAAACTACAGACCAGTGAGCCTGACGTTAGTACCGGGAAAAATGGTAGAAACCATCATAAAGAACAAAATTAGTGAACATGTAGAAGGTCATGGCTTAATGGGAGACAGTCAACATGGCTTTAGACAAGGAAGATCTTGTCTTACTAATCTGTTATGTTTTTTTCAAGGTGTGAATAAACAGGTAGACAAAGGTGAGTCGGTAGATACAGTGTATCTGGACTTTCAGAAAGCCTTTGACAAGGTTCCTCATCAGAGACTTTAGACAAAATTAAAAAGTTCATGGGATAGGAGGCAGTCTACTATTGTGGATCAGGAACTGGTTAAAAGATAGAAAGAAGAAGGTAGGGCTAAATGGCCAATTTTCCCAATGGAAAAAGGTGAACAGTGGAGTATCCCAGGGATCTGTGCAGGGTCTGCTGCTTTTTAACATATTCATAAATGACCTGGAAAACGGAATAGCAAGTGAAATTATCAAATTTGATGATGACACAAAACTATTTAAAGTTGTTAAAACCATGAGGATTGTGGAAAATTGCAAGAGGATCTTGATAAATTGGAAGACTGGGCATCCAAATGGCAGAAAAAATTTAATGTGGATAAGTACAAAGTTATGCACCTAGGAAAGAAAAACCCAAACTATGGTTACACGATGCAAGGTTACACATTAGGAACCACCACCCAGGAAAAAGATTTAGGTGTCATCATGGATAACATGTTAAAACCCTGCGCCCAGTATGCAGTGGTGGCCAAGAGAGCAAACAGAATGCTAGGTATCATAAGGAAAGGAATGGAAAATAAAACAAAGGATATTATAAATGCCTCTGTATCGTTCCATGGTGCGACCACACCTTGAGTATTTTGTACAATTCTGGTCGCCGTATCTTAGAAAGGATATAGTGTTATTAGAAAAGGTACCGAGAAGAGCCACCAAAATGGTAAAGGGGATGGAAGGATACCCCTATGAAGAGAGGCTAAAAAGGTTAGGGCTCTTTAACCTGGAAAAGAGACAGCTGAGGGGAGATATGATAGAGGTCCATAAATTAATGAATGGAGTGGAACGGGTAAACGTAGATCGATTGTTTACATCATCAGAATATAGAAAGACTAGGGGACATGCAATGAAGCTACAGGATAAACTATTTAATAAGTGAAAATATGTTTTTCACTCAACGTGTAATCAAACTCAAATTTGTTACCGGAGGATGTAGTAAAAGCTGTTAGTGTAGCTGGGTTTAAAAAAGTTTGGACAAGTTCCTGGAGGAAAGGTCCATAAACCATTATTAAAAAGGACCCGGGATATCACTGCTTGACCCAATACAAGCATTATGGAACCTGTGTCTTTTGGGGAAACTGCTAGGTGCTTATGACCTAGATTGGCCACTGTTGGAAACAGGATACTGGGGGCTTGATGGACCTTGGTCTGACCTAGTATGTTATTTTATTATTTATTTATTATATATTTATTATATATTATTATTATTATTATTATATTATTATATATATATATTATTATATATATATATATTATTATATATATATATATTATATATTTATTATATTATTATCTTATGTTCTTATGAGCCCAATGAGGCAAGCAGAGTGATCCTGCAGAAGGAAAGCTCGGGCCTGCTGAGTGTCTAATAAACTCAAGGTTTTGGGTTGGAACGAGGTGCGACTTGGGAAGTTTAAGACAAATCCTATATGTTGGAGAACGGTGATGGTGAGATGCAGGGAAAGGTTTACCTCTTGAGGTGAGAGTCTCCCCTGATTAGCCAGTCATCTAAGTAAGGGAAGACGAAAATTCCCAAAGTGTGGAGATAGGCTGCAATCACTGCCATGCATTTTGTGAACACTCGTGGTGCGGAGGCCAAGCCGAAGGACAGCACCTGGTATTCGTAGTGGTTTTGCTGAAACCTGAAACATAGATACTGTGCTGAGGATGGATCAGTAAGTGCATGTACGCATCCTTTAGGTCTAGAGAACATAGCCAATCATACCTCTGGAGGTATGGAAAAAGAATTCCTAGGGAAATCATTTTAACTTTCTCAACCAGGATGCACCTGAATCCTCCTGTTTTCTTTGGAACGAGAAAATACGGACAATAGAAGCCCATCCCTTCCTGAGGGGGAGGAACTGTTTTCTATCGCACCCTGAGATAACAGGGTGGACAACTCTTCCTTCAAGAGTGTGCTCTGAAGGGGATTTGTGGGACAGTCCCCTGTGAAGCCAGTGGGGGGTAAATTTTCGAAGTGAAGTAGATACCTCTTTTGGACAATGTTGAGAGTCTACTGTTCTGAAATGATGAGGTGCAACCTGTGGGCATAGGAAAAGAGTCTGCTTGCTATGTTCAGGAGCTGGGGATCCTGCAGATGCAGGGTGGCAATGATCCCTAGGGAGCAGTCAAAAACTAGGTGCAGATTGTGTCTGTGCCACTGGTTGGGGCTTAGGAGCCTTGGGTTTCTTGGGTTGGCGAGGGCTCTGCTGGCACCGCTGTTGCTGCTGAGGCTGGTAAGCAGCTACAGGTAGCTAAGGAGGATAATATCTCTTCTTCTAAGAGTAGAAAGGTTTCTTTGGAAGAGCTTTCCTTCTGGAGGGGTCAGACATCTTCCTGGAAAGGCTTTTGAGGGTGAGATCATCTGTCTCAATCTCACCGGCCTTTTCTCTCCAACCTTTTCCAAAAACGTTCTCCCCAGTAAATGGGATATTAGTCAACTTGTCCTGGACCCACTGTTCAAATTCTGATGCCTGTAACCAAGCTATCCATCGAGTCCCAATGCAGACTGCTGAAGCTCTGCTGGTTGATTCAAAAACATCAAAAGATGCCCTGGTAAGACATTTTGAGATATACTGACCTTGTTTTATAAGCGCTTGGAATGCACTCCGCTTACTATCCAGAATGATGGAGGTAAACATTTCCAAATTCCCAGTGACAACCTTCAGGAATATGCCCATTTATAGCATTGTAGGAGGTAATGCTTGAGGTCAGCATGCATGCCTGAAAATATTGACACACAAAGGCATCGAGCGTCCTCGAGTCTCTACCTGGAGGCATGGATGAGCGAGTCTTTGAACTCTTTATTCGGCGCATGAATGGTGAGCCGCAGGGACTGCTGGGCTTCAGCCAGTATCACACCCCTTATCAACCAGTCATCCAGATAAGGGAAGAAAAAATACACCCACAGTCTGGAGGAAGGCGGTGACGACTGCTAGATATTTTGTGAAGGCTCTTGGGGCAGAAGCAAGGCCGAAAGGCAGGACCCGGTACTAGTAGTGCCGTCCACTGAGCATAAAGGAAGTAGCAGGAGTAGAATCTCATCTTGGCCTGTGAAGATGGAAAAAGTTTGATGACTAGTTCGAGCAGGAGAGATTGAACCTCCAGCTGGAGGAGCGCCCGGTGGTGGGGACTGAGAGGGAAGAGCTGATGGAAATGCAAATGGTACCCATCCTGAGCAATCCTCAGAGCCCAGGTGTCAGTTATGGTTGGGCAATGATTAGCATAGTGGAACAAACGGTACGCCAACATGCAAAGGAACTGTGCTAGGAAAGGACAGTCGGTCCTTGTTCCTCAAAGGAGGGGTCAAAATCTTCCATCAGGCTTCAGCACAGGCTGGGGCTTCTGGCGGTATGGCTGATGCTGACCCTGTCCTTTCTGCTGTTGCCCCTGTTGAAGGTCCTAGCAGTGTTGATAGACAGGGTAGACCTCGTAATACTTCCTTTTCCTGGGGTAGTAAGCCTTCTTCCCGAGGTCTTCTTCCTGGAGACCTTGTTCATTGTTACTTGCTCTCTCTCCAGCTCCCCAGGCTTGTCCTCCATGGGCTTGCCAAAGAGATTCTCACCTTGGCAGGAACATCGGCAAGCTTATCTTGCACCCACTGTTTAAGGTCAGAATACATGAACCAGGCCAGTCGATGGCCCCCAATGCCAACAGCAGCCACCCTGGCCACAGACTCGAAGGCATCATAGGCTGTCCTGCTCACGTACTTAGAGCATTTTCTACCCTTGGAGACGAGACTGCAGAAGCAGTCCAGTTGCTCCCCTGAGAGCATGGCAGAGAAATCTGCCAAACTGCCTATAAGATCTTTAAGGTACATCCCCATGTAGAGCTGGTAAGCAAGGATTCGGTTCATAAGCATAGAGCCCTCGTAACATTTTCTTCCAACACCAACCAGGCTTCGGGCCTCCATACCTGGAGAGACAGAGGAGTGCGTTGTGTGGGAGCTGTGGTTTCTCAAAAACAGGGCTCTTATGGATCCGGTGCATTGAGTCCAAGCGGATTCTCCGAAATGCAGAAGAGCAATCTTTCGAAAATCTGGTGTACTGGAAATGTGATTAACTCCTTGGGGGGAGAAGGGTACTGAAGGATTGCCCGCTACTCCACCCTTGGCTCCTCCTCTGCCTCAAGGGTAAAGGATAAGGTCTTCACCATGTCCTGGACAAATTCATAGAAGGAAATGTTTTTGGGTGGGGACTTAAAACGTTCATAAGGAGGCGACGGATCAGATGGCATATCCCCTATGGCTCTCTGACACCGGAGACTCATCTTTGGTCTCCCAGTCATTGGAATCGGAATTGGTGAGGAAGTCATATTACTGACAGGTTTCCTCTCAATGTTGATGGCACTCCAGAAAAATCAGAGTCCGAGACTCCCTGTGTTCTCTACAGTGGTCCTTCGATCTGAGAGGAACCTTTGGTAACAGAGGGTGATTCTGATCATCTGGTCGAACCCTCTCTCCCAGTGGGGAGAGCGTGGGGCTCAAGGATAGGCTGTACTTCCATTGGCGGGGCCACTGCTGTCTGCAGGGCCGGAGGCGGCATCAGATCCCTCACAGCTTGTGCAGCCAGGAAAGAGTAGTTACTCACCTGTAACAGGTGTTCTCCAGGAGCAGCAGGAATCAGTCCTCACTTATGGGTGTCATCGACGCCGATGAAGCCCTAGCGGAGCATTTCTCCAGCTTTCCATGAAAGCCTTTGGGAATGCTGGCACGCATGCGCGGTTCCCTTCCCGCCTAAAGGTGCCATCTTAACTCAGTCTAATGAGATAGCTAAGAACAGCACACACAAAATGCAAAAATTAAACTATGTACAACTGCAACTCCAAGGGGAGGAGGGAGGGTAGTGAGGACTGATTCCTGCTGCTCCTGGAGAACACCTGTTACAGGTGAGTAACTACTCTTTCTCCAGGACCAAGCAGGAAGTCAGTCCTCACTTATGGGTGACTCCCTAGCTCTGGGCTACCAGGAACCCAGGCTGAACAAGAGAACTCCCTCTAGTCCCAGCAACATTGAAAGGCTTTTCAAGGACTCAGCCCCCACCGGTAGCCCAACCAGAGGGCAGGAGTTGCCTAGACCTCAAAGAGATTCCGGAGTACTGCTTGGCCAAAAGCACTGTCCCTACGGGACTCCCTCTCCAGACAGTAGTGAGCTGCAAATGTCTGGCTTGAAGACCAAGTAGCAGCCCTGCAGATGTCTTGCAATGGAACAGAGCGGAGGTGAGCCACTGATGCAGCCATTGCCCTCACACGGTGGGCCGTGACCCTACCCTGCAAAGGAAGGTCAGCTGCCTTGTAAGCCCAGGTGATACAGTCAACCACCCAGGTGGACAAGGTACGCTTGGACACAGTCACCCCCAAGTTATTGGGGTCAAAAGAAACAAAGAGCTGAGCAGCTCTCCTGTGACCTTGCGTACGCTCAAGGTAGAAGGATAAGGCCCTCCTACAGTCCAGGGTATGCAGAACTGCTTCAGCTGGACTAGCATGAGGCCTAGGGAAGGTGGTTGGAAGAACCACCTCCTGGTTGAGGTGGAAAGAGGAGACAACCTTAGGAAGGAACTTAGGGTGAGTTCTGAGGACTACCCTGTTCTTATAGATTCTCGTGTAAGGCCTATCACAGACCAAGGCCTGAAGCTCACTCACTCGCCTAGCCAAAGTAAGGGCTATCAGAAAGATAGTCTTCCAGGAAAGGAAGCGAAGAGGGCAAGTAGCCATCGGCTCAAAAGGTGGGCGAGTCAGCTGATGCAAGACCACATTCAGCTCCCACTCAGGAGCAGGAGGACGTATGGGGGGTTTGAGCAAAAGCAAGCCCCTAAGGAACCTGGACACCAAAGGGTGCAGGGATAATGACTGTCCCTCCACTAAGGAGTGGTGAGCTGCTAAAGCTGAGAGGTGAACCCGAACAGAGTTGGATTTGAGACCCTGATTGGAGAGGTGTAGCAGGTACTGAAGCACCACTGGGATAGCACAGGAGAAAGGGTCTTCCTCACGTAGTGCACACCAGACAGAAAACCTCTTCCACTTGAGAGCATATGTCTTCCTAGTGAACTGTTTCCTGGAGGCCGGGACAACCTCCTCCACCTCTGGAGGCAGGTGCCAGGGAGCCAAAACTACCCTTGCAGCCTCCATGCCATCAGATTGAGGGATTTGAGATTGGGGTGCAGCAGGGAGCCCTGATCTTGAGACAGGAGGTCGGGTTGCAACCCCAGAGGCAGAGGGAGATCCACTGCTAGTTGGAGGAGCAGAGGGAACCAAGGCTGCCTCGGCCACCTGGGAGCTATCAGGAGGACAGAGGCTCTGTCCCTGAGAATTTTGAACAGTGTTCGGGCCACCAGAGGGGTGGGAGGAAACGCATACAGCAGGTCCTGAGTCCATGGAATCAGAAAAGCATCTGCTGCTATCCGCAGAGGATGTGGTTGCCTGGAGCAAAACCTGGGCAACTGGTGGTTGAGGGGGCTGGCAAAGAGGTCTATGGATGGAAGCCCCCATTTTCAGGAAAATCTTTTGAACCATCAAGGGATGGAGCTGCCACTCGTGTGGTTGCAGAATTCTGCTCAACCTGTCTGCCAGGCAATTCTCCTGGCCTGGAAGATACACTGCTTTGAGAAGCATATTGTGTTTCAGGGCAAAGGAATCTTGAGCCTCCTGGCAAAGTATCTGGGAACCAGTACCGCCCTGCTTGTTCACATAGAACATGGCTACCTGGTTGTCTGTCTGGATCAAGACAGACTGTTGAGCTAGGGAAGCAGTAAAGGCCTTGAGGGCCAAGCGGATAGCTCTGAGCTCCAGAAGATTGATTTGCTGGGTCGCCTCCAAAGGAGACCACAGGCCCTGGGTGCACTTGTCCAGACAGTGAGCCCCCCAGCCCTGCAGAGAGGCATCGGTCGTCAGCACGACAGTATAGGGTGGCATCTGAAAAGGCATCCCTCTCAACAGATTGGGGGGAGACAACCACCAATGGAGGAATGTCAGAAAACGTTTGGACACTTTGATCCGGTCCTTGAGACTGCCCGAGGCCTGTGACCACTGAGTCCGCAGGCACCACTGTGCAGGCCTCATGTTGAGCCGTGCATTGGGGGTCACTTGTACTGTCGATGCCATGTGGCCCAGAAGCCGAAAACAGAGCCTGGCGGAGACAAAGGATCTGTTTAGAAACTTGCTGGCGAGGTCCATGAGCCTCTTTGCACGGGCTTCTGGTAAGAAGGCTCTGGCTAGTTGAGAATCCAACCTTGCCCCTATGAACTCCAGGTTCTGGGAGGGGAGCAAAGTGGACTTTGTGAAGTTTATGACAAAGCCCACCCTTTGGAGCAGAGATATTGTCCTTGTGGTGGCCTGATGAGCCTCCAGGGCAGACTGGCCCCTGATGAGCCAGTTGTCCAGGTAAGGAAAGACAAAGATGCCTTGATTCCTGAGGTAGGCTGCCACCACTGCTAGGCACTTGGTAAAGACCCTGGGAGCGGAGGACAGGCCAAAGGGCAGTACTCTGTACTGATAGTGGTACGAACCTGAGGTACTTTCTGTGGTCTGGATGAATAAGGATGTGAGTGTAAGCATCCTTTAGATCCAAAGAGCATAGCCAATCTCCCTGCTGGAGGTAGGGCAGAAGTGTTCCAAGAGTAAGCATCTTGAATTTTTCTTGCACCAGAAACTTGTTGAGGTTTCTGAGGTCCAAAATGGGACGAAGACCACCGGTTTTTTGGTACCAGGAAGTACCTGGAGTAAAAACCATGACCTTGGAAGTGGGGAGGCACAGGCTCCACTGCCCTGTCCACCAAGAGACCCTTGAGCTCCTGAAGGAGAAGGGCTGTATGCAGGGGAGGCCTTGAAGGTTTCCCTGGAAAATAAGGTGGAGGCAGTTGGTGGAAGTGGAGGGCATAGCCCTGAGTGACTATGTCCAGCACCCAACTGTCCTGAGTGAGATGAGGCCACTGATGGGCGAACAGGGCCAGCCTGCCTCCTGTGCAGGGGAGGGACAACGAGGGAGTCATGGCTATACTCAGGGAGTCAAAACCCCCCACCCTGCTGAGCTTGAGCAGGGGCTGAAGGCTTGGGGGCTGCTGCCTGCCTATGGGCCCCATTACCCCGGCCCTTGGCTTGCTGAACCTGTGGGACAGCTTGGACAGCCTGATATTGCGGGTACTGTCTGTAGGCAGGACCCTTCCTTGGGTAAAAGGACTTTTTCCCCGAGCCCTTCTTTTTCTGAGAAGGGGCAGAGGACTTTCTGGACAGTCTTGTCCTTGTGAGGTTCTCAGTCTCGAGCTGGGCGGCCTTCTCAGCCACGGGTTTGCCGAAAGGTTCTCACCTCGGCAGGGGACATCGACCAACTTGTCCTGAACCCATGGCTCGAGGTCCGATGACTGCAGCCAAGCCTGGCATCGAGCCGCGATGCTGGCAGCCGCTACTCGGGCCGAAGCCTCGAAGCCATCGTAGGCGGCACGGGAAATGAACTTCGAGCATTCCCGGATCCTCGAAGACAAGGACTGAAAACTCTGCAAAGGCTCCCCGGAGAGACCAACAGAGAACCCGGCCAACTCCTTGGCCAGGTCTCGTAAATACATGCCCATGTACAGCTGGTAAGTCTGGAGACGGCAAGCAAGCATAGAGCCCTGGTAGCACTTTCTCCCGACGCTTTTGAGACGATGCATGGCCGATTCCACAACCATGGAATGGTGCGGAAGCTGTGCTTTTTGGAATCCGGGGCTCTTACGGAGTCGATAGATGGAATCGACCCGCTTACTGAGAACCAGCGCCGAGGCCGGGGCCTCCCACATACGGAAGAGGAGCCGCTCCAGCATCGGAGGAACCGGGACAGTAAAGGCCTCCTTCGGAGGAGAGTCATACTGTAGAGCATCGAGCTCTTCGGCTCGAGGCTCTTCCTCGGGATCCGCCTTGATGGCCAGGGCAGCGGCCATATCCCGGACAAATTCCGAGAACCTGGTATCCTCTGGAGGGGATCTACTCCGGGGCTCAGAATCGGGGGAGTCCGACGGGACACACCGAGTCCGGAAGGTGTCAGGAGACTCCTCGTCTTCAGACTCCCAGGCCGACTCATCCGACGTCGAGTCGGGGTCCGGCTCCGTGGGGCCACGAGGCGCCCGCCCCGACGCCGAGGGCACCGGCGTTGAGACCCTCGGTACCGAACGGGAGGTCGAGGGAGACCGCGACCGAGGACGACCTCGAGGCGCAAGGGACTCGAGTATCGGCTCGGTCTCCGGGGTCGATTTCGAAGTCGACGTCCCGGTGGTCGGGGCAGATGCGCCAGACAGGCTGGCCATCAGTGCCTGCTGCTGATCCATGAAGGCAGACATTCTGCTCTCCAAGGCTGTCAACCTGAGACTCAGCTCGGGTGACGCAGCAGCCACCGACTCGGGCCCCAGCGGTGCCGGGACCGACGTCGGGTCTCGAGGAGGCGAGTCCACAAGGACAACAGGACTTACGTGTCCAGCAGACTCCGGTTCGAGGCGAGGAACCTTAGAGGGCCTCTCCTGGTCCACGGGCCCGGGACGACGGTCGGGGGTCTTAGACCTGGCCCGAGAGGGTTCAGGGACCTCTTCCGACGGCACCCTCACGAGCTTCTTCTTCCTCTTACGTTCCCGACTGGGGGACCCCTTGTCCGAGGAGCTCCGACGCCTCTCGGGATCGGAATCCCGAGATATCGAAGCCTCAGACGAGGTCCGGGCGCGGGCAGAGGCTGAGTCAGAGAAAAGCCGCTCAGATTGCTGCTGACGACTTCGGATGGCCTTGGAAGACATCTTCCCGCACGGCACACACGTTTTTGGATCGTGGACCGGGCCGAGGCACCGGAGGCAGCAGTCGTGTGTGTCGGTGAGAGACATAATTTTCGAACACCGATCACACTTCTTGAAGCCACTGGAGGCCATCGGGGGAAAAAGGGACCCGCAAGGTCAAAGGACCGGGCCTCCAGGGAAAGAAAAAGAAAATTGGCACGAACGCCGAGCCACGAAGGGCAAAAACCGAAAAAGAAAAGAGGGGATTCGATGCCGGCGTACCGACCCCGGCGGGAGGGGAACCGACGTCGAATCCGATGAAAAGGAAAAAATAAAATCTTCTTTCACTAGGAACACAGGACACACGTCCGATGGGCTTCACGGAAAAAAAGAGACTGAGGTAAGATGGCACCTTTAGGCGGGAAGGGAACCGCGCATGCGTGCCAGCATTCCCAAAGGCTTTCATGGAAAGCTGGGGAAATGCTCCGCTAGGGCTTCATTGGCGTCGATGACACCCATAAGTGAGGACTGACTTCCTGCTTGGTCCTGGAGAAGGCAGACAAACTGCAGTGTCTCAATAAACAATGCTGAGTCTGAAGCGGTAGGAGCTGGGGGAGCACAGATGGCCTCCAATGCCGGCTCCCTCACCGGGGACTCCATGATGGTGACTGCATTGGGAGACCCTCGACAGCCTTCCTGGGCTCTGGGCGGCAACACCTCACGCCAGGGCAGCTCTGTCCACAGAGTCTCGCCAAGGGAGGCTCTGATGCCGATATCCATGGGCTTTACCCCGGATATTGGCATCGCCGCTCGACGCTGATGGGACGGAGAATCGATCCCTTCTGGGGGCATCCATCGAAGGATAGTCTCTGGTCCAGGCTATTGCAGTCCCTCGGCTCCGAGTGAGTTCTGTCTCCACGCTGGGCCTTGGTCTCAGCAGAGGCTGCCAACTCGGAGGACTCAAACAGCAATTCACGCTGTTTTGCTCGATTCTTCAGCCCTTTTTTAATCATCTGCATACATAATGCGCAGGTAGAGGGCTCGTGGTCAGGCCCAAGGCGCTGAATGCACCAATTATGGCAGTCTGTCACTGAGACAGTGCAGGCAACACCTGGTGCACTTTTTGAACCCACTGACTGGTTTGCATATATTGGGGAAGACAGCTTTCGCCAACTCAACGTGCGTGTGCGTGTGTGTGTACCTGTGTGCCAAACAAATACAAATGAAACCGAGAAAAACGAGGCACTGATACTACCGGGGATGGCCAGGAAGGTGAGAAAGAACACATGACTGAAAAAATGAGGTGAAAGAGAAAAAATGCGAACCACCAGGGTATTTCAGCTTTCCGGGATTAAACGGATGTCCGAAGAGCTCAGTGGAAAAAAGAAGACTGAGGTAAGATGGCTCCTTCAGGGGGGAAGCGAGACATGCATGCATGTGGAGTGGAGGAGTGGCCTAGTGGTTGGGGCAAGGTACTTCAGGCCGGAAGGTCAGGGGTTCAAATCCCACTAGAGGACAGCAACCTTGGGCCGGAAGGACTGGGGTTTCTAGTCCCACAGGTGCTCCTTGTGGTCTTGGGCAAGCCACTTAACCCTCCATAGCCCATGTTCCCTGTAAAGCACAGTTACTTACCTGTAACAGGTGATCTCTGGGAACAGCAGGAATAAGTCTTCACATATGGGTACGTCGGTACCGATGGAGTCTGCGCGGGAACGCTCCCCAGCGTCCAATCAGAACGCTTTTGGAAGCATCCCAACACGCCTGCGTGCTGCCTTCCCGCCTTTTCCAACTGCCTCTCCTCAGTTAAGTTTTAAAGCTGAGACAAAGAGAGAGAGAGAGAGAGAGAGAGAAAGGGAAAGATAGAGATAGAGAAATGCAACTCCTAGGGGAAATGGGTGGGTTGTGAAAACTTATTCCTGCTGTTCCCAGAGATCACCTGTTACAGGTAAGTAACTGTGCTATCTCCAGGAACAAGCAGGAATGAGTCTTCACATATGGGGACTCCCAAGCTAAGATGCCTGGAGGAGTCCCAGCATGTTGCGAATCGGAGAGCCATGCTATTGTACCGAACCCCAGGCATCCTAGGGATGGAGGGTAGGAGTTGAACTAAAAAGATCTGCTGTGGAACAGTTGGACCAAACAGGATGCCTAGATAGGAGGTCTCTGTGCAGGTGATATTTAGTGGTAATATTGAAAAGCAATAAACCAATATGGACCTCACCTGGTGGTATTGCAAAAAGGTATATGGAGGTTCATGTGGATTTGTTAATATGAACCAACAGAATATCCTCAGGGAGTACCTCAATGTAAGGAGAGGTAAATAACTGCAAAAAACAGGCTGAGGTTAGAACCCTTAGGGTGAGAAGAAACAATCCTAGTGGAACTGGGGTAGTTCACTGAGGCAGGACTTTGCGGGAAAACGCGGAAGTCCTTATTAGATAAGACTGAAGCTCTTTTGACTTTAAAGAGACATAGTTCTTATATAGGAGATGGGAGCTTCGAAGATCCCTATATCAGATAACAAAGAAGGATAGGAGCATGAGGCATTGTAGCCTCACATTTTCTGAAGATTCAGAAAGTCCTTCCTAATTGAAATCACATAGGAAAAAGAGAGTATATGGAGGGCTTCAGTTTGAACCTAAACTGAAGGTCATGGTACAAAAACCCCTCAACTTCCACAGGAAGTGGTTGATTATGGAGAACCCTAAGTATGCTGGAACAGCATAGAAAGGGATAGAGAGTATCTGTCGGGTCCATAGGTGAAAATTATATATATATATATATATATATATATATATATATATATGTAGGCAGACAGACAGAAACAGTACATAGATATATATCTACCCACTATCATATATTGCAATATATATATATATATATATATATATATATATATATATATATATATATAGGCACAGACATGCAGATGTCCATATACATGTAAACTTATCTATCTATCTATTATATCTATCTATTATATCTATATATATATATATATATAAATATATATATATAAGTTTACATGTATATGGACATCTGCATGTCTGTGCCTATATATATATATATATATATATATATATATATATATATATATATATATATATATATATATATATATATGTATTGCAATGGGTATATATACATATCCCTGTCCGCACAAAGGGTATGTGGAGAGAGAAATATTCATCTAATAACAAGAAGGGAGGTACCTGCATGAGAAGGTATTTAGAGAATCCTTACTCCCTGGTTATGAGTAGGAAAGCCAAGGGAGTTCTCTCACTGGCAAGGAGAAGTCTAGAGTCCTCTAGAAACTCTAGCCCCTGAATAACCAGAAATGGAGACCTACCTGAAAAATGCAGAGGATGTTTTGAATCTGCAGACAGTAAGTCTGAATCCTTCCATAACTCCAGCAGGTAGCTGGAGAAAAAGATGCAATGAAATAAAAATACCCTATTTACCCTTTATGAGGGTAAAATGGGTATGCTGCATTCTTGTGCTCAATATGGATTACACCCTGAAGAATTGAGGATGGAAGGAAAATACAAGACAAGGACTGTCTATACTGAAAGAAAAACCATCCCTGGTGAAGGGGTCTCCTGGAGATGTGAAGCAATCCAGGGAATTGGATAATTCTTTAGGTCTTCACTTAATTAAAGGCCTGTGTCCCTTATTTAAGAAGACTTTAATGGAAATGGTAAGGGCAGGGAGAACCCAGTAGGCATGACTAGGTAAAGCCCTTCCTAACCATCTGGAATTATATGCTCTCTAACAAGGCCCCACAGTGTAGAGCTGCTCCGTAGAGGTGCAGAGAGCATGTTGCAGGTTAATTAGAAGAAAAAACAGGTGTTTAAGAGCCAGTAGGTATCCGGAACCACACTGCCAAGCCCAAGGATTGGGGAAGGCTAAGGATAGAAGGTAAGGTTATGTGTCTGCAACAATAGCCAGAAAGGGTTGTTAACCCGTCTGGGCCTTAGTGGTAAGGCCAGAAATAATTGAAATTGGGGAACAAGCCCTGGTTGCTTGGTCAGCAAGTCAGTGGTCTAACCAGTAAGAGCCCCTGCAGTTCTAACTATTGATAGGGCAGCAGAAGAAATCTTAGGTCCCAAGATTGGGAAAGACATCCAGACATAAGTAGGAGTGGTAAGACTCCGTTATTGTCTGAGAAGCTGCCAGGAAAACTAAGAATGCAAGGGGGAGACAACTCTGAAAGAAAACTTAGGGGCTTAAGAAAAAGCCCTCAGTAAAGTGGTATCACTCTTACAGACCAAATGTCTTAGTAAGAGGGACAGAGTTGAAAAGAAAGACTTACAGTGGAGTAAATCTTTGAAAAGGTAATATGAGAGATGCTGATACAGGAGAAAAAGTCAAAGGTAAAGGCATAGGAACCTTATTGACAGCTGTTACTCCTCTGTGTACCTCAGAGGACGAGGAGTAACCTTACTACCTGTAAAGCAGAATCATCTTAAGAAGCTCTTTGAGCTAATAGTGCGGTCGTCTCTTTAAGAGAGACATGTGTAAATTTTAGGATGGAACCAATGTAGATGCTTGTAATGGGAAGAAAACAGGAAAAAAGGATTCAGTAAAGTCTATCAGCAACCCTGCGGCTGCTGTGTTTGCTGAACCCATTGAGGTTGTGGTTTCCTGAGCCTGGTTGGTTGTCTCCCCTGTCAGGGAGCATCTGTATGATGGGTAGAAGGATAAAACCTTCTCCCATTACGGGAACAAAGCTTATTAGTAGATTTTCTACAAACTGGGCTAGAGGAAGGCATAGAGAAGCCTCTGAAAGCAATAGTGTCAGTGGTTAACTGAGCAGCCTGGAGTAAAGTCTCTTTATTAAAGAGATTGTCTCCAGTGCAAGGAGTATTTCCCAGTCTATCTTGTATGCATTTGTCCAAGTCTGAAGCTTGGAGCCAGGCTCTACGTCGTGCCCCTATGGCTATAGCAGAGGTTCTGCTAACAGACTCAAAAGAGTCCAGGGAAGCACGAGTAAGGAACCCAGAAATATTTTGAGCATGATTGACTAGTTTAGAAAAATCTGCTCTTTTAGGCTCTTGGAGAAAAGGGGTCAAAAGTAGTAAATCTTTTGTGACCTCCTCAAGAGATAATCCCATATAGAAAATATATGAAAGGATTCTTGATGAAAACATGGATGCCTGGAAAGTTTGACGTCCAAAGGCATCTAAAGTCCTAGCCTCACGACCTGGCGGATAAGAAGAGTGCTTTTTAGTACTCTTAACACGCCTCATTGCTGATTCTACAACAAGAGAATGATGAGGGAGCTGAGGCTTTTGAAAACCTGGAGAAGGGGGCACCCTGTATAGAAGATCAGTTGCCCTAGACGGTGGGGATACTGTTAAAGGAGTTTCCCACGTTCTAAATAGGAGATCCTGCAAGGTCTGATGCAAAGGAAACATAATGACTTCCTTTGGATTGCAGGGGATCTGTAGAGGTTGTGGCTCCCCTGGTGCAGGGTCCTGACCAGGTATAGAAATGGCAAGTGACTTTGCCATATCGAGCAGAAAAGCTTGAAAAGAAATCTCCCCAGAGGGGAGTCCTCGAAAAAGAGGAGGAAGAACTAGATCTGTTGAAGAACTAGCTCTAGTACCCACCGGTTCATTCAGATTCTGTAGAATAGAAGATCTGGAGGGGTGGAACATCGGATTATCTTTGAAAGATAGTTGTTGGTACCGCTGGAAACCGGTAACACAACTCGTCGGTAGCAAATCGTCCATGCTAGGGATCGATTCCAAACTTGGTATGGAAGGAAGCGAGCCGGCTGAAAAGAGCATGGGAGGTACAGACACCGATGTCGATACCGGGACCGGTACCTTCGTTGACACCGATATATGAAGATCAGTCTGTGATAGCACTATCGGTACCGAGGTAACCAAATGTGGCAGACCTTGATCATCGGTGGAATGTCTTCGGTACCATTTGAAGTCGGAACCGAGACGAGTCGGTACCCAGTCATCCAGACTAGAGATCGATTCTAGACTCGGCATCGAAAGAAGCGAGTCTATCGATGCATATCTGGAGGGCACTGACGTGGATACCAGCATTGGTACCGGGATCGATACTGATGCGGGAAGATCGGTCGGTAGCGGCTCTAGCAGCACCGAAGATACCGAGAGCGATCAACTGTGATCATCGGTGTGGAATATTTCATCCAGCATCATCGCCGATGCCGGGGTACCGGCACTGCTCAAAGCGGATACCACCACCGGGCATGGCTCAGGTATGTTCACCGAGGTAAAAACCCCGGGAACAACCTGAAACCCCGTTAATGCTTTGGAGGCAGAAGCCTCCCGCCGGGGTTTTAAAGCCAATATGTCCTCGGGGGCAAGCCCTGAGGCATCTCCATGATGTACATGAGATCTACCACCCAAGGACTGGCTAGTCTTTACAGACTTTTGTTTGGTTACCTGATCCTGCGAAAAAGAAGATGTAGCTGGTACCTCCAGGTCTGAGGGGAACCGCGTATCGAGTTGAACTCGATGCTGAAGACTTCTTGTGGAAATAGTAGTGCAGGAGGGACACTCCAGCGGATGGTGTTCAGGTCCCAAACATGGAAGGCACCAATTATGGGTGTCTAAAACTAATCGGTAGCGCCACAGTTAAAACACGTTCTAGTGGCTGACATTTCCATGAGGGAAAGTGGAGAGGCCTAGCAGGCCGAAACCTGTCAGGCACTAAAACAGGAAAAAATTCACTACAAAAGGAAATATTTGTAGAAGAAGAAGAAAACACCGGCGGTACCGGTGCGTCGAGGGAAGGTAGACGCGACCACAAGAAAAAACAAAAATAAAGGAAGAATTTTCTGTGGTGACAGGAGAACGTCCTGCCGGCTCCGCGGAAAAACAAAAACTGAGGAGAGGCAGTTGGGAAAGGCGGGAAGGCAGCACGCAGGCATGTTGGGATGCTTCCAAAAGCGTTCTGATTGGACGCTGGGGAGCGTTCCTGCGCAGACTCTGTTGGTACTGACGTACCCATATGTGAAGACTCATTCCTGCTTGTTCCTGGAGATAATAGTTATCTCCAAGTTATAATGCCCTGTTCAATGTAATTTCAGTTTGTTCAATGTAAACCGCACTGATGCAGAATAGCGCGGTATATAAGAGAATGCAAATACATAATAAATAAAAATAAAATGATGGACCTCTCAAAAGCTTCTATGGAAACTGGAGATCATTCCCCCATGGGCTCTGTTGGTGATTTACTTCCTGCTTGTCCCCAGTGAATGTATGTTCAAGGACACAATATTGACTATTTTGTGTTTTGGATACAATGTTATCTGTATGCTGATGATATACAGCTTATTGTTAAAGTGGGTCAGGAGCAACAGACTGCTGTGTTACAAGTAAACAATAACAGCTATTGCAGACTGGCTAAAAAGAATTGTCTAATACCCTAATGAGAGAGTATGGTAGTCATAAGAACAAAGTGTTAAGTTTTGTATGTAAGTGGCTGTTAACTGGTTTACTGTGAGAAATCTGGATGAAGATCTGCTTTTTTAACTCTCAAGCGTTAGAGAGTGGTTCGGTTTACTTTTCTGTCGTAACATTTGCTAAGGAGGGTATGGTCTTTTTTGCAGCCTAATGACTTGGTTACTTTAATACATGCTTTTGTGACCATCGGGACCGACTACTGTAATAGACTATTATGGCCTCCCTCAACGACAATTGCAGAGGCTATACCATAGTTTGTGCAAAATACCACCCATAAAGTTAATTTGGGGCAAAAAGAGGAGTGACCACATGACCCCGTTGTTGCAAGCTATGCATTGCCTGCCCATGTTTTTATGTCCAATTTAAAATATAGTGTTTGGTTTTTAGGAGATTAAATATGGATTGTCCAGATTATCTTAAAGAGAAATAGTCATGGCATGCTTCATTCAGGACCTTTCGGGTCCTCTTACAAGTGTCTAGCACCCTTTTGCTTGCAACAGATTTCCTATAGTGTGTTTGCATGTGTGTGGCCTAATTTGTGGAATTCCATCCCCTTAGATTTAGCACCCTTTGCTTGGAATACTCTTCCTATCTCTGTGCACCAGGCGTCCTCCCTGGCCATTTTCAAGTCCAGACTAAAACCCCACCTCTTCACTATTGCTTTCTGTTCCTGTCTTACCCTATCTTGATCTCTCTATCAACATTTGCATACTTTGTCCTGTAAATTTTTGTTATTTGTATTATTGTTAAGTGCCGTCGAGTCTGAGTCGACTCATGGCGACCCTCTGGATAGCTATCCTAAATTGTGTTCGGTCTTCAGTCAGGCGGCTCATTGTTGACAGACTGGTACCCATAGCTACTGTTATTGTATCGATCCATCTCATTGCTGGCCTTCCTCTTTTGCGTTGACCTTCTATCTTGCCAAGCATGATGTCTTTCTCTAATGATCTCTCTCTTCGCATGATGTGTCCAAAGTATGAAAGTCGAAGTCTTGTCATCTGAGCTTCTAAAGAAAGCTTAGGTTTGATCTCCTCTAGTACCGACTGGTTTGTTCTTCGGGCAGTCCATGGTATACACAGTATTCGCCGCCAGCACCATAATTCAAAGGCATCAATTTTCTTCCTGTCTGTCTTTTTCACTGTCCAGGTTTCACATCCATATGTTATTGAAAATACCATGGCTTGAACAAGTCGAATCTTTGTATGGAGAGAGACATCTCTGCTCTTGAGAATCTTATCTAGGTCTTTCATAGCCATTCTGCCAAGAGCAATGCGTCGTCTGATTTCTTGACTGCTTGTTGCTTCTTTATTGATAGTTGATCCAAGTAGGTTAAAGTTGTTCACAATTTCAATTTCTTCTCCTTCAACGATGAATCTGTTGATTATGCCAGTTGTCATGATCTTTGTCTTCTTTACATTAAGGTGCAGGCCCATTTTGAGACTATGTTCTTTGATTGTGAGAAGCAAATGTTTCAGATCATCTTCACTTTCAGTCAGTAATGTGGTATCATCAGCATAGCGAAGGTTGTTGATGAGTCTTCCACCAATCTTCACACCTCTGTTATCTTCATACAATCCTGCTTCTCTGATGATTTGTTCTACATATAAATTAAACAGGTAGGGGGAAAGTATGCAGCCTTGTCTTACACCTTTGCTTATTTTAAACCATTCTGTTTCTCCTTGTTCCGTTCGAACTGTTGCTTCTTGATCAATGTACAGATTTCGCAAGAGAACGATCAGGTGTTCTGGTATACCCATGCTTCTTAATGTGGCCCAGAGTTTCTCATGGTTTACACAGTCAAAAGCCTTGCTATAGTCGATAAAGCACAAATAGATATCCTTTTGGTATTCTTTAGTCTTTTCAAGGATCCATCTCACATCCGCAATGATGTCTCTCGTTCCTCGCCCTTTCCTGAACCCTGCTTGCACGTCAGGTAGTTCTTGTTCCAGGTATGGTTGTAGTCTCTTTTGAATAATCTTCAGTAGAATCTTGCTGGCATGTGGGATCAGAGCGATTGTGCGATAATTTCCACAGTCAGTTGGATCACCTTTCTTTAGTATTGGTATAAACACAGATCTTTTCCAGTCAGTTGGCCATGACGTTGTCTTCCATATTTCTTGGCAGAGCCTTGTAAGTACGGTAACAGCTGCCTATGGGAATGCTATCAATGCCTGGTGCTTTGTTCTTTGATAAGGCTTTCAATGCTGCTTCAACTTCTTCTTTCATCACCAATGGTTCCCGATCATAAGGTACAGGTTGAAACGGCTGTTGGTCCACTTGATCTTTATCATATAAAAACTCTGTATATTCCTTCCACCTTTTCTTGATCTTCTCAGCATCATTCAACATAGAACCTTGAGCATCTTGTAACATTCCAATTCGAGGCTGGAACTTTTTCTTTAACTCTCGTAGTTTTAGGAAAGCCGATCTTGTTCTTCCTCTAATAGTTTCTGCTTCTATTTCCTTGCAAGTGTCATTGTAGTACTTTTCCTTGTCCTGTCTTGCTGCACGTTGGAAATCTCTGTTGAGTTCTGCGATTGTCTTTCTTTTTCCTCTGGCTTTATCTTCTCTGCGTTTCTGGGCAATTTTCAGAGTTTCTTCAGTCATCCATTTTGGCTGTTTTTGCTTTTTCACCTTTTGTAGAGACTTCTCACTTTCTTCCAACACAACCTTCTTGATGTCATTCCATAACTCTTCCGGAGCTCTGTCATTTGTATCTAAAGCAGCAAATCGATTTTGCAGGCGGTCTTTAAATTCCAGTGGTATATTCTCAAGGTCATATTTTGCTGCATTCATGAGTGGTTTGCTCTTTTTCAACTTTAGCTTGAGTTTGCATACTAGTAGTTGATGATCTGTACCACAGTCAGCTCCAGGTTTTGTATTTGTTGATGTTACAGAGCTTTTCCATCGTTGACTTCCACAGATGTAGTCAATTTGATTTTTATACAATCCATTGGGTGAGGTCCATGTGTACAGTCGCCGCTTGTGTTGCTGGAAGAAGGTGTTTGAGATGAATAGATCATTGGTCTTGCAGAATTCTATCAGTCTTTCTCCAGCTTCATTTCTGTTGCCAAGTCCATATTTTCCAACTACTTTGCCTTCTTCTTTGTTGCCAACTTTTGCGTTCCAGTCACCCATGACTATCAGGATATCCTGTTTGCATGTTCTGTCAATTTCAGCTTGTACTTGTTCATAGAGCTCTTCAATTTCATTCTCTTCTGCAGCTGTTGTTGGGGCATATACTTGAATTATAGTTGTGTTGATAGGCAATCCTCGTAGACGAATAGAGATTAAGCGTTCGCTGACTGCATTGTATTTCATTACAGTTCTTGCAAGTTTCTTCTTTATTATAAATGCAACACCATTTCTTCTTTGTCTTTCATTTCCAGCATAGTAGACCATGTGATCATCTGATGCAAAGTGCCCGATGCCAGTCCATTTCAGCTCGCTGACAGCCAACAGATCAAGTTGTACACGTTCCATTTCATTCTTGACCACCTCCAACTTTCCTTGGTTCATGCTTTGTACGTTCCATGTTCCAATGTGTAAGACATCTTTACAGCTTCTGACTCTCATTTCATGCGCAGCTACATCAGCAGTCAGACTTCCCGAGGGCTGTGATCCAACCACATCATAAATGCTGGCTTTACTCTGAAAAGTCTTCAGCTCTTCCCCAGTAGCTAGTTGAGTGCCTTCCGACCTGGGGGTCTCATCTTCCAGCACCATAGCACAATTTGTTTTGTTGTAACTATCCATTGGGTTTTCATGGCAAGATACAGAAGTAGATTGCCGGGCCTTTCTTCCGCGCAGTTTAAGTTTGGTGTTGTTGCCGTTGTCACAGAAATGTGATCCTCCGCAGTCAACACTATCCCATTCTGCTGCTGCCCAGATGGGTGGTTTGTCTTGGTCTGGCACCTCAGCTGAGACCTGTCCATCTTAGGAGACCCTGCCAGTAGTTAACTACCGATGTAACTTATTTTATTTTTTGTCTTATTAGATTGTGAGCTCTAATGAGCAGGGACTGTCTCTCTTCTATGTTTGTACAGCGCTTCGTATGTTGCGGCGCTTTATAAGTCTTTAATAATAATAATAATAGATTTCTGCCTGGAAAGAATTATTTGTCTTTTGGAGGAGTGCTAAGGCTTGGTTGTTTACTTAAACTTTTGATTCCATTTGTTAATCAGGCTTTTCGTTTACTGTTTGATAATTAGGTGAGGATGGGTTGGGCTGACAAAAGATAAAGGTATTTTTATATTGTTAGTGTACTAACATAGCTTTGTACCAGGCTTCAAAATCTTTTTGATGAGATGTCTCATCAAATAATATAAATTAATAAATAAAAAAAATCTACCTTTGCTTGTCAGCCTCACACCAGTTCAAGCTTCTTTCCCGTCGCTCGTTGTCTCCCCTGACTCCAGTCCCTTCCCTCTGCCATCCCAGGTTCCCTCTCATGCTTCATGGCTTTAAGCTGAGTCTTCTCTTCCTGTCTCCACCATCCTACCTAACCCATGTAGAGGAGGGAGGAGTAGCCTAGTGGTTGGGGCAAGGTACTTCAGGCCGGAAGGTCGGAGGTTCAAATCCCACTAGAGGACAGCAACCTTGGGCCGGAAGGACTGGGGTTTCTAGTCCCACAGATGCTCCTTGTGGTCTTGGGCAAGCCACTAAAACCCTCCATTGCCCATGTTCCCTGTAAGTATTAGTGTATGTGTCTCATATCCCCGCGTGTTAAATGTATCCCCCAATTGTGTTGTGACCGCTTTGATTGAAGGATAAGGCGGTATACAAAACTGTCTAAATAAAAAATAAATAAATGTAGTTTTCCTCACCCTCCCAACCCACATTATCATGTAGGCCTCTCTTCACCCGATTAATTTTATTATTTATTTATTTAACAATCACTTATATACCGCATCTTCCATAGATCAGTTGCGGTTCACAATAAACAACAATCAACAAAGCAGAGTTTGTTTTACATATAACATCATATAACCAAAAACAATAAAATTTGAAAACAATTGTTAAAGTTAACTAGCACAGAACAGTGCAAAACTATATACATTATATACAGATATACATTGTTTAGGGCTTAAGCATAGTGCGAAGTACCGTTACAGCTATAAGAATTTTCATAGGTCATGGGATATCTCAGACGAAAACAGGTTAGCCTTTATCTAAATCTATTGAGGGATGATCTGTATTATTGTAATGTTTAGTGAATAGATGCGTTTTCAATTTTTTACGAAATTCAATGATTTCGGTTAACATTTACCTACCATCCCAAGTAGTTTCTTTCTTCCTGTACCCCATCCCCTCTCTACACCATCTCATGTAGGCCTCCACAATCTCATAAAGGCCTCACTCTTGCTGTCACTCCCCACCCCATGTAGCTTTCTTCAGTGTGCCCTTACAAGTAGGTCTCTTCCCTGTCCCTTTCTGTACCATGTAGGTTCCACATTTACTTCCCCCTTGCCTCTTTTCTCCTCCTGCCTCATATAGGTTTCTTCTCCATTCCCTCCATGCAGGGAAATTCTCTCCCTGCTCCTTGCTGTCCCATGTAGTCTCACATCCCACACCTCACTATCCCATGCAGAGTGTCAGCTCCTTCCCTTCCTCCCATGTAGGTCTCCTTTTCCTTTCCAGCTTTACTTTTTAAATATTTTCTTTCTCCCTCCCCATCTCATGGCAGCCCTATCCCAGAGCTTCCTGCAGACGGGTTGCCCCTGGGCCACCAAGAGAAACAGCACATTATAGTGCATCAGCATCTTCTGCCACATGGGCCCCCATCCTGCAGTATAAGCAGCCATGCCGTGAGACTGTCCACAAATGGCTGAGAAAACTGGACACACTGGGGAGATATCGATGTGAAGTCCTGAATGTCCTTACACATTTTAGGAGAAGTTCTGTGGGAGGAAGTGACACCATCGGAGGAGAATGGACGGAGATGAGAAGAAGTCCATCGAGATAAAGGACAGACTAGATAGGACATGTGGTCTTTTTCTGTCGTCATATTTCTATGTTTCTATGAGATCCCGCTAAAAAAAGTAAAAATGTAGCTTATCATGCCTTTCTTTCCCCCTCCAGTGGTGCTGATATTGGCCCGGGGACAGCGATAGGAACATCCATCAGAAAGAAGTTGGAGGAATTCCATTCTCCCTATATGTGCTGCAAGGCCTCTCGCGCTCTGGATAAGGAGAAGAAAATTGCGGCGGAGAGCTTGGGGGAGTTGGAGATGGAGACAGAGCTGACCCTTGCAGAGGGGGCAATTGATATTGTGCTTGCTGGACTTTAAAAAGGAACTGAAAGCAGATATCGCTTCAATAAAAAAATAGAGCTCAAAGAGGCTCTGGCTACAATCCAGCAGGATTTAGCAGAGCTGGGCGCGAGGGCGGAAAATGTGGAGACCCACGTGGAACGCCATTTGGGAGCTATCTCTGTCCCGAACACAGGTTGGTATGGTTTGAAAACAGGAAGAGCTGCTTCAAGAGAAAACAGAAGATCTGGAGGATCGCTCATGATAGAACAATCTCTGGGTTCGAGGGATACCAGAGAAGGACTAGTTTAAAGATTGCTCCATGGTGCTACAGTGCTCGTTTAAAAAATGCTGATGGAGGCGGGCCAGCTCTCGGAAGAGCTGGTGGGCCCGATTTGCATGGCCCGTCGGAGTTTGGGACTGGCAAGGGAAAACAGAACGAGGGACATAGTAGCTTGCCTATAATCCTTTGGAGTGATGAAGCAGCTGTTAACGGCAGTGTGAAAGCATGGACTGTTTAAGTGGGAAAATTGCTCAGTGGAGCTCTCTACAGTGTTCTGTCACAGGGCATACTGCAACGAAGGAGAACCTTGCGAAAGGTTACCACATTTTTCCGCAGAGAGGGAGTGTGGTATAAGTGGTTGTTTCCCTTCAGACTGTTCACAGCTAAAGGGGTCTCTCAGAGGATAAAAACAGATGGAGAGGCATAGCAAACACTGAAGTAGCTGGGCTACAAGGATGGTCAGCAAGATCCAAATGCTGTGGGACAGAACCCTAATTTGGAGGTTCTGAAGTGGCAGAGGGTGGCGGCAAAGACAAAATGCTTGAGGAGGCTGTAAAAGGGGAAGACCTTGGATGACACGACGGACACAGGACTTAAATGAGCTTGATCTTCCTGAACTGGGACAGTTTAGGGATGGTGATGGCTGACTGAGCTGAGACCGGCGGAAGCTGGCTGCTGGACTGGGCTGTGCCTATTACTGGCTGATGGTGGGGGGGGGGGGGAGTGTTGATTGATGTTGCTTAATGTTGTATGAGGAGGCTTTTGTGAAGCAGTGGAGGGGAGGGGGTAAGGTTGGGTATATGGGAATTGGGGAGGTAGGAAGCTGGGAGATGCGAGATGAGCAGGGGCAGGATGTTTGTCTGAGGTAACAGGGAAAGCTGAAGGAGGCAGGTGTGAAGAGTGGGGAAGGGAGAGATATCTGGTATACTGGGGGCGGAGATGGGACACGATGACAGAGGAGTGCATGGGATCTGGGGGGAAATGCACTTCCTGGAATGGTGCTTCCCGAAGAGGGAGGGATTGGGGGGGGGGGGGGAAGAAGGGGGACTAGATATGAAGAAGGGGGACACTGACCTGATTGGGAGAGGTGGGACTGGCAAAGGGGAAGGAATTGGGGCAAAGCAATATTTAGGACAATAGTGTGGATAGAATCCATTAATGCTAAGGGGCTAAATTTACCCTTTAAATGACAGCATTTGTTTCGTGAAGTGGAAAGGTTGAAATGGGATGTCATCTGTGTGGATGAGACTCATTTGATCCAGAAGGACGAAGGTCTTATGAAAGGAAACTATTTTGGCAACGGTTTTTCTGTACATAGAAGGAAGGGGAGAAGGGGGAGTGGCTATTTTGATTCATAAAGGATGCCCATATCAGGTGAAGGACTTTTTCGGGATATGGAGGAAGGGGGAATGGGGGAAAAGAAGTCACTATAGCAGCGATCTATGCACCAAATGGGGAGGCAGGTTCCATTTTGGAAAGGGGTTTGGGAACTTTTAGCTGAGAAGGTTCAGAGGTGGTTGTATTGGGGGGGTGGGGGGGAGGGATTTTAATTTAGTGCTGCACCCAGGGTAGGATAGACGGGCAAGGTTGAGGGAGGAGGGGGCGCAGCTGGAGAATATAAGGGGGCTGGCTTGCCCAGTTTAACATTGTGGATGCCTGGCAGTTGATGTGAACACTTTTACCCTATGATAATTTTAGCCAAATTGATTTAATCTTAATGGATAGGATTTGGGCGATGGCACTATAGGGAGTGGGTGGGTGGAGGTGGGGGATCCAGGGGAAAGCCACTTCTGGAGACTCTACGAGAGTCTTCTTAAAAATGCTGAAGTGGCAATGGATATTGGGGATATTATTTGGGAATATTGGGAGCTCAATGGTAACAGAAAGATGGGAGATACAGCATAGTTACTCACCTGTAACAAGTGTTCTCTGGGGACAGCAAGAGTCAGCCCTCACATATGGGTGACGTCAGCACTAACAGAGCCCGCGCGGAAGCATCTCCCCAGTTTTCATGCTTGATCCACTTCCCGCCCAAGGGTGCCATTTTGTCTCAGTCAAATGACATAGCTAAGACGGCAAAAATAAAAGATGGTAAAGAAGCAACTCCAAAGGGAGGAGGGAGGGTTGTAAGGACTGATTCCTGCTGTCCCTGGAGAACACTTGTTACGCTTTCTCCGGGAACAAGCAAGAAGTCAGTCCTCACATATAGGACTCCCCAGCTACAGACTACTGAGAACCTGTACAAAAATTTCACAGCGACCTGCAAAGGTGAGCAGTGATCAGCAGCAGCTGAATCCCTAAAAGAGATTCTTGCAAGACCCAGGTGTTTGGCAGAGAACCAGCACTCCAGTAGCCTGTACATAGAAAGGTCGGAGGATAGGAGTTGCCTATACCCCGAACAGATTACGGAGTACAGCCTGGCCAAAGGCACTGTCCCATTGGGACTCCCTCTCCAGGCAGTAGTGAGCTGCAAAGGTATGGACCAAAGACCAGGTGGCGGCCCGGCAAATATCAGTCACGGGGACGGAACGCAGATTGGTCACAGAAGTAACCATGGCCCCGATGCGGTGCGCCATGACTCTCTGGTCCAGTGAGATCCCTGCTTGCTCATAGGCAAGGGTAATGCAGTCCGCCATCCAAGTGGACAGAGTTCGCTTAGTCACTGGGAGCCCCAGGTGACTGGGGTCATAGGATATGAAAAGCTGTTGAGCTTTGCGGTGGCCCTGAGTCCATTGCAGGTAAAAGGACAGGGCTCTCTTGCAATCCAGAGTATGGAGAACCAATTCCGAGGAAAAGGTAACTAGCAATGTATTTATTTGCGTAATATTATCAGTGGAATCTTCTGAAGATTGAGTCAAAGTTTGACTGGCAGTAGGGCCATGAGTAAAAAACCACCCTCCCCTTGTAAGGAAGAGCAAATCTTAACTGGTAAATAATAAGCTTGGACAATCTCAACAGGTTCAACCCACTTCAATACATCTTTAAAATATTTCTGTAGCAAGATTTCAACAGCTAACAAATGTGTACTGGGAAAATTCAACATACATAAATTTCTAGCCCTTGAGACATTCTCCAATGCCTCTGCTTTAGCATGTAAAACTGTAACATCCTTAATATAACCGGAATTTATAGCCAAACAAGATTGCATTTGAGAAGTCAACTAGTTAACACAATCAACTGCCAAAATTTTTGTGTCCAAATCTACCAGCTTAGCAGTTGCTCCCTGAGTAAACTGACAGGGAGCACTCACTGCACTGGTCAATCTGGAATCCATAGATTTAATTGCCCCCAAATATCTTTTAAAGTAATCTCATGCTCTTCAGCCCTACCTGCCAACACAACATCCCCTACAGAAATAGACACAGAGACCGGCTTCGGAACCGGCACTACAGAAATAGAAACATTCACCTCAGATGACTCCTCAGAAACTATAGTAGAGGATAGCGTGAGGAAAAGGACGTGGGGGCAAGGTTCTAACTCTGGAGCTTAACGACATTCCTTCAGTGGTTACCTGATCAGCAGTGATGTAAAAACATGCTTGTCCATAGGTCTTACAGTTGTTGCACCCGAATTGGCAGCTGGACCTTCCTTCGATGGGCCTTTATTCTTTCTCTTTCCCATAACGATAAGCAAAGTTCACCAAGACAATTTCTTACCTCCAACCACCTCCAGTGCACCGAAGGAGAGTGTCCAGCCCCTTTGGCCACGCCCCTTCAGATTATGACCCATGGATAGCAGCCGTGGATCTTTAAAGGCAGTCAGGCCCTCCACTGAGGGGAAGCTTTTCTCCTGGATGCCTACAACACCGCAGGCAGCTGCAGCGGCAGGCTCACATGGCAGTCAGATGTGGGGGCAGCTGGAAAGCCCCAGTCTCCTCCTCCTCACTCCTCCTGACAGCATCCAAACTGGAGGAGATATTTTCTGTAGTTGGGATGGATTAGGATGCGAGTATAAGCATCTTTTAGATCTAAGGAGCAAAGCCAGTCTCCCTGCTGGAGGAATGGCAGCAGTGTTCCAAGAAAGAGCATTGTGAACTTTTCTCTGACCAGAAACCTGTTGAGCTCTCGCAGATCTAGGATGGGCTTGAGGCCCCCAGTCCTCTTGGGGACGAGGAAATACCTGGAGTAGAAGCCGGTGCCACAGAGATGTTTTGGGACCGGTTCCACTGCTTTATCCCGGAGTAGTCCTCAGTGAGGAGCAGGATCTGGTGAAGGAGAGGCCTGGTGGGCTCTCCTGGGAAGAACAGGGTGTTGTAGGTGGAGGGGGTAATCCTCCTTGACCACCTGTAACACCCAGGCATCGATGGTGATGGCTGTCCACCTGTGGGAAAACAGGGCTAGGCGCCTCCCTGTGGGCAGCAAAGGACCCCCTGGGGGTGTGGGGGGTCGCACCCAGGCAGTCAAAAGCCCTCCCGGGCTGGGCCTGAGCCAGTGCCTGGGGCTTTATGCTTTCTGGGACCATGTCCCTGGCCTTTTTGTTGCTGGGCCTGCTGAGGGCTTGAGAAGGCTTGGAAGTGCATAGTAGTACTGAAGCCCTTGGGAAGAAGGGCTTTTTTCCTGGGGTTTTCTTTCAGGGTTGCACCGAGGTCTTTTTCGAGAGACTGGTTCTCGGCACATACTCTGTCTATCTCCACTGCTTTGTCCACCATGGGTTTCCCGAACAGGTTTCAACTGTGCAGAGAACATTGATCAGTTTGTCCTGTATCCATTGTTCCAGGTCGGACAACTGCAGCCATGCTCGGCGTCGTGCCCTGATGCCTGTGGCGGCCAACCTAGCCGATGACTCAAAGCCATTGTAGGCTACTCAGGACAGGAACTTTGAACATTCCTTTACCGCCAAGGTTAGGGTCTGGAACCTCTGTAGAGTTCTTCCATTGAGGCCTGCCGAGAATCCCCTGAGCTCCTTGGGAGATGGGTCCGAGGGCACGTTACGGTGTCGCCTTGTGTCCGGGGACTCTTCATCCTCAGTCTCCCATTCGGACTCAAAGTTGGAGTACGAGTCCGATGCTGCACGATCACCTGAGTCGAGGACCGCTCTCCATGGTGTAGGACCCCCGGAGGATCGTCAGTTCGAGCTGCGAGCTTTCGAGGGGGAGGACCGGTGTCCCAAAGAACGGAACTAGGACTTCGATCGGGGCCTCCCTCAAAGCAGATGGCGCTCGACAACCGGCTTGATGACTGGGGAAGCCCTCTATGTTGAGGGTCCCATCATTGGGGCGGATGAGCTGGACACAAATGCCCGCTGCATTGCCACTAGGGCAGATTTACTGCTCTCTAGGGCTGCCATTCTGGTCTCCATGCCAGTTGGCTCCACAGCCTTCATTGTGGGCACTGAGGACTTCAGCACTGTCAACGGGAGTCCTCGATGAAGATGGCCTTGGAGGCCCAAAGCCAGTTGGCAAGAGCAGGCAACTCCTTGCGGGGCAACATGGAGGGCCGCTACTGCCCTGACTCCTCAGACTCGTGCCTAGGGCTGCAGGACCAGGGGTGGGATTTCACCTTCTTCTCTGATCCATCCTCCAAGGAAGTGTTCGAGGATTTCTTCTTCTTATGCTCCACCTCTGGGGACTTCCGCTCGGAGGAACTACAGCTGGGGGATTCCGAAGAGGCTCTAGCTTTGTGGGGCACAGAGGTAATGGAGGGGACCCTGGAGTGTGGTGCTACCGGAGGCTCTGGGGCAGAGTCGGACTTATGAAAAAAATTTTCCTGCTGCTGATGGCAACTCTAAGGCCTTTGGGGTCATAATTCTGCAGAGTTCACAGTCAGAGTTGTTGTGCTCTGAGCCAAGGCATCGGAGGTAGCAGTTGTGTGGATCAGTAAGTGATAATTTTGCCACAGCGGTCACACTTTTTGAAGCCACGAGGCCATTCGAAAAAAGGGGTCCCTGCTTTCCGGCAGGGGTCAAAGGCTTTTGGCTGAAAAAGGGCGCAAATGCCAGTCGAGGCGGACCTCGATGAAAAAAGTGGAAAATGGATAGACAATCTGAGGAATGATGCAGAGGTGAGCAGGCTCGGGGGCAGGAAGGAACTGGTATGCAAACCAGACAAAATTTGACTATAAAAAAAAAATCAGACTTTTTCCAGGGAAAAAAGGAAAACGTCTGAAGGGCTCCACGGAAAAAAGGAGACTGAGGCAAGATGGCACCTTTGGGCGGGAAGTGGACCACGCATGTGTGGTGCATCTCCCAAAGGCTTCCTTTGAAAGCTGGGGAGATGCTTCTGCACGGACTGTCTGCGGCGTTGTCACCCATATGTGAGGACTGACTTAGTGTAGTTACTCATCTGTAACAGGTGTTCTCCAGGGACAGCAGGAATCAGTCCTCACATATTGGTGACATCAGCACCGACAGAGCCCGCGCGGAGCATTTCCCCAGCTTTCAAGGAAAGCCTTTGGGAATGCTACCATGCATGCGTGGACCTCTTCCCGTCCAAGAGTGCCATCTTGCTCAGTCAGATGACATAGCTTAGGCAAAAGACAAAAAGGTAAAGGAGGTAACTCCCAGGGGAGGAGGCAGGGTTGTGAAGACTGATTCCTGCTGTCCCTGTTACAGGTGAGTAACTACGCTTTCTCCAAGAACAAGCAGGAAGTCAGTCCTCACATATGGGACTCCATAGCTCCAGGTTGCTGGGGCCTGAACCACGAAAGCAGCAGCGACCCAAGGGAGGTCGTGAGTTGCAGAAGGTGAGTCCCTACAAAGAGACTCTGCAGACCCCAGTGTCCAGCAACACCACTACTCCGATAGCCTGAACACTAAAGGATAGGAGGGCAGGCGTTGCCTATACACCAAGAAAGCTTATGATCACTGCTTGGCCAAAGGCACTGTCTCTGCGGACTCACTCTCAAGGCAGTAGTGGGCTTACAGATTTCTTGCAATGGCACTGCGCATAGGTTGGCCACTGATGTGGCCATAGCCCTCACACGATGAGCAGTGATCCAGCACTCCAGAGAGGCCAGCTCGCTCATAAGCGAGGGAAATGCAGTCCGCCACCCAGATGGACAGCGTACGCTTGGTCACAGGTAGCCCCAATCTACTGGGATTATGGAAGATAAAAAGCTGAGGAGCTTTGCGATGGGCCTTGGTCCTCTGTAAATAAAAGGACAAGGCCCTCTTGCAATCCAGGGTATTGCAAGACAACCTCCTCCCTGCCAGCGTGTGGCCATGGGAAGAAGGTGGGGAGAACTACCTCCTAATTGAGGTGAAAAGCAGACACCACCTTTAGGAGGAATTTGGGATGCGTACGAAGCACCACCCTATTCGTATAGAAACTGGTATAGGGCAGGTCCGCCACCAGATTATACATAGATTCATTTAATGCTGGTACAGAGAGGTTATAATCAGCATGGTATGATCAATTCATATAACTTTTTCCTTTTTTTTATAATATATCCCTTTATAATATGTTATTTGATGGGCTTATATTTCACTCCTGTTTTCTGATTATATGATTCATGGTTTCATGGTACACATTGTTCATAGTGTTTTTCTTTATCTCCCTATAGCTTATAAAGTGGCACAGAAGGGGGTTAAATTTGGATTCAATTGATTTATGGTCTGTATTAATGGTTCTGAATGGCTGTATGTCACATCCCTTGCTTTCTCTTTTCCCTTTTTCTTTTTCCTGTTCTTTTCTGTTTTTGTTTTCATATTTATATTATCTCTTTTTTATATACAGTATATATCTTTTATTACGTTTTAATGATTTAATGAGTATTATTTATAATCGTATGTATTTATATTTAGATATTTTATCTTTTGATGTTTGATGATTTCCGTTTTCACTTTGTTATGACTATTGGATGTATTTGTATTACTGATATCAATGTTTTATGGTATGTATATGTATTTTATTTGTTTTTATCTTTATTTATATATTATACTAGTTATTGTTTTAGTTTGCCAAGAAATCCCCTGAAGAAGGCATTACCAAAACACGGCCTGTGTCGGGTAGCTTGGCCTCTTTACCCCCTTGGGGTACATTGTTACTCTGGTTATAATTTATTAAAGTTATTCTTCCTGGTTTACCACGTTTGGACTGGGTCTCTCAGGTGGTAGGTGGCCAAAGGCTTGAACGGCGGCCTACTGAGTTGGGAGAGCAACACATTGAGGTCCCATTCCTCTGCTGGAGGGCGGAGAGGGGGCTTGGATAGCAGGAGGCCTCTGAGGAATCCGGAGACCAAAGGCTGGCCTGAGAGGGGCTTCTCCTCTGTAGGGTGATGGTTAGCCACTATGGCGCTGATATGCACCCTCACCGAGTTAGATTTCAAGCCAGTGTGAGAGGAACGGGTTCTCATTCCTTTCTGCACACCAGATGGAGAACCTCCTCCGCTTGAAGGCTTAAGCTCGTCTGGTGGATGGCTTCTGAGAGGCCAGGAGGATCTCCTCGACCTCACCTGGGAGGTTGAAAGGGGACAGTGCTACCCTTTCAGCAGCCACGTTGTCAGCATCCCCAGGATGGGATAGCAGGGAGCCCCCCTCCTGGGACAGGAGGTCAGGGTCCCGGTCCAGTGGTACCAGGGTCGCCACCGACAAGGAGAGCAGCAGGGGGAATCAGGGCTGCCTGGGCCACCTGGGCGCAATCAGGATTACTGAGGCATGTTCGCTCTGGATCTTGAAAAGATACTTGACTATCAGAGGTGTCAGTGGGAATGCATAAAACATGTCTGTATTTTGCTGTTCCTGTAATGATTCTTGCAGCAGTGTTTTGTACCAGTTGTAATGGGAGTGTTGTTTTCTTAGGTAGGCCATGATAGATTACTTTGCAATAATCTATCAGGGGGATTATAATAGCCTGGCAATACAGTTCTGAAGTCGTCGTTGGTGAGAAGAGGTTTAAGTTTGTTTAGAGATCTCAATTTGTGGTACGCTGATCTTGTTGTCTTTTTTTATTTGAGTTTAGAAGGTGAGGTGGTTGTCCAAGATTACTCCGAGATATTTAACTTCTTGCTTGTTGGTTAGGGTGTAGTCTAAGATCCTGAGTGAGTCTGAGGGGAGAATATAGTGTTTCTGGTTATATGCATCAATTCAGTTTTCTTAGTTAATGGAGAGATTCTGTTCTTTGAGCCACTTTGACATTGATTCCAAGTATACTGTAATTTGCGAGTAATCCGGGTGGTTGATGTTAATGTGGGTGAAAATCATATTATCATCTGCGTATATTCTGTAGTGGATGTTGTGCTGCTTTATAATGTTGCATAATGATTGGATATATATGTTGAATAACAGTGCCGAGAGGGCTGAGTCTTGTGGGAGCCCCTGGTATTGTATAAAAGGTTTAGATTACTTGTTTTTCATTCTTACCTGCTGGTAATGTTGAGACAAGTAGGAAATGAACCAGTCTAGTACTGTGCCATTTATTCCAGTTTCTTGTAGCCTCTGTATTAAAGTGTTGTGGTTAACGGAGTCAAATGCGACAGTGATATCTAAAAAGCATAAGCATAACTTGAACTGTCAAGGCCATGTGGCCTAACAGGCGGAGGAGTAGGCAAGCTGGCGAAATGGAGTTCTGCACGTCCCTTGCCAGTTGCATCAAGTGGTGGGCTCTCTCCACAGGGAGAAAGGCCCTGACTCGCAGAGTGTCCAGCTGGGTCCCTATGAATTCCAGGTTATGGGCCGGGGAGCGGCTGGACTTGGGGTAGTGATGATGAACCGCCAAATGCTGCAGGGTGTGGATAGTGAGCCTTGTGGCCTGCCTGGCTTCGATAGGTGTGCTGCCTCTGATGAGCCAGTCATCCAGCTAGGGGAAGACGTGGGCCCGTTGGAGGTGCACATGGACGGCAACAACCGCCAGGCATTTTGTAAAGACCCTTGGAGAGGAGGTGAGGCCGAACGGCAGCACTCTGTATTGGTAGTGCTGCCCCCCCATCACAAATCTCAGGTAATGCCTGTGGGAAACATGGATCACGATGTGGGTGTAAGCATCCTTGAGATCCAAGGAGCTGAGCCAGTCTCCCTGGCGGAGGTAGGGTAGTAGTATCCAAGGGAGAGTATCTTGAACTTTTCCCTCTCCAGGAACTTGTTCAAGTTGCACTGGTCTAGGATGGGCCGGAGACCCCCTGTTCTTTTTTGGGACAAGGAAATACCTTGAGTAGAACCCCTTTCTCCAGAGGTGATGGAGTACAGGTTCCACCACCCTGTCTCTGAGTAAGCCTGCGAGTTCTGTGGCGAGCAAGGCCTGGTGGAGGAGAGACTGTAATGGCTCTCCGAGGAAGAAGTCTGGAGGGCTCTGCTGCAGATGGAGAAAATACCTCTCCTGCACCACCTGCAGAACCCTCTGGTCTGTGGTGATGCTGGTCCATCTGTGGGTGAAAGAGGCCAGTCGAACCCCTGTGGGTTGAGATGGGACTCATGGGGAGGGGAGGCCCAGCCCAGGGAGTCAAAAGCTTCCCCCTGGTTGGGTGAGAGCTGGTATCTGGGGCTTGGGCTTCCTAGACCCGTGCCCCTGGCCTTTTAGCTGTGAGGCATGGTGAGGCTGCCCCATGTAAGGCTTGGTAGTGGCCAATCTGGGAGTAGCCCTTTTTCCTTGGGAAAAAGGGCTTCTTTCCCAAGGATTTTTTTTCTTGGGCGAGCTGATGTCTTTTTTGGACAGCCTCTGCTGGGTCACTACCTTGACCTCAATCTCTGCAGCCTTATCCGGCATCAGTTTCCCAAATAGGTTTTCACCATTGCAGGGGACATCCAGGAGCTTTTCCTGTACCCATTGCTCCAGGTCAGAGGTCTGTAGCCATGCCTGGTGCCGGGCGCCGATGCCCACGGTTGCAACCCTGGCCACAGACTCGAACCGGTCATAGGCGGCCCGAAAGAGAAATTTGGAACAGTCCTGAATGCCTGCTGCTAGGGACAAGAATTGTTGCAGAAGTTCCCCGGCAAGGCCCACCAAGAACCCGAGAGTTCCTGTATCAGGCACTTAAGGTACATTCCAATGTACAATTCGTATGCCTGTATTCGGCACCCAAGCATGGTGCCCTCGTAGCACTTGCGCCCCATGGCATCGAGGGCCCGGGCTTCCCTGCCTGGGGGGAACTGAAGAGTAGGCCTTTTGACTCTTCAGTTTTTGCATGGGGGACTCAACCACCATCGAGATGTGGGGGAATTGTGGCTTATGGAACCTGAGGACCCTCAAGATATGATAGATGGTGTCCAGGCACTGACTGACCACTGGCACTGAGGCTGGGGACTCCCAAATCCGGAGAAGCAATCTCTCGAGGATGGGTGGAACAGGCACCGTGAGAGTCTCCTTGGGAAGGAACTCATTGTAGGATCTCAAACTCCTTGGTGTGCAGGTCCTTGTCGGAATGGAGCGAGAGAGCCTGGGCCGGAACAAGGGAGCGTGACCTCCGCACAAACCTCAGAGAACACAAAAAGGCGAAGATCAGATACACCGGTGCAAATCGATTTTTATGACAGGAACCCCAACGCGTTTCGGCGTGAACGCCTTCATCAGGGGGAACGCATCTACATCACACAATAGAATAAAATAAACTTACATAGTATAAAAGAATAAAAACATAATATCAAAGAACATCAAAAGCATAAAATAAATATAAAATCATGAAAACAATAGTACTAAAACGAATAACATCAAAACTACAGAGTTAAAAACAATGTACTCATAATACCAATAAAAAGAATAAAACAATAAAAACGAATGATAAATGACTACAGCAAAACCAGAATGAAAGAAACATGTAAATAAATAAATAGTAAATATTAAACCATTGCATAAGTGGTAAAAAATAAATAAATCTATAGCCCAATGAGAGACGGAAGATATACTTACGAAGGCACCTAGCATCATGTTTTAGTCTTGAAAAAGACTCCAACGAACCATTTATCTATACTAAAATGTAAAACATACAAAATATACTGCATTAAAATGAGCTACCCAGAGCCAGAGGGGTATCTAAAAAGGAGGCAACACAAACTTTCAAATGTATAGGATAATGTTTTTAATCAAATGTATATAGGAAAATGTTAATTAAAAAAAAAAGAATTTAAATCCAAAGTGGGGAAAAAAGGGGATCATGATTGATTACACTGTTAACAGCCATATTGAAACCGTATACTAAACTCACAACGGATTCTAAATCTCACCAGGAACCCAATAACAGGTTTAATTTAGCAGCATGAGAGAAAGAGAAATAAGATACATGCGTTAAAGAAGGGGTAACAAATCATTCCTATTGTCACAGTATGAACAGCATGAGTAGTATCAAGCACTAGAAACAGTCAAGAAACATAAGTGAAGAATGTATACATGCATGACAAAAAGAAGAACGGTTTCAGCTTAATTAATACCAAAATAGTCACGTTACATAGACATTACAGCGGTATCAAACCTTAAAATCTGTCAAGAACCACGACGGCAATTCAAAGTGTTCGTCTTAAGGCTGCAGTCAAAAGTGAAAGTAAAAATGTGAGGGGGGGGGGGAATTACAAACATGAACAATCGTGAAAGTCGAAGGATCACAAAAGATCATACCTTAAAACCAAGTACAATCTCCTATTGCAATTGCAAACTTTAGAAATAAAGGCTTTGGAACAGTAGCAGTGCAATATTGTGCAGTGCTGGAGCACAAAGAGTAAAGATGCGTCTCACGGAATGGCGCCTTTTTGTATGTTTATTTTTCGCGCGCATTGCCTGCCGATTGACAGATTGTCGTGCATGAGCAGAGGCAGCACAGGATCCAAAACTAAAAAACTCTTGTGTATTCCATATACAGCTGATAAGTTCCAAATCCCTGACAATAGGAAACACCAATGATGACATGAACATGGCAGCGAGCAAGATACTAAAACAAAACAGAAACGGCTTACAGAAACGTCTCTATTATATAGAAAGAGATCATAAGGGCATGTGTACCCATAAATAAAATGCAGTCTTCTAGTGTAAATGCAATCTTGCAATCTTACATCTTTTACAAAAAAGAAGTGAAACAGAAGTAAAGACGACTTACAGGACTGTTTCTATAAAAAGAGATATAGGGGCATGACTACCCATAAGCAAACCGCAGTCTTCTAGTGTAAATGCAATCTTGAAGGCAATAACTAAAGGATCTAATGCGGCTGCGAGAATAAAAACACGTCTGATTAACACAGCGCTTTTTTGTCTCGCACAGCAAGGCAAGAAACCGAACAAACAATGTATCCAGAAACCGTATGCTACATAAAAATGTGATAAAAAGGAGAACAAACTTTAGGAGCATATTTTTTATTGTATTTAATGTGTATAAACAAGGGGATGAAATACACATGATAAAAGAATACCTAATGTTGTCATGAAGGATTAAATCTAAAAGATATTAAAAAACATTTCTGAATAATAAATAACAGGTACACTAAAAAATTTTTTTTTTAAACTGCCTCTAATGTTTTGATTGATTTTTACGTTTTTTGGTGCGCTGAATCCAAATCTGGTAACCAATTTGCTCCATCACGTACAGATTTTTTGCTACATTGGGTTAGCAGTTTGAGGTGAACGTTTCAGATTGAGTGCGATCGAGATAAAAGTTTCTTGGATGAATTCTTTATACTAATTGTTTAGTAGTTATTCAAATAAGAATAAAGAAAATTGTAACAAGGCAGCACATAAGAATAGTGTAATGTCAACAAAACACACTGTGATGGTAGCAAAATTGTCTGCACTTAAAACAGCCACATACATGTGCACAAACATTGAGCATATAAGAGCGAGGTTAGACACAAAGCAAAGCAAAGAAATGTGCAAAAAATGTTGTACAGGTATGTATGTAAGAATAGAAAACGCAAACCGCACCATTGCAATACATGAAGACAAACATCCGATGGTGTGAAAATAAAATTCTAATAAATGAGATCCGACACTGTGGTAATAACTAGCAAATTTTTATTTCAAAGTTTAGTAAAAACACGATATTTGTCAACACAGTTTAGATTTTAAAGTCATTCTTGGGTCAATCAATCTCCTGGTGGGCCCGTTTCTTCTTCCCCCGAATGCTTCTCTTGGTGCGCTGCTTGGCGTATTTTTCATCTGGGGTTTCCCGCAGCAGCAACCAGCAGAAATCAGCCATCATAGTGGTGTTCCATCTTCCTTGGTACCTTCTCTCTGCGTCCTTGATGTCCTGGTGAAACCTTTCACCTTGTTCTTCACTGTACGCCCCCAAGTTTTCGGGAAAGTAGTTCACATGGGAGTGCAAGAAATGGACTTTCAGGCTCATGTTACAGCCTTGTTCTTTGAAGGCATTGAGCATCCTGGCAACAATATCCTTATAGTTCTCATCCCGCCTGTTCCCCAAGAATTTGAGAACAACATCCTTGAAGGAATCCCAGGCTTCTTTTTCCTTCTCAGACATCGTTTCAGCGAATGCTCCATCTGAAATGAGTTTCCTTATATCAGGGCCAACAAACACTCCTTCCTTTAGCTTTGCTTCAGAAAGTCGGGGGAACTTTGAGCAAAGGTACCGAAAGCACTCACCATCTTTTGGAAGGGACTTGATGAATTGTTTAATGAGACCCAACTTAATGTGGAGAGGTGGTAATAGAATTTTATCACGAGGTACCAAGCTCTCATGAAGAACATTTTTCTCACCGGGTCTCAAATACTCCCGAATTGGCCAGTCTTTTTTCCCCCAGTGTAGGTCGCAGGCCCGGCTATCCCACAAACAAAGGAAGCAGGGATATTTGGTGAAACCGGATTGCTGCCCTAATAGCATGGATAGAATTTTAAAGTCTCCACAAATCATCCACTTATGCTCATCATAACGAATCTTCTGAAGAATCAGGGCCAAATTCTCGTATTTTTCTTGGAGAATAACAGATGAGCAATAGGAACTGAAGCGAATGTGTTGCCATTATGAAGAACACCTTTTATGCTGTCTTTTGACGAATCAATGAACAGCCGCCATTCAGCAGGATCATACTTGAGTTTAAACTTTTCCATCACTCCGTATATATCGTTGCAAAATACCAAATCTTCCTCTTTGCTGAAATACTTCAAAAATTGTGTCTCGCGGTTGCGGTACCAATAAAAAGTTGTTCCTGGTGACAATAGATTTTTCTGTTTAAGCCGAGAACCTAGCAGTTGGGCAGCATCTTTTGGGAGTCCTAAATCCCGGACTAAATCATTCAATTCAGCTTGAGAGAAAAGTTCAGGTTTCGGATCTGGTTCAGTTTCAAACTCGGAAGTACTGGACTCATTGGGAAAAGCCATCTGATGAGTCTCATCATGATCAGAACCATCCACACAAATATGATCCAAAGATTTTGGTGGTTCAGGCACAGGTACTTCGTTGCTATGAGGCATAGGCCTAATTGCTGAGGGAAGGTTGGGGTAACTTATTACGTTCTTATTTTTTAAGTTGTATCCCTTCACAATGCAAGAGCAAAAATAGCAGTCACTGCTGTGGTCTCTTTGTTCACGCCACATCATAGGTATTTCGAAACGAAATGCTTGTTTTTTACCTTTCATCCATAAGCGTAGATCTTCCTCACATGTCTTGCACACTTTGTGAGGAGCCCACGGTTTGTCTTGATCGCCTAACTTCAAACCGAAATAGGCGAAATATACTTTTTTAATAAATGCAGAAATGTTCCTCTGCCGCTTTTTCACGGTATATTCCCCACAAATAAAACAAAAACTGTCCGGAGAGTTGACGCAACCTCTGGCTCTGTGAGCCATCACAAATACACAGCGCTGCAAACTACAACTGTAGTGAACCACTTCGGAATAAAGCTGGATTACGACTGAGCAAACAAAAGGTAATAATGAACTTGCAAGAAACTGAAATTTGACAGGAACGTTCATGTCGCAACCACCGTGTTTGAGCGAGCGAGCGAGCGAGCGAACGAGGCGAGGCGAACAGGAAAGAACATGCTCCAGCGCGAGTACTGGATTTAGCCCCCCGCCTCCCAATTGTCCTGTTAATGTATAAAATGAATACAAAACACTCTAAAATATCATGAGGGAGTGTTTCTAGTTAGTTAACCATTACAACCTCTATTTTGGGCCAAGATAATAAACTGCAGTCGGCTAAAAAGAAATTATGTGAACATTCCTTATATGGGTAAGAAATCTAATTTTGCAAGAAAACGTGACGTGATGGAACATTTTGGCTATTTTTCCTGGATTCAGCACCCCAAAATCTATAGGAATCAGTTGCAAAACTGGAGGCAGTTTTTTGGTAGTGTACCTGTGTAATCAAAGGGAAAGGAAAAGGGGAAGGGGAAGAAGAAGGGGGAAGAAAAGGGGAAAGGAGGGGGGGAGGAGAGAGAAGGGAGAAGAAGGAAGGGGAGAAAGGAAGGGAAAAGGTGGAAGGAGTGGTGGGAAAGGGGAAGGAAGGAAAGAGGGATATAAAAATATAAATACACTCATAATGAAATACAATGCAGTCAGCGAACGCTTAATCTCTATTTGTCTACGAGGAATGCCTATCAACACAACTATAATTCAAGTATATGCCCCAACAACAGCTGCAGAAGCAAATGAAATTGAAGAGTTCTATGAACAAGTACAAGCTGAAATTGACAGAACATGCAAACAGGATACCCTGAAAGTCATGGGTAACTGGAATGTAAAAGTTGGCAACAAAGAAGAAGACAAAGTAGTTGGAAAATATGGACTTGGCAACAGAAATGAAGCTGGAGAAAGACTGATAGAATTCTGCAAGACCAACGATCTATTCATCTCAAACACCTTCTTCCAGCAACACAAGCGGCGACTGTACACATGGACTTCACCCAATGGATTGTATAAAAATCAAATTGACTACATCTGTGGAAGTCAACGATGGAAAAGCTCTATAACATCAACAAAGACAAAACCTGGAGCTGACTGTGGTACAGATCAACTACCAGTATGCAAACTCAAGCTAAAGTTGAAAAAGAGCAAACCACTCATGAATGCAGCAAAATATGACCTTGAGAATATACCACTGGAATTTAACGACTGCCTGCAAAATCGATTTGCTGCTTTAGATACAAATGACAGAGCTCCAGAAGAGTTATGGAATGACATCAAGAAGGTTGTGTTGGAAGAAAGCGAGAAGTCTCTACAAAAGGTGAAAAAGAAAAAACGGTCAAAATAGATGACGGAAGTAACTCAGAAAATTGCCTAGAAAAGCAGAGAAGCTAAAGCCAGAGGAGAAAGAAAGACAATCACAGAATTCAACAGAGATTTCCAACGTGCAGCAAGACAGGACAAGGAAAAGTACTACAATGATGCATGCAAGGAAATAGAAGCAGAAACTATTAGAGGAAGAACAAGATCGGCTTTTCTAAAGCTACGAGAGTTAAAGAAAAAGTTCCAGCCTCGAATTGGAATGTTACAAGATGCTCAAGGTTCTATGTTGAATGATGCTGAGAAGATCAAGAAAAGATGGAAGGAATATATAGAGTTCTTATATGATAAAGATCAAGTGGACCAACAGCCGTTTCAACCTGTACCTTATGATCGGGAACCATTGGTGATGAAAGAAGAAGTTGAAGCAGCATTGAAAGCCTTATCAAAGAACAAAGCACCAGGCATTGATAGCATTCCCATAGGCAGCTGTTACCGTACTTACAAGGCTCTGCCAAGAAATATGGAAGACATCATCATGGCCAACTGACTGGAAAAGATCTGTGTTTATACCAATACTAAAGAAAGGTGATCCAACTGACTGTGGAAATTATCGCACAATTGCTCTGATCCCACATGCCAGCAAGATTCTACTGAAGATTATTCAAAAGAGACTACAACCATACCTAGAACAAGAACTACCTGACGTGCAAGCAGGGTTCAGGAAAGGACGAGGAACGAGAGACATCATTGCGGATGTGAGATGGATCCTTGAAAAGACTAAAGAACACCAAAAGGATATCTATTTGTGCTTTATCGACTATAGCAAAGCTTTTGACTATGTAAACCATGAGAAACTCTGGGCCACATTAAGAAGCATGTGTATACCAGAACACTTGATCATACTCTTGCACAATCTGTACATTGATCAAAAAGCAACAGTTCGAACAGAACAAGGAGAAACAGAATGGTTTAAAATAAGCAAAGGTGTAAGACAAGGCTGCATACTTTCCCCCTACCTGTTTAATTAAATGCAGAACAAATCATCAGAGAAGCAGGATTGTATGAAGACAACAGAGGTGTGAAGATTGGTGGAAGACTCATCAACAACCTTCGCTATGCTGATGATACCACATTACTGGCTGAAAGTGAAGATGATCTGAAACATTTGCTTCTCACAATCAAAGAACATAGTCTCAAAATGGGCCTGCACCTTAATGTAAAGACGACAAAGATCATGACAACTGGCATAATCAACAGGTTCATCGTTGAAGGAGAAGAAATTGAAATCGTGAACAACTTTAACCTACTTGGATCAACTATCAATAAAGAAGCAACAAGCAGTCAAGAAATCAGACGACACATTGCTCTTGGCAGAATGGCTATGAAAGACCTAGATAAGATTCTCAAGAGCAGAGATGTCTCTCTCCATAAAAAGATTTGACTTGTTCAAGCCATGGTATTTTCAATAACTTCGTATGGATGTGAAAGCTGGACAGTGAAAAAGATAGATAGGAAGAAAATTGATGCCTTTGAATTATGGTGCTGGCGGCGAATACTGTGTATACCATGGACTGCCCGAAGAACAAACCAGTCGGTACTAGAGGAGATCAAACCTAAGCTTTCTTTAGAAGCTCAGATGACAAGACTTCGACTTTCATACTTTGGACACATCATGCGAAGAGAGAGATCATTACAGAAAGACATCATGCTTGGCAAGATAGAAGGTCAGCACAAAAGAGGAAGGCCAGCAATGAGATGGATTGCTACAATAACAGCAGCTACCGGTACCAGTCTGTCAACAATGAGCCGCCTGAGTGAAGACCGAACACAATTTAGGATAGCTATCAAGAAGGTCGCCATGAGTCGACTCCGATTTGATGGCACTTAACAACAACACCACCACCACCACTCATAAGGTTAGTCAAAAAAATCATTACTATTAAAAAAACAAATGAAAAATTAAAAAGGGGGATAAGGAGGAATAAATGAAACACCAAACCTGGAAAAAACAGGTCTAAAAAACGAAATATAAAAACAGAATGTAAAAAGCGCTGTGGAAAAACAGAAAAAGGAGTGGCATGGACTCAATGCTAAAGACTGATAAATTGACGTCCTGGTTCAAACCACATGGAGCGATGGTGTTCATCTCAGATATAAACTTTTGTTCTAGTCTCAAGAGGACTTTATTTAAGTCGTCACCCCACCAGTGGGGCTCTACAACGTTTATGGCCAGGAACTTCAAATCAGAAATTAAATGTTTTTTTTCGTCCCAATGAGAAACCAGGGGCTTGTCTGGTATATGTCGTAGCAAGCAGCTCTTGTGCTCAATGATGCGTTATTTAACTGGGCGTTTTTTTTTTCCTATGTACAACATGTTACAAGGACACTGTATAATATAGACCACATTCGGTGTCTCACAATTAGAAAAATGATTAAGAAAAAACTTTTTACCTGAATGTGAAAAAAACTCTTTTGTAACTAGTGAATTAGGGCACATCGAGCATCTGCCACACCTGAAGTGCCCTTTTACTTTTGGAACAACTCTGGGTATGGATAGAGCTGAGGGTACCAAGACACTGGCTAAGTTCTGGTTACGTTTGTAAGCAACAGTGAGTTGCTTAGATCAGAAAACAGGGAAAGAGGAGAGAAGATGCCACTCTTGTTTTAAAATCTTAACAATATCTTTTGATAAATGAGAAAAGGTAAGGGTGCAAACCAAGCGGTTATCGATAGTGGATTTTTTAGATTTCAATAGAGAGTTTCTGTCTGTGGTTTTAGCTCTCATATACGCCTTATCAATACAATCAGATGGATAGCCTCTTGCTTTAAAACGATCAGTCATGATTCCTGCATTTCATTCAAAATCATGAACAGTCGTACAGAGACGGCAAAGTCTAAGGAACTGACTCACTGGTAAGTTCTTTTTCAGAAAATTGTTGTAGAAACTATCAAGCCGAAGTAGGTTGTTCCTGTCTCTTGGTTTCCAAAAAAGATCTGTGATGAAACCAGTGTCACTCTTTTTTATAAGAATATCCAAATATGGTATAGAGTCAGTACTGTAAGTACCCTCAAACCGCAAATTGTCATCTAAGGTATTAAGCCATCTGAAAAATTCCATCAAAATATCCTCCGTACCATCCTATATTACTAGAATGCCATCTATATATCTTTTCCATAAAAGGAGCGAGAGCCTCTGGGCCATGTCATGAACAAAGTCATGAAATGGCCACATCCTCAGGCGGAGAGTGGCGCCGAGGCTCTGGGGGAGACAGCTCAGAGGGGACATTCTGGTGTCGGGAGATTCTGGGGAGGTCTCATCCTCGGTCTCCCAGTCAGAGCCCGAGGGCGCCGAGGAGTCAGCCCGGGAGCAGCTCTGAGGAACTGGGCCCTCTCAGAGGACCTGGGGTCGGACTCTTGGGACACTTGCCAGAGAGGACCGGAACCCTGAGGAGCGTGGCTGAGACCTCAGTCGATGCTGAGGACTTACCAGAGGTCAGTTCGACACCTGGAGGCTCCCCCAAGGCAGGGGGGCCTGGTGTTGGGGCTGATGATGCCAGGGGGCCCGACATCAATGCCCACTGCAAGGCCAAGATGGAGGAGAGGCTCTGCTCCATGGCCGCCATGCGGGACTCAAGACCCGATTGCTGTGCAGCACTCGGTGTGGACACCGAAGCCCTCGGGTCCGATGCCAGCACCCTGGACAGTGCGTCCTCGAGGTTCACAGGTCCTGGTGCATTCTCCGCTGGCCGAGGACTCTTGTCTTGAGACTTTGAGGGTGCTTCTCGGAGTTGCCCGTTGAGGGACTTTGTCAGGTTTGATCGGAGGCACCTCCTTCGGGACCTTCTTCTTCTTTTTTGGGAGGATCCAGGGCTGCACCGGAGGAGGAGCTGCCGCTGCAGGACTCTGAGGATGCCCGGACCTCTCACGAAGGGGAAGCCGGGGCAGAGTCAGACCTTGGGAATAGCTTCCCCTGCAGCTCAGACCGCCTCCTATTAGTTTTAGGCTTCATGGCCTGGCACCAATCGCAGGTGGAACGGTCGTGGTTCAGGACAAGCAGCGGTTGCAGCAGGTACGAGTATCAGTGACTGATATAGTCTGACTGCAGCGGTCGCATTTCTTGAACCCACCGGGAGTCATGGTGGGAGCACACCCGGCCTGGGTCGAGGACCTCCGGGTGAAAAATAGCATGAAGGCTGGTCGAGATTGAATCTTGAGGAAACACGAGGAAAAAAAGGGATCCAAGATCAGCACTGGTGGGTGCCACCTCGAGGCAGGAAGGGAACTAGTACGCAAACCAGACAAAGGAAGGAATTAGAGAACTTTTTCTGGGAGAGTAGAGGACCACATCCGTTGGACTCCGCAGAATAAAGGAGACTGAGCAAGATGGCACCCTTGGGCAGGAAGGGGACTACGCATATGAGGTAACATTCCCAAAGGCTTTCTTTGAAACCTGGGGAAATGCTCCGTGTGGGCTCCATCCGACGTCACCCATATGTGAGGACTCACTTTCTGCTTGTTCCTGGAGAACCTGCTTATTCCTAGAGAATACTCTTTGGAAAGGGATGAAAGTGGTATTGCGTGGCAAACTGGTGATGTGGGCGGCTAAGCTTATGAAACAGAGGTAACTGCAGGAGGAACAACTTCAGGGGGCTATTAAGGATATAGTGGGGGGACTATCCAAGTACAGGGTCTAAGGCGGTGTGAAAATGTCTGTCCAATTTATGGATGAACTGCAGAGGTTGTAGCTGGATGAGGTAGCCTTTGGCCTGCAGGGGGTGTGGCACAAATGGCCATTGTGCAAATATAAGGGGGAAGGATGGGGTCGTCTGATGTAAAGAGTGACAGATCCAGAAACAATTTCTGTAATTTTATAAAGCGTTAGATGAGCACCAATCGGGCATCACTGAGTGGGAGATCCAGCAATATCTGGGGAGGGTTGATCTACCAGAGTTTACTCCAGAGGCACGGGAGGGGCTGGAGGGGGATATAACAGGGGAGGGAATTAGGTGCATGATTAAGGAGCTGCCAGCGGGCAAAGCCCCAGGCTTGGATGGGCTGCCGGGGAGCTTTTATAGTCTCTATCAGGGGGATTTGGTGGACAAAATGGAGGTGGTGTTTAATGGGGTAGTGCGGGAAGGAGATGGGTTGTTTTCAGAGATGTCAACAAGCATCACAGTCCTCCTAAAATAAGGTAGAGACCGGGCCCTCTGTGGGTCCTATAGACATATCGTTGCTCAATGTAGACATTAAGATATTGGCAAACATTATCGCCAATAGACTGGCTCGAGTTTATAATGGGGAGGGCAAGCTTCAGATAACATTAAAAGAGTGCTCAATGTGGTTTGAGTAGCAAAGCAAGGTAATGTGGAAGTGATGCTTCTTTCAATTAATGTTGAAAAGGCATTTGATAGGGGCCATTGGGCGTTTCTCTTTGCAGTGATGGATAGGATGGGGTTTGGGCCCAAATTTGGGGAGGGGTGGGCAAGGGACTTCTACCAGCAACTGCAGGGATGCATTAAGATCAATGGACAGTATTCATTTAATTGTAAGTCACTTCATTGGCTCTCTATCTGTTTCCGCATCCAGTTCAAACTTCTCCTGCTGACCTGTAAGTGCATTCACTCCGCAGCTCCTCATTATCTTTCAGATCCAGGCTGAAAACTCACCTCTTTGCTGCTGCTTTGGATCTTGACTCACCTGATGATCTTGTGTTTCCTTACCATTCCCCCTAGATGTATCCCTGTCTACACCTATTGTGTTGTCTGTCTTGACTAGATTTGTAAACTTTGATGAGCAGGGACTGTCTTTTATACATCTGTGCAGTGCTGCATACGTCTTCTAGCACTATACAAATGCTCAGTAGTAGTAGTAGCAGTATTCAGAAGTGTTCAATTTGGAGAGGAGTGTTCCTCATGGAGAGGTTGACGGAATTACACAAGCAAAAGTGATAAAATTTGATGAAGAATGGTCTGTCCTGAATGCGAGGGGTGGGGGGGGGGGGGAGGGCTTGGGGGGGGAGGGCTTGAAGGGGGGGGGGCTTGGGGGATGGGGGGGGGCCTGGACATATGGTTGCATTGCTTCGAAGTGAGGGTTTTGTATGTTTGGTGTTTGATTTGAATAAAAAGTTAAATTTAACAAATTAAAAAAAATGTTTGACAGGGCCTCTTGTAAAATACAGTGAGACGTTTCTACTGGACATCTTAATTCTTGCCACATACTATCTAAAATTTGTCTTTGTACAAACTAAGAGATGCCCATAGAAGCCCTATTGAATCTACTGTCTGCTATTAAAAATTCTAGGTCATATGTCCATAGTATTTCTTCCATTATTGTTTTTCTTGTGGCATTTGACAGAGTTACAGACTAAATTACCATAGCTATCAACTTACCCATTTCCAAAAGAACATTTACGTAGTCCTAGTTTTCTGAGAAACCTATCCAGATACATTATGAAATTGGCATCATTGATTTCAATTGATAGAATCAGGGATGACAAATACCACACTGCACAGAGAATGTAAGCTGAAGCAAGGAATAAATGCCTCTACTGAAACTGCATAAGTTGGCACCTATAATTCCCCCCTCCCCTTTTATAAGTTTCCCAAATGATAACAGAATACACCCCAAATACCACCTCCTACAAGTAAAATGGTATTAGACCTATGAACCCAACGAAGATGACTACTTTCCATAATGAAGAATGACGCCTCCAACAGGATGAGTATGCATTCATATAAAAAGGCAACAGTATTCAGTCTCAAGAAAAGAAAAAAGTCCTTCACTTTTTTCACACCATGCTTTTTACAGAGTTCTACTGTACCTTAGGTTAATGATATAAGTTCATTTTTCAACCTTCAACTATCAAGAATGCTAATCATCATCTTTGTCCCTTTTAGTTCACAAGAATTCAGTGATCTTGGCTCCTACCAATCATAGCCATTCATGGACCTATGTCCTTTTATAATTTCATTTTCTAAAATTTAAATACCTGAACTCTTCTTCCTGCCGTAACAATGTCTCAGGAGATCTCCTATACTTGTCTTATACCTGTTATAAAAAACAAAACAAAACACTGTATGTCACCAACTAATTTATCAAGTAGGAAACCAACACTGAAGAGGTTACTACTGAAAAGATTTGTTTGGGAAAACATAAAAGCTGCAAAACCATAAAAAGAGAGGGTGACAAAAAAACACTCTTTTATATATGCATAACACCAACACCAATTAAACAGAACAGCAAATACCTTTTAAAAAATTATTGAAAAATATATTTAAACATATTTAAATCCAACTCATCCACAAAAGTGTTATAAATAATATAAATAGTGTCATATTGTGGATGAGTTGGGTTTAAATATGTTTAAACAGTCCTTTCATAGCCCAACTGGACTCATAGCACCAATTTAATCATACGTCATTTAAATAAAATTAAACAACTGCACGCACGTAATGAAACACAAAAAGTATCCCACTATAAAGGAGATTCATGTACATAAAGCTGAAATTAGGTCTTACCTCTAATTCTTTTCTGGAGTCCCTCCAGTCCAGACACGTGGGTTTATGCCATCCTACCAGCAGATGGAGACTGAGAACCACTGGTTTGATACAGTCATCTTGTAAGGGTCCTGTACAGCCCTCCTCAGATCAGTATTTCTGTAGCCAAGCAGACTCCACAGACAAGGCAATTAAATGCTCATTATCAACTATATTAGAAGTTTGCAACTAACACCTGAACTAATTCAACTTAATTCTCCATAGAGGGTCTGGAAAGAGTGAAAACCATCTGTCCCTAAAATGACCCCTTATACAAGCAGACACAGCCTTGGCAGCAGAGCCCTGGAGAGCCACAGCTCAACTGAGCCTGCAGAGCACAGAAAGTCTCCAAACATCTACACCTCTGGGCTCAAATCCCTGAAACAAGGCAGATAGACAGAAAGACTAACAGACAGCTAAGAAGGGTCCTGGACTGGAGAGACTCAAGGAAAGAAAATTAGCAGGTAAGCTCTAATTTCACCTTCCTCATTTTGTTTAGTAGTATTTAGTTCACACCTTTCCAAAAGGAGTTCAAGGTGAGTTGCATTCTGGTACAGTAGGTATTTCCTACAAAAGAAATGCCATACTGGGTCAAACCAAGGTCAAAGTTGAAGAGCCCTAACCTTTTAAGCCTTTACTCATAGGGTTATGCGTCTATCCCTTTTCCCATTATGGTGGCTCTTCTCTGTATTTTTCTAATTGTGCTATATCCTTTTTAAGATATGAAGACCAGAATTGCACACACTATTCAAGGTGTGGTCGCACCATGGAACGATACAGAGGCATTATAATATCCTTGTTTTTATTCTCCATTCCTTTCCTTATGATTTCTATCATTCTATTTGCTTTCATGGCCGCCGCTGCTCACTGTCCCCACACTGTTCCCTGTCCCCACAGGGCTTACAATCTACAGGTTGATGCAGAAAGACTAGTGCACCCTTTGCTTGCAGATAATGCAACTTTTATGCACAGGTTCCTGCATGCCAAATTCAGAAAAGATTAATGTGTGCATAAAGAGCAAAAGAAAAGTATGCGCACACAGCAACGCCAAGCGTATTTAAATAATACACAAACGAGCTGTGTGTATTAAAATAGAATTCTAATAAAGTCTGCACCCAATGCAGAGAAACGAGTAAGGGGTAGGCAATTCTGGTCCTGGAGGGCCACAAACCAGTCAGGTTTTCATGATGTCCCTAATGAATATTCATGAGATCTAGTTGCATCCACTGCCTTCCATTGTATGGAAATAGGTTCATGAATATTCATTAGGGACATCATGAAAACCTGACTGGTCTGCGGCCCTCCAGGACCGGAATTGCCCACCCCAGATTATAACCAGCAGGAGCGCCGATATCTTTAACCCTGGTCTGAGATGACAAACATCTAGTGCATACAGGGAAAGACTGGTTTCAGGGTATGTACCGGTGAACAGTTACATTCAACGTGAACATTTTCTGCATGTATCTTGCAGCATATAAGCGATAGTAAAGTGTTCCAGAAGAAACATTTTTTGCTTTTTATCCTTGTGTGTTTTTTGTACTCATTTATATTACTTATCTTTTATTTTAGCTACAGTATCTTTGTTGTGATTTCATAAGAAATGTTTTTAAGCGAAATAGTGTTGTTTATTATGGGGTGAGTGCCAATAGAACCTGCACATCCTGTGTGCATAACATGAGCATTTAACATTTATGCGCATGTGTACACAGCCACTTGTAGAGAGCTGTTTGCACATGCATTGGCTCCCTTCCTTTCAACTTTACAATGAAGTTTTGTGCACAACTCATTTACATAAATGCCCTTTACTGCAAACTGGTGCTGATGTCTTGTGCTATCGGCATGCTACGAAAATGCGTACACAGCTAATAGTGCATGACTTCAGCACTGGCTTTCTGGCATCAGCCTGTAAGTTTGTACCCGAGGCAATGGAGCGTTAAGTGACATACCCAAGGCACAAAACATGCTAGTGGGATTTGAACCCTGGTCTCTTTGGTCATAGGCCACTGCTCTAATCACTAGGCTACTCCTCCACTCATCCTCCCTCCAGTCCAGTCACATGGGATGTACCAAAGCAGTACCTAACGGGAGGGACAAGAGAACCTGACATGCAAAGCACATGCCTCAAACCTCACATCGTTCTGTGCCTGCACATCTAAATGGTAATGACACGTGACGGAATGAAGGGAAGATCACACTACTAATCTTACAAATCTCAAGTGATGGCACCAAACCAAACTCAGTCCAAAAGGAAGCCTGAGCCTGGCTAGAATGGGCTTTAAGAATCTGTGGAACTGAACACCCCTTAAGAAGGTAAGCCGAAGCAATAGGCTCCTTCAGCCAGTGAGCAATCAATGCCATGAAAACAGTCTCTTCCTTCCCTGGTCCTCCAAACAGCACAAAAGGATGATCTGGGAGCTGCACATCCATTCTGTGCAAAGCCTGAGAGCCAGGAACATTGCCCGCCCCCCCTCCCCCCCAAACACTGGAAGAGTGACGGGCTGATGAGATGAAAAGCTGATACCACCTTAGACAATAAAGACGGCATGAGATGAATGACTACATCTTCCTTAGAAATCACAAGGAAGAGCTCTCTGCATGACAAAGCCTGAAGCTCTGATATTCTACGTGCCAAACAGATGGCCACCAAAAAGACCATCTTCAGAGTAAGCTCCTTTAGAGAAGAATGTGAAAGATACTCAAATGGTGTCCCAACAAGCACAGACAAGACCAGATTAAAATCCCAAGATGTAACACAGACCCACACCAGGGGCTGGATATGTCTAATCTCCTTCAAGAAACGCATCAGAAGCTCCTTCAAGAAGCTCAGGAAACTCTCAATCCTGCCCCTGAAACACACCTGTGCTGCTACCTGCACCCGCAGGAAATTTAGGGCAAACCCCAAGATGCCAGACAAAGCGCTCTCTCTCCGCAGACCAGTTCTTAAAAAGGCACCACATCCTAATATATGCAAGAGATGTGGATCATTTGCATGCTCAAAACAATGTTGCAATTACCTGTGCTGAGTAACCTCTTCTTCAATCTTGCCCTCTCAAGAGACAAGCTATCCGCAAGAACCAACCTGCATCTGGCATTGGCACTGGGCCCTGGAACAAGAGATCCTCCACCATAAGGCAAGGGCCACGGTTCCTTCACTGCCAGGTGAACAAGATCCACATACCATGGTCTTTAAGGCCAATTCAGTGCTAACACAACTACAGACCCGAATAGTCCTCCACCCTCCAGACCACTCACCCTATGAGAGGCCATAAAGGAAACACATGTAAACAGACTGTCCTGAGGCTAGCTCTGAATTAATGCATCAAGACTTTCAAACATTCTCTCCCATCTGTGCTGAAGAACCAGCCTACTTTAGCATTCACCGCGGATACCATAAGAACCATTATAGGCATCCCCCAGTGTCATACTATCTGTTGAAAAACAGACTTTGTCAGTGCCCATTTCCTTGGGTCCAACAGATTTCCTTGGGTCCAACAGATTTCCTTGGGTCCAACAGATTTCTGCAGAGAAAATCAGCTTGGACATTTTCTTTTCTGGCCACATGACCTATGAACAGAGCTAGGAGAAGCACCACTGCCCCAACTAGCAGAGGTGCCACCTCCACCACTAACTTATGGTGCAGCCCTGGCTTTGGCCATCACATTGTCTGACAGTACCTGAACTGCCTTGCGACAGATCAGGGGAAGGAAGGCCTTTAGCTCCAGAAATATCGCATGCGTGTCCAAGTGGTTGATCGACCAGGTTTTCTCCTCTGGAGACCACTGCCTCTGTGCTGTGACAAAAAGTGGGCCCCTACCATATTAAAAGCAAAATTAGACTTACCTGCTAATTGTTGTTCCTTGAGGAACTCCAGTCCAGTCCCAAATCTCTGGGTAGTGCACCTCCTCCAGCAGCTTGGAGACTGAGCATGTCCAAAAACTGTAGACACCAGTATAAGTACCACTGGCACTGCCCCTCAGCTTTCAGTACCTATTGACAAAGCAGACTCAAAGGAGCAACAAATAAGTAGAAATATCATACTACACTATAACTATAAACAGAGCTGCCCGGGAAAAAACCCTCCCCCCAACATAGAGGAGGATATCTAACCCTCTCTGAGAAGGGAAGATATAGTGAGAAGAAATTGAAAGAACCTTTGAAACTGCCATCCGGACAGCAAACTAGAACCAAACTGCACTGAAATCCGGAGCCCCGAAACGCCATACTGAACTCGGGCGGGATACGGGACTGGACTGGAGTTCAAGGAACAACAATTAGCAGGTAAGTCTAATTTCTCTTTCCTTATCGTCCCTCTAGTCCAGTCCCAAACCTCTGGGATGTAGAAGAGCAGTACACGCACTAAAGGGAGGGACCCAAAATACTAGCTCGCAGAACCACAGCCCCAAAACCGGCCTCCCTCGTCGCTTGGAAATCCAAGCGATAATGCTTAGCAAAGATATGTAGAGAAGACCAGGTTGCCGCCTTGCAAATGTCCACAGGCGGCACCAGACTAAATTCAGCCCAGGATGCAGCCTGCGCCCTGGTGGAGTGAGCACGTAATCCTAGAGGAATCGAAAGACCGCTAAGTAGGTATGCCGAGGAGATGGCCTCCCAAACCCACCTAGAAATGGAAGCTTTAGCTGCCGCTTCCCCCTTATGCGGCTCTCCAAACAGAACAAATAAATGTTCTGACCTACGAAATGTCGCCATCACTGTCAAATAACGCTTAAGAACCCAGCAAACATCCATGTTAAGGAGATCGCAGTCAATCTCGCCACTTGCAGACCTGCCCAACACTGGTAAAGCGACGGGCTGATTCACATGAAAAACCGAGACTACCTTGGGAAGAAAGGAAGGAACTGGTCGCAAGACTACCTTTTCCTTTGAAAAAGAGAGAAAAGGCTCCCGGCAAGACAGAGCCTGCAACTCAGAGATCCTACCCGTGGAACATATAGCCACCAGAAAAAGAGTCTTCAATGTCAAATCCTTCAGAGAAGCCTGGCACAACGGCTCAAAAGGCTCCTTCGTCAGAGCTCTCAAAACTAGATTGAGATCCCAAGAAGGAACCACTACTCTACGTGGGGGATGAAGCTTAGTCACCACCCTGAGGAAACGTAAGACATCCGGATGGGACCCCAGGGGTACCCTGCATACCCCTATAGCAGGCAATCACCGCCAGCTGGACCTGCAAAGAAATGTCTGCCAAATCCTTCTCAAAACCATCCTGCAAGAAGGCCAAAATCTCCGGAACAGAAGCTACGGTGGGCCGAATGCGACGTTCTGCACACCAAGGCTCAAAAACACGCCAAACACGAATGTAGGCCAAAGATGTAGAACTCTTACGCGCCTTTAACAAGGTTGAGATTACCGGACCTGAATACCCCTTCTTCCTCAACCTTGCCCTTTCAATAACCAGGCTTATGTAAGCGAGAACCGATCCACCTGAGGCATATGCACTGGGCCCTGCATCAGCAGGTCTCTGCGAGCTGGATGGGGCCATGGCCGATCCTCCAGAAGCCGCATCAAGTCGGCATACCAGAGTCACCAAGGCCAGTCCGGAGCGATCAGAATGACGCCCCCGGTGTGTCTCTATTCGTTGCACCAGACGACCTATAAGTACCCAAGGAGGAAAAACAAAGAAGGTCCTCCGTTGGCCAAGGTTATAGTAGTAATGAATCCAGCCCCTCTGACATTCGTTCTCGTCTTCTGCTGAAGAAACGGCTCGCCTTGGTGTTCTTGACTGTTGCCATCAAATCCATTCAAGGAGTTCCCCACCGATGCACCACCTGCGCAAAGACCTCCGAGTGAAGCTCCCACTCTCCGGGATCCAACTGCACTCAACTGAGGTAATCCGCCGTTACGTTGTCCACGCCTGCCACATGAGCCGCTGACAGGACCAGGAGCAGAGGTTCTACCCACGTGAACAACCGCTCTGTCTCTTCCTCTAAGGCCACGCTGCTGGTGCCTCCCTGTCTATTGACATAGGCCACCGTAGTCGCATTGTCCGAGAGCACGTTCACTGCCCTCCCGGCCATCTGCGACTCGAAGGCCTGGAGAGCTAGGGCAATCACCCGAAGCTCCAGCCTGTTGATCGACCAACTTGCCTCTTGCGCGGTCCAAGACCCCTGGGCAAAACGCCCCTCGCAATGATCTCCCCAACCCGACAGGCTGGCATTGGTCATCAACTGCATCCACAGAGGGGTTTCGAGCGGCATGCCCGACAAGTGCTCCAGCCGCAACCACCAGCGAAGCGCCCTGCGAATTCCCCAAGGGCAGGAAAGCCGCTGTGTCAGTGCATCTGACTGATGAGACCCAACGCCGTAGCAGGGCTCGCTGCAAGGGTCGCATGTGCGCCCTCGCCCATGGTACCAACTCCAGGGTCGCCGCCATGGTTCCCAACAGCTGTAAATATTGCCATGCTGTCGACTCCGACAGGTGAAGAAACTTCCGTTATCAACCGACGCAGATTCTGTGTGCGCTGATCTGGAAGGAAAACCCTTCCCCTTAAGTGTGTCGAAGCACGCTCCCAGATACTCCAATTCCTGAGCTGGAACTAAGTGACTCTTGGCCAAGCTGACCACCCAACCGAGACCATCCAGGAACTGTACCACCTGCGACGTGACCTGCAGGCTCTCCTCCTTGGACTTTGCCCGAATCAACCAATCATCGAGATAGGGATGAACCAAAACGCCCTCCTTCCGGAGGGCTGTGGCAATCACCACCATAACCTTGGTGAAAGTATGAGGGGCCGTTTCCAGACCAAACGGTAAGGCTTGAAACTGAAAATTTCCTATAGACACCACAAACTGAAGCCAATGCTGGTGCTCCGCCCTTATGGGAATATGAAGGTACGCCTCGGTAAGATCGAGGTATGTCAGAAACTCCCCTTCTCTCACTGGCACAATGACTGACCTTAATGTTTCCATGCGAAAATGCAGCACCCATAAGCAGTGGTTGATGTGCTTGAGGTCCAAGATGGGACGAAAGGCGCCATCCTTTTTAGGTACCATGAAATAGATGGAGTATCGACCGCACCCCTATTGCTCTCGGGGAACGGGCACCACCGTCCTGAGCTGAAGAAGACGTGCCAGGGTATGCCTTGCCCGAGGCCTTGCAAGGCGACTGCACGAAAGCCTCGCACATGGGTTGCACCAGCTCGAGGGCATATCCTTCAGGGATTATCTCCAGAACCCACTGGTCAGACGTGATCTGGACCCAAGCACAGTAGAAATCCCGTAGCCTGCCCCATACGGACAGAATCTCTTCCTGGGTCCCCCTCGTTGCATTGGGGCTTCTTAAACCCCGAGGAAGAGGCTGCCAAAAAACCTCGGCCTGCCCCTCGGAAGCCATGAAAGGCTTGCCCTCGGCCAGGAAATCTACCCCTCTGAAAGGTACCGAGACGAGACAACCGAAAGCGTCGAAAATCCCGCGAAGGTCTTTGAGATGTGGAAGCCATGCAGCCCTGCTTGGGCTTGTCCTCAGGGAGACGTCCTCCCTTTGAATCTCCCAAATCCTTGGCCAGCTTGTCAAGATCTTTGCCAAACAGCAGTTTCTCTTTGAAGGGAAGTTTGCTAAGCCTCGATTTGGAAGACCTATCGGCTGCCCAGTTGCGTAACCAAAGATAACGACGGGCTGCCAGCCTGCCACTAAAGATGCCATACTGTTCGCGAGCCCGCTTATGAGATCATAGTGGATGTCAGAGATACACTGCACCCGACTCCAACTTAGCAATTTCTGCCAACTGGTCAGGCAACGATCTGTCTGCCTGCTGCAGACGCTGAGACCACCGAAGGCAGGCCCTTGCCACCCAGGCCCCACAAATGGAGGCCTGCATCGATAGGGCATGACATCAAAGGCTTGCTTCAACAGCATATCCAGCTTTCTATCCTGCGCGTCATTCAAGGCCGCACTTCCCTCCACAGGGATGGTGGTCTTTTTTGTAACCACAGAAACCGCTGCATTGACCCGCGAAGACAAACATTTCTCGGTCCTGTTCTGAGAGAGGGTAGAGATGCGACGCCCTAACCCCTCTCAGACCTGCCTCAGGGAGGTCCCAGTCATCCTGAATCATCTGTTTGACCACTCTATGCACCAGGAAAACGGACTGAGGCTTTCGCACTGCTTGAATGAGAGGATCTTCGAGCAATCCTCCTGCACCGGCAAACTACTCGACAAATTGAGCGCTTTAAGCGACTCCATGAGCACTGCCGACAGCTCTTCCTGCCAAAAGACCCAGACCACCCGTGCCTGGTCCTCCGGCTTCAGAACCTCTCCTTCCTCAAGCTCCTCGTTCTGCAACTCCGACTCCCAGTCACCGGTGTCTGACAAAGGAGACTGTTCTGGTCCACCTGCGCCAGACCTGCCCTTCTTGGTTGGCAAAACCTCTGGATCATCTCTCTTCTCGGAGACCTTTTGCTTGGTTCCCGACCCAGAGGAAGAGGATAGTTGCGGCAACCCCTGTTGCCGCAAGCAAAACGCTTGATGTAACAACACTAATTCTTGGGAGAATTCTTCCATAATCCCCCCCCCAAAGGGCCCTGTGAAGAGGAAGGTCCAGGGAGAGCTGCTGCCACCTTCAGCGAAGGAGCAGCCAAATCTACAGCACCTTCAGCGTCCTGAGATGAGGGATCTATAGGTTCTCGTACCCTGTCCTGTAATGCCTGCTCCATTCCCACAGCCTCCGTCGTACAACCACAAGAAGACCCCAGCCTCAGAAACCATACCACGCTGAGCACCACAGACTAAGCACTGTGGACATCCCGGCATGGGGAGCAGACCCTGGGTCTTAGGCTCGAACTGCCTAGGAACACAAGCACAGACCAGCCTGTAGTCTAATGAAACTTCAGCCTCTTCTGCAACCACAAACCTGCAGAGACTGCTTGCTCCCATTTTTTTTTTTGGATTTCAACACTGACAGGATCAATAAAAGACAATAAAACTGAGCCCCCAAACACCACTCCCCAAAATACCCTTTGAGAAAACTGCCAAGAGGGCCAAAAAACACAGGAAAGAGCGATCTCTTTGCTTTCCCATGCTCCAGCAGGAGCCACAACAGAAACCGCTGGCACCACGCACTATCGGGCCCACCCCGCTCCGCTCTACACAAGAGGATTTCCCCGACGTACCTGCAGCTTGTTGAAATGCCAACGATGGCACCGATCCTGCCGCGGGAGAGGTGCTGGCCTCGCGCTCAGCCGCTGAATGGCTTCGGCGTCGAGGCTGCAGCAGCTACTTAAACTTGCAGTGCTGAAATGGCAGCTCCTCACCCGCTCACAGAATCGGGAGCCACTGAGCCCTTCGCACCTGTAAGCACCTCAAACCAGCCCCCAGAACACTAGCTGAAGGGGGAGAATAGATATGAGAAAGGAGAGAGCTAAAACTGATCCTCTATAGGGCTCACTGCTGCTGATTCCGTCATCTTCCTTTCCCTCTGCTGCTTTCCCTTTATTTTATTTTAAAGCTTTAACAAAGAAATTAACCCCAAAGATAAACGTAATACTTTCCCAAAACAAAAACCTAAACTCTCCTTATTTGCTCCTAAGTGAGGCCCCTGGCTCACCACCTCCAGCTGCTTGGAGACGGCGCATACTGGAAGCTGAGGGGCGGTGCCAGTGGTACTTATACTGGTGTCTACAGTTTTTGGACATGCTCAGTCTCCAAGCTGCTGGAGGAGGTGCACTACCCAGAGGTTCGGGACTGGACTTGAGGGACGATAAGGAACTGGCATCGGCCGTGATTTCTAGCCAATTGAGGGTCCAGGGGGACTCCCATTGACAGCTTGGTCGAGTCCAATGCATTAATGAAGGCTTACTCAGGCATCCTCCATCAGCGGCATCCTTTTCCACAATGAGTATCTTTGTGCTGACCATCTCATCAACAACGTCCGCTGCAGAGGGCACATATATTCTCTGTCCCATGGCTCCAACATGGTCGCCATGGACCCTAAGACCTGCAGATAGGACCAAGCTTGGGGAGAGCACCTCCTCAACAGCTTGCCAATTTGACTCTGCAACTTGCAAATCTGCTCCAGCTTCAAAACGTGCCCCTGAGATAATAGAAAGACTGAGTCTGCTCCAATCTGCTCTTCGCAAAGTTGACGACCCAGCCCAGTTCCTGAAACAAGACACTACATGCTGAGTTGCAACTGGCTCTCCTGTGGAGACCATGCCCTGATCAGCCAGTCATCCAGGTAAGGGTAAACCAATGCCCCTTCTCTGTGCAATGCTGCTACCACCACTACCATCACCGTGGTAAAGATCGAAAGGCAATGCCTGAAACAGAAAATGGCCCAAGGGCACTGCAAAACGCAGATACTGCTGATGGATGGGCCAAATCAGGATCTGCAAGTATGCTTTTGAGAGGTCAAAAGGGGACAGGTACTCCCTGTCGCACTGCCACCATGACAGATTGTAACGTCTCCTTGCAGAAACATGGCACTTGTAGGGCTCTGTTGACCCTCTTCAAATCTAAGCTTGGATGAAATATACCTTCTTTCTTGGGGACTATAAAGTAAATGAAGTACCGACCCAGACCGCACTCCTCCAGAAGAAGTCGTATGACCACTTGAAGCTGCCGCAACCATTCCAGAGGCTTTGTCACTGCATGTGCCTCGTCTACTGCCCAACAGTGAAATACCATAAAAAGATCCAAGAGGGGTTGCATGAACTCGAGGGTGTACCCCTTGTGAATCACCTTCAGAACCCACTGGTCTGATGTGATAGAGATCCAAGCGGAATAAAAGGCCTGCAGATGACCTCCTACCAGAACCAGTTCTGCCTCAACCCCCAAACCTTCATTGGGAAGACTTAGAGCCACCGGGAGCTCCCAATGGCCCTCTTCTGCCACCTCATCAACCACCACAAAAGGAGTGGCCACGAGAGAGGAAGTGTGACTGTTGAGGTGGTCCATACCTCACCAGCAGAAACTTATGCATTTCCCAAAAATGTCCATGCAAAGAAGATGACTTTGGTCCCTGCAGTTTATCTTTGGGCAAATTTGTTCTCCCCTAAATCTTTCAATAGCTTCTCCAAGACCTCCCCAAAAAGGAGCTTCCCCTTGAATTGATGTTTACTAAGCAGACTCTTGGAAGCCACATCAGCTGACCAACTGCATTGCCACAAGAGCCTGTGGGCCATAACATAATAAATGCCATACTGGGTCAGTATCCTGTTTCCAACAGTGGCCAATCCAGGTCACAAGTACCTGTCAGATTCTCAAAAAGGTACACAGATTCCACAATGCTTATCCTGGGGTAAGCAGTAGATTTTCCTGGTACTCTTTAATAATGGTGTATGGACTTTGCCTCCAGGAACTTGTCCAAACTTTTTTTAAACCCAGCTACACTAACAGCTTTTATTACATCCTCTGGTAATGAATTACAGGGTTTGACTTGAGTGAAAAAATATTTTCTCTTAGTCCTAAATGGGCTACATTGTAGCTTCATTGAGTGTCTCCTAGTCTCTACTTTTTGAAGGAGTAAACAACCGATCTACATTTACCTGTTCCACTCTATTCATTAATTTATATAATTATATCTATTTATTCAGCACTTTGGCATGATAACATAACTACCACCCATAACCATAACACAACACCTATTACATCCAAACAATGACCTTCAAGCAAATTAACACTGCATCACAAGATCACCCTGTATATAGTTAAAGTTAAGTTTGCTGTTTAATGTACAAAGTTGTTACTGTTCCATATAAACTGAATCTGTACTATCTGTACTGATCATTCTGTTCAATGTAAACCGCAATTGATCTGTTGGAAATCGTGGTATAAAAATGTTAATAAAATAAAATAAATAAAAATAGACCTTTATCATATCTCCCCCTCAGCCGTCCCTTTTCCAAGTTTAAACCTCTTTCCATAGGGGTATCCTTCTATCCCCTTTAGCATTTTGGTGTCTCTTCTCTGTATCTTTTCTAATTCTGCTATATCCTTTTTAAGAAATGGCGACCAGTATTGCACACAATATTCAAGGTGTGGTCACACCATGGAACGATACAGAGGCATTATAATATCCTTGGTTTTGTTCTCCATTCCTTTCCTTATGGATGCCTAGCATTCTATTTGCTTTCTTGGCTGCTGCTGCACACTGGGCAGAGGGTTTCAACATATTATCCACAATGATGCCTAAATCCTTTTCCTGGGTGGTGGTTCCTAATTTGGAACCTTGCATTTTGTAAGCCATAGTCTGGGTTGTTCTTTCTTAGATGCATAACTTTGCACTTGTCCACATTAAATTTCATCTGCCTTTTGGACATCCAGTCTTCCAATTTATCAAGTTCCTCTTGCAATTTTTCAAAATACTTTAACCACTGATGCCATGTTCTTTGCTGATGCCCGAATCAAGTCATAAAGAGCCATTTGCTAGAAAAGCCAAGCCTGGCTATATCGCACCACCTCTGATAGGGAATGATGAAGGTACTGAACACTCTCAGGGAGCTTCTGAGACCCCTGCAAACAGGCTTGGGCCATGTAAGAACCACAAATGAACGTCTGTAGAGCCAAAGCGGAAACCTCAAAGGACTGCTTCAACATAGCCTCCAGTTTTCTAGCTTGCGAATCCTTCAGCGCCACATCACTTTCCACTGGAATGGTAGTTTTCTTAGTGATAGCCATCACCAGCTCATCCACCGTCAGAAAACAGAAATGTTCCTTCTTGTCCGATGGAATGGGTAAAGATGCACCACAGATCTGTGCACACATAGGTATGCCTCTGGCTTCTCCCACTCGGCTTCAATTATGTCCCTGATGGCCCCATGAAGCCAAAAAGATGTGGGCAGCAAACCCTCAAGAAAGGGATCTTCTATCACACCCTCTGCGAGAGAGAGTGCTCTGAAATGTTTAGAACTGCCATGCTTTGAGAGATTAGGCTTGCCCCCTCGTCCCTATAAAAAACTCTATCATGGGATCCACTCCCAGAGGGATCTTGCCCTTCTCAAGGTCCCCCTCCTGAGAATCCCCCTAATGGTCCGAGGGCCCCTCCAGGGGATCTTCTGACCCCTCCCCCCTGAATCCACAGAAAGATGATCCTTCAGATTCCTGCTGTGGTCCTTAAGAGGCTGCTTAGATGCAGGATTGGGAAGGTCCCAGACCATCGACAATGAAGCTGCAGCCTTTCTAGGAGCCTGCACCATGTCCTGCTTCATGCAATAGGCCTGACATTGAAGCAGCGCAAACTCAAGGGTAAATGTCACCTGCCCAGGGAGATCCATGTCACCTGCCCAGGGAGATCCATGGCAACCACCCATGGCCCTGATCCTGCCAGTGGAAAAGCAAGGCCACCCTGATCACCCCATTCTCTACTGCAGTGCCCGACAAAATGGTGGTGCTTCTTGCCAAAATATAGGCTATGCTCTGGCTGAAGGGGCAAGGAACTGTCACATCTGTGGGCCCTGGTGTCAATGTCGGCTTACTTTCTGTCTGCTCTGGCTGCAGAAGCTGCTCCTCAGCTGCATGGCACTCCTGCTTGCTGCAGTAGCAAAAATTGGAGTCAGATGATTCATTCCAGCGGCTGCTGCAGGCCACGCAGGCTGGACGTTGAGACAGCATGATTGCACGATCCATGTGCTCCCCCACCAAGTCAGCTTGTCTTACCTCACCAACTGCTTCCGACACAGCAGAGATGAGTCTGGTGCTCCGCTAGGCTGCAGCTGCTGATAGTCGTGGCTGCCCTGTTCCTTTTCTTAAGCTTCTTTAAGGGCCAAGCTCGCAAACGCCCCTGCAAAGAGCACTCCGTCCCAAGGCAGGGACTGAAGCTCAGGGGGCTAAAGGATGCCTTCAACCCTCTGCTCCCAAGATTTGATCCAGAAAGGGGGGACCCAAGGGTGAGGGACTCAGCCCATCGGGCTTTGCATCCCTGAGCCCATGAGTCTGTGCCCTCTACAGAGCTAAGCCAGGGACAGGCTTCTCCTGTATGGCTTCTCCTTTTTTTTTTTTTAAAGTAAGCTGTCCAGTGGAGCCCAGGCCGCACAGGAGTCTAAGCCACCTCCATCTGCTGGAGACTAAGAAATACTGGTCTGAGGAGGGCTGCACAGGACCCTTATAGAGTGGAAAAGCAATGGTTCTCAGTCTCCATGTGCTGGTAGGATGGCATAAACTCACATGTCTGGACTGGATTGGAGGGATGAGGAGGAAGATGTGATGTACTAGGAGAAAGACTCAAAGCACAACTGACAGGTTACAATATCGAGTGCTGATTCAATGCAAGCACCTTTAAAATGGAAAAAACCTCAGGTATTTAAAATGACTGTATACCAAATGCCAATCAATAAAGCACAGTTACTTACCTGTAACAGGTGATCTCTGGGAACAGCAGGAATTAGTCCTCACTTATGGGTACGTCGGAACCGACGGAGCCTGCGCGGGAAAGCTCCCCAGCTTCCCAGGAAGGAAGCTTTTGGGGTCTCCCACTGCACATGCGCGCTGCCTTCCCGCCTTCCTGACCAGCTCTCCTCAGTTCGAGTTTATAGCTGAGACAATAGAGAGAGGAAAGGAAGATAGATAGAAGATACAACTCCTAGGGGAGGTGGGTGGGTTGTGAGGACTAATTCCTGCTGTTCCCAGAGATCACCTGTTACAGGTAAGTAACTGTGCTATCTCCAGGAACAAGCAGGAATAAGTCCTCACTTATGGGGACTCCCTAGCTAAGATGCCTGGGAGATCCCCTTCCAAGGGTTCGCCATCTTCGTATGGATCTCAGGCATCCATCCTGGGAAGGTGGGCAGGAGTTGTTCAAGTATGGAACAGGTGTTTGAGGACAGCCTGACCAAACAAGGCATCCCGGCGGGAGTCCTTGTCCAAGCAGTAATGGGCTGTGAAGGTATGAACCGAGGCCCATGTTGCGGCTCGACAGATCTGATCTATGGATACAGAGTGAAGATGAGCCATAGAAGTGGCCATGGCTCTCACATTGTGAGCTGTGACATGGCCTTCCAGAGAAATATTTTTACTCTGGTAAGCAAAGGAAATACACTGAGCAATCCAATTGGAAAGTGTACGTTTGGAGACTGGAAGTCCCAAATGAGAAGGATCAAAAGCCACGAAAAGCTGGGAAGACTTTCGATGTGGCTGAGTCCTGTTGAGGTAAAAGGCAAGAGTTCTTTTACAATCTAAAGTATGAAGGTTCCTCTCTGCACTGGATGCATGAGGAGCTGGAAAAAAGACAGGTAGATATACCTCTTGATTAAGATGAAAAGGCGAGACCACTTTGGGCATAAAGTGGGGATTCGTCCTAAGGACCACCTTATCATGATGAAACCTGGTATAAGGTGGATGAGCCACTAAGGCCTGTAGTTCACTGATGCGGCGAGCCGAAGTGACTGCAATAAGGAAAAGGACCTTTCAGGAAAGAAATTTCAAGGAGGTAAAAACCAACGGTTCAAAAGGTGGCTTCATAAGCTGACCCAGAACTAGGTTCAAGTCCCATGCTACCGGAGGAGGTCGGATGGGAGGCTTAGTTAGAGTCAGGCCTCTCATGAACCTTGCAACAAGCGGATGAGAGGAGACAGGTTGTCCATTTATAGGTTTTAAGGATGCTGCAATAGCACTCAAATGGACTCTTACTGAATTCGTCTTAAGGCCTGCATTAGAAAGATGCAGGAGATAGTTTAGTAGAGAATTCAAAGGAAGTGCTAGAGGGTCAAGACCCTGTTGAGCACACCAAATGGAAAAGCGTTTCCATTAGAAAGCATAGGAACGCCTCGTGGAGGGTTTCCTAGAGGCATGAAGGATATCTTTCACTGGTTGAGAAAGATTGAAATCATGAAGGCTTAGGCCTTCAGTAACCAAGCTCTGAGGTGTAGGGACTTGGGGTTTGGGTGCCACAAAGTCCCCTCCTCCTGAGACAGAAGGTCTGGCGCAGCTCCCAGGTCCAGGGAGGGTCCCTGGGAGAGATGCAGAAGAAGAGGGAACCACACTTGGCATGGCCAGCGTGGAGCTATGAGGATCATCGATCCGTGATCCCTCTGGAGTTTGAACAGAGTCTTGGGAATCAAAGGAATGGGTGGAAAGGCATATAGGAATTCCTGACCCCAATGCAGGAGAAAGGCGTCGTTGGCCTGAGCTCCCTGACACGGAGTCCTGGAACAGAACCGGGGAAGTTTGGCATTCCACGGACTTGCAAAGAGGTCTATGTCCGGGGTTCCCCATTCCTGAAAGATTCTGCCTATCTGGTCCATATGAAGGGACCATTCGTGTGGAAGCAGAACTCGACTGAGTCTGTCTGCCCGAGAGTTTTGAACCCCTGGAAGATATACTGCCAGAAGATGAATTTGATGCTCTCTGGTGAAGGCCCATAATCTGAGAGCTTCGTTGCAAAGCGACAGAGAGCCTGTCCCTCCTTGTTTGTTTACGTAGAACATGGCCACCTGATTGTCTGTCTGAACTAGGACGGTCAGGTTGACAAGGAGGGTATGGAAGACTTTGAGGGCAAAGAAGATTGCTCGCAGTTCCAGGAGGTTGATGTGAAGGGTGGTCTCCTGTGGAGACCAAGTACCCTGAGTGGAGAGGGATTGTAGATGGGCTCACCACCCTGTTTGGGAGGCATCTGTTGTGAGGGTTGCTTGAGGCAACAAAGGTTGGAAGGGGGCCCCCACAACAGATTCTTGGTGGACATCCACAATTGGAGGGACCAAAACAGACGCTTTGAGGTGAGTATTTGGTCGGAGAGCGCTCCTGATGCCTGAGTCCACTGGGTGGCCAAGGTCCATTGAGGTGCTCTCATATGAAGACGAGCGTAGGGCACCACGTGTACCGTGGAGGCCATGTGGCCCAGAAGTCGCAGCATTTCTCTGGCTGTCAATTGACTGCTGGACTGAGCTTGGGAGGCCAAGCACACCAGATGCTGGACCCGGACTTGAGGTAGGTAGGCCCTTGCAGTGGTGGTGTCCAACTGGGCCCCTATGAATTCCAGAGACTGAGTGGGGATAAGTTGAGACTTGGGAAGGTTTATCACCAGTCCCAGATACTGCAGAATGTGCCTTGTGCGGTCCAAGGAAATCTGGGCCTCTGACTGAGATGGAGCTCGGATGAGCCAGTCGTCCAGATATGGGAATACAAAAATTCCCAGACCTCTTAGAAATGCGGCAACAACTGCCATGCATTTGGTGAACACTCTTGGAGCAGAGGCTAGACCGAAGGGAAGTACTCTGTACTGGAAATGTTTTCCCTGAAACAGAAATCTTAGATATTTTCTGTGGGATGGGTGGATGAGTATGTGTGTATACGCATCCTTGAGATCTAGAGAACAAAGCCAATCCTGACTCTGAAGGTATGGAAGGAGAATGCCTAGAGAAAGCATTTTGAATTTCTCCTTGTACAGAAATTTGTTCAATTCTCTCAGATCTAGGATAGGTCTGAATCCCCCTGTCTTCTTTGTTATGAGAAAATAAGGGGAGTAGAATCCTGTCCCTTGTTGAAGAAGAGGAACCTCTTCTATTGCCCCTTGGGCAAGGAGAGAAGAGACTTCCTGATCCAACAGGCCCAGGAGAGATGGGGGAGAATTGAAGTGCCTCACCATGGTTTATGGAGGAAGGTTGGAAAAATGAAGTTTGTAGCCCTCTCTGATGATAGAGAGGGTCCATTGCTCTGATGTAATTTGCTCCCATCTGGGAGCAAAGTGAGCTAACCTTCCGGGAATGGTGAGTGGCTCTGGTTGTTCTAGAGCCAGAAAGGTTAAGTTCTCTAGGGGCAAGTCAAAACCCCTGAGGGGGTTGAGCCTGCTGAGGAGTGGCAGACGCTGCAGGCTTTGATCTTGCCTGTTTAGGTTGCTGACGTTTAGCAGCAAAGCGAGGCTGAGAAGATTGTTGGCCAGTATTTGTGGAAAATCTGGCCTTCTTGTAGTAAGGCCTCTTGAAAGACTTTTTCTTGGCAGGAGTAGAGGTAGACTTAGAAAGTCTATCCAATGTAGCATTTTCTGCGTCCATTTGAGTGGCTTTAATTTGCCAGTCTTTACCAAATAAGTTCTCACCTGTACAGGGCAGATTCCGTAAGCCATCCAGGACCCAGGGTTCTAGGTCAGAGGCCTGGAGCCAAGCAAGTAGTCGGGCTGCAATGGCAATGCCCGAAGCTCTACCGGCACCTTCAAAGGAATCAAAGGCTGCTCTGTTGGAGAACTTAGAAACATCTAGAAGCTGTTTCACTATAGAAATGAACTCCTCCTTTCTATCCCCCGGGATAAAGGGGGCAAAATGCCGTACCTTTAGGGCAGGGGTCTCAAACTCAAATTGCTTTGAGGGCCAAATGAGGACTTGTAGAGTAACCCGGGGGCCGCACAAGACGCAGGCCTCATTTGCATAAGGGCATCATTTGCATAAGTGCATCATTTGCATAAATATTTGCATAATGTTACCATACACTAACTTTTAGTAAACATGCAGAACATACACCATCACCAAACAAGGAATCACAATTTAGAAACAGTAAGACAATTAAACTGGGAACCCGAAAAGCCAAACTTAGAATGTACAACACTGTAGAAATAAAACTATAAATTGATTTCTTCTTGTATTAAATAAAGTGCAGACGTTAAAGATGCACATTTCCAAGAGCTGACATATTTCAGTTAATAAATTCAAAATAAAGAGATATTTTTCTACCTTTTGTGCATTTTTTTTTTCAGTTGTAATTGTTCCAGCCACTTTCTTCTGGTTTCTTCGTGTCTTCTGCTAACGCTCCATTGTCTGCTGTCCATTTGTCCTTTCTTCTTTCCTAGTTTTTTTCCATTCTCTCTACATCTGCTTTAACATACTAATCATTCTCCTTTTGCTCTTTCCTCATTCCTATTTCATCCACTCAAATTTTACCCCTCCATCCTCAATCCCCACTTACTCTCCCAATACCCGGCCAATTGTAGATTTTTCTTCCCTCCCACACAAAATATATTTCCCCTCTCCATTTCACTCTCCCAGCCCCATCCCATTCTAATCGTCCCCCAACATCAACTCCCTTCTAGCTCCTGCCCCACCCAGCATCCGCTCCCTTCTAGTCCCCGCATCATCAGCCCATTTCCAGTCCTAGCTCCCTCCCCTCACAGCCCATTTCCTTTCCAATCCCCCCTCCCCATCAGCCCATTTCCATTCCAAGCCCCCTTCCACTCAGCCCCTTTCCATTCCAAGACCCTGTCCCCATCAGCTATTTGCAGTTCAAGTTCCCCCTTTTACTCGGCCCATTTCCAGTCGTAGCCCCCCCCCATCAGCCCATTTCCTTTCCAAGCCCCCTTCCCCATCAGCCCATTTCCATTCCAAGCCCCCTTCCACTCAGCCCCTTTCCATTCCAAGACCCTGTCCCCATCAGCTATTTGCAGTTCAAGCTCCCCCTTCTACTTGGCCCATTTCCAGTCCTAGCCCCCCCTCCCAGTCCATTACCAGTTCTAGCCCCCCCCATAGCCCATTACCAGTCCTAAGCCCCCCAACAGCCCACTTCCAGTCCTAACCCTTCCATCACCCCATCTGCATTCTTAGCCCCCCCATAACCCCATTTTCAGTCTTAGCCCCCCAATCAGACCACCTCCAGTCCTAACCCCCATCTGTCCATTACCAGTCCAAACCTCCCATCACCCCATTTTCAGTACTATCCCCCCATCACCCCATTTTCAGTCCTAACCCCCCCCCATTACTAGTCCTAGCCCCCCCCCTTACTAGTCCTAACCCCCCCTCCCCCCCATCAGCCCAAGTAAAAATAGTTAAAGCCCCTGATAGAGGATGCTGATCCTGGATAGAAAGTCATGAGATCGGGGAGGAGGGGCACTTTTCCCAGTCGCTGCTGCCGGAGGGGGTGGGGGTGGCTGCTGACATCCATTCCGGAGGGGGAAGAAGGTAAGAGCCTCTCCCAGCAGATGCCCCTAAGGAGCCCCCCCCCCCGCCGCGCCCCCGGGACTCACCTGCGTCCGCGCTCACACCTGCCTGCCCGCAGCCTCAGGCCACATAGCAACGGGGATCGGGGCCGCCGCTTGCCCGACAGAGGCAGGGGCCGAGCTGCGAGCGACGAGGAAGAGCGGCACATCCTGCCCGGCCGTGCGTGGCGTGGAAAGCCATTGGCCGCGGTGCAGGGCACTTCCTGCCCCTGCCTAGGGGCGGATCGGGGGCCCGGAGCCAGCCCCCTAACGGGCGCCGCTAGCCTGGAACGAGGCTCGTGCCGGAGCCACCCATGCACGGTTCTGCTGCTAATCAGCGAGTGCAGGGCTCGAAGAGCTGATGCTGGAGCCGCAGATGTAAGGGACAGTCCCTGCTTTACAAACATGAATGGCAGCAGCAGCAGAAGCCGGGGGTTTTTTTGTTTCATCTGCATCGCGGGCCGCGGCCCGCGTGTTTGAGACCCCTGCTTTAGGGCAAGTTCCCTGAGAAACATGCCCATATACAGACTGTAAGAATTAATCCTGGCTATAAGCATACTAGCCTGGAAAGCTTTCCTGCCAAAAGAGTCTAGGGTCTTACATTCTCGCCCTGGAGGGGTAGAAGAGCCTTTTGGTGCTCTTAATCTTTTTCAGCACAGACTTCACCACAATGGAATGGTGAGGCAGCTGAGTCTTTTGAAACCCAGGAGGAGGAGTGACCCGGTACATGGTGTCCAACCTACGAGAGTAAGGAGACAACGTTAGAGGAGCCTCCCATAAGTCCATCAAGTGTTCTTGAAGGATTTCATGGATAGGCAGGGTGACTGCCTCTTTAGGAACCTTAGGGTATCCTAAAATATCCAATTTCTTTGACCTAGGTTCTTTTTCAGAGGATGTGGTAATAGAAAGTCCTTTAGCTAGCTCTATAATGAAGTCTTGAAAGGACAAATCCTCTGGTGGAGACATTCTCCTCTTTGGGGAAGAGGGGTCTTCATGAAGAACTAGAGACAGCTCATCAGAGTCCTCAGAGGAGTCAAAATCCTCAGAAGAATCAGAGTATTCTCTATTTGCTTCCAACGCACGATACGCATACCGATCGGTATCGACATCGGGCGTACCGGGTATGGGATCGGTATCGGGTGAAAACCCGGATCCAGCATGCGGAACCGATCTGCGTTTGGAAGTCGATGGTCTCGGTTCCGGTATGGGAGACGATACCGGAACCGGACCCGGTACCGCTGAACGCGGTACCGAGGGCGTCGCAGCTTTAATAAAAGCCAGCATGGCCTGCTGCATGGTCTGAACAGTATTGCTCATAGACGCCACTGCTGCCTGGATGTCGGTACCGGTATGGGCCGGTACCCCAGAGCAGCCTAACAGGTGATCAGTCGAGGCCGTGCCATCGATGTCAACCTGTAACCCCATAGATGGTGCTTTGGAAGCCAGAGCTTCCCGCCGGGGTTGTTTGGCTGGGGCAGGATCCTCAGATTCAAAAGTGAGAGCCTCTCGATGCTTTGAAGGAGATTTGCTCTTTGAGGACCTGCCCGAAGAAGGTTTGGTTACCTGAGAACCATCCGGAGAGGAAGACCTGGATGACTGTGATGCTGGATTATCTGAAGCAAACAGCACATGGAATTTGTTGGCCCGGTTCTGCAAACCACGTTTAGACATCTGGGAGCAGGATGGGCAGTCCGGAATGGAGTGGTCAGGTCCCAAACATTTAAGACACCATTCATGGGTGTCTGTGACAGAAATAACAGCACTACACTTGGTACACTTCTTAAAACCAGGGGCTGGTTTCTCCATGAGGAGAATTTGTGTAGGCCTGAGGCCTAACCGAAGTCACCAAGTTGTGCAAAGATAAAGATTTTTATTTTTTTTTTAAAAGAAAAGAAAAGAGAGACCGGCGGTACCGGTTTCGGTATGGGGAAGGCAGGTACGCGGTCTAAAGAAACAAACTAAAACAATAATTTCTTCAGCGGTGACAGGAACACGACCTGCTGGCTCCGCGGAAAAAGAGAAACTGAGGAGAGCTGGTCAGGAAGGCGGGAAGGCAGCGCCCATGTGCAGTGGGAGACCCCAAAAGCTTCCTTCCTGGGAAGCTGGGGAGCTTTCCCGCGCAGGCTCCGTCGGTTCCGACGTACCCATAAGTGAGGACTTATTCCTGCTTGTTCCTGGAGATATAAATGCATGTGGACGTCTATCTCAGTGTGTGCCTGCATTACTTGATTTACTGTAACACACATCTCTACAGTGAGGGATGGAGATATGTGACTTTTAGAACAGACTTGTACGTGTCTGCCTTCACCTTTAAAACTGACATAGAATTATATATATTTCCATGTGGATGTCTCTGCAGCCACCTACACAAGCTTTCTAAAATGTGCCTTTTAACCTTTATAATTTGTAAACTGTCTCAATGTGGTTATGGAAGGTAAATTCTTCTTCTTCTTATTATTATTATTATTAAAAAGGCATGAGCTTAGTTACAAAAAAAAAAAGAATCCTGGTATTACTTGATCCACATGGAAAGTGGGGGTTTCAAACTCTTCTTGACATAAGACAATTGAACCATTTTCTGAAAAGGAAAGAATTAAGAAGGTCTAACCTAGACACCATTCTACACTTTCTAAATCAAGAAAGACTAGCAATATTCTTTGGATATGAGAGAGGAAGCACCCCATACACAGCTGCATCTCAACTACAGGAAATATTTTGGAATTTATTGTAGGCACACAACCCTTCCACTATCCTTTCTGCCTTTTGGATTGGCATTTCCTATTTGAGATTTTGCCAAATGCCTTACAATAGCTGAGGCATATTTATAGTGTTGGGAATGCAAGTGATTCCTTATCTGGATGATTAATGTGATAAGGAAGCTTATCAGGACCTAGGAGACAGGGGTAAAGAGAAGGAATTCACCCTTATCAAAGGACCTATTTTACAAGGTCAGAGACATAAAACTCCATTTACACCTAGAAAGCAGGTTTTTCCTAGCTGCAATAGGTTGCAGAATGGCCCTAGTGGAGAAAAGGAGAGGGAATGCAGGCACAGGGTAAGGAACCCTTACGTCACTGAATTCCCCAATCACTCAGCTGCCATGAGGCAGTATGATCTCCAACACCTGAGAGGAGAAGGGGTGGGGCTGGAGCCTGAGAGGTTTAAGTCTAGGTCAGATTATCCAGAGAGAGAGAGGAGTAGGAATGCTTACTGGAAGAGGAATGGAGCTGGAACACTAAGAACAGCAGGAACAAAGAACACAAGTTGGAGAACAGGACAAGGAAGCTCAGGTGAATGGTGGCCAGAGCATGGGAGAGGAGAAGCTGATACAAGCCTTGACCCAGGTAGGAGCATTAGAAGCTTGTCTAATTTGGAGCACTACAGAGTTGCAAGAGACAGCTTTTGCCCTAACGGAAGGCAGTCAGCTAAGCCCTCTGAGCCAGAAACGAAGGTAGAGCCAATGCAACTGGGTGAAAAGGACCTAGCTGTAGGAGAAGACGATGCATACATGGATTGCTCTTTATGCCAATCTTCAAATACAGAAGGTTTGGGAAGGGAGTCAACCATAAGGGAAACCCTGAGAGCCTGTTGATAACTTGTGAAAGTCCTGTATTAAAGGAGAAATACCTTTTTAGCTGAGCAAGCTGAAGCTTTCTAATTAAAACCAGCTGCTAGACAGTGCAGTGCACAGCCTGAAGCTGTGCTGACGGTGAAAGTAAGAAAAGCTTTGATTTTGTTTTCACTATTCCTAAAAACCTTACATAGAGAATTGTTTGCCTATGAAGAGTGTGACTTCTTGTTGAAAGTTTTTACTGTGCTTAAGGAGACAAACAGCCGGGAAATGTTCTGGACTGAGAGAAAAGAAACTTGCTTTAGGAAAAGCTGTTTCTGTTTGTTTTGAACAGCACTGCTAGCCGTGTCTGGTAGCATTAGCTGTTGAAAGGACTTTTCTTTATGCTAAAGAACATTATAAGCTGTTTTGTTTTGAGTTCAGTTATATCCTGATGTATTTTTGAAAGAATCCTGGAGAAACAATCCAAAGGTGTTCATTTATGACCCTAGTGTTTACCCCATCAATAAATTTCTGTCAAAAGCCTTACCACTCAGAGCCAACTACAATTGTGTTTGGTTTTTTTTACCTGAAGCCAAGTACCTCCTGACTGAACTACCTCTCCCATGAGGCATTGCAAGGCAGCCAGTCAGGTAAAGGCTAAATGGTGAATCTCTCCTATGACAAGCACGCCCCTCCACACTGTCTGTAATGGGCTAAGGGAGTGACACTAATCAAGATCCCTATGTCAGGCAGAGATAGAGATAATTGCATATCACCATTCTGATATATTCCTGCGTCTACAATTCACAAAGTTATTAAGAAGTTTTCTGTTCCTAGAACTGCCAAGAATCTCCCAGGACGTGATGGGATGAGAAAGAGGCATTTTTGAATGACACCCTTCCCTATACTGACACCACCCTGATAGATCTGGATGACATATCATCGAACTGGAATACCACCATTACCAAGGCTGCCTCAGCTCCAATGCCACACCATAGAACAGAATCCACAAGAATCACCACACCATAGAACAGGACAAAGGACATCAAAGAAATGGTACACTAATGATCTAAGAAAATTAAAACAAAATCTAAGAAAACTGGAACAGAGATGGAGGATAACAAAACCTGAAAATGACAAAATGCAATATATGAACATCCTACATACATACAAGAATCTACCAAAAAAAAGAAAGAGTATCACACCACAATCCTCACCCAATCCCTCAATCGGCCTATGGAACTATTTGGTATCATTAAATCCCTAAATCTAACATTAAATCCAGAAGTAAACAATATCACCATCAAATCGCAGACTCTCGCTAACCATTATATGAACAAACTTAAACGCCAGGAAAAAAGCGATATCCCCCCCCCCCCCATGAAACTGATTTAAAAATCACAAATAAATGGAATGCCTTCCACAATATCGACCTAAAACAACTGAAAAACAATCACCAGTATTAACACTACTACATCACCTATCGATCCATGTCCGGTCAGTTGGTTAAAAGCATCTAAAGCTGAACTCGCCCCATTCATTCTAACTATGGTCAATCAATCTCTGATTCAAGGCTATATGCCTATGGAACTGAAACATGCAATTATCCATCCTATCTTAAAAACAAACTCGGTAGACAAGTATCATCCAAATTCATATAGACCTATCTATAGACCTATCTCCAGTCTCCCGTTCATGGCCAAGGTTATCAAAAAAGTTGTTCAGACTCAGTTACAGGATTTCATTGAGCTAAATGCCGCACTAGATGAACAATATGGTTTTAGACCATTCCATAGCATAGAGACTCTTATGCTAACTCTCTTTGACAAACTCATCCGTGGCTTTGGATAACCTTAGGCAGGCCTTTGTCTTAGTATTTCTGGATATTGCCTCTGCCTTTGATAATATAAGTCATAAAATACTCCTTTTAAGGCTACAGCAGATCGGACTTCATGGCAGAGTAATCCAGTGTTTTCAATCCTACATCTCTGATCGCACACAAGTCCAGATTGGACAAACATCATCATCTATCTTCAAAAAGAACAAAGCATGCCCCAAGGTCTTCCCTCTCGGGACTTCTATTTAATCTATATATCCAACCAATCTGTAACATTTTCTAAAAACACAAAGTGAATTATCATATCTATGCAGACGATATTATGCTGTATCTCACTATAGATATGATCAACCCCACCCATCACCAAAGATAAACTACAATAAAACTGAAGTGTTATACGTAACCAGAAATAAAAGTTTATATCTCCTTCAAAACTCTCCAACCAAGGGACTGAACTGGACGTCAAAAAAGAAGTAAAATACAGGCTCAACATGCTAACGCACATAAAATTAGTTACTAAAACTATCTTTTTCAAATTACGTATGATTTAATACCTCAGACCACTACTTGATAGCTATGACTTTAGATCTGTTCTCCAAGCCTTAATCATACCTCATTTTGACTTTTGTAACAACATTCTGAAAGGTTTGCCTAAAAAAACCAATCAGCTCCAGATGGCACAGAATCTTGCAGCCCAAACCAATTATAAGGTTCACCATTCAAATCATATCACCCCTCTACTCTATAATCTACACTGGCTGCCATTGTAAGCAGAATTAAATAAGTACCTGATGACCATCTTTAAACTGCTCAATAACATTCCTATCATCCCTTCTCATTACAGCCTCTACTACAAGGATCAGAAGAAGCTGCTCGCAAAACACCATTGAAATACCTTCTGTTTACTGTAATACAAAACACACTTCTAGTAGTAGGGCATTCACCTACGTTGCCCCTATACTCTGGAATGCCTTACCAGAAAAATTAAGAGCTATTAAAGATCTCCAAATATTCCACAAGGAAATTAAAACATTCCTATTCACCGAACATTATGGCAATTCGCCTGACAATAATGAAATATATCCAACATAGCAATTATATTAACTTTATATTAACTTGGACTTTTCATCGCCATCCCTCCTAGTCTACCTGCCACCCCAGTTCTCCCACATATAATTGCCCCAAATATATCTAAAACATATTTTTGTTATATATACATTAACTTAGGACCCCATGTCCCTCTCCTATCTGGATGTTATCCAAGAGTCCCCTGTGATAAGGAACATAGCTAATATGTACATATGTTGAATATAAATGTTACCTGTAAATAGTTAACCAGCTGTTAATGTGTTACTCATTGTTTTAAGTTATAATGTAACTTCCCTGTTCTATGTAAACCACCCTTGATCTTTGGAAGGGGCAGTATAGAAAAGCTTTTAAATAAATAAAAATAAATAAAAAATGAATCTAAGTAGTCTTCGAAGGTTAGTGCGAACCATTGGAAAATCACCACGTACAACATCCAAAGAGCTTAAGGCTGACCTGGAGTAATCTGGAGAGATGGATTCAACCTGCACCATACGGCACACACTAAATAAAGAAGGACTTCATGGGCAAAGACCAAGGAGGACTCCACTGCTCAAAAACAGACATAAAAGGTCATGCCTGATATTTTCCCAAATCCACCTTGAGAAACCACGATCCTTCTGAGAAAATGTTCTGTGGATAGATGAAACCAAATTTCAGCTCTTTGGCAATGTAGACCAGCGATACATATATTGGTGAAGAAATTAAGCTTATAAGGGAAAACACACCCTTCCTGTAGTTAAATATGGTGCATGTTCCATAATGTTGTGGGGCTGTTTTGCTGCCTCAGGAACTGGAGGCCTGGAACGTATTAAAGGAATCATGAAGTCAGAGGACTACCAAGGTATTTTGGAGTGAAATGTGCTACATCGTGTCAGAAAGCTAGGTCTGGGTCAAAGGTCATGGGTCCTCCAGCAGGACAACGACCCAAAATATACACCCAAAAGTACAAAAGAATGGTTAAAAAGGAAACAATGGGTAGACAAGGTGATTCCAAGATGGTAGGCTCCACTTGCTCTGATGTGAATCTCTACATATGTGCAAGGGGAAGGCAGTCCTCAGCTGTCTGACAAACCCCCTGTGTTTTACCTGTGCAGTCTGATCCTCTGGATGCTTCCTCCTCTGGCTTGAGCAGCAGCCTGTGGTGGCAGGAGAGAAGTGCTCGGTTGGTTCGATTCCTGAGTCGGGAGGCTCGGTGTCTTACTCAGGTCTCGACCTTATATCTCTCGAGTTGAGGAGGCCTCTGAAGTCAGCGTGTGCTATCTCTAGCTCAGAGAGCCAGCAGGTGGCCGGTATATCGGTATTTGGTTTGCCGAGATCCTGGCAAGAACTGGCTCTGGGATGTGACGTGGAGTCTTCTCTGACCTTGTGGGGTCATCTTCCTGGAGATGCATGCCCTGAGGAAGGGGCACTGCGGCAGCTGTATCTTTGGCTGCAATGCAAGCCTCGACGGCGGCGCGGGACCTTCAGCTGACAGTGAAGATCTAGGAGGTCCACTCTTCATTTTTCCACTGGTTCAACCAGAGCAGCTCACCCTTGAAGCCATCTGGTTTGCGATTATGAAGGTGGGAGAGACGCTTGTTTCACAAGTACAGTCTTAGCTTTGCAAGTTCGGAACAATGTCACTGCAATTCATAAGAACGCTGATGATTTAACATCTGTGCAGACTTCTTTGGCTAACAGTGTTAGGAATGCCCGTCTGGAGGGCTACTCTGTCTCTTATGTCAAGGATATTAGCATGTTTAAAGCTAAGATAGAACAGTTAGATAACTCTTCAAGATTAGCTAATCTTTGTTTTATTAATTTTCCTAAAATCCAACTAATCTCAGCTAAGGATATTTTAAAATGTACCTTACCGAGGCTCTGAGGTTCCCCCAAAATCTCAATGATTAAGATATATAATCTGCCAATTGCCAAGCAAACCCCTGGAGGTGCTGAGGTTTCAGCTCTTCAGCAGGTAGATTTTTAAAATGTATCAGCAATACTGGAAAGTTCAGATATTGAATCTGTGGTACAGTCTACTCTCCTGGCTACCTTTGCTCTAGTTTCTGACTGAGATTGGTTGTTAAAAACATTTTTCAGGAAAAAGAAATTACATAGTAACATAGTATGACAGCAGATAAAGCACAGTTACTTATCTGTAACAAGTGATCTCTGGGAACAGCAGGAATAAGTCTTCACATATGGGTACGTCGGTACCGACGGAGCCTGCGCGGGAACGCTTCCCAGCGTCCAATCAAAGAGCTTTTGGAAGCATCTCACCACGCCTGCGTGCTGCCTTCCTGCCTTTTCCAACTGTCTCTCCTCAGTTGGTTTTTAAGCTGAGACAAAGAGAGAGAGAGAGAGGAAAGGAAAGATAGATAGAAAGATACAACTCCTAGGGGAGGTGGGTGGGTTGTGAAGACTTATTCCTGCTGTTCCCAGAGATCACCTGTTACAGGTAAGTAACTGTGCTATCTCCAGGAACAAGCAGGAATGAATCTTCACATATGGGGACTCCCAAGCTGAGATGCCTGGAGCCCTAGCATGCTGGAGACTGAAACATGCTACACCTCATATGGCCAGGCATCCTGAGGATGGAGGGTAGAAGTTGAATAGAAAGGAGCTGTAGGAAACAGCTAACCTAAAATAGGACTACAGGTAAAGAGTCCTTATATGTATGATGATTGTCATGAATATATATATATTGAAATAAAAAAAATTGCAATATAGAGCTTACCTACTGGATTGCAGGAGGTAGATAGGTTCATGACATCTACTGGGGATCCAGTAGAGGAACTTCAAGGTGACCTCACTGAAGTGAAAGTGATAACCTATAGGACAACAGTGAAGGTCAAACTATGGAGTGAGAGGTGGCCCCAGGATTCAACTGGGGTAGTACAAAACGGCAGGCCTTCAGTGGGAAGCTTTATGGAAAAAGCTGAAAACTTTTAGCTACAGAGTTATTTACAATTAGGAGCAAAAGAGGAAGACTGTCCGATTTGAATAAACTGGTGAAGTCCTTGAGGGAAGAAGGGGTATAGGAAAACCCCCGTATTCCCAAAGAAAGGACAGGTGTCTGAGGAGTTGGAACCTCAGATTTACTGAAGATCCGCCATGTCATTCCTAACTGATGAGAGGTAGGAAAGATATTGGAGCATGGAGCTTCAGGGACACCTAACCCTTAGGGATATAGCAGAAGCTGTCAGTACCACAGGAGTGGTTGTGTGCGTAGTACCCCGAACATGCTGTGGAACCGCATGAACATGGGTAAAGCCCACTGTCTGGAACACATAGGAAGGTGAAACCTATATGAGCATAGACAGAGAGATAAGTATGTAAATACATATCTACCTATAAGAACAATCTCTACAGATAGAGATATATATGTATATATACATAAGGGGATATATATATATAGATATGTATATACATATAAATATATAGATGAACATGCAGGAATATATATATCTTTAGCGAGATCTAGAAGGGCATAACATATGCACACCCAGCTGACAGACCTATACAGCTGTAAAGATGTATATAGAAATATATATATATGAATATATAGTTCTAAAATAAATGTCTGTAAGCAGACAGAGATATGCCTATGATTAGATTCACATGGAAGATGTGAAGGGGAAAGATTCATCTGATAACAAGAAGGTGGAACCTACTTGAAAAGATATACATAGAATCTATCCCTCCTGGTTATGATAATGCAGGATGCTATCCAGGAAAATAACCAGGATGGTTACGTGAAAAAACAGAGGATAATATCAATCTGTAGCAGCAAGCCCTGAGTCTTGTAGAACTCTAGCATGGTAAATGGACAGAGAACACATAGAATGAGATACCAGGTTGATCCTCTGAAGGGACAAAGGGGATCATGCGTTCCTTAGTTAACTATGTGCTGTCCAAGAAGAATTAGCTGCAGGGAAAAAAGAGCATATTCCCTATAGGAATTGAAGAACTCTTTATGCTTTCAAGTGAAGAAGGCTTATGTCCTTTGTTTAAAAAGGAGATAGCAGGGTATAAAGAACCCTCATAGTCATGGGGGGCATGACTGAGGAGCCTTTTTCAACTATGTAAGATAGGCATCAGAGAAAAAAAACCATGCTCTCTAGCAAGGACCAATAGTGAAAAGCTTCTCTGAAGAATTGCAGAGAGCATCATGCAGGAGATGAAACTGACTGTCAACTATGGTGCCGAACCCAAAGAATTGGAGATGGCAAAATAGAAGATAGTGTGATAAGCCTGTAGTGATAAGGATTATCCAAGAAAGATGTACAGACTGTCTTGGAATCACTACTAAGGCCAGACAGAAAGTAGTGGAGGACAACTCTGGAAACTTGTGGGGAAGAACCAGAGGTCCAACCACTAGGCTCCTGCAGGGGCAGCTGCTGATAAGACAGCAGAAAGAATCTTTCTGTGTAAAACAGAAAGAACAAACAGAAAAAGTGTAGAAAAAACATGTCTCTGTCTGATGAGCTGCCCAAGCAAAAAGAAGGGAGTTTACTCAAGAGAGAAAAACTCCACACTGGCAAAGAAGAAAGACTAGATAGGCTGAAGAAGCAGCCCTCCAGTGTAATGGTACCAACTCTTATAGAGGAAAACCTGATAAGAGGGTATAGACAAAAGAGCTGGAAGGAGACTTACCATGTGGTAAGTCTGTAGAAGGAAAATTCAAACTGGCACAGAAAACTATCATCTGATAGTTGTGAAACCTCTTTTCTTAGCAAGAAGAAGAGGAGAAACCTGTGACCTATAGGCATGAATATCCTGACAGCTCAAATATTAGAAACTGGATGTCTTGTGAAAAGAGATCCATGTATAGAATTTAGAATGAAAACAGTGAAAAAACTTCTGTAGAGAAGAAGTCAACTGTAGATTCTAAATCCCAAGAGGCAGAAAAAATGATTAATCAGAACCCATATGGTTGCTGAGTTTGTTTAGCCTGGTGAAAGCTTGGATTCTTCAGACCAAGGCAATGTTTCCCCTGCTTGGGAACATCTGTATGATGGGCAGGAGAAGAATAAAACCTTCTCCTCCTAGGGGAGGAAGGTTTGGTAGGAGATTTCCTACCTACTGGGGAAGGAAAAGGCTTAGAAGAGCCTTGAGAAACAGGGAAGTCAGTGAACCACTGAGCAACCTGATGTAGAGACTCCTTATTGAAGAGATTTTCTCCAATGCAAGGAGTATTACCCAGTTTTTGTTGTGCCCATTTGTCTAAGTCTGAAGCCTGGAGCCAGGCTCTACGTCGTGCCCCTATGGCTATAGCAGAAGTTCTGCTAACAGACTTGAATGAGTCTAGGGAAGCACGAGTCAGAAACCAAGAAATATTCTGAAAATGACTAAGTAGTAAAAAATAGTCTGCAGTCTTGGGCTCTGAAAGAAAAGGAGTCAAAAGATGTAATTTCTTCGTGACCTCCTGAAGAGATAGACTCATAAAAAATATATGAGAGAATTCTTGCTGACAACATGGATGTCTGGAAGGTTTGACGTCCAAAGGCATCTAGTGTCCTAGACTCACGACATGGTGGGTAAGAAGAGTGCTTTTTCTTACTTTTCACCTTCCTCATTGCTGATTCCACTACAAGGGAATGATGAGGGAGTTGAGTCTTTTGAAACCCTGGAGAGGGGGGCACCTGATATAGAAGATCAGTTGCTCTAGAAGGTGGGGGGTACCCTTAAAGGTGCTTCCCACATTCTCAGAAGAAGATCCTGCAAGGAATAATGCAAAGGAAGCATTATGTTTGCCTTTGCTTCAGTAGAAACAAAGGCTTGTGTAGGATCAAGGCCAGGGATAGAAATGGCAAGTGATCTTGCCATATCCAGGAGGAAACTCTGAAAAGAAGGATTCCCAAAGAGAACTTCCCCTGGACAGGTCAGATCTGAAGACCTAGCCTGAGCACCGAAGAATTTATCTGCACGGTGCAAAACAGAATCCTTAAGGGATGGATGCTGGTACTGCAGGTCAAAACCTGTGACAGGTAGTACCGCATCGTCCATGCCAGGTATCGACTCCAGACTTGGTATCGAAAGGAGCGATCCTGTTGAAAGAAGCATGGAAGGAGCTGGCCCCGATACTATTGCGGATACCGGTACCGATACCGATAGCGCTGTTGGGATCGAAGGCGATACCGACATCGAAGCAGCCATCGGTGGCAGCTCAATCGGTACCGAGGTAACCGAACGCCTTCGGTAATCACCGTCGGTACCGAACGTCCGGTACCGATAGGTGTCGGTACCGAGACGTGTCGGTACCCAGTCTTCCAGACTAGAGATCGATTCCAGACTCGGCATCGAAGGAAGCGAGTCTATCGATGCACGTCTGGAGGGTACCGACGTCGGTAGTAGTATCGGCGTCGATGCCGATACTGGAAAGTCAATCTGGAACGTATCCAACGGTCCCGTAGGTACCGAGGAGGCCAGATGACGATCCCTGGTGAGGAGTGTTAAGTCCAACACCAGTGCCGATGCCGGGGTATCGGTACCGCTCGAAGCGGATGCCACCACCAAGCATGACTCAGGTATGTTCTGTGAGGGGTGAGCCCCAGGAACAACCTGAAACCCCTCATAGGCTTTGGAGGCCGAAGACTCCTGCCGGGGTTCTAAAGCCAGAGGATCCTCGAGGGCAACGCCGGAACAGTCTTCATGCTGTGCATGAGACCTACCACTCGAGGGCTGGCTAGTCTTAACAGACTGTTTGTGGGTTACCTGATCCTGTGAAGAAGAAGAAACGGTCGGTGCCCTGATACTAGAAGGAAACCTAGTATCAAGGGAGACTCGATGTCGAACTTCTCTTTTCACCATGTTCCAGCCGAAAGGCTCCGGAGGAAAAGGGTCAGGACCCAAACAGACTAGACACCAGTTTTTGGAGTCTAAAAATAAAGTTGTACCGCCACAGTTTAAACATTTCTTAGAGAAAATGGCTGGCGGTTCCATGAGGAACATGGAGAGGCCTAGGAGGCCTAAAAATGTTAAGACACTCAGAGGAAAAATTTCCTGAAGAAAATAAGAAAAAAGAAACACCGGCGGTACCGGTAGAGTCGAGGAGACAGCCGCGACCACAAGAAAACTAAAGAATTAAAAGAAAAATTTTCTTCGGTGACAGGACAACGTCCTGCCGGCTCCGCGGAAAAACGAAAAACTGAGGAGAGACAGTTGGGAAAGGCGGGAAGGCAGCACGCAGGCGTGGTGGGATGCTTCCAAAAGCTCTCTGATTGGACGCTGGGAAGCGTTCCCGCGCAGGCTCCGTCGGTACCGACGTACCCATATGTGAAGACTCATTCCTGCTTGTTCCTGGAGACAGACCAGTATGGTCTATCTAGTCTGCCCAGCAAGGTGGCAAGAATAGATGTATCTGCCGTTCCGTGCAGATCATCCCTCCCCCATGCCTTTGTTTAGGGGTGACCCTATTTGTTGAGATATAAGAAATAGTTTTATTTATTTTGATTTTATCCTGTTGCTATAAAGGGATCCACCTGTGTGGGCGCATACTATTCTGAATTCTGTCGCTGTATTTGCTCCCACCACTTCCATCGGGAGGGCATGCCGAGTATCCACCACTCTTGCAGTGAAAAAGTATTTCCTGACATTGCTTTTCAGTTTACCCCCATGCAGCTTCATCTTATGCCTTCTAGTTTTACAGATTCTCCATCTTTGAAAACGGTTTGTTTGTTCATTAATACCCTTTAAGTATTTAAAGGTCTGAATCATATCTACCTGTCCCTCCTCCCCTCTCCTCTAGTGTACACATATGTAGGTCTTCAAGCCTCTTCTCAAACGTCTTCTGGTGCAGACTCTAAATCATTTTAGTCGCCTTTCTCTGAACAGTTTCCAGTCTTTTTATATCCTTTGAGAAATGAATTCCAAAGCTGAACACAATTCTCCAAGTCAGGCCTCACCACCGTCTTGTCACACTGTTTCGCCACCTTGAGATTCTCAGAAACAATCAGAGGTCCTTCTCCTGGTCCGTGCACACCAACCTCTCCCCCTCGTAGGAGAAGGGAGTTCCTCCTGCTCCGACCTGGGGTTTTACAGCTGGGGGCTTTATTTTTCTTTAAGTATCCTTGCAAGTGTTTGGTTAAGTTACAGACTCTCTCATATATTTGTTGAACCTTCACAATAGTTATCTTTCATCTATACTCCACCTCCCTCCACAGAGCCTGCCCACTCCATTGGCTTTTAAACTGCCATTCCACCAGCGTGTTCTGTGAGGGGAGAGCAGCAGCCAGCATCAGAGGTGAGAGCGGGAGCTCCACCTCCCTCCACAGAGCCTGCCCACTCCATTGGCTTTTAAACTGCCATTCCACCAGCGTGTTCTGTGAGGGGAGAGCAGCAGCCAGCATCAGAGGTGAGAGCGGGAGCTCCACCTCCCTCCACAGAGCCTGCCCACTCCATTGGCTTTTAAACTGCCATTCCACCAGCGTGTTCTGTGAGGGGAGAGCAGCAGCCAGCATCAGAGGTGAGAGCGGGAGCTCCACCTCCCTCCACAGAGCCTGCCCACTCCATTGGCTTTTAAACTGCCATTCCACCAGCGTGTTCTGTGAGGGGAGAGCAGCAGCCGGCATCAGAGGTGAGAGCGGGAGCTCCACCTCCCTCCACAGAGCCTGCCCACTCCAATGGCTTTTAAACTGCCATTCCACCAGCGTGTTCTGTGAGGGGAGAGCAGCAGCCGGCATCAGAGGTGAGAGCGGGAGCTCCAGCTCCCTCCACAGAGCCTGCCCACTCCATCGGCTTTTAAACCGCCATTCCACCGGCGGGCCCGCGCCTGAGGGCCTCGCCAGAGGGCCCTTAGGCGTTGGTCCATGGCGTTTGTCCTGAAATGAGCATTGAATATGTGGTCTGGCTTGTCATACGTTTATATTATGGTAACCTGCTGTTCCCTTTCTTTTCTTTGCCTATCCTTTTGACTGTTTCTGTCCTCTACTCTTTCCTATCTTACAAATGGCGTTCCTTTCATATTTCCACAAATTATATATTATTGTAAACCGCTCTAATGCTTCGGCCTGAGTGGTATATCAAATTCAAATAAACAAACAATACTCGCCGTCCAGTGGACTCTCCTCCTCCTCCTGTTTAGCGTGCTTGTTTTCCCTTTAACTTTATATTTTTCTTTTTTCCCCTTTTTGGGGAGCTAGAGGAGGAGCTTTTTTCCCCTTTTTGTGAGCTAGAGGAGGAGCAGGATTGTACTGCATTTCCTTTTGAGATTATTTCCTATTGTATATGGGGTTCCTGTTTTCTCCCTATATCCCTTATTTCCGTACAAGTTAGATTGTGCTTGTAATTGTTAAAATTAAAAATTAAAAAATAAATTAAAAAAGGAAAAAGTGGATCGTTTTAAACTGGTCAGCAATAAGGCCTGATCTCAATCCAGTCGAGAACGTTTGGAAAGGGCTGAAATCTGCCAATGGAACAAATCGCAGTTTAAGAATGGGAGAAACTACCAGCAGACAGATGTACGAAACTTATAGATGGCTACAAGAAACGTTTGGAGACTGTCATTACTGCCAAGGGTTGTGCAACCAAATATTAGAGAAGGGTCCAGGTCATAGTTTTTTTTTCTCAGAAATTACTACATCTAAGTTGCACAGACATTTTTTATTGTATACTATTGAACATACTACTAAATATTATGATGGCATACAGTTCCAATTATTTCTCAAGATATTGTACACAACATATCTAAAATGCAAGGGTGCCAAATAATGTTCACCACAACTGTAAAGGTGAGCTGTTTAATATAGTGTATCTGGATTTTTAGTAAGTCTTTGACAAGGTCCCTCATGAGAGATTCTTGGTGAAATTAAAAAGTCATTGGAGAGGAGGCAGTGTACTATTTTGGATCAGGAACTCTAAAGGACAGAAAGCAAAGAGTGGGGCTAAATGGCCAATTTTCCCTATGGAGAAAGGTGAATAGTGGAATACCCCAGTGATCTGTGCTGGGCCCGCTGCTTGTTAACGCATACATAAATGACCTAGAAATGGGAATATCGAGTGAGGTGATCAAATCTGCAGATGAGACAAAATTATTCAAAGTTGTTAAAAACCCAAGAGGATTGTGAAAAACTGCAAGAGGACCTTGATAAATTGGAAGACTGGACGTTCAAATGGCAGATGAACTTTAAGGTGAATAAGTGCAGTTATGCATCTGAGAAAGAACAACCCAAAAGCATAGTTGCTTACCTGTAACAGGTGATCTCCAGGTAGAGCAGAAATCGGTCCTCCAATATGGGTGACGTCGGTGCCGAAAGAGCCCGTGCAGAGCATTTCCCCAGCTTTCAAAGAAAGCCTTTGGGACATGCTACCACACATGCGTGGTCACCTTCCTGCCCATGGGTGCCATCTTGCTCTGTCAGATGACATAGCTAGGAAGGTAGTAAAAAATAAAACAAGGCAGGGAGGCAACTCCTAGGGGAGGAGGGAGGGTTGTGAGGACTGATTACCACTGTACCTGGAGAACATCTGTTATAGGTGATTAACTACGCTTTCTCCAGTACAATGGGACTCCCTAGCTACAGGCTGCCAAGGACCAAACCTCGACAGCATCAATGGAGACCAAGTCAGGTAGCTGTGAGTTGCAGAAGATGAGTCTCCACTGAGAGATTCTGCAAGAACCTAGAATCCAGCGACATTATCACTCTGGTAGCCTGAACAGAAGGGTCAGAGGGCAAGAGTTACCACATCCTGAGAATATTACAGAGTACTGCCTGTCGAAAGACAATGTCCCTTTGGGACTCGCTCTCCAGGCAGTTGTGAGCTGTGAATATATGAACTGAAGACCAGGTGGCAGCCTTACAGATCTGTCACCGGAACTGAGCGGAGGTTGGCCACCGATATGGCCATCGCCCTCACACGATGTGCTGTGATCTAGTGCTCAAGGCAAAGACTAGCTCGCTCATAAGCGAGGGCAATATAGACTGCCACCCAAGTGGATAGAGTTTGTTTAGTCATGGGGAGCCCCAGTCTACTAGGGTAACAAGACATGAAAAGCTGAGGAGCCTTCCGATGGGCCTGAGTCCACTGTAAATAGAAGGATAGGGCCGTCTGCAATCCAGTGTATGAAGTATTAGTTCATCCGTGCTGGCATGAGGCCGCGGGAAGAAGGTGGGGAGGACCACCTCTTGGTTGAGGTAGAAAGGAGATACCACCTTCGGGAGGAATTTGTGGTGTGTGCGGAGCACCACCCTGTTCTTATAGAACCTTGTATATGGCAGATCCACCACCAGGGCCTGGAGTTCGCTCACTCTTTGAGCGGATGTGAGAGCCGCCAGAAAGGCCACTTTCCAAGATAGGTACCGCAGGTGGCAAATGGCTAGGGGCTCGAATGGCGGTCTGGTGAGTTGGAAGAGCACCATGTTGAGGTCCCACTCTGCTGCCGGAGGACAAAGAAGGGGCTTGGATAACAGGAGGTCCCGGAGGAACCTGGAGACCAGGGGCTGGCCTGAGAGGGGTTTTCCCCCTCAATAGGGCGATGGTGAGCGGCTTTGATGCTCAAATGTACCCTCACAGAGTTAGATTTCAGCCTGGTGTGTGACAGGTGCAGTAAGTACCGTAATACTAGCTGCACATTTATTTATTTACATTTTCTTTTATACCACGCTATTCAACATCAGTGCGGTTTACATGAAACATAAAACTTACACATTGCCTTGGTGGATCTGTGCTTACAAGGAACAAGTACTAAAACTTGGATAACTGGGGTAACTATTTACATCTAGGCGTCATGGGAACATGGCACATGGCAGGAAAAGGGGTTCTCCTCCCTTGACACACCAGGCAGAGAACCTTCTCGGCTTAAAGGCATAAGCCCGTTTGGTGGAGGGTTTCCAGAACGCCAGTAGGATCTCCTCGACTTCTTTCGGAAGGTTGAACGGGGCCAACGCTACCCTTTCAGCAGCCACACAGTTAGCGTTAGCGACCCCAGATTGAGGTGCAGGAGGGAGCCCTCCTCCTGTGACAGGAGGTCTGGGGTTCAGCCCAGTGGGACTGGGGTTGCCACCAACAGGGAAAGCAACAGAGGGAACCAAGGAATCACTGATGCTCTCTTGCTCTGGACCTTGAAGAGGATCCTGGTGACTGGGGGGGAAAATCGGTGGAAATGCATAGAGTAGGCCCTCGGCCCATGAGATCAAGAAGCCATCTGCCGACACTCTCTGCAAGTGCAGCTGATGTGAGCAGAAGCGAGGCAGCTGCGTGCTGTCCGGGGAGGCAAATGGGTCCAGGACAGGCCTGCCCCCGAGGTGGAAGAGCTGCTTCATCATCTTGGGGTTTAAGCGCCATTCATGTGGACGCAGGACTCTGCTCAGCCTGTCCGCTAGGCAGTTGTCCTGGTCTGGTAGATACACCACTCGCAGGAGCATGCTGTTGTGTGCTGCGAAGGAGAGGAGGGCCACCACCTCCTGGCAGAGGGAGTATGAACCTGTGCCCTCTTATTTGTTGATATAAAACATGGCGACCTGGTTGTCTGTCTGGATTAGTTCAGGCTGGTGTCGCAGGTGGTGGTGGAATGCTCATAGGGCCAAGAAGATTGCCCTGAGCTCCAGGAGACTGATCTATAAGAGCAACTCCTCCTGAGACCTGCAGCATTTTGGTGAGTTTCCTGCGAGAATGCTACATCACACCTATGTCGCACCAAAGCCTTGAGTACTTTATAACATTTAGTAGGGGTACCTAGACCACACACATTCCACAAAATTACTCTCAGGGTACATTCCAACAGGAACATACCTAGCCTTGTGCGAGCGGTGCAGCTGCACAGGGGGCAAAGGCTTGAGGGGCACATTTCGGCTGCCTGCTGTTGCCCTGCTGTCGCCACTTTTTCTTCTCTCAGCGGTGGCAGGGCAACAGCAGACAGTCGAAATGCGTCCCCTAAGCCTTTTTGCGACACTTTAGGCAGGTCAGTCCCTCCCTCCTCTGACGCGACATCAGAGCAGGGAGGGACAGATCTGCTTAAAGTGCCGGCGTGCCCTCTCCTCCACCTCCATCCAGCCACTTTCTGCACTTTCCCTACTGCCGGTGCCGCCATGGAGAAAACAGAAGGTGGCAGCAGCAGTGCAAGAGAAGGCAATGGCTGGACGGAGGTATGGGGAGGAGGGGGGCATGCGCTTGATGTGCAAATTGCACAGGGCGCGATTCTAGCTTGGTACGGCCCTGCATCCCAAACAGCCATGTCCCATTTTATCTAGCTTTCAGGCATAGTAATATGGGAGTCCTCCCATCCTGGGACCCTACATTTACAAGACCACCTCCCACTTTCTCAACAACCTTCTCATATTTTAAAATACTGTGAATCACATTTTTCTCCTTGTCGTTTTTTCCCCCCCATCTCCGTCCCCCCCGTTCTCCCCCTCCCCTCTCCTTCCCTTCCCCCATGCGTTCCCCAATTTAATCTTACCCTGTGGTTTTCCCTTACTATTACCGGTCACTTCTGGACGTGTTGAGCTCCCTCCCATTACTATGTCCTATCCCCGCCCCATCTCCCTTCCATCTCCTTTACCAACGTACTTTATATTACCCTTCCCTCCCCCAGTTCCGAACCTTAATTCACATTCTGACCTATCTGTACCCCCTCTCTATTCTCTCTTATGTGGGCAGCCCCTCAATTGATTAGTACCCTCTCCCCGGCATGACTTTGCAGTTCCAATCTTTATGCGAAGGTCTTCACAGTATGTGTATTTACACTCTGCCGTCAGATCCCAGTCCCTCCTGAATTAGTGTCTTGGTGATTTGTTTAACTTTAGTATGTCAATTATTTAATTTACATCTAGATTTGCTGTGATTAGTTTTAGTGATCAGAACCATCACCAAAGAAGATTTTGGGTATGGTATGACCCATGATAGGCACTATTATTAGGTGAACTAGGCAGTCACCTAGAGCACAGGTTCTCCAGGGGCACCCACTGCCGCTATTGCCTGCCCCTCTCTAGGGCTGGCAGCAGTGGCAATGGTCCCAAAACCGTGACACAGCACTTACTCACCATCTCTGGGGCTGCGTTGAGGTTTCTCTCTTGCCAAATCGGCTTTTTCTGCCCCCTCTGACATCCGACGGCAACCGAAATTGCATCAGAGGAGGTGGAAGTAGCAGATTTGACAAGAGAGAAACTGCAACACAGCCCTAGACAGTGTATAACTGCTGCATCACAGTTTCAGGGTTGGGGGCAGAGGTGGCAATAGGCATGCAAGGGGCAGCAGGATGGAGGGCCCACCTAGGGCACCTCAAGTCCTTGCACCGGCCTTGGTATGATCCCAACATCCTTCTCCATGAAGGCGGGGCAAAGAACATATTTGTGTTTTTTCATAACCTTGTCTTAGTGGTCCAGCTGACTTCATCACATGCTTTTTGTTTCAAATTTACTTGTAAATGTATTTAGTATTAGTTTTTGTCTATATTGAAATTATCTTTTCAAAGTCTCTCTTAGCCTGTTTTATTATTGTTTTACAATTATGCTCATCCTATTTTCTTTATATGGGTCTGCTTTCAATTTTCTCAAAGATGCTGTTTTGGCTTTCATGGCTTCTTTCAGCTCATCAGTTGAACCTAGAGGGCTTCATAGGTTCCCCCTTTCACCCTTCGGTTTTGAGGCCCAACTTCAAGTTGGACATCCAGACTGGCCAGGTAGGTAGAAAATCCTATTGTTAGATCTGAACTGCTCAAGGTGACAAACAACGGCAGATACTGGAGACACTAACCTTTTCTGATTGAGCAGTAACATTTTTTTTTGATGTGTAATAGGTATTTTGAACCACAATGGGAGCCCTTCTTGTAACTGCTGCTCTGCTTCAAGGCATCTCCGGACCAAATAATTTTTCAAGATAGATGATTTCACAGAGAGGAGTAAAAACTAGTGTTCTGGAATTAAATTTGATGTGATTCAGTGAAGCAGAAGACTTACCAGGGCTGGTGCTACCTGGTAGCAGGGTAAGCATGGCAGGAGGGTACCGGCCAGCAGTGGTGTTGTGGGCCCACGGAAGCAGCCTGTCCTATAGGCCCACAACGCCCCTACTGGCTGTGATTATAGCCTCCTTCTCCAAGCTCCCCCTCCCCCTCGGGTGCCATCAGTCTGCACAGCAAGCGGTTGGGGCCAGGCGGCCACTACTCATTGCAGTTCTCCCCAGACAGCAGGCAGCAGATTGTTGGACCTGGACAACTCCCAGGTCAGGGAGCTTGGTGGCTCTCTGACTGTGTCCTCCTCCTCGTTCTGGATCCAGTTGTTCAATGCCCGCACACACTTGCTGAGCCCTTCCGCCCGCATGGCGGCCACCTGCAGTGCCAACTAACTTGTGTGACTAGAGTGCTCCAGCCACAGTCCGAGGCATGGAGCATGAACTCAAGCACTACGTGGTGGCTGACCAAGGTAATGTATATGAGGGGCCCGTTGGGAATCTCTGTGTTGATGTTAAATTGCATCAGTTTGACTGCATCCAGGCGGCCAAGCTTGCAGGCCAGGCTAAGTGCAATGTGACTCCGCACATCTTCCCCCCTTCATGCCCGTGCCCTTCTCCAGCAGCAGGCGCATGAATCACAGGCCAAGCATGGGGTTGGGGAGGCAGACACGAGTGGGGTATGTCTGTGTTTAGCACACGCATTCACAATGCAGCTGTCCTATGTGTCCAGCAGAAAGCGTGTCAGATGCACCTTGCTCACTGTGCACGGAGTCCAGGAAGGTTCAGGTGCCTGAGCTTTGTTACAGAATGTGGGGTCTGAGCATGGTGTCTCAGCTGTTATTCTCCGACCACTGCCCACGTTATCATCACCTTGACTGGCAACAAAGCAGTGCTTGAGTTCCTGCTCCACACCTTCAACCCTCGGGCTGCAGATAGAGCGCACTAACCAAGCGGGTCAGTTAAAACTGCAAGTGGCTCTCCTGTGACCTGAAGAGCAGAAGCAGCCTGCTGCAGAAAAAGGAGATGGGGCCAGAGACACAGAAGAACTAGGATAAAATTTAAAGGAGTAGTGGGTTTGGGAAAGAAAATAGGGGGAACTGGAGAGATAATGTAAAAGGGTGGAAGAAAGGGATAGAGGCTGGGAAGGTGAGACAGTAGCATACTAAGCCTATTTGGCACCCAGAGCAAGCACCCTCCCCTACAACGTTCATGGGAAAACTTACTTGGCTGCTGTGTAGCATGCTGCTGCCTCTGCTCCAGGCCGATCCCTGGCGGCTGTTAACACCTCAAGATTTCACCTGGGAGGTATCATGAGACTTTGGGAGAGGAAAGAGTGGGGCCTGGAGTGGAGGCAGTGGTGCACTGTGCAGCAAACAATTTTGCTGCAGATATGAATGTGAGTGCCACTGCCGCCCTCATCTTTGTGCGTATCCCTTTTTGCCATTACCTGGGGCGGACCCTCCCACGGCCTTAACATGCCACTGGGGTGGGGGGGAGGGTTGGCAGGGAGGGGCACAAGAGTGCAAGGGTTTGGAAGTTAAAGGGGGAGAAGAAAAAGGACACAATGATATATGCTAAAATACGCAGCTCCCCACCCATACCAGGAGACACAAAGACACCCCAATCCCACAGTATACAAACATACACAGAGACATCCGTCCCCCCTCCCCCCGCATCTTATACACAGAACACACTCACACACACAAAGGCACTCACTCATGTGCAGCATGCACACACAGGCACCCCTGGCACTGCATCACACCACATGCATGCACAGTCACCACTCACACGCACCACACATTCCCTATTTGAAGAGAGACATACAGTATATATAGTTATGGTAGTAGGGGTTGTATGAGGAATGTTTATAACAAGACACGTTTTATCAACTTTCTTTGAACTCTTCCTCCACACACACACCCATCCAGAAGGTGAAATTAGTCCTTACCTGCTAATTTGCTTTCCTTGAGTCCCTCCAGTCACATGGAGACTGTAGATGGAGACTGAGCATGCCAAGTCTTGATGATATTATGATACTTAGGCTGCATGTACCTCCCACCAAAGACTAGCATCCTACTGACAAAGCAGACTACGAGCAAAAACATTTAAGAACAGTTACTAAAACAATGCAAAACTCACCCTCTATATACTTCCTTTCTTATGTCTTTTTTTTTGGGGTACTGTGAACACACCAACAGATATCCCAGGCAACCAACTTAAAAACCGAAGGAGCCCCACAAATGTACCCGGACTGTTTTACAATGATCTCAGTGGAATTGGGGTTCACCACCGATATCAACTACAGTATAGACAAGGGAGAGTTCTGGACTGACTGGACTGGAGGGACTCAAGGACAGCAAATAATCAAGTAAGGACTAATTTCACCTTCCTTATTGTCCCTTCAGTCTAATCCAGACGTGTGGGATGTACCAGAACAGTTCTAAGCATGGGCAGGACCCGTGAGCCTGGCCTGTAACACTGTGGTCCCGAAGCATGCATCTCTTGCAGCTGGCACATCCAGATAGTAATGATTAAGAAGGCATGAAGAGAAGACCATGTCGCCACCCTGCAGATGTCCAGTAGAGGTACCAGACTGCACTCGGCCCAAGCAGCCGCCTGCGCCATAGATGAATGAGCTCACAGTCCATGAGGTAGGGGCCTGTGCCGAAATGGATATACAGCGGCAACAGCCTTCATTAGCCACTGAGGCCTTGGAGGCCACTTTCCCTTTTTGCGGACCTCCGAACAAGGCAAACAATTTGCGAAGGACCTGATGGACATCCAGGAGATGAAGCTGGTGGTCTTCCGCACTACTGCCCCTATCCGGAAAAACTGGCAAGGTCACTGGCTGGTAAAGGTGGAATGCTGAGAACATTTTGAGCAGGAAGGAAGGAGCAGGTCGCAAGACCACCTTCTCCTTAGAGAGAACCAAGAAAGGTTCTCGGCATGACAATGCTTGAAGCTCCGAAATCCTCCTGGTCGAACAGATGGTCACCAAGAACACCACCTTCAATGTCAGTTCCTTCAGCGTAGCCACACTCAAAGGGGCCTTCAGTAAGCGATGACAGGATGAGATTGAGATCTTATGGCAGAATCCGGGATCGTAGCAGCGGACGCACTTGCATGACTGTTCAGAGAAGTCGCACCACATCCGGGTGGGTCATCTCTGGAAGTTTTGATCCCTTGGACTCCCCAAAGTCCTTGACCAACTTATCCAATGCTTCCCCAAACAGGGGCTTTCCTTAAAGGGGAGCTTGATAAGGAGAGTCTTGGAGGAGACATCTGCTGACCAGTTCTGTAGCCACAAAACATGCCTAGTCGCAATGATCAACGCCATATTCTTGGCCGAGTCCCGCACCAAATGGTAGATGGCATTTGCCAAATAGGCTGCCCTCAACTCCAATCTAACCACTTTGGATAGTGGCGGCGATGACTGTCCCTCCGTGTCCAATAAACGAGCCCAGCGCAAGCATGCCCGGGCCACATTGGCTCCATATATTGGAAACTGCAAAGACAAAGCATTAATATCAAAGGCCTGCTTCAGCAAGGCCTCTAACTTCCTGTCCTGAGAATCCTTTAGGGCTGCACCTCCCTCCACAGGAATGGTGGAAACTTCAATTTTCCTTTTCCTGCTTGGGCAATGGGTACAACCGGTCCATAGCCCAGCCGCCTCACAATCCCGCCTCCAGCACGTCCCATTCGGCCTCAATCATCTGCTTAATGACTCTATGTACCGGGAAAGTAGTTCGTGACTTCTTAAAACCCTGTAGGAGAGGATGCTCCAAGGGCTCCTCACTAGTCTGAGTGCCCTGGGGAATGATCAAGGCTGTGAGCGAAGGTGCATAAGGGCTGTGAGCACCTCCAGACAGAACACCCTCACAATGTTGAGGTTCTCCCCTGGAGAGATTTCCCCCTCCTCAAGCTCTGCCGAAGGAGCCTCTCTCCAGAGACTGGAAGGACCTTCCAGCGGATCCTCTGAGGCATCTGAATGCAGATTGAGGATCCTCCCAGAGTTTCATTTCCAAGTGCTGATGCTTAGAGACTAGCTCCCCAGACTCAGGCAATCTGCCCTGCTGAGACAATCCCTGGAGCTCCCTTTTTCTACCAGATCCTGGCTGAACTGCTGTCTTCTCTCCTAACTCCTGCTTCAAGCAGTAAGCCTGATGTAGGAGTAGGACAAAATCAGGTGAAAATGATACCTCAGGGGAAGAACCACCCAGCCCCTCCTGGTGAACTACAGATCTCGGGGACTGAAATAAAGTGTCCTGTCTGGCTGCCATCACAGACGTCGACTGGCTGGCCTGACCTAAGATGGCTGCGGATCCCGCCAAAACCACGGTTGACTAAACTGAGGAGAAAAGCTGCTCAGGCTGCAAGAACTCACTACCTAAGTTGTTTCTCCCGATACTGTTCTGCTTTCTGAAATAGCCTCCTCTGCCAAGTGGGTTTCCTTTTCACACCCCTTACACACTCCCACCACCAACAGACTCCCCCGATGGCTCCCACATGCCATGCATGCAGGCTTCCTGGGTGGTATGAAAGCAATATTAAAAATTAGCCCAACAACGAAAAACACACTGCCATGTGAGAGCCGCAGGCAGCACAGATGACGATCCCCCAAAGCCTGGCAAAACTAAAATTCCTGGAGCAGACTGCCAACCCCCATTCCACGAGGAGAGGCTTGAATCACATCATTTTCCTTTTATTCTCTTTTTTATTCTTCCCAATCCAGTTGTCCTGCAGAGCAAACAGATAGCATTAACCTTTAAGGCAGAAGCAGCCGACCAGCTAGAATGTAAAATACCGATGGATGCAGGCATGTATGAAAGGGGGTAGGGGACCTGGATTTTCACACCGATGTTGCCACCGATGACTGTTGGGACTACCAACATCAGCACAGGGATTGAGCCCTGTCTCTTAGTGCTCACCTCAGCTTCCATGCCGCTTATACCCAGGGATAACAGTGGCTTTCCCCAAGTCTGTCTGAATTAATAACAGTCTATTGACGTTTTCTCCAGAAACTCATTCAAACCTTTTCTAACCCAGCTACACTAACTGCTTTTATCACCTCTTCATTTGTTGGATTTATAAAAGAACCGCACATGCAGAAATAGAGTAGTGGTTGTATCTGTAGCAACAATAACAGGCAAGATAAGAGACACAAAAAGCTAAGTGGTTGTAACCTTTGTAGACACTTTTTTTTAAGTTAAATACTGTAAATACATTGATTTTGTTTCAATCACATTAACCATTTGACTATCAAAGCCTGTTCATACAATGTTAAATATTTACTACTCAGTACGTATTTTTATTTCAGCTATATATTTGGCACTTCACTGCAATTTTCTTGTTACAATAATCTGAACGAGAAATACTAGCATCATATGAAAACAAAGGAGTTTTGGGAAAGGGGGGAAGCAGCCTATCATTAATAATGAGGACGGGGGGGGGGCGATATATAGGTTGCAGGGGGGCATCAGAGACCCTAGCACCGGCCCTGAGACCTACTACGGCCAACATGTAGCTTTTGAGGCAATGATAAGTAAACAACTATGAAAAAAATCCAAATGCCTTATCAAGAAAACTATGAGGAAATAAATAGAAATAAATATGAAGAACGAGACTGTAAAAGTAGCTTTTGGCAAAGAAAATCAAAGTTAGGAAAAGATCTGGTAAGATAATTATCTTCAAATAGTAGACTGAATAAAAAGTAAGCAGCGACTGGTTTGGTGCTACAGGTGTCCCTTCCTATGCATGTTCAGTGAATTTACTCAAAATCTCTAGATAGCTCTCCAGCAACACTGAGCCCGCTTCTCTTTATAGAAAAAGTAATAATTTCCAGAACATTTTGGATAGCTGACCTTTCCTTCTGATTCATGACAGCAGAGACATTCATCACCTCCTCACTCCATGGCAATAAGCCACACAGCCATTTCAGTATGCAGTAACCCAAAGTCTCCAGATCACTGCGGCGTGAAGGCCCTAAAGTAAGGCAAAAAAACAACACAAAAAAACACAACGTGACTTTGGAAGCTGATGCACAAAAGTTGTAATGCAACTGGCTAACAACTGCAGAAGTACCAATATACTATCACAAATTAAAACAAAACAAACAAATAAAATTAAATAAAATGATCCCCATTTTAAAAGAATTAAGACACTGTGGAAGGCGCCTTACTTGGATAATAAAGAACTTCTTGCAAAAGGGAGGAGGAACAGCATTACTATTGTTAAAACTAATGCTTTATTAAGAGTCATAATGTGCTATGATGTCTATGCTGATGATATTACGATTTATGTACCATTTATAGTTGATGAAAAATTTCCTAATTCCATAGTCAATAGTTTTTGGGGAAATTATGGAATGGGTTGTTCTTAAATTAAAAAACACAGAAGTATTGATTACTTGTTGGGACATGGGTTACATTACCCCAGCAACTATCCAATTAGAAGACGATGTAATTCCAGAGTGCTCTGAAATATGGTATTTAGATATAGTTTCAGATAAATATTTAAATATATAATTGCAGATTATGAAAGTGGTGTAGAGTGCATTTTAGAAAATGCGTATATTACATAGAGTTCATCTGTTCTTGGACACCTGTGATTTTAGGTCAGTTTTCAGTTGCTGGTGTTTCTATCATAGTAACATAGTAAATGACGGCAGATAAAGATCAGGATGGTCCATCCAGTCTGCCCAGCAATACGGCAAGAGTAGGTGCACCTGTCGCTCTGTGCAGGCCACCTCTCCCCATGTCTTTGTTTAGGGGTGGACCCACCACTTCATGTAGGACACCCCTATTTGTTGAGAAGTTAGATGATTCAGTTTATTTTGTTTTATCCTGTTGCTGTAAAGGGATCAGCTGTGCTTGTCCCATGCTATTTTGAATTCCGTCACTGTGTTTCCCCCACCACTTCCATCGGGAGAGCATTCCAAGCATCCACCACCCTATCATATGACTATTGCAGTATAATTTATGATAGATTGCCAAAAGCCTCTATGTGAGTCTTGCAAGTTATATAACATGCCGCAGTAAGGATTATTCTTCAAAAGTCTAAGTCTGATCACATATATCCTAGCTCAGAGCTCCTCAGCCTTTTTTATTTCATGGAACACTTTTTACACTATGTATAACCATGGACTGCCGAAGATCAAACCAGTCAGTACTAGAGGAGATCAAACCTAAGCATTCTTTAGAAGCTCAGATGACAAGACTTCGACTTTCATACTTTGGACACATCATGCGAAGAAAGAGATCATTAGAGAAAGCACAGTTACTTACCTGTAACAGGTGATCTCTGGGAACAGCAGGAATAAGTCTTCACATATGGGTACGTCGGTACCGACGAAGCCTGCGCGGGAACGCTCCCCAGCTTTCCAAAAAAGGAAAGCTTTTGGGAAAATCCCACAGCGCCTGTGCGCTGTCTTCCCGCCTTTCCAACCGCCTCTCTCTAGTTCGAGTTTCAGAGCTGAGACAAAGAGAGAGAGAGGAAAGGAAAGAGATAGAAAGATACAACTCCTAGGGGAGGTGGGTGGGCTGTGAAGACTTATTCCTGCTGTTCCCAGAGATGACCTGTTACAGGTAAGTAACTGTGCTATCTCCAGGAACAAGCAGGAATGAGTCTTCACATATGGGGACTCCCCAGCTAAGATGCCAGGGAGATCCCCAGGGTAGTGAGACCCTGAAAAGGGCTCTACCTCCCCCTTGGATCTCAGGCATCCAAACAGGGATGGAGGGCAGGAGTTGCTTAAGTATGGAACAGGTGTTTGAGAACAGCCTGACCAAACAAGGTATCCCGGCGGGAGTCCTTGTCCAAACAATAATGGGCTGTGAAGGTATGAACCGATGCCCATGTGGCTGCTCGACAGATCTGGTCGATGGACACAGAATTTAGATGAGCCATAGAAGTTGCCATGGCCCTCACATTGTGAGCTGTGACATGGCCCTCCAGAGAAAGGTTCCTACTCTGGTAGGCGAAAGAAATACACTGAGCAATCCAGTTGGACAGTGTTCTCTTAGAGACTGGAAGTCCTAAATGAGAAGGATCAAAAGCAACAAAAAGTTGGGAAGACTTTCTATGTTGCTGAGTCCTTTGTAAGTAATAGGCAAGAGCCCTCTTACAATCCAGGGTATGAAGATTCCTTTCTGCACTTGATGCATGAGGACCTGGAAAAAAGACAGGTAAATACACCTCTTGGTTCAAATGAAAAGGTGAAACCACTTTAGGCATAAAGTGTGGATTGGTCCTGAGGACTACCTTATCATGATGAAACCTTGTATAAGGTGGATTAGCTACTACGGCCTGCAGCTCACTGATGCGGCGAGCAGAGGTAACTGCAATAAGGAAAATAACCTTCCAGGAAAGAAATTTCAAGGAAGTGGTAGCTAAGGGTTCAAAGGGTGGCTTCATAAGCTGACCAAGAACCAGATTCAAGTCCCATGCCACCGGAGGAGGCCTAATGGGAGGTTTAGTTAAAAGTAGGCCTCTCATGAATCTTGCAATAAGAGAATGAGAGGAAATAGGCTGTCCATTGAGAGGCTTAAGGGATGCTGCAATAGCACTCAAGTGGACTCTTACTGAATTTGTTTTAAGGCCTGCATTGGAGAGATGCAGGAGATATTCAAAAAGAGAATTCAAAGGTAGTGCTAGAGGGTCAAGACCCTTCTCAGCACAACAAATGGAAAACCTTTTCCATTTAAAAGCACAGGAACGTCTAGTAGAAGGTTTTCTGGAAGCATGGAGGATATCCTTCACTTGCTGAGAAAGATTCCAATCTTGAAGGTCTAGGCCTTCAGCAACCAAGCCCTGAGGTGAAGAGACTTGGGGTTTGGGTGCCACAACGTTCCCTCCTCCTGAGACAGGAGGTCTGGAGCAGCTCCCAAGTCCAGGGAGGAAGCTTGGGAGAGATGCAGAAGTAGAGGGTACCACACTTGGTGTGGCCAGCGTGGAGCTATGAGGATCACGAATCCCTGATCCCTCTGGAGCTTGAACAGAGTCTTGGGGATTAGGGGAATGGGTGGAAAGGCATACAGGAAGCCTTGACCTCAGTGAAGGAGGAAGGCATCCTTGGCCTGAACTCCCTGACACGGGATTCTGGAACAGAACCGGGGAAGTTTGGCATTCCACGGACTGGCAAAAAGGTCTATGTCCGGGGTTCCCCACTCTTGAAAGATTCTGAGTACCTGATCCATGTGCAGGGACCATTTGTGTGGAAGCAGAACTCGACTGAGCCTGTCTGCCCAAGAGTTTTGGATTCCTGGAAGGTAAACGGCCAGGAGATGGATTTGATGCTCTCTGGCGAAGGCCCACAATCTCAGAGCTTCGTTGCAAAGCGACAGAGAACCAGTTCCTCCTTGCTTGTTTATGTAAAACATGGCTACCTGATTGTCCGTATGAATGAGGACTGTCTTGTAGCTGAGCAGGGTATGGAAGACCTTGAGAGCCAGAAAGATTGCTCTGAGCTCCAAGTGGTTGATATGCAGAGAGGTCTCCTGAGGAGACCAAATGCCCTGAGTAGAGAGGTCTTGTAGATGAGCTCCCCAACCCCTTGGAGAGGCATCTGTTGTCAGGGTTGCTTGGGGCAACAACTGTTGGAAGGGGGGCAACAACTGTTGGAAGGGGGACCCCAGCAACAGATTTTGGGTGGATTTCCACCACTGGAGAGACCAAAAGAGGCGCCTGGAGGTTGCTATTTGGTCTAACAGAGCCCCTGAAGCTTGAGTCCACTGTGTGGACAAGGTCCATTGAGCTGCTCTCATGTGAAGGCGAGCATAGGGGACGACATGCACAGTGGATGCCATGTGGCCTAGCAGCTGTAACATCTCCCTGGCAGTTAAATGGCTTTTTGACTGAATCTGGGAGGCTAACTGCACCAGACGTAGGCAACGGGCCTGAGGAAGATAGGCCCTTGCCGTGGTAGTATCCAGCAAGGCCCCTATGAACTCTAGGGATTGAGTAGGGGTAAGCTGGGACTTTGAAAGGTTTACCACAAGTCCCAGATACTGCAGAAGGCGTAGTGTGCAGTTCAGGGAAGTCTGGGCCTCTGACTGAGATGATGCTCGAATGAGCCAGTCGTCCAGGTATGGGAATACAAATATGCCCAGAGTGCGAAGAAATGCAGCTACTACAGCCATGCATTTGGTGAAGACTCTTGGAGCAGAGGCCAGACCGAAAGGAAGCACCCTGTATTGGTAATGCTTCCCTTGGAAGAGGAAACGAAGGAACCTTCTGTGAGATGGATGGATGAGGACATGAGTGTACGCATCCTTGAGATCTAGAGAACAAAGCCAATCCTGACTCTGAAGGTATGGAAGGAGAGTACCCAGAGAAAGCATCTTGAATTTCTCCTTGCACAGGAATTTGTTCAATTCTCTGAGATCTAATATGGGTCTGTAGCCCCCTGTTTTCTTTGGGATCAGAAAGTAGGGGGAGTAAACCCCTGACCCTTGTTGCAGAAGAGGCACTTCCTCTATTGCCCCTTGGGCAAGAAGGGTAGCCACCTCCAGACCTAGAAGGTCTAGGAGAGGTGTTGGAGAATTGAAAGATCTCACCATGGTGAAAGGAGGAAAGTTTGAGAAATGAAGTTTGTACCCCTCCCTTATGATGGAGAGAGTCCATTGCTCTGTTGTGATTTGTTCCCATCTGGGAGCAAAGTGAGCTAACCTTCCTGGGATGGTGAGAGGCTCTGGCTGCTCCAGAGCCAGAAAGGCCAAGTTCTCTAGCAGCAAGTCAAAAACCCTGAGGAGGCTGAGGCTGCTGAACTGTAGCAGCCCCTACAGGCTTAGTCCTGGCTTGCTTAGGTTGCTGACGCTTTGCAGCAAAACGACCAGTAGAAGATTGCTGGCCAGAAGCAGGATGAAATCTTCCCTTTTTGGGGAAAAAAGACTTTTTAAAAGTCTTTTTCTTGGCAGAAATGGAGGTTGACTTTGAAAGTCTATCCAGAGCAGAATTTTCTGCATCCATCTGAGTGGCTTTTATTTGCCAGTCTTTGCCAAACAGGTTTTCTCCTGTATAAGGACGATTTCCTAATCCATCCTGGACCCAAGATTCCAAATCAGAGGCCTGGAGCCAAGCAATTCTGCGTGCAGCTATGGCAATGGCGGAAGCCCTGCTGGCACCCTCAAAGGAGTCAAAGGCTGCATGGTTGGAAAACTTTGAAATATCTTAAGGCAGAGAAGAAATTCCTCCCTTTTGTCCTCTGGAAGAGAAGGGAGGAAAGTTTGCAGTTTATTTGCAACTTCCTTCAGAAACATCCCCATATAGAGACTATAGGAGTTGATTCTGGCAATGAGCATACTGGCTTGGAAGATTTTCCTACCAAAAGCATCCAAGGTAGGGGCTGCTACAGTTCAGCAGCCTCAGCCTCCTTAATACTACCACATTTCGACTACGCCAACGTAATTCTACAAGGTCTCCCTCAATCAACACTAGCACCGCTCCAGCTTGCAATGAACACTGCTGCGAGAGTACTAACAGGAGCCTCACGGAGAGAGCATATAACGCCAATCTTGATGAACCTCCACTGGTTACCTGTGCAAGCAAGAACCCTCTACAAAGTACTAACCCTGACCTTCAAAGCCTTAAACACCCCGACCCCCACAGCTATCAGCAAGATGTTACACAACGTACCACACAACAGAAACAGAAGACCCACGATGCAAAACACCCTAGAGGTCCCCAAAGCAATGACGAAATGTACAAAAGCAACAACGAATAGGGCCTTTACAATTTACGCACCTAGAGCATGGAATGCCCTCCCCACTTATATTAGAATCGTCACCAACCTAACCCACTTCAGGAAGGCATTAAAGCATCACCTTTTCAATACATACTACCCCGAACCCAGTCTTAGTAAACATGCATGGTGCCCCTCAGACAATCACCCACTGCACCTAACTAATCAGACCCAGCATGAAAAAGGATAATTGGCTCGGTCTCCCAACAGTACTCCCTGAAACAGAATTTAGACACCCAATGTAAATAAGATGTAGATAGACCCTGCCTGAAAGTAGGTACCAGTGTAAATACAATGTAGATAGTTTCCCCAGTTATTTCCAAGTTGATCTCCCCGTTCATTGTAAATACAACTCAGATTGCCTGTGTTGTATAGTTGATGTTGAATGTAAACCGCACTGATCTAAAATAGCGCGGTATAGAAGAAATGTTAAATAAATAAATAAGGTCCTGCATTCTCTTCCTGGAGGAGCAGAGGAGTGCCTCTTTGTGCTCTGCATCTTTTTCATAGCTGACTCTACCACAATAGAATGGTGAGGAAGCTGTGTCTTTTGAAATCCAGGACAAGGAGGGACACGGTACATGGTGTCCAACCTACAAGAATGAGGAGAGATGAGTCTCCCACAAGTCAATCATGTGATCATGAAGGATCTCATGAATTGGCAAGGTGACTGCCTCCTTGGAAGCCTTGGGGTAACCTAAAATGTCTATTTTTTTAGCCCTAGGCTCTGTTTCAGAGGCCACTGAAATAGAGAGGCCCTTAGCCACTTCTTTTATGAAGTCTTGAAAGGACAAGTCTTCTGGAGGAGACCTTCTTTTTGGGGAAGATGGCTCTTCAGGAAGGGCTATTGACACTTCAGCAGATGCCTCCGATGCATCAGAGTCTTCGGAGGAATAGAAGAATCGACTGTCAGGATGCTCTTTCAAAGCTCGATACGCGTACCGAGCTGTATCGACATCGGGAGTTATCGGTACCGATTCGATACCCAAGGGCATCCCTGAACAGGGAACTGCTGCAGTCGACACCATGGCCGATGTCGATGCAAGCGGTACCGGTACCGGCCTCGAAGTCGATGCTTGGGCCGGTACCGATGACGGCATCTGTTGCGGTATCAGTGGCGTCGCAACCTGTATAAAGGCTGAGATGGCCTGCCGCATGGACAGAACATTCTGATCCATCGATGCCATGAATGTCTGGAAGTCGGTACCGGATGGTTGTACCGGTACCCCAGAACATTCTAACAGGTGATCGGTCAAGGCCGTGCCATCGATGTCAACCTGTGACCCCATAGATAAAGCTTTGGAAGCCGGAGCCTCCCGCCGGGGTACTTTTGCCGGTGCAGGATCCTCAAGGGCAAGCCCGGAGGCAACTCCCTGTTTGGAAGGAGATTTTGCCTTTGGGGACTGGCTGGACTTATGTTTGGTTACCTGAGATCCATGGGAGGAAGAAGCAGCCCTGGAAGATGTCGATGCCACTGAAACTGCATCAGAGGGAAACAGGACATGGAGCTTGGGTGCTCGGTTCTGTAAACCCCGTTTAGACATCGAGGAGCAGGACGGACAATCCAGAATGGAGTGGTCAGGACCCAAACATTTGAGACACCAGTCATGGGTGTCAGTAACAGAAATAGTACCGCTGCACTTAGTGCATTTTTTAAACCCGGAGGGTTGTTTTTCCATGAAGGAAATTTTCTGTCAGGCCTAAGGCCCAAAAGAGGAAAAACACATTAAGTGAGGGAAAAATATGTTTTGTTTTGTTTTTTTTTTTAAGAAAAGAAAGAAACGACCGGCGGTACCGGTCCGACGTCGAAGAAGGCAGACGCGCGACCAAAGAAATAAATTAAAACAAAGAACTTCTTCAGCGGTGACAGGAACACGACCTGCTGGCTCCACGGAAAAGAAGAACTGGAGAGAGGCGGTTGGAAAGGCGGGAAGGCAGCGTGCAGGCGCTGTGGGATGTTCCCAAAAGCTTTCCTTTTTTGGAAAGCTGGGGAGCGTTCCCGCGCAGGCTCCGTCGGTACCGACATACCCATATGTGAGGACTCATTCCTGCTTGTTCCTGGAGATAGACATCATGCTTGGCAAGATAGAAGGTCAACGCAAAAGAGGAAGGCCAGCAATGAGATGGATCAATATAATAACAGCAGCTACGGGTATCAGTCTGTCAACAATGAGCCGCCTGACTGAAGACCGAACACAATTTAGGACAACTATCCAGAGGGTCGCCATGAGTCGACACCAATTCGACAGCACTTAACAACTTTTTGAGTTTGTTCTATCCTCACAGCATACCAAACCCAGTTTTGCATGACCCTCCCTCAGTCCCTCCCACTTGCAGAAGGAGAGCGACACTTATATCCCGTGTTGGTCTCATTCTGCTGGGTTCAATCAGATAGGAAAGAAGCACTTTCGTCCACCTACCAGGGGAGGTAAGATGGGGGAGAGAAAGTAAAACTACCTGATTTCCTGTGCTAGTACTAAGCAGGCAATTAATTTTAGAAAGCACAGGGCTTTTCTCTGGGGCACTGGCCAACAGAAATGGGGCAACAACTTCATGATTTATTCATGCCTAACCATGCCCCTCTCAGTCATCCCAAGGCACAGCAAGAAATTTTCAAAGGCACACCAGTTGCTGTGGCACACTGGTTGAGAATAACTGCCCTAACCTAAGTTCACTGATTCCCCATAAAATTTTGCATCCACTTCAAAGTATTGTGAACAATTTTAAAATTTACTAATTTACTGTCTGGCAGTTTAGTGCCTTTATTCAGCATGTGTCTTTAATAGGTCCCTCAAGCAATCTTGGCAAGATTCCCTGGTCTTTCTGCCAGTAACTAGTGAAGCATGGCAACTGAAGAGCAGATGAGTTTTTGGACTCCCTTCTGTTAGTAAGAAGAACTAGAGTGCGCCTTTTAGCTTAGCATTTTGCTAGACTTCGTAACTGTGCGCGCTCTGACTTTTTCAGTTCATTGCTATTTATTTTAATGTGTGAGTTTGTGTGTGTTCGTATCTACTTATTTAGTTGTGTTTATTTGTAGCTTGCTCTGCTTTTTTGAAATCTGGGCTACTGTCCTATCTGTTGCTTTTCATTTTCATTCTAGTTCTTTTTACATCTGCTAGTTCTCTGTACCTTTCTCCCGCCTTTTACTCCCTAAATAGCATAGTTACTCACCTGTAACAGATGATCTCCGGGAACAGCAGGAATTTAGTCTTCATATATGGTTATTGTCGGTACCGACGGAGCCTGCATGGGAACACTCCCCAGCGTCCAATAGGAAAGCTTTTGGGAGCATACCACAGTGCCTGCGTGCTGCCTTCCCACCTTTCTCAACTGTCCCTCTCCAGTTGAATTTATAGCTGAGACAAAAGAGAGAGGGAAAGAGAGAAAGAGAGAGAGCTAGAGAGATACAACTCCTAGGGGAGGTGGGCGGGTTGTGAAGACTAAATTCCTGCTGTTCCTGGAGATCACCTGTTACAGGTGAGTAACTATGCTATCTCCAGGAACAAGCAGGAATGTAGTCTTCACATATGGGGACTCCCTAGCTGCAGATGCCAGGGAGATGGCCCCAGAAAGTTGTCTGCCTTTGTGAAAGGGCTCCATTTCCCCCCATGGATCTCTGGCATCCTACCAGGGATGATGGGTAGGAGTTAAGTGTGGAACAGGTGTTGAAGAACAGCATGGCCAAACCTGGAAAAGAGATGGCTGAGGGGAGATATGATAGAAGTCTATAAATTAATGAACGGAGTGGAACGGGTAAACGTAGATCGATTGTTTACCTTATCAGAATATAGAAAGACTAGGGGACATGCAATGAAGCTACAGGGTAACTATTTAAGACTAATAAAAGAAAATATTTTTTCACTCAACGTGTAATCAAACTCTGGAATTTGTTACCGGAGGATGTAGTAAAGGCTGTTAGTGTAGCTGGGTTTAAAAAAGGTTTGGACAAATTCCTGGAGGAAAGGTCCATAAACCATTATTAAGAAGGGACCCAGGATATCAATGCTTGAACCAATACAAGCATTGTGGAACCTGTGTCCCTTGGGGGAACTGCTAGGTACATATGACCTAGATTGGCCACTGTTGGAAACAGAATACTGGGCTTGATGGACCTTGGTCTGACCCAGTATGGCATATCTTATGTTTTTAAACAAGGAATCCCGGCGGGAGTCCTTGTCTAAGCAGTAATGGGCTATGAAGGTATGAACCGAAGCCCAAGTAGCTGCTCGACAGATAGACACAGAGTGAAGATGAGCCATTGAGGCTGCTATGGCTCTCACATTGTGAGCTGTGACATGGCCTTCAAGGCAAAAGATATACACTGTGCAATCCAGCTGGACAGTGTCCTTTTGGAGACTAGAAGTCCCAAATGACTAGGATCAAAAGCAACAAAGAGTTGAGAGGATTTTCTATGTTGCTGTGTCCTTTGCAAGTAAAAGGCCAAAGCTCTTTTACAGTCCAAAGTATGAAGGTTCCTTTCTGCATTTGAGGTGTGAGGCCTTGGAAAGAATACAGGAAGGTAAACCGCTTGGTTCAAATGAAAGAGCGAGATCACCTTTGGCATAAAATGTGGATGAGTCCTAAGGACTACCTTATCATGATGGAACCTTGAATAAGGAGGATCAGCCACCAAGGCTTGCAATTCACTGATGCGACGTGCTAATGTGATTGCAATGAGAAAGATAACTTTCCAGGAAAGGAATTTCAAAGAAGTAGTGGCTAATGGTTCAAAGGGCGGTTTCATGAGCTGCCCAAGTACCAGATTCAATTCCCATGCCACCGGTGGTGGCTTAATGGGAGGCTTCATTAAAAGAAGGCCTCTCATAAATCTCGCTATGAGAGGATGAGAGGAAATAGGTTGTCCATTGAGAGGCTTGAAAGAAGCTGCAATAGCACTCAAATGGACTCTCACTGAATTAGTCTTAAGCCCTGCATTTGATAAATGATGGATGTACTCCAGTACAATGTTCCCTCTAATTTTCTGTAGGCTGTGTGCGCATAAAATATCAGCTGTGCAGCTTTTGAAGGAAGGTTACATTTTTGTGCGCCACATAATGACACTCGGTTATATTTATTTACATTCTCTTATATACCACACTATTCTGCATCAGTGTGGTTTACATTGAACAAACTGAAATTACATTGAACAGGGCATTATAACTTGGAGATAACTATTTTACAGGGAACATGGGCTATGGAGGGTTAAGTGGCTTGCCCAAGACCACAAGGAGCACCTGTGGGACTAGAAACCCCAGTCCTTTCGGCCCAAGGTTGCTGTCCTCTGAACCCCTGACCTTCTGGCCTGAAGTACCTTGCCCCAACCACTAGGCCACTCCTCCACTCCATATACTTTAAAATGTGACTACATATCAGAATACAGTATGTACACATTGATTGCACTAGAAAATATTGTAGAACTTGTGAAAACCGTAAATATACAACAACTTTAAAATTTTAAGACGTCTGCGTTGTTTTCTATCAGAATCAGAACCGTCATTTTTGTGCGCTCTGTTGTAAGGTATGTGCGCTTGCTTGGCAAGGTGTGTGCGCGCGCAAACGCGCACAGCTTAGAGGGAACAGTGCTCCAGTAATGATTCCAGAGATAACGCAAGAGAGTTAAGACCCTTCTGCGAGCACCATATGGTAAACGTTTTCCACTTGAATGCATAAGAGTGTCTTGTGGCAGGTTTCCTGGAAGCATGAAGGATATCCTTCACCTGCTGGGAAAGGTCAAGACCGTGAAGTTCTAGGCTTTCAGCAACCAGGCCCTGAGATGCAGAGACTGGGGATTGGGATGCCACAACATCCTGTCCTCTTGAGAAAGGAGATCTGGAGCAGATCCTAACTCCAGAGGCAGAGCTTGAGAGAGATGTAAGAGCAGAGGGTACCACATTTGCCGTGGCCAACATGGAGCTATGAGGATCATATGACCTCTGTCTCTCTGAAGCTTGAACAGGGTTTTGGGAATTAGGGGAATGGGTGGAAAAGCATACAGGAAGTCCTGACCCCAATGGAGGAGGAAAGCATCCCTGGCCTGACAACCTCGAGCTGGAATTCTGGAACAGAACCGGGGAAGTTTGGCATTCAGCGGACTTGCAAAGAGATCTATGTCCGGGGTTCCCCAAATTTGAAAAATTTTGGCCATCTGGTCTGCATGGAGACACCATTCGTGTGGAAGCAGAAATCAAATGAGTCTGTCTGCCCAAGAGTTTTGAATGCCTGGAAGATAAACCGCAAGGAGATGAATCTGATGCTCTCTGGCGAGGGCCCATAGTCGCAAAGCTTCGTTGCAGAGCGACAGAGAGCCTGTTATGCCCTGCTTGTTCACATAGAACATGGCTACTTGACTGTCCGTTTGAACTAGGACTGTCTTGTAGCTGAGCTGGGTGTGAAATACTCAAAGAGCAAGGAAGATTGCTCTGAGCTCCAGGAGATTGATATGGAGAAAGGCCTCCTGTGGAGTCCAGGTACCCTGGGTAGAAAGGCCATGCAGGTGGGCTCCCCAACCCACGTGTGAAGCATCTGTTGTTAGAGTGGCTTGGGTTGCTGAAAAGGAGACCCCACCAAAAGGTTTTTGGGTGACTACCACCATTGGAGGGACAAAATAAGGTGATCGGAGTTTGCTATTCTGTCTGACAGGCAACCTGACGCCCGAGTCCACTGAGTGGATAAGGTCCACTGGGCTGCCCTCATATGGAGGTGAGTATAAGGAACCACTTGCACGGTGGATGCCATGTGGCCTAGCAACTGTAACATTTCCCGAGCAGTGAGGTGAGGTTTTAGCACTGCTTGGGAAGCTAACTGCACAATGCGAAGGCAGCGGGGCTGTGGAAGGTAGGCCCTTGTCTGTCTGGTATCCAGAAGAGCTCCTATAAACGCTAGGGATTGAGTGGGAGCAAGGTTGGACTTTGGGAAGTTTATGACAAGTCCCAAATACTGAAGGATGCGCATTGTGCGAGACAGAGCAACCCTGGCCTCTGGCTCTGAAGGGGCTCAAATGAGCCAGTCTAAGTAAGGTAAGACGAATATTCCCAGGGTGCAGAGAAATGCTGCTACCACAGCCATGCATTTTGTGAACACTCTTGGTGCAGAGGCCAGGCCAAAAGGAAGAACCCCGTATTGGTAGTGCTTCCCTTGAAACAGAAATCGAAGGAACCTTCGGTGAGTTTTAATGGATGAGAACATGAGTGTACGCATCCTTGAGATCTAGAGAACAAAGCCAATCCGGACTCTGAAGGTATGGCAGCAGAGTTCCTAGAGAAATCATTTTGAAATACTCTCTGAACAGGAATCTGTTCAATTCTCTGAGGTCTAGAATGGGTCTGTCCCCTCCTGTTTTCTTTGGAATAAGGAAATAGGGGGAGTAAAACCCTGTACCCCGTTGGGGAATGGGTACCTCTTCTATTGCCCCTTGAGCAAGGAGCATAGTGACTTCTTGACCTAACCGGTCATTGAGAGAGGTCTGAGAATTGAACTGTCTTTGCATTGTAGGAGGGGACATGCTGAGGGAATGAAGCTTGTACCCTTCTCTTACAATAGACAGAGTCCAATTTTCTGCTGTTATCTGACCCCATCTGGGGGCAAAATGACATAACCTTCCTGGGATGGTGGAGGGTTCTAGGCTGTTCAGGGCCAGGAAGGCAAAGCTCTCTAGACAGGCGTCAACGCCCCTGTGGAGGCTGAGTCTGCTGAGCCGGTTGAGGCTTAGCTGCTTTTGGTTTCCTTTGTTGCCTATGTTGTTGCTGCTGTCCCTTTTGGGCAGACTGACCTAAACAATGTCCCTGCTGGGTATAGGAAGGATAAAACTTTTTCTTCTTACTGAAGAATGGTTTCTTAGAGGATCTTTTCCTCGCAGGATCAGCTGTAGATTTAGACAATCTATCCAAAGTGATATTGTCAGCATCTATCTCATTAGCTTTTTCCTGCCAATTCTTGCCAAAGGTATTTTCTCCTGTGCATGGTATATTCCCTAGTTTGTCCTGTACCCAGATTTCCAAGTCAGATGCCTGGAGCCAGGCAATTCTACGTGCACCTATGGCAATGGCAGAGGTTCTGCTTATGCATTCAAAGCAGTCAAAGGCTGCACGATTCACAAACTTGGAAACATCCTGAGCATGTTTAACAAGAGCAAGATAATCTTGCCTTTTATCATCAGGAAGGAGAGGGCTCATGAGCTATAAGTCTCCTGTGACCTCTTTAAGGAACATTCCCATATACAAGATATAGGAACTGTTCCTAGCAGAAAGCATGGAAGCCTGGAAGGATCGACGTCCAAAGGCGTCAAGAGTCCTACACTCATGTCCTGGAGGATTATATGCATGCCTTTTTGCACTCTTTATCCGTCTCATGGCTGATTCCACCACCTGGAATGGTGTGGTAATCGAGTCTTCTGAAAACCAGGACAAGGAGGAACTCGATACATGGTGTCGAGTCTTCGAGAGTGAGATGTGGTTAGAGGTGCTTCCCACATCCTTAACATAAGATCATGCAAGATCTCATGAATAGGTAAGGTAGCTGCCTCCTTGGGAGCTTTAGGGTATTGTAGGATTTCTAATTCCTTTGCCCTAGGCTCTTTTTCAGGAGCCACTGTGATGGAAAGACCTCGGGCCACATCTCGGATAAAATCCTGAAAGGACATATCCTCTGGTGGAGACATCCTACGCTAAGGAGAAGAGGAATCCTCAGGAAGAAGTACTCTGGTATTGGCAGAGCTTTCAGAGTCATCAGACTCATCCGAGGATTCGAAGTATCTCTGATCCGTGTGATCGTGCAAGGCACGGTACCCGTACCGATCTAAGTCGGCATCGGATTGGTCCGGTACTGACTTGTCGATGCCGGATAGAGACGCATGACTCGGTCCTGGTAAAATACCTGGCAATGTCGATGCAGTCGTGCCGGTACCAGAGTCGGTGCCGGAACCGGTTGAATTGTCTGAAGCGGTTTCAGGGGCATCGAGGCTGTGAGAAGAGCCGCCAGACTGCCTTCAATAGCCAAGGACCTCTGGTCTATCGATGCTGCCGATGCTTGGGTATCGGTACCGGATGAAGCAGCCGGAACCCCATAGCATGGCACCAGTAGTTCTGCCGAGGTTGAAGCCTCGAGAACATCCTGGAGCCCCGTTAGTGCTTTGGAAGCCGAAGCCTCCTGCCGGGGCAATTTTGCAGGTGAAAGTCCCTCGAGGGCAACGCCAGAGGCATCTCGATGTTTAGAAGGAGATCTACCCTTTCAGGATCGGCTAGATTTATGTTTAGTTACCTGAGATCCATTGGAGGAAGATGAAGCCCTGGAAGACGTCGATGCCACGGAGGCTGCATCGGAGGGAAAAAGGGTGCTAAGTTTAGCAGCTCGGTTTTGCCAGCCCTTTTCAACATCATCCCACAGCAACACACTCTGAAATAGAGTGGTCAGGACCTAAACATTTGAGGCACCACTCATGGGTGTCGGTGACGGAAATGGTACCGCCACATTTAGAACACTTTTTAAAACCCGAAGCGGGTTTTTCCATTTTGAGGGAAAAAGTTGGGCCTAGTGCCCAAAATGGCACGTGGCACCCGAGAAGAAATTTACTGGAGAAAGACTCCAGAAATGTCGTTTTTTTATTTTTTAAGAAAAATAAAAGAACCGGCGGTACCGGTATAGCGTCAAGGGAAGGCAGACGCGACCACAAAAAAGAAGAATAAGACGGAAATTTTCGGCGGTGAGAGGATGTGCGACCTGTCGGCTCCGCGGAAAATGAAGAACTGGAGAGGGACAGTTGGGAAAGACGGGAAGGCAGCACGCAGGCGCTGTGGGATGCTCCCAAAAGCTTTCCTATTGGACGCTGGGGAGCGTTCCCGCGCAGGCTCTGTCGGTACCGACGATACCCATATGTGAAGACTACATTCCTGCTTGTTCCTGGAGATAGAGTAGTTACTGTCACCCTCACAGGGGCCAGCCCAACGCCTAGGGTGCTGAGCCTTGGTCTGCCTGTGGTGTTCCTGCCTCAGAGAGCGTGGACTCGCTTTAACTCTGCAAGGCCTTCTGGGAATGTAAGTCCCTTTACTCCTTGAGCACAGATGAGTTGCAGTCGAGTGGTTTCAGGCAATGACAAGAATTTATTTTCCCCTTCCCGGTGGATTAAATGCAAGTGAATAACTTAGGACAAAACATGCCATACAATTGGCTTGAGGAAATTATACATAAACTCAGGTAAGTTAGCCTTGTCAGCTTCAGGCTTTAAACGTGCAGTGCTTGATACAAAACAAATCACAACAGCTTCAATTAGCAAAGAAAATGTTCCCTTTTCTTCTGCTGCTTTTACCGTCTCTCACAGACACTATTCAGCATAGGGAATTCACATGGTCAGCCAAAGATAATGTACAGTCCATCCGATCATCCACTATTTCATTATGGACAGAGTCTATCTGCATTTCTTCAGTATCAGGAATAGCAGAGTGTGTCAGTAAACTGCTATCCTGATCTTTGAAGCAAACGGTTTCTCTGCCCTCACGTGGTTTCTCTCTGTAACACTCTCCTGAGCAGGGTTGTAAACTACCATATATGCTGTAGTTTTTGTCCAGGGAGTTTGCTACTTTCTGGTAACTATAGGGAACTGCTTTATAGTTAGGTTCAAACTTATATGAATTATTAAGCCTACCTTTTGGCTTTGAAAGGGAAGGAACTCTCCACTCTGCAGGGTTAGACTGGTTCTCAAACACGGCTTGTGTTTGCTTGCCTTTCAGCCTATTAACTTTCCCCTCAGACGTACCAGTATTCTCCAGCCAGCCTGTCTCTCTCCTCTGAGCGTGTAAGCTTTGCCAAGCCTGCCTCTCAGGAAGATTCTTCTCTCTCCTGCCTTTACCAGGCAACCCCTGTCCTGGGTTGCTTCCTTCTGGCCTCAGGAATATGGCTCCCTTGGTTCTCACTCCTCTTTGACTCCTTCTAGTCAGCGTGCTCCTTTGCTGGCTTCCTTTCTCATCCTGGTTCTGACTCCAGTTCCCCCTCTGGCTCTCGTTCTGCTTCTGCATCCAGTTCCCCCTCTGGCTCTGCTTGATCCAAGCTAATGACCAGTTTTTATCATTGTAACTCTCAGGGCTTAGCTGTGCCCTGCCCTGAAACAGGTGAAACTCATTACCTCCTGAGCTAGGGAATACATCACAGCAGGGGCGTGTCTCTCCAGCTCGTGACTCTGTTTACTTCTTCTTTGCAAACACTGAGCCATGTGCTCAGCCTGCCTGTCAGATTCTGAAAGCAAATCCTCATCTTGCCCTACCTCCATAGGCTCAGAAGGGTCTTCTTCATGACATTACTCACCTGTAACAGGTGTTCTCCAGGAGCAGCAGGAATCATTCCTCACATATGGGTGACGTCGGCATGACGTGCCTGTTAGCATATATCTGTAAACCGCTTTGACCCAGTGAAAAGCGGTATATAAGCACAGCTAAATAAATAAATAAATAAACAAACTACAGATCATCACTCACAGACGCAACAGGCATAGCATTTAAAGAGCTGCACTTAAGGCATGATTTCTCTTGCTGCCTGCACATCAGGGAATCAGCTCAGGGCCTCATCGGGGCAGCAACATCAGAACAAAGGAGCCCAAAGCCCCAATTACCGCCAACGCTACAGAGCATGTATGAGCCGTCACATTCCTCTGCATGCAGCTCCAAGCACCAAGATATGGAAGGCTAGATTAGATAGGCCATGTGGTCTTTTTTTGTCGTCATATTTCTAATATTTCTATGTTTCACCCTACAGATAGTCACTGCGCCCCAGGCATAGCATTTAAAAAGCTACGCTTCAGGCATGCCCATACCTAAGGGCCTTGATAAAGGGCCCTTAGTGTGGAACTTAGCGCTAGTAATGCAAGGACACCCATTCCTCTGATCCCTATGGCCATCAGGAAACACACACCGCAAACAAGGACTGCAACTAAATCCCATAAAGCACATAGAGCAAAACACAACAGAATTTAAGGTACATAAGTTTCTAACCTGTATACTCACCTTACTACTACTAGTAACAAACACATGCTCACTCGCTCCACAAACGCAATATATTCCAATCATTCATCAGCAGAATCACATTTGATTTTATACAACACCTTACAAATCAGATTATGGAACTCAATGCGATATAGACAGACTTATTTATATCACACCAAATATGCAGACCTTATCTCCAGGAACAAGCAGGAATGTAGTCCTCACATATGGGTATCGTCGGTACCGACGGAGCCTGCACGGGAACGCTCCCCAGCGTCCAATTCGTTTTCCGCGGAGACAGCAGGTCGTTGTTCCTGTCACGGCAGAAAATTTTCTTTATTCTCTTTTTGTGGTCGCATCTGCCTTCCTCGACGCTATACCAGTACCGCCGGTTCTCCTTTCTTTCTTTAAAAAAAAAAAAAAAAAAAAAAAAGTATTTTTCCAAACTTTTCTTTTCCAGGTGCACGCGCCATTTTGGGCCTTAGGCCCAAAATTTCCTCCACCATGGAGAAACCCTCTCGGGTTTTAAAAAGTGCACCAAGTGTGGCGATACCATCTCCATCACCGACACCCATGAGTGGTGTCTCAAATGTTTAGGTCCTGACCACTCCATCTCCGAGTGTATGGCTTGTACCATGATGTCCAAAAGGGGTCGACAGAATCGGGCTGCTAAACTAGGCACCCTTTTTCCCTCCGATGCAGCTTCTGTGGCATCGACGTCTTCCAGGGCTTCCTCTTCCTCCCATGGATCTCAAGTAACTAAACATAAGTCTAGCCAGTCCTCAAAGGGTAGATCTCCTTCCAAGCATCGAGATGCCTCTGGCGTTGCCCTTGAGGGTTCTGTACCGGCAAAATTGCCCCGGCGGGAGGCTTCGGCTTCCAAAGCATTATCAGGGCTCCAGGATGTTCTCAAGGCCTCGACCTCGGCAGAACTACTGATGCCATGCTCTGGGGTACCGGCTGCTTTCTCCGGTACCGATACCCAGGCATCGGCAGCGTCGATAGACCAGAGGTTCCTGGCTATTGAACGCAGTCTGGCGGCTCTCCTTGCGGCATCGACACCCTCGGAACCGCGTCAGACACTTCAACCGGTACCGGCACAGACGCCAGCACCGGTATTGGTACCGATATTAACAGCATCGGCATCTGCTTTGCCGACACCCAGTCATGTGATGCCTTCCGGTACCGATACACCGGTACTGATTCCCCCTGGTACCGACTTTGGTCGGTACGGGTATCGGGCTCTTCAGGAGCATCCGGACAGAAGGTACTTCGAATCCTCAGAGGAATCCAAGGATTCTGACAGCTCTGTCGGTACCGGAATACTTCTCCCAGAGGAGCCTTCCTCTCCTAAACATAGGATGTCTCCTTCAGAAGATATCTCCTTTCAGGATTTTATCAGGGAGGTGGCTCGAGGCCTGTCCATTACTGTGGCTCCTGAAACAGAGCCCAGGGCAAAGGAGTTGGAGATTCTGCAATATCCCAAGGCTCCTAAAGAGGCAGCTACTTTGCCTATCCATGAGATCTTACATGATCTCATGCTAAGGATGTTGGAAACACCTCTTACCACCTCTCCTCACTCTCGCAGACTGGATACCATGCATCGAGTCCCTCCTTGTCCTGGTTTCCAGAAAACTCAGCTTCCCCACCACTCTATTGTAGTGGAATCAGCTATGAGAAGGATCAGGAGTGCAAAGAGGCATGCCTCTAATCCTCCAGGACGTGAGTGTAGAACTTTGGATGCCTTTGGACGTCGTACTTTCCAGGCTTCCATGCTTTCTGCCAGGATCAGTTCCTATATTTTATATATGGGAATGTTCCTTAAAGAAGTCACAGGTGATTTAGAGGTTTTGAGCCCTCTTCTTCCTGAGGATAGAAGGCAGAATTTTCTCACACTGGTCAAACATGCCCAGGATGTTTCTAAGTTTGTCAATCGTGCAGCTTTTGACTGTTTTGAGTGCATAAGCAGAATCTCTGCCATTGCCATAGGTGCACGTAGAACTGCCTGGCTCCAGGCATCCGATTTGGAGCTCTGGGTGCAGGACAAACTGGGCAATATCCCTTGTACAGGTGAGAATCTATTTGGTAAAAATTGGCAAGAAAAAGCCAATGAATTAGATGCTGACAGCTCCACTTTGGATAGACTATCCAAAGCTACAGCTGATCCTGCAAGAAAGAAATCTTTCAAAAAACCATTCTCCTCCAAGAAGAGGTTTTATCCTTCTTATTCCCAGCAGGGACATTCTGCAGGTCAATCTCAAGCAGGGGAGGAGTAGCCTAGTGGTTGGGACAAGGTACTTCAGGCCGGAAGGTCGGCGGTTCAAATCCCACTAGAGGACAGCAACCTTGGGCCGGAAGGACTGGGGTTTCTAGTCCCACAGATGCTCCTTGTGGTCTTGGGCAAGCCACTTAACCCTCCATTGCCCATGTTCCCTGTAAGTATTAGTGTATGTGTCTCAAAAATCCCCATGTGTTAAATGTATCTCCCACTTGTGTTGTGACCGCTTTGATTGAAGGATAAGGCGGTATATAAATACCATTAAATAAATAAATAAATAAATAAATAAAATCTGTCCGGAAGAGTCAGCAACCACCTAAACAAAGGAAAGCAAAGACTGCTAAGCCTCAACCATCTCAGCAGTCTCAGCCTCCACAAGGCCTTTGACTTTAATCTAGAGAACTTAGCCTTCCTGGCCCTCAATGGACCAGAGCCTTCCACCATTCCAGGAAGGTTGTGTCACTTTGCCCCCAGATGGGGGCAGATAACAGCAGAACATTGGACACTCTCCATCATAAAAGAGGGGTACAAGCTTCACTTTTCGTGCATGCCCCCTCCCACGATGGTAAGACAGTTCAATTCTCAGACCTCTCTCATCAACCTGTTAGATCAAGAGGTCACTATGCTTCTTGCCCAAGGGGCAATAGAAGTACCCATTCATCAACAGGATACAGGGTTTTACTCCCCCTATTTCCTTAACCCAAAGAAAACAGGGGAACACAGACCTATTTTAGACCTCAGAGAATTGAACAAATTCCTGTTCAAGGAGAAACTCAAAATTATTTCTCTGGGAACTCTGCTGCCATACATTCAGAATCAGGATTGGCTTTGTTCTTTAGATCTCAAGGATGCGTACACTCATGTTCTCATCCATCCAACTCACAGAAAGTTCCTTTGGTTCCTTTTTCAAGGAAAGCACTACCAGTACAGGGTGCTTCCTTTTGGCCTGGCCTCTGCATTAAGGATGTTCACAAAATGCATGGCTGTGCTAGCAGCATTTCTTTGCACTCTAGGAATATTCAAAGCGATCCTACTCATCCACAAGACTATCCACCAAACGCGGAACACCTCACTCCACCACCTTCTGCCTCGCCCATCTCACAACAGATCAACCAGACAATCCTCCAATAACTCCATTGTCGTCCCCCACAAAAGAACCAAATCCACACAACGGACCTGCAACAGAGCCTTCGAACTCTATGCCCCATCCCTCTGGAACTCTCTACCAAACCACATTAGAAACAACGATGACATCACATCATTCAAGAAACAGCTGAAAACAATCCTATTCCGTGAGCACCTTTGATCAGAACTTCCACCCTACCCACACGATCTAATACCTAGACCCAGCAGAGGTGTACATGTCTATGTCCACCCAAAATCACTAATTGTTGTCCCTGGTGATGGCCCCACCCTATAAAATACTACCCCCCCCCCATGTTATATGTTACACCGCTTTGACCCGGTGAAAAGCGGTATATAAATGCAGTTAAATAAATAAATAAATAAATAAATATTCGTCTTCCCTTACTTAGACGACTGGCTCATTCGAGCCCCATCAGGGTCAGAGGCCAGGATTTCTCTATCTTGCACAATGCGTATCCTTCAGTATTTGGGTCTGGTCATAAACATCCCAAAGTCCAGTCTAACTCCCACTCAGTCTTTAGAGTTCATAGGGGCTTTGCTGGATACCAGAAAGGAAAGGGCCTATCTTCCTCAGGCCCGTTGCCTTCGCATGGTGCAGTTAGCTTCTCAAGCAGTGCTAATGCCTCATCTCACTGCTCGAGAGATGTTACAACTACTGGGCCACATGGCATCTACCGTGCATGTGGTTCCTTATGCTCGCCTCCATATGAGAGCAGCCCAGTGGACATTTATCCACTCAATGGACCCAGGCATCAGGGTGCCTGTCAGACAAAATAGCAAACTCAAATCGCCTTATTTTGTCCCTCCAATGATGGCAGTCCACTCAAAACCTGTTGCTGGGGTCCCCATTTCAACAACCCTTACCCCAGGCAACTCTCACAACAGATGCTTCTCCGATGGGTTGGGGAGCTCATCTGCAAGACCTCTCCACCCAAGGCATCTGGACTCCACAGGAGACTCATCTACATATCAATCTCTTGGAGCTCAGAGCAATCTTCCTTGCTCTTTGAGTGTTCCACACCCTGCTCAGCTACAAGACAGCCCTCATTCATACAGACAATCAAGTAGCCATGTTCTACGTGAACAAGTGGGGGGGGGGGGGAGGAGGAACAGGCTCTCTGTCGCTTTGCAACGAAGCTTTGCGACTATGGGCCCTCGCCAGAGAGCATCAGATTCATCTCCTGGCAGAGTATCTTCCAGGCCTACAAAACTCTTGGGCAGACAGACTCAGTCGAGTTCTGCTTCCACACGAGTGGTCTCTGCATGCAGACCAGGTGGCCAAGATTTTTCAAATTTGGGGAATCCCAGACATAGACCTCTTTGCAAGTCCGTGGAATGCCAAACTTCCCCGGTTCTGTTCCAGAATTCTGGCTCAGGGCTCTCAGGCCAGGGGTGCTTTCCTCCTTCACTGGGGTCAAGACTTCCTGTATGCCTTTCCACCTATTCCCCTGATTTCCAAAACAGCACAGTTACTTACCTGTAACAGGTGATTTCTGGGAACAGCAGGAATAAGTCTTCACATATGGGTACGTCGGTACCTACGGAGCCTGCGCGGGAACGCTCCCAGCGTCCAATCAGAAAGCTTTTGGGAGAATCCCACAGCGCCTGCGTGCTGCCTTCCCGCCTTTCCAACTGTCTCTCCTCAGTTGAGTTTTATAGCTGAGACAAAGAGGGAGAGAGCGAGGGAAAGGAAGAGAGATAGAGAACTCCTAGGGGAGGTGGGTGGGTTGTGAAGACTTATTCCTGCTGTTCCCAGAGATCACCTGTTACAGGTAATTAACTCTGCTATCTCCAGGAACAAGCAGGAATGAGTCTTCACATATGGGGGACTCCCTAGCTTTTGATGCCAGGGAGAGAGCCCAGAAGTTGTGTGTCCCTGGGACAGGGCTGCACTGCCCCACCTGGATCTCTGGCATCCCATGAGGGATGGTGGGTAGGAGTTGATTAAGTATGGAACAGGTGTTTGAGAACAGCCTGACCAAACAAGGCATCCCGACGGGAGTCCTTGTCTAAGCAGTAATGGGCTGTGAAGGTATGAACTTAGGCCCAAGTGGCTGCTCGACAGATGTCATCGATAGAAACAGAGTTCAGATGAGCCATTGAGGCTGCCATGGCTCGCACATTGTGAGCTGTGACATAGCCCTCCAGAGAAATGTTCTTGCTCTGATAGGCGAAAGAAATACATTGGGCAATCCAGTTAGAAAGAGTTCTCTTGGAGACCGATTGTCCCAAATGAGAAGGATCAAAAGCAACAAAGAGTTGGGAAGACTTTCTATGTTGCTGTGTCCTCTGTAAGTAAAAAGCTAGAGCTCTTTTACAGTCCAGGGTATGAAGATTCCTCTCTGCACTTGATGCATGAGGTCCTGGAAAAAAGACAGGTAGGTAGACCTCTTAGTTGAGGTGAAAAGGCGAGACCACCTTAGGCATAAAGTGTGGATTAGTCCTAAGGACCACCTTGTCATGATGGAACCTTGTATAAGGTGGATTAGCTACTAGTGCTTGAAATTCACTGATGCGGCGTGCTGATGTGATTGCAATGAGAAAGATAACCTTCCAAGAAAGGTATTTCAAGGAGGTAGTAGCTAAAGGTTCAAAAGGCGGCTTCATAAGCTGACCAAGAACCAAAATTTAAGTCCCATGCCACCGGAGGTGGTCTAATGGGAGGCTTTGTTAAAAGGAGGCCCCTCATGAACCTTGCTACAAGGGGATGAGAGGAAACAGGATGTCCATTTAGAGGCCTGAGGGAAGCTGCAATAGCACTCAGATGGACTCTTACTGAATTTGTCTTAAGGCCTGCATTAGAGAGATGCAGGAGATACTCTAGCAACGATTCCAGAGGTATTGACCGAGGGTTAAGACCCTTTCCAGAACACCAGATGGTAAACCTTTTCCACTTGAAGGCGTAAGAACATCTAGTGGAAGGTTTTCTGGAAGCATAAAGAACATCTTTCACTTGCTGAGAAAGAGGAAGATCCTGGAGATCTAGGCCTTCAGCAACCAAGCCCTGAGATGCAGAGACTGGGGATTGGGATGCCACAACTTTCCGTCCTCCTGAGAGAGGAGGTCTGGGGCAGACCCTAACTCTAGGGAGGGAGCTTGAGAGAGATGTAGAAGCAGAGGGTACCACACCTGCCGTGGCCAATGTGGAGCTATGAGAATCATGTGGCCTCTGTCTCTCTGAAGCTTGAACAGGGTTTTGGGAATTAGAGGAATGGGTGGAAAGGCATACAGGAAGTGTTGACCCCAGTGAAGGAGGAAAGCATCCCTTGCCTGAGCCCACTGAGCCGGAGTTCTGGAACAGAACCGGGGAAGTTTGGCATTCCACGGACTTGCAAAGAGGTCTATGTCCGGGGTTCCCTAAATTTGAAAAATCTTGGATACCTGGTCCATATGTAGGGACCACTCATGTGGAAGCAGAACTCGACTGAGTCTGTCCGCCCAAGAGTTTTGAACACCTGGAACATAGACTGCCAGAAGATGAATGTGATGCTCTCTGGCGAGGGCCCACAGTCGCAGAGCTTCGTTGCAAAGCGACAGAGAGCCAGTTCCTCCCTGCTTGTTTATACTGAACATGGCTACTTGATTGTCCGTGTGGACAAGGACTGTCTTGTGGCTGAGCAGGGTGTGGAAAACTCGCAGAGCAAGGAAGATTGCTCTGAGTTCCAAGAGACTGATATGTAGACAAGTCTCCTGTGGGGACCAGATGCCCTGGGTGGAGAGGTCCTGAAGATGAGCTCCCCAGCCCATTGGAGAAGCATCTGTTGTAAGAGTTGCCTGGGGTAGAGGCTGTTGAAAAGGAGACCCCAGCAACAGGTTTTGAGGGGACTTCCACCACTGGAGGGACAAAATGAGGTGACTTGTGTTTGCTATTTTGTCGGACAGGCAGCCTAATACCTGGGTCCATTGGGTGGATAAAGTCCACTGAACTGCTGTCATGTGAAGGCGAGCATATGGTACCACATGAACGGTGGATGCCATGTGGCCTAGCAACTGTAACATCTCTCGAGCAGTTAGTAGGGGTTTTGACTCTGCTTGAGAAGCTAACTGCAGCAAGCGAAGGCAGCGGGCCTGGGGAAGATAGGCCCTTGCCTTTGTGGTATCCAGCAGTGCCCCTATAAACTCCAGGGACTGAGTCGGGATCAAATTGGATTTTGGGATGTTTATTACCAGCCCTAAATACTGAAGGATATGCATTGTGCAGGTGAGAGAAGTCTTGGCCTCTGATTGAGTGGGAGTTCGAATGAGCCAGTCGTCCAGGTAAGGGAAGACAAATATTCCCAGGGTGCGCAGAAAAGCAGCAACCACTGCCATGCATTTCGTGAACACCCTTGGTGCAGAGGCCAGGCCAAAGTGGAGAACTCTGTATTGATAGTGCTTCTCCTGGAAAAGGAACCGAAGGAACCTTCTGTGAGTTGGATGGATGACAACATGAGTGTACGCATCCTTGAGATCTAGAGAACAAAGCCAATCCTGACTGTGAAGGTATGGCAGCAGAGTTCCTAGAGAAATCATCTTGAATTTCTCTTTGACTAGGAATCTGTTCAATTCTCGGAGATCTAAAATGGGCCTGAAGCCCCCTGTTTTCTTTGGGATAAGAAAATAGGGGGAGTAGAACCCCGTGCCTTGTTGTTGAGAAGGCACTTCCTCTATTGCCCCCTGGGCTAGAAGAGTGGCAACCTCCTGCTCTAACAGGCTGAGGAGGGAGGTTGGAGAATTGAACTGGTGCACTCTTGTGAGAGGGGGCAAGCTGGAAAAATGAAGCTTGTACCCCTCTCTTATGATGGAGAGTGCCCAATGCTCTGCTATGATTTGCCCCCATCTGGGAGCAAAGTGACATAACCTTCCTGGAATGGTGGAGGGCTCTGGTCCTTCTAGAGCCAGGAAGGCTAAGTTCTCTAGCAGAGAGTCAAAGACCCTGAGGGGGCTGAGATTGCTGGGCTGGAGGGGGCTGAGATTGCTGGGCTGGAGCGGGCCTCGTAGCCTTTGCCTTGGTCTGTTTGGAGGATTGCTGACATTTGGAAGGAAACTGAGCTGCAGAAGATGCTCTCTGACTATAAGCAGGATAGGATCTTCCCTTTTTAGAAAAAGGTGTTTTCTTGAACAACCTTTTCTTAGCAGGAGCAGCAGTAGATTTGGATAGTCTATCCAAAGCAGAATTTTCAGCATCCATTTGATTGGCTTTTGCTTGCCAATCTTTACCAAACAGATTCTCACCTGTACAAGGGATATTTCGCAATTCATCCTGGACCCAGGTCTCCAAATCAGATGCTTGAAGCCAAGCAATCCTACGTGCACCTACAGCTATAGCTGAGGCTCTGCTTACGCATTCAAAGGAGTCGAAAACTGCACGGTTGGAGAATTTGGAGATATCCTGGGCATGTTTGAGCCCAGAGAGAAATTCTGGCCTTTTACTGTCCGACATAAAAGGACTTAAAGTCAGCAAATGGTCAGTGACTTCCTTTAAGAACATTCCCATGTAGAGACTATAGGAATTAATTCTCGCAGCAAGCATGGAAGCTTGGAAGATTCTTCTACCAAAAGCATCCAGGGTTCTACATTCACGTCCTGGAGGATTAGAGGCATGTCTCTTGGCACGTCTAATCTTTCTCATTGCAGACTCAACCACAATAGAGTGGTGAGGAAGCTGAGTTTTATGGAAACCAGGACAAGGAGGGACACGATACATGGTGTCTAACCTGCGAGAATGAGGAGAGGTGGATAGAGGTGCTTCCCACATCCTTAACATGAGATTATAGAGAATCTCATGAATAGGCAAGGTAGCTGCCTCTTTAGGAGTTTTAGGATATTGTAAAATATCTAACTCCTTAGCTCTAGGCTCTGACTCTGGGGCTACTGTAATAGAGAGACCCCGAGCCACCTCTCTGATAAAGTCTTGAAAAGACAAGTCCTCTGGAGGAGACATCCTTCGTTTAGGACAGGACTCCTCCTGTGGAAGAAGCATCGCTGCATCGACAGACTCTTCAGAATCCTCAGTCATCAGAGGAATCGAAGTATCGTCTGTCGGGATGCTCTTGCAAAGCCCAATACCCGTACCGACCGGGATCGGTATCGGGAATCATCGGTACCGGAGGGCAGAGTACCGGCATAGCTGACATCGATGCCACTGGTACCAGAATCGGTGCCAATGGCGATACAGGAGCCGGTACCGGCAGAGTAGTCTGTTGCGGTACCACGGGCGTCGATGCCACAAGGAAACCCGCCAGACTGCGTTTGATGGACAGAATCCTCTGATCCATCGACGCTGCCAATGCCTGGAAGTCGGTACCGGTGGAAGCCACCGGTACCCCAGAGCATGGCACCAGGAGATCTGTTGAGGCCACGCCATCTAGATCATCCTGGAACCCCGATGATGATGCTTTAGAAGCCGAAGCCTCCCGCCGGGGTAATTTTGCCGGTGCAGAATCCTCGAGGGCAAGGCCAGGGGCATCTCGATGCTTAGAAGGAGATTTGCCCTTCGAGGACCAGTTGGATTTATGTTTAGTTACCTGAGATCCATGTGAGGAGGAAGAAGCCCTGGAAGACGTCGATGCCACCGAAGCTGCATCAGAGGGAAACAGGGTACTGAGCTTGGCAGCTCAGTTCTGTCGACCTCTCTTAGACATCATGGAACAGGACACACAATCTTTGATGGAATGGTCAGGGCCTAAACATTTGAGACACCAGTCATGGGTGTCGGTGACGGAGATAGTACCGCCACATTTTGTGCACTTCTTAAATACTGAGGCAGGTTTTTCCATATTTAAGGAAAAGGGTTTTGGGCCCAAGGCCCAAAACGGACGTACACCTGAAGAAAAATAATGGAAAAGTGTTTTTTGTTTTTTTTTTAAAGAAAAGAATAAGAACCGGCGGTACCGGTATAGCGTCGAGGAAGGCAGACGCGACAGAAAAGAAATAAAGAAAAAATAAGGAAATTCTTCTGCGGTGACAGGAACACGACCTGCTGGCTCCGCGGAAAAAGAACAACTGAGGAGAGACAGTTGGAAAGGCGGGAAGGCAGCACGCAGGCGCTGTGGGATGCTCCCAAAGGCTTTCTGATTGGACGCTGGGGAGCGTTCCCACGCAGGCTCCGTCGGTACCGACGTACCCATATGTGAAGACTCACTCGTGCTCATTCCTGGAGATCCTGTTTAAGCTTCAGAGAGACAGAGGCCGTATGATTCTCCTAGCCCCACATTGGCCACGGCAAGTGTGGTACCCTCTGCTTCTACATCTCTCTCAAGCTCCCTCCCTGGAGTTAGGGTCTGCTCCAGATCTCCTGTCTCAAGAAGATGGAATGTTATGGCATCCCAATCCCCACTCTCTGCATCTTAGGGCTTGGTTGCTGAAGGCCTAGATCTTCATGATCTTAACCTCCCTCAGCAAGTAAAGGATATCCTTTATGCTTCCAGGAAGCCTTCCACAAGAAGCTCTTATGCTTTCAAGTGGAAAAGATCTTAACCCCCTTGCGATACCTTTGGAATCATTACTGGAGTATCTCCTTCATTTATCCAATGCAGGATTTAAGACTAACTCAGTAAGAGTCCATTTGAGTGCTATTGCAGCTTCTTTCAAGCCTCTAAATCAGGGGTGTCAAACTCAAATACACAGTGGGCCAAAATGTAAAACTTGAACAAAGTCGCGGGCCAGCATTGAACAAATGAACCTTTTAATATGGACCCAAACAAGATTTGCTTTAACATTGAATATGAAGCAACACTTATTACTATACAATTTATAACTTAATAGTTCAGATATGCAAAAACCAATTTCAAATAAAAAAAAACATCAATGACATTCATTTATTAAATAAGATTTAAATAATAATTTGGTATAGCCTCGCGGGCCAAATATAATTACACTACGGGCCAAATTTGGCCCGCGGGCCAGAGTTTGACACCTATGCTCTAAATGGACAACCTATTTCCTCCCATCCTCTTGTAGCAAGATTTATGAGAGGCCTTCTTCTAACTAAGCCTCCCATTAGGCCACCACCTGTGGCATGGGACTTAAACCTGGTTCTTGGTCAGCTTATGAAGTCACCTTTCGAACCCTTAGCTACTACCTCATTGAAGTTATCTTTCTCATTGCAATCACATCAGCACGTCGCATCAGTGAGTTGCAGGCACTAGTAGCTGATCCACCATCATGACAAGGTAGTCCTTAGGACTCATCCACACTTTATGCCAAAGGTGGTCTCACCTTATCATCTAAACCAGGAGGTCTACCTGCCTGTGTTTTTTCCAAGGCCTCATGTATCTAATGCAGAAAGAAATCTTCATACTTTGGACTGTAAAAGAGCTTTAGCTTTTTACTTACAAAGAACACAGCAACATAGGAAGTCCTCTCAACTCTTTGTTGCTTTTGATCCTTCTCATTTGGGACTTCCAGTCTCCAAGAGAACATTGTCTAACTGGATTGCTCAGTGTATTTCCTTTGCCTATCAGAGTAAGAATCTTCCTCTGGAGGGCCATGTCACAGCTCACAATGTGAGAGCCATGGCAGCTTCAATGGCTCATCTGCACTCTGTGTCTATCGACGACATCTGTCGAGCAGCCACCTGGGCCTTGGTTCATACTTTCACAGCCCATTACTGCTTGGACAAGGACTCCCGCCAGGATGCCTTGTTTGGTCAGGCTGTTCAACACCTGTTCCATACCTAATCAACTCCTACCCACCATCCCTGGTTGGATGCCAGAGATCCATGGGGGGAAGTGGAGCCCTTTCACAGGGGCACACAACTTCTAGGGTCTCTCCTTGGCATCTAAAGCTAGGGAGTCCCCATATGTGAGGACTACATTCCTGCTTGTTCCTGGAGATAGCATAGTTACTCACCTGTAACAGGTGATCTCCGGGAACAGCAGGAATATAGTCCTCACAATCCACCCACCTCCCCTAGGAGTTATATCTCTCTATCTATCTCTTTCTCTTTCCCTCTCTCTCTCTTTGTCTCAGCTTTAAAACTCAACTGGAGAGAGGCAGTTGGGAAAGGCGGGAAGGCAGCACGCAGGCGCTGTGGGATGCTCCCAAAAGCTTTCTAATTGGACGCTGGGGAGCGTTCCCGCGCAGGCTCCGTCAGTACCGACGATACCCATATGTGAGGACTATATTCTTGCTGTTCCCGGAGATCACCTGTTACAGGTGAGTAACTATGCTGTACTATAATTTGGAAGATATCAATAAGATCATTACACTAAGGTATTGCATGATAAATGCAGGATCAGTCAAGAACAAGATTCTAATTATAGTAGACCACATATACAACAGCAAGCCAGAAAATGTTCATCACTGAAACCTGGCTCTTAGAAAACAATACCGTACTACTCAATCAATTGAAACTACCAAACTACAATATTGCCCACAGCCCCCAAGACAAAAAGAGAGAAGTGCTCTCATCAAAGTAAAGATGAGCTAAATGCCTCAAACACATCAGCAGACAGCATGGATGGGCTTGATGTGTTTTAATGATTGAAAATAAGCATCTTGCATTCAGTCTAATTTACAGGTCTCCTGCACCCGACACTAATAGTATTGCTATAATCCTGGAGTCACACCTGCTCAGATAAACCAATTAAACATTCCATTTTACTAGGTGACTTCATCTTAACATCTATACACAATAGCCATGCGTCTGCCTTCCTTATTGCAATAGATGATATGGGTTTCCACCAGATTGTTAATAAAGCAACACAAAGGTAATGTGCTGGATCTAATATTCTCACCTGATGACATATACAATAGTTCTCAGCACACCACTAAACAAACACAACCTGTACCATGGTCAGACCACCACTTAATTCATTTTACCACTGCATACAAGTCTGCCAAAAATAGAGTAATACTAAACAAGAATACAGAACGCTTATTTGAATGCCATTTTAAAAAAGAGATGTTTTTACATGAAACTTTACCTTATCTTAATTCAAGTCCAAATGATATTGATATATTGAGTAAGTGGAATAATGTTATAAGTAAAGTAGCTTCAGCTCCCAAACCAGGATCAATAAAGAGGAACAGAATTTCACAGATGTGGTGCTCTCAAGAACTAAGATTATTGAAGAGGCAATTAAGAAAACTGGAAAGAAAATGGAGAATTACTAAATCCCAAGATGACAGAATCCTATATATGAACACACTCCAGGATTACAGAGTTAGTATTAATAACCATAAGAAAGAACACTGCACAAAGATCTTGATGAAATCCTCAATCGTCCAAGAGAGCTCTTTGATACTGTAAAATCCCTAGTTCAAGTTCCCAACCAAGGAGATCGCAATCCCACTCTGGGCCCGCAGGTGATAGCTGACCATTATAGGAATAAACTAAAGAAGAAGATCACAATCCTTATGTTGGACATACTCAAACAAAAGAATAACATCACATAATGGCAATCATTCTCTCAGCTACTACATGTCATTACTTCCATCAATACAACAACGTCTCATGTAGACCCATACCTGGTAAACTGGGTTAAAATGAAAAGATCAGAAATGGCACCCATATTTCACAAGAACCTTTCCCTATCTGTAGGTCACATGCCAAAAACTCTCACTCAAAATAAAAAAAGAAGCAACCATCCGCCCTATCTTAAAACACATCTCACTGGACAAAAGTTGCCCTAACTCATACAGATCAATATCGAACCTCCCATTTATAGCAAAAATAATTGAAAAAAACCCCCATCCAAATACAAACTCCACGTCCACCTAGATACACACCAACATGGATTAGGCCCCGCCATGGTATGGAAACATTACTTATAATCTTATTTGATAAGCTCATATGAGGACTAGAAAGACCTAAACAAACCTACATCACCTTCTTCTTAAACATAGCATCTGCATTCGATTCCATCAACCACAATTTGCTATTAATGAGGCTTCTGCAGATCAGCAATAATGGTACCACACTTCAATGGTTCAAATCTTACCTATCCGACCATACACAACAGGTAAAAATTGGTCGATCACTATTGGAAACGTACAGCCAGAATCAAGGAATTCCGCAAGGATCAGCCTTATCTGCACTATTGCTTAATATTTAACTTCAGCCGATCTGCAATATATTCAAAGCACATAAGATAAATTACAGCATCTATGCCATTAACATAAAGCATAGTTACTCACCTGTAACAGGTGATACCCAGGAACAGCAGGAATTGAATCTTCACATATGGGTATCGTTGGCACCGACGGAGACCACACAGGAATGCTCCCCAGCTTCCTATAGCAAAGCTTTTGGGAGCATCCCACTGCACTTGCGCTGCTGCCTTCCTGCCTTTCCAACTCTCCCTCTTCAGTCGGGTTTGTAGCCGAGAAGGAAAGAAGAGAGAGAGAGATAGAGATACAACTCCTAGGGGAGATGGGTGGGTTGTGAAGACTCAATTCCTGCTGTTCCCGGAGATCACCTGTTACAGGTAAGTAATTACGCTATCTCCAGGAACAAGCAGGAATGTAGTCTTCACATATGGGGACTCCCAAGCTTAGAGATGCCAGGGAGATGACCCCATAGAGCAGCTAAACCCAGGCTGAGGTGGGTCATGATTCTTCCCAAGGATATCTGGTATCGAAACCCGGGACAGGGGGGGGGGGGGAGTAGGAGTTGTTCTAAGTCTGAAAGAGATGCTGGAGAACAGCCTGGCCAAACGTGGCATCCCAACGGGAGTCCTTGTCTAAACAGTAATGGGCTGCAAAGGTGTACACCGAGGACCAAGTGGCTGCTTTGCAAATGTCATCGATGGACACCGAGCGAAGGTTGCCCATAGAGGCAGCCATTGCTCTAACATGGTGAGCTGTGACATGACCTTCAAGAGAAAGTCCCTTACTCTCATAGGTAAAGGATATGCAGTCTGCAATCCACCTGGAGAGTGTTCTCTTGGAGACTGGTAACCCCAGGTGGCTGGAATCAAAGGCAACAAAAAGCTGAGAAGCCTTTCTAAGTTGCCTAGTTCTCTGAAGGTAAAAGGCTAAAGCTCTTTTACAATCTAGAGTATGAAGATTCCTTTCTGCACTCGAGGCATGAGGCCTAGGGAAGAAGACAGGAAGATAAACTGACTGGTTTAAATGAAAAGGCGAAACCATCTTTGGCATAAAGTGAGGATGAGTCCTAAGGACTACTTTATCATGGTGGAATCTTGTGTAAGGTGGATTAGCCACTAAAGCTTGTAGTTCACTGATGTGTCTTGCAGAAGTGAGGGCAATTAAGAAGATTACCTTCTAAGAAAGAAGCTTCAGGGATATAGTGGCTAAGGGCTCGAAGGGCGGCTTCATGAGCTGTCCAAGATTTAAGTTCCATGCCATGGATGGTGGCTTAATGGGAGGCTTGGTTGAGAGTAGACCCCTGATGAACCACGCTACAAGCGGCTGAGAGGAGACAGGTTGTCCATCATAGGGCTTGTGGAAAGCCGCAATGGCACTAAAGTGGACTCTTACTGAGTTAGTCTTGAGAACAGAAATGAAAGATGGAGGAGATACTCCAGTAACTCCTCTACGGGAACTGAAAAAGGATTAAGTTCCTTCTTTGAACACCAGATAGAGCACAGTTACTTACCTGTAACAGGTGATCTCTGGGAACAGCAGGAATTAGTCTTCACATGTGGGTACGTCGGTACTGACGGAGCCTGCACGGGAATGTTGCCCAGCTTCCAATCAGAAAGCTTTTGGCAGCATCCCTCGCGCCTGCGCAGTGACTTCCCGCCTTCTCCACAGCCTCTCTTCAGTTGAGTTTCATAGCTGAGACAAAGGCGAGGAGAGAAAAGGAAGAAGATAAAAAGATGCAACTCCTAGGGGAGGTGGGAGGGTTGTGAAGACTAATTCCTGCTGTTCCCAGAGATCACCTGTTACAGGTAAGTAACTGTGCTATCTCAAGGAACAAGCAGGAATGAGTCTTCACATGTGGGGACTCCCTAGCTATAGATGCCAGGGGAAGATCCCATAAAAATGCAGGTACCTGGACAAGGGGTGCATTTTGTCTCCAGGAATCCCCGGCATCCAATGTGGGATGGAGGGTAGGAGTTGATAATAAAGGAGCTGTAAGGAAAGAAACAGCACACCCAAGGACTACAGGGGAGAAGTCCTTGGTATATATGATAAGTAGCATTAAAAACATTTAATGAATACTTAAAATATGCAGCTTACCTACTGGATTGTAGGAAGTAGAGAGCATGATGGAGTCTACTGGATAAGCAGTGGCGGAATCTTCAAGGTGATCTCACAGCAGTGAGGATGAAGGTCCAGACCTGGAGGTAGCAGGCGATCCAGGTGTCAACTGGGTAGGATTAGACGGCAGGTCTTCAATGGAAAGCTTTATGGGAAAAAGCTGAAAACTCTTTTAGGCCTAGAGTCATTAACATTGAGGACTAAAAGAAGAAGACTGACCGACTTGGAGAACTAGCCCTGTCGTGGCGGGAAGAGGGGTATTGGAAAAAACCCGTATTCCTAAGGAGAACAGATGTGTACTCAAAGATAAGGATGTACACTATTTTTCCTAGCTGGCAAGAGATAGGAAAAATATTGAAGCTTGATGCTTCAAGGACTTAGAGAAAAAATGGAAGATGTTAGCACCACAGTAGTGGTTGGTGCATAACAGCTTCTGTAAACTAACATGGTATAAAAGTAGGGAGACACACTGTCTAAAACCTCTAGAAGGTAAAACATTTAGTATAGACAGTGAGGGCGATAGCGTATGAGACATATCAACCTTTAAGAAGTCTCCCAACAGACACATATATATGGATGAAATATATATATATATATATATATACGTACCTATATATATATTAGGATATGGGTGGAGATATGTATCAAAATATATATATAGATATGACATATATAGATATGTGGGGCATAGTTATGCACCACAAGTTTAATGAGATATGTATGTAGACATATATGGAGATGTTTACATACAAGACAACAAGGTTGAAGATACATGTCTACCACTAAGCCCCATAAGTTTCACATGGGGAATATGAAGGAAAAGATTCTCCCCACAACAAGAGGGGAACCCACTTGGGATATGTATAGAGAATCTATTTCCGTAGGTCAAGGGATGCAAGAAGGCAATCCAGCAAGATAACCAGGATGGTTGCGTGAAAACAGAGGATAATATCAGTCTGTAAAGAACAAGGCGGGAGTTCTGTAGAACACTGACATGGCAGATGTTCAGAAACGCAAGAGAAGATACCAGGGGGACCTACTGGAGGGACCAAGAGGTAGCATGCGTTACCAGCAGCCTTGGATATTCATGCAGAAAAGGTTATATTTCATGTTAAAAACCCAAGACCAGAGGGTGTGGAGAACCCTCACAGGCATGGGAAGGGATTATAAGCTTTTCCCTACTAATAGAGAAGCTTCAGAGACAAGGTCAATGCTCTATAGCAAGGCCCTCATAGTAGAAAGCTTCTCTGAAGATTGCAGAGAGCATTATGCAGGAGAGATAAACTGACTGAAGTCAGGTGTGTTGCCATATCCTAGGAGAGGAGATGGGTAGAATAATGTGAGAAAGCCCAAAGGAGGAGGAGGATCCAAGATAGCTGAGGACTAGTTTGGAATCACTACTGAGGCTAGACAAAATTTTTGAACGAGAGACTGGAACTTGTAAAAAGTACCAGTAGTACAATTACTAACTCCTGCAGGCACAGCTGCTGAAGGAAACAGCAGAGAAACTGTTCTGTGCCCAATAAGAAAACAGACAAGAAAGGAGAGGAGATATCCCCTCTCCCTGTCTGAGGAATGAGCTTGCTAGAAAAGCTTTCCAGTATGGTACCCCTCAGTCAGGGAAAAACCCCGGTTGAGCGGGTAGAGCAGGTAATTGGAGGGTGACGTACCCATAGGGTAAGTCAGCTGAAGGAAAAAATGTTCAAATTGGGATAAAACTATCATGGGATAGTTGCAACTGCTCTTCTAGAGAGTAAGAAGAGGAGAAGCCTGTAGTCCCCGACCAAGAATTTCCTGACAGCTTAGTATACTGAAAAGGAAAAAAACAAGAAGTTTAAAGAAAACCACAGTGAAGAAACTTCTAGTAGGTAGAAGTGAACTGTAGATTATAATTCCCAGAACCTATGGTTGCTGGGAATGCTGAGACTGGCCAGAGCTGGAGGACTTCAGACTAGGCTGAGGTGTTCCTTGTTTAGGAACAGCCGAATGATGGGCAGGAGATGAGTGAAACCTTCTTTTCTTAGTGAAAGAAGGCCTGGTAGGACATTTCCTTCCCCTTGAAGAAGGAGGCGGCTTAGAATGGTCTGTAGTACCAGGAGAGTCAGTGAAGCAATGAGCAACCTGACGTAAAGCCTCCTTATTGAAGAGACCTTCTTCTGTACAAGGAGAGTGAGCCAGTGTAAGTTGTGCCCATCTGCTCAAGTCTGAAGCATCGAGCCAGGCTCTGCGACGTGCTCCAATGGCAATAGCAGAGGATCTGCTAACAGACTCAAAAGAGTCCATGGAAGCACGAGACAGGAACCAAGATATATTCCGGCTATGATTGACAAGCACGGAATAGTCAGTAGCCTTGGGCTCTGCCAAAAAAGGGGTCAAAAGAGATCATCTCTTTGTGACCTCCTGTAGTGATAGATTCATGTGAAAAATATAGGAAATAATCCTGGAGGCCAGCATAGATGTTTGGAAGGCTTGACGTCCAAAAGCATCCAGTGTTTCTGAAGCACGACCTGGCGGAAAAGAAGAATGCTTCTTCTTGCTCTTTACCTTCCTCATTGCTGATTCCACTACAATAGAACGATGGGGAAGTTGAGGCTTTTGAAACCCTGGAGAGGGTGGCACCCGGTACCGAACAGCAGTTGCTGTAGAAACTGGAGGAACCCGTAGAGGTGATTTCCAGACCCTCAGAAGGAGATCCTGCAGAGCAGGATGTAAAGGAAGCATCGTGTCTTTCATTTCTGCAAGTGAGCCATGAGTAGAATCAAAACCAGGGATAGAGATATTAAGAAAGGTTGCCATATCCAGGAGAAATTTCTGAAAAGAAGGATCTCCTATGGGAACCATCCCTGGCAAGGCTAGGGTTGAAGAAATAGGCTGAGCACCAGAGGATGTACTGGGCTGGTGTGAAGAGAGAAACCTAGTAGATGGACAGGGATACTGGCATTTTAATTTAGAGGCAGTTGGTACTGCATCGTCAATGCCAGGTATGGGTTCCAAACTAGGTATTGATGGTATCGATGTAGGTACAGGAATCGACATCGATACCGATACAGGGAATGCTGTGGAAGTTGTCATCGGGGACTGCTCAAGCGGCACCGAGACAATCAGAGAGTTATGGCAAGGATCTTCGGTACTGCATATCTGGAAACGACAGGAGTCGGTTCCCAGATGCGTCAGTACCCAGTCTTCGAGACTAGATATCGATTCAAGACTCGGCATCGAAGAAAGCGAGTCTATCGATGCATGTCTCGAGGGTACCAACGTCGGTGGTAGCATCGGCGATGCCGATACCGGTAAGGCAGGCTGGGTTATATCGATCGGTCCCGAAGGTACCGAGGATACCCGATGACAACTCCTTGCGGAGAGTAAGTTACTCCATACCGGTGCCGATGCCGGGGTATCGGAACCGCTCGAAGTCAGTACCGTCCCCGAGCATGGCTGAGATATGGAAGCGTCTATCTGTAACGTATCGATCGGCCCCGAAGGTACCGAGGACGCCAGATGACGATCCGTGGTGAAGAGTGGAACACTCGACACCGGTGCCGATGCCGGGGGATCGGTACAGCTCGAAGCGGATACCACCCCCGAGCATGGCTCAGGTATGTTCTGTGAGGGGTGAGCCCCAGGAACAACCTGAAACCCCTTTAACGCTTTGGAGCCCGAAGACTCCCGCAGGGGTTGTAATGCCAATGGATTCTTGAGGGTAAGGCCGGAGCCATCACCATGCTGGGCATACCACTCAAGCATTGACTAGTCTTAACAGACTGTTTGTGGGTTACCTGATCCTGTGAAGTGGAGAAACCGGGTACCCTCACTGCCGAAGGAAAAACGGTATCGAGGGAAACTCTAAAGAGTGAAGGTTTTCTCACAAATTTATAACCTGACAATTCAGGGGGAAAAGGGTCAGGACCCACACAGTTGAGACACCAGCTATTGGCGTCTAAAAAGAAACATGTGTTTCCACAGTGAAGGCACTTCTTAGGAAAAGAAGGCTCCATAATGAAGAGGCCTTGTAGGCCCAACAAGTTAAGGCAAAAACTGAAGAAAAAATTCCTCAGAATTTAGTCAAAAAATCCACCGGCGGTACCGGTGGCGGCGGGAAATACAGCCGCGACCACAAGAAAACAAAAAAAGTAAGTATTTAAAGTATTTAAAGAAAAAAGTTTCTGCGGTGACAGGAGGACATCCTGCCGGCTCCGTGGAAAAACGAAAAACTGAAGAGAGGCTGTGGAGAAGGTGGGAAGTCACTGCGCAGGTGCGAGGGATGCTGCCAAAAGCTTTCTGATTGGAAGCTGGGCAGCATTCCCGTGCAGGCTCCGTCTGTACCGACGTACCCACATGTGAAGACTCATTCCTGCTTGTTCCTGGAGATAGAACCTTTTCCACTTAAAGGCATAAGCCCGCCTTGTGGAAGGATTTCTTGAGGCCAAAAGGATATCCTTAATCTGTTGGGAGAGGTTGACATCCTAGAATTCTAAGCTCTCAGCAACCATGCCATCAGGTGTAAAGACTGAGGATGGGGTTGCAAAAGCGCTCCGTCCTCCTGGGATAGAAGATCTCAAGCACATCCCAACTCCAGAGGCCTGGCCTGGCTTGAGAGACATAGAAAGAGTAGTTACTCACCTGTAACAGGTGTTCTCCAGGAGCAGCAGGAATCAGTCCTCACATATGGGTGACGTCGGCGTCGACGGAGCCCCCATGCGGAGCATTTCCCCAGCTTTCAAAAAAAGCCTTTGGGAATGCAGGCACGCATGCGCGGTCCCCTTCCTGACCAAAGGTGCCATCTTGCTCAGTCAAATGACAGCTAAAAGACAGCACAAAAAAGAAAATGAACTATATACAACTGCAACTCCAAGGGAGGAGGGAGGGTCATGAGGACTGATTCCTGCTGCTCCTGGAAAACACCTGTTACAGGTGAGTAACTACACTTTCTCCAGGACCAAGCAGGAAGTCAGTCCTCACATATGGGTGACTCCCTAGCTCTGGGCTACCAGGAACCCAGGCTGAAAAATAGATCCCCCTCTAGAGCCCCAGCAATAGTGAGAGAATCTTCTCTGAGACCACACCTGAACGGTAGCCCAACACCAGGGCCGGAGGGTAGGAGTTGCCTAAACCTCAAAGAGATTACGGAGTACCGCCTGCCCGAAAGCACTGTCCCTACGGGACTCCCTCTCGAGGCAGTAGTGGTCCGCAAAAGTCTGGCTTGACGACCAAGTAGCGGCCTGGCAGATGTCTGCCAATGGAACAGAGCAGAAGTGAGCTACTGATGCGGCCTTCACCCTAACTCGGTGGGCCGTGACTCGACCCTCCAGGGAGAGGCCGGCTGACCTGTACACCCAGGCGATACAGTCTGCCACCCAGATGGACAACGTACGCTTAGTGACAGGCAACCCCAATTTATTAGGGTCAAAGGAAATGAAGAGCTGAGAAGCCCTTCTATGCCCCTGCGTACGTTCAAGGTAAAAGGACAGCACCCTTCTACAATCCAGGGTATGCAAGACAGTCTCTGCTCTACTGGCGTGCAGCCTGGGAAAGAACGTTGGAAGTACCACCTCCTGGTTGAGGTGGAAGGAGGACACCACCTTTGGAAGGAACTTAGGATGAGTCCGCAAGACTACCCTGTTCCTATAGAACCTGGTATACAGCCTATCAGAGACCAGGGCCTGAAGCTCACTCACCCGCCTAGCTGAGGTGAGTGCCACAAGGAACAATACCTTCCAGGAGAGGAAATGTAAATGGCAGGTTGCCATCGGCTCAAAAGGTGGGCGAGTCAGTTGCTGCAAGACCACACTGAGATCCCACTCAGTAGCAAGTGGACGAATAGGAGGCTTAAGCAGAAGCAGGCCTCTTAGAAAACGGGACACCAGAGGGTGGCCTGAGAGAGATTGTCCATCCACCTGCAAGTGGTGAGCTGAGAGGGCACCGAGGTGAACCCGGACAGAGATGGACTGAAGTCCTAGGTTGGAAAGGTGGAGCAGCTATTGAAGCACCACCTGGACAGAGCAGGAGAAAGGGTCCTCCTGCTGCTGAGAACACCAAGTAGAGAACCTACGCCACTTTAGAGCATAGGCCTTCCTGGTGGAATGTTTCCTGGAGGCCAACACCACCTCTTCAACCTCCCTAGATAGGAGCAAGGACTAGCCTTTCAGCAGCCACGCCATCAAATTGAGAGATTTGAGGTTGGGATGCAGGAGAGACCCCCTGGTCCTGAGTCAGAAGGTCGGGTTGCAACCCCAAAGGAAGTGGAGTATCCACCGCCAACTGCAGAAGAAGAGGGAACCACGGCTGCCTGGGCCACCTGGGGGGCTATCAGGATCACCGTGGCTCGGTCCTGCTGGATTTTGAATAGAGTCCGGGCCACCAGAGGTGTGGGAGGAAAGGCATACAGCAGGCCCCCTGACCAAGCGATCAGGAATGCATCTGGCGCTGTTCTCAAGGGATGCGGTTGCCTGGAACAGAACCGGGGTAGTTGCCTGTTGAGCGGACTGGCAAAAAGATCCATGGTCGGAAGACCCCACTTCAGAAAGATCTTTTGCACTACCAGAGGATCCAACCGCCACTCGTGAGGCTGCAGGAGTCTGCTGAGTGTCCGCCAGGTAGTTTTCCTGGCCTGGGAGGTAGACTGCCTTGAGGGTCATGCCCTGATTGACAGCCCAGGAGCAGAGAGCTTGTGCTTCCAGGCATAGAAGTCTGGATCCCATGCCCCCCCTGCTTGTTGACGTAGAACATAGCCACCTGGTTGTCTGTCTGAACTAGGACAGACTGGTGAGACAGGATCTGAGAGAAAGTCCGCAAGGCCAGCCGAATGGCCCTCAATTCCAACAGGCTGATCTGCTGGGCGGCCTCCCATGGAGACCACAGGCCTTGGGTGCAGGCTCCCTGGCAGTGAGCCCCCCAGCCCTGCAGGGAAGCATCGGTTGTCAGTACCTGAGTGTGTGGGGAGGCCTGAAAAGGAGCACCCCTGACCAGATTTAGAAGATGCCGCCACCAGCGTAAGGAGGCCACCAAGGGTTTGGACACCTTTATTCTGTCTGACAACTTCCCTGTGGCCTGCAGCCACTTCATCCTGAGGTGCCACTGAGCAGGCCTCATGTGTAGCTGGGCATGTGGGGTGGCATGTGACCTAAGAGCCGGAGGAAGTTTCTGGCCGAGACCAGAGAGTTCGCCCGAAACTGACCGGCCAACTTTATCAGCCTGTGAGCTCTGTCCACAGGCAAAAAGACCTTTGCTTGGAGGGTATCCAACCTGGCCCCTATGAATTTCATGTCTTGTGAGGGGACCAAAGTGGACTTTGGGAAGTTTATAACGAACTCCAGGTGCTGAAGCAGGATATGGTTCTGCAGGTGGCCTGCCTGGCCTCTGATTAGCCAGTCGTCCAGGTAAGGGAACACAAAGATCCCCTGGTTCCTGAGGTAGGCCGCAACCACCCCTAGGCATTTTGTAAAAACCCTGGGGGCGGAGGTGAGGCCAAAAGGAAGCACTCTGTACTGGAAGTGCTTTCCTCCCACCACAAATCTGAGGAATTGTCTGTGGCTTGGATGGATGAGGATGTGAGTATAAGCATCCTTCAGGTCTAAGGAGCATAGCCGATCTCCCTGCTGGAGGTGGGCAGTAAGATTCCAAATGTAAGCATCTTGAACTTTTCCCTCTCAGAAACTTGTTCAGATTAGGCAGGTCGAGGATAGGTCTGAGGCCTCCTGTTCTTTTTGGTACCAGGAAGTACCTGGAGTAGAAGCCTCGCCCTTCCAGGTGGTGAGGCACCGGTTCCACCGCCTGGTCCCTTAGTAGACCTTCCAACTCCTGAAGGAGTAAGTTTCTGTGCAGAGGGGGTCTTGGAGGCTCCCCTGGAAAGTAGGAGGGGGGTATCTGGGTGAAGTGGAGCAGATAGCCCCTTTTGATGATACTTAACACCCAAGTATCCCCTGTGATGGCTGGCCACCTGTCTGCGTACAGGGTCAGCTGACCTCCTGTGCGATGGAGAGGAGGAGAGGCTATGCTGGCATAGTAAAAAAAAACCCTCCCTGCTGAACAGGAGCCGGAGTAGGAGGCTTGGGGGCCTTCTGCCTACGGGGCCCATGACCCTGCCCCTTGGCCTGCTGGCCCTGTTGGGGAGCTGCAGAGGCCTGGTAGTGAGGGTAGGTTTTATAGGCAGTGGTCTTCCTCGGGTAAAAGGTATTTTTCCCCTAGCCCTTCTTTTTCGGAGAAGGGGCAGAGTTCTTTCTGGACAGCCTTGTCCGGGTAAGTCTCGGTCTCGAGTTCTGCAGCCTTTTCGTCCATGGGCTTGCCAAAGAGGTTTTCACCTTGGCAAGGGACATCGACCAACTTGTCCTGTACCCACGGCTCGAGGTCCGAGGATTGTAGCCAGGCCTGACGGCGTGCACCGATGCCAGCCCCTGCTACTCGGGCTGAAGCCTCAAATCCATCGTAGGCTGCTTGAGAGATAAACTTCGAGCACTCTCGAATACCAGAAACAAGGACTTGAACTTCTGCAAAGGTTCCTCGGACAGACCAGCAGAGAACCCAGCAATCTCCTTTGCCAGGTCCGAAGGTACATGCCCATGTACAGCTGGTAGGTCTGGATGTGGCAAAGCAAGCATAGAGCCCTGGAAGCACTTTCTACCGAAGGCATCCAGGTTCCGGGCCTCCCTACCGGGAGGCACCGAGGAGTGCATCTTCTGACTCTTCAGGCGATGCATGGCCGATTCCACCAGCATGGAATGGTGCGGTAGCTGTGCCTTCTGAAACTCGGGGATCTTGCAGACTCAATAGATGGAATCGACCTGCTTGCTTAGAACCGGCATCAAGGCCGGCGCCTCCCACATGCGGAAGAGCAACCGCTCCAGCATCGGAGGAACCAGAACAGTAAAGGCCTCCTTGGGAGGAGAGTCATACTGCAGAGCCTCGAGCTCCTTGGCTCGAGGCTCTTCCTCGGGGTCTGCAGGGAATGCCAGTGCCTTGGCCATGTCCCGTACGAAATCTGAGAACCTAGTATCCTCCGGGGGGGGGGGGGGGGACCTTGTCCGAGGCTCGGAGCCCGGTGAGTCCAAAGGGACACACCGAGTCTGGAAGGTGTCAGGGGACTCCTCCTCCTCCGTCTCCCATGCCGATTCCTCCGAGGAGGAATCAAGCGGCTCCGAGTGGGCAGGCACTGACGCCATCCGCCCCGACGCCGAGGGAACCGGCGTCGACAAACTTGGTCCCGAACGGGAGGCCGAGGGTGACCTCGGCCGAGGATAGACTCGAGTTCGCATGGTCTCGAGGATCAGCTCGGCCTCCGGGGTCGACTTAGACGTCGATGTCCCGGTGGTCGGGGCAGATGTGCCGGTGAGACCAGCTTTCAGCATCCGCTGCTGCTCCATGAAGGCAGACTATCTGCTCTCCAAGGCCATCAACCTGAGTCCGAGCTCAGGAGACCTAGCAGCCTCCGACTCAGGCCCCGACGTCGGCTCCCCCGGATGAGAGTCCACAAGGACTACAGTACTCACGTGACTCGGGGCCTCCGACTCTACACAAGGATGCTTGGCAGGCCTCTCCGACTCCGAAGACCCGGGACGGCGATCGGGGCTATGTGACTTGGCCCTCGAGGAGCCAAGAGCGTCCACCGATGCCGCCCTCGCGGGTTTCTTCTTCCTTTGGTGCTCCCTCGAGAGGGACTCCCTTTCAGAGGAGCCCCGACGATGCTCGGGGTCAGACTCCCGAGACGTCGAGGCCTCTGACGAAGTCTGGACCCGTCCAGAGGCAGACTCAGAGAAGATCCTCTCACGCTGTTGCTGACGGCTCCGCAATGCCTTGGAAGACATTTTGCCAAAGGGACTGCAGACCATAGAATCGTGGTCTGGACCCAGGCACTGGAGGCAGCAGTTGTGTGTGTCAGTGAGAGACATCAGTTTCTTGCACCGATCACACTTCTTAAAGCCACTGGGAGCCATCGGGGGAAAAAGGGCCCCTGCAAGATCAAAAAATTGGGCTGCCAGGGAAAAGAAAAAAGGTGCGAACGCAGTCTCTAAGGACAAAAACCGAAAGAGAGAGATCTGGTCTCGGCTCCGGTGTACCGAGTCCAGGCGGGAAAGGAACCGACGTCGAACCGATGAAAAATTCGACCCAACGCAGGAAAAATCAACTTTTTTCACGGGTGACCAGGACAGGTGTCCGTAGGGCTCCGTGGAAAAAAGCAGACTGAGCAAGATGGCACCTTTGGGCGGGAAGGGGACCGCGCATGCGTGCCTGCATTCCCAAAGGCTTTCTTTGAAAGCTGGGGAAATGCTCCGCATGGGGGCTCCGTCGACGGCGACATCACCCATATGTGAGGACTGACTTCCTGCTTGGTCCTGGAGAAGCAGTGGATACCACGTCGTGGCCAGCGTGGGGCTATGAGGATCATATGGCCCCTGTTTCTCTGGAGTTTGAACAGAGACTTGGGAATGAGGGGAATGGGTGGGTAGGCATACAGGAAGTCCTGACCCCAGTGGAGGTGGAAAGCATCCCTTGTCTGACTGTTCCGAGCCAGAATTCTGGAACAGAATCGGGGAAGTTTGGCATTCTGAGGACTTGCAAATAGGTCTATATCTGGGATTCCCTAGATTCGAAAGATTCGAGCAATCTGTTCTGAATGAAGAGAGCACTTGTATGGCAGCAGCATTCGATTGAGTTTGTCTGCCAGGAGATTCTGTATGCCCGGGAGTTACACCGCCAGTAGGTGAATCTGAAGGCCTCTTGCGAAGGATCAGAGGTGTAGAGCTTCGTTGCACAACGCTTGAGAGCCTGTTCCACCCTGTTTGTTCACATAGAACATGACTACCTGATTGTCCATCTGGACAAGGACTGTCTTGTAGCGCAGATGATCCTGAAACACTCAAAGAGCGTAGAAAATGGCTCTGAGTTCCAGTAGATTTATGTGAAGACAAGTCTCCTGTTGGGTCCAAAGACCTTGAGTGGAGAGATTGTCCGTATGAGCCCCGCAACCTGACTTGGACGCATCTGTCGTCAAGGTAGCTTGGTGCAGTAGCTGCTGAAAAGGTGACCCTAAGAGAAGGTTTTCTAGTGTTTGCCACCACTGAAGGGATGAGATGAGACATGCAGAGTTTCTGATTTTGTCCCTCAGACGACCTGACGCCTGTGTCCACTGAGAGGATAGGGTCCACTGGGCTGCTCGCATGTGTAAGCGAGCACAGGGCACCACATGTACAGTGGATGCCATATGCCCCAGTAACTGAAGCATTTCTCGAGCAGTCAGGAAAGTTTTCATAGCTGCTTAAGATGCCAGTTACACTTCAAATGCAGCGGAGTTGTGGCAGGAAAGTCCTTGACTGCCTTGTGTTTAGAAGAGCCCCTATGAACTCTAGAGACTGAGAAGCGGTGAGATGGGATTTTGGGAGATTTCTGACCAATCCCAAATATTGCAGGATTTGCATCGTGCAGGAAAGAGCTGAGCTGGCTTCTGGAGCTGTTGGTACTCGGATCAGCCAGTCGTCTAAGTAGGGGAAGACGAATATCCCTAGAGTCCTTAAAAATGCTGATACTACTGCCATGCATTTCGTGAAGACTCTTGGGGCTGAAGCCAGGCCAAAGGGTAGAACTCTGTACTGGTAATGTCTTCCCTGAAAGAGGAATCAAAGTAACTTCCTGTGTTCTGCATGAATAAGGATATGTGAATGGACGTCTTTTAGGTCTAGAGAACATAGCCAATCCTGACTCTGAATGTAAGGGAGGCGTGTTCCGAGAGAGATAATTTTGAATTTTTCTCATAAGAGATACTTGTTTAACTCCCTGAGGTCCAGTATGGGCCTGTACCCTTCTGTTTTCTTTGGAATAAGGAAGTAGGGGGAGTAGAAGCCCAGGCCTTGTTGAGAAAGAGATGCCTCCTCTATCGCTCCCTGAGCAAGGAGTGAGGTGACCTCTTGATACAAGAGAGTGGTGAGGGGGGGCCGAGAACTTAACTCTCTTGGAGTAGAGAGAGGGGGCATACTGTGGAAGAGGAGTTTGTACCCCTCTGTCACTATGGGGAGAGTCCAATGCTCTGATGTTATCTGTTGCCACCTCTTGGCAAAGCAACACAGTCTGCCTGGAATGTTGAGAGGCTCTGGTATTTCTAGAGCAGCGGTTCTCAACCTGTGGGTCGCGACCCCCACGGGGGTCGCCACAGGATTTAGCAGGGGTCGCCTCACCTCACTCTGCTGTTAAAAAAAAAAAAAGCACCCAAGTTGCTGTCGCTGCTGAGTCCACTTCTTGGCAGCGGCAAACTCACTGCCTCCGTCCCTTCTAATGCAGCCACGGCTCCCTGCCTCTTAGGGAACCGCGGCTGTGCCAGTAGAACAGTTGCAGAGACTTCCTTCTCTTGACAGGCTCCGTGCAGCATTGTCCTGCCTCTAAAGGAAGTTGTTTACCACTTCCTTTGGAGGCGGGACAATGCTGCAGAGAGCCCGTCGAGAGACAGGAAGGCTCCGCAACGGTTTTACAGGTATAGCCGTGGTTCCCTAAGAGACAGGGAGCTGCGGATGTAGAAGAACAGCAGGGCAGCAGCAGGCAGACAGGGAGAGGGGAGGAGGGCGCAGGGAACTTGCAACGGGGCTGACATGGAGGGACGGATGGATGGAGGGAGGGAGGGGTCTGACATGGACAGGGGGGCTGACATGAATGGATGGAGGGAGGGAGGGCTGACATGGAGGGAGGGCTGACATGGAGAGAGGGAGGGAGGGCTGACATGGAGAGAGGGAGGGCTGACATTGATGGAGGGAGGGGGCTGACATGGACAGAGGGGGGCTGACATGGAGGGAGGGAGGGAGGGAGAGAGGGGGGCTGACATGGACAAAGGGAAGAGACAGGGGGACATACTGTACAGATGGGCAATAAATGCTGGACAGAGGGCAGAGTCAGTACGGGTTAGGATTATAATGGGAAGATGGGGGGCTAGGACTGGTAATGGGTTGATTAGGGAAGGCTAGGACTGGGAATGGACTGATCAAGGGGGGGGGGGTTGGGACTGTTAATGTGCTGATCAGGGAAGTTAGGACTGGAAATGGGATGATGGGGGGGTAGGACTGGTAATGGGCTGATTAGGGGAGCCTAGCACTAGTAATGGGGTTGAGGAGAGACTAGCACTAGAAATGAGCTGATTAGGGGAGGCTAGCACTGGTAATGGGGTTGAGGGGGGACTAGCACTGGAAGCGAGCTGATTGGGGTGCTTCGACTGGGAATGGGCTGATTGTGGGGAGGGGAGGATAGAGCTGCTGGCCCTGGAAGAAAACTGGGGGCTAAGGCTACAAAGGTGAAATTAGACTTACCTGCTAATTGTTGTTCCTGGAGTGGAACCAGTCTAGTCCTGAAACCTCTGGGTTCCCTATCTCATCCAGCAGCTTGGAGACTGAGAAACTCCTCCTTTTTGTGACATCACCAGTATATCCCTCCGGTGTCCGCCCCATGCCACGAGTAACCTATTGACAAAGCAGACTCACCGGAGAAACAGCAATTAAATACAAGCACAGAAAGCCAACCAGGGCTACTGGAACTCCCCCAATTGGAAAAAGGAAGAAACTAGCGCCCCCCGGAAGAACTGTAACTGGACACTTGAACAGGCCTCTCCTTCCCTCAAAGAAAGGATATTAAGACCCCCAGAAAACAAGGCTAGGAACTATCCCCCGACAGCCCCTACCCCATGCATTAACTAGCATACCTTCATGTGGAATGCGTTTTTCTCTTCTTTATTCTTAGCGTGTTTTTTTTTTGTATCCTTTACCTTAAACCATAAGCTGACTTACCTGAGAACCACACCAACCGTTCAGGCTGCTGTTCGCCCAAGACCGTTGGGAGGGATGCGGGACTAGACTGGTTCCACTCCAGGAACAACAATTAGCAGGTAAGTCTAATTTCACCTTCCTGATTGTGTCCCCAGTCTAGTCCCGAAACCTCTGGGTCAGTACCAGAGCAGTACATAAAGTCAACCGCGGGAGGGACTCGGCGAACCAGCCTGAAGAACCGCTGATCCAAACGAAGTCTCCTCCACCATCTGCACATCAAGGCGATAGTGCCGAACAAAAGAATTCAAAGACAACCACGTCGCCGCCTTACAAATCTCCAGAGGCGACACTAAGTGAAACTCTGCCCAGGAAGCCGCCTGAGCTCGAGTGGAATGAGCGTTCAAACCATCCGGCACCACCCTACCTTTCAGGATATAAGCCGACCTAATAGTTTCCTTAATCCAACGCGTGATAGACGCCTTGGAAGCCGCTTCTCCCCTCTGCGGGCCCGCGAAGAGAACAAAAAGCCTATCTGACTTCCGAAAACTGGCCGTGCGACTAAGATACTTCTTCAAAGCACGCCGAACATCCAAAGGATGCCGCGTCTTAGGCGAAGCGGCCCCCTTCCCGCCGGACAGTACCGGCAAGGAAATTTCCTGGTTCACATGAAAAGCGGAGACCACCTTCGGCAGGAACGCCGGCACCGTCCTCAAGACCACCTTAGCCTCAAAGAATGAAAGATAAGGTTACCTGCAGGACAAAGCCTGCAACTCCGACACTCGACGAGCCGAGCACACAGCCACCAAGAAGACGACCTTCAACGTGAGATCCTTGAGTGACGCGTGCACTAACGGTTCAAACGGTGCCCGCTCCAGGGCATCCAGGACAAAAGGCAGATGCCACTTAGGAAAAACCGGCCTCGCTGGCAGCCGCACAAGGGATACCGCCCGTAAGAAGCGCTTCACATCACGGTGAACCCCGAGCGGCTGCCCCGCCAACCTGCCTCTGTAACAAGACAGAGCCGCAACCTGAACACGCAAGGACGCCGCCGCTAGACTCTTATCGAACCCTTCCTGTAAGAATTCTAAGATCTGGGGAACAGAAGACTTCAGAGCCTCGCACTTCCTAGCCTGGCACCACGCCTCGAAAATCCTCCAGACCCGAATATACGCCAGGGAGGTAGACTGCTTCCGGGATTTCAACAAGGTCGTAATCACCGCCGCCGAATATTCCTTGGACTTCAACCGCAACCGCTCAATAGCCAAGCTGTAAGCGAGAATCGACCCACGTGAGGCATGGCTAGGGGCCCCTGAAGAAGACGACGACCTGGGTTTGGTTACCTGAGATCCATGGGAGGAAGATGAAGCCCTGGACGACATTGATGCAACGGACATTGCATCCGAGGCAAAAAGGGTGCCAGGATTTGCAGCTCTATTTTGCAGGCCCCTCTTAGTCATCTTTCTGCAGAGGAGACACTCCGATGGAGAACGGTCTGAACCCAAACATTTAAAACACCAGTCATGGGTGTCGGTAGCAGAAATGGTACCGTCACATTTTGAACATTTTTTGAAATCACTAGTTGGTTTCTCCATTTTGAAGAAAACAGGGCCTAGTGCCCAAAATGGCACCGAAGCACCAAGAGGGGACAGACCCCCAAGAAATAGCTTTTTTTTTTTTTTTAATAAGAAAATAAAGACACCTGTGGTACTGGTATAGGCATCGAGGGGAAGGCAGACACGACCACAAAAAAGAACATTTTCTGCGGAAAATGAAAAACTAAAGAGGGAGAGTTGGAAAGGCGGGAAGGCAGCAGCGCAGGCACAGTGGGATGCTCCCGAAAGTTTTCCTATAGGATGCTGGGAAGCATTCCCACGCAGGCTCCGTCGGTGCCGACGATACCCATATGTGAAGACTACATTCCTGCTTGTTCCTGGAAATAGCATAGTTACTCACCTGTAACAGGTGATCTCCGGGAACAGCAGGAATTTAGTCCTCACATATGGGTATTGTCGTTACCGATGGAGCCAGCGCAGGAACGCTCCCCAGCGTCCAATTAGAACGCTTTTGGAAGCATCCCACAGCGCCTGCGTGCTGCCTTCCCGCCTTTCCCAACTGCCTCTCTCCAGTTGAGTTTTAAGCTGAGACAAAGAGAGAGAGAGAGGGAAAGGAAAGAGATAGAGAGATACAACTCCTAGGGGAGGTGGGTGGGTTGTGAGGACTAAATTCCTGCTGTTCCCGGAGATCACCTGTTACAGGTGAGTAACTATGCTATCTCCAGGAACAAGCAGGAATGTAGTCATCACATATGGGGACTCCCTAGCTTTAGGTGCCAGGGAGAGACTCCAGAAGTTGTGTGTCCCTGAGAAGGGCTCCACTTCCCCCCATGGATCTCTGGCATCCTACCAGGGATGGTGGGTAAGAGTTGATTAGGTATGGAACAGGTGTTTGAGAACAGCCTGACCAAACAAGGCATCCCGGCGGGAGTCCTTGTCCAAGCAGAAATGGGCTGTGAAGGTATGAACTGAGGCCCATGTGGCTGCTCGACAGATGTCGTCAATAGACACAGAGTTCAGATGAGCCATTGAGGCTGCCATGGCTCTAACATTGTGAGCTGTGACATGGCCCTCCAGAGAAATGTTCTTACTCTGATAGGCGAAAGAAATACACTGAGCAATCCAGTTAGATAGTGTTCTCTTGGAGACTGGAAGTCCCAAATGAGAAGGATCAAAAGCAACAAAGAGTTGAGAGGACTTTCTATGTTGCTGTGTTCTTTAAGTAAAAAGCTAGAGCTCTTTTACAGTCCAAGGTATGAAGATTCCTCTCTGCATTTGATGCATGAGGTCCTGGAAAAAAGACAGGTAGGTAGACCTCTTGGTTGAGATGAAAAGGCGAGACCACCTTAGGCATAAAGTGTGGATGAGTACTAAGGACTACCTTGTCATGATGGAACCTTGTATAAGGTGGATTAGCTACTAGTGCTTGCAATTCACTAATGCGGCGTGCTGATGTGATTGCAATGAGAAAGATAACCTTCCAAGAAAGAAATTTCAAGGAGGTGGTAGCTAATGGTTCGAAAGGTGGCTTCATGAGTTGCCCAAGAACCAGGTTCAAGTCCCATGCCACCGGAGGTGGTCTAATGGGAGGCTTAGATAGAAGGAGGCCCCTCAGCAGGAATCAGTCCTCACATATGGGTGACATCGACGTCGATGGAGCCCTTGCGGAGCATTTCCCCAGCTTTCTATGAAAGCCTTTGGGAATACTGCAAGCATGCGCGGACCCCTTCCCGCCTAAAGGTGCCATCTTGCTCAGTCAAATAACACAGCTAAAAAACAGCACACAAAAATGTAAAATAAACTATGTACAACTGCAACTCCCAGGGGAGGAGGGAGGGTTGTGAGGACTGATTTCTGCTGCTCCTGGAGAACACCTGTTACAGGTGAGTAACTACTCTTTCTCCAGTACCAAGCAGGAAGTCAGTCCTCACATATGGGTGACTCCCTAGCTCTGGGCTACCAAGGAACCTAGGCTGAACAAGAGAACTCCCTCTAGTCCCAGCATCAAAGAAAGGCTTTTCACTCAAAGAACCTCCACCGGTAGCCCAACGGAGGGCTGGAGTTGCCTAAACCTCAAAGAGATTCCGGAGTACTGCCTGGCCAAAAGCACTGTCCCTACGGGACTCCCTCTCCAGGTATTAATGGGCTGCAAAAGTCTGGCTTGAGGACCAAGTTGCAGCCCTGCAGATGTCTGCCAATGGTACAGAGCGGAGATGAGCTACTGAGGCAGCCATTGCCCTGACACAGTGGGCCGTGACCCGACCCTGGAAGGGAAGGTCAGCCGCCTTGTAAGCCCAGGTGATACAGTCAGCCACCCAAATGGACAAGGTACGCTTGGACACAGCTACCGCCAAATTATTAGGGTCAAAAGATATGAAGAGCTGAGTAGCCCTTCTATGCCCCTGCGTACGATCAAGGTAGAAGGATAAGGCCCTCCTACAGTCCAGGGTATGCAGGACTGCTTCAGCTTGGCTTGCATGAGGCCTAGGGAAGAATGTTGGAAGAACCACATCCTAGTTGAGGTGGAAAGAGGAAACAACCTTTGGAAGGAACTCTGGATGAGTCCGAGGGACTACCCTGTTCCTATAGAAACGAGTGTAAGGCTTGTCACAGACCAGGGCCTGAAGCTCACTTACTCGCCTGGCCGAGGTTAGGGCTACCAGGAAGAGTGTCTTCCAGGATAGGAATTGGAGAGGACAGGTAGCCATCGGCTCAAAAGGTGGGCGAGTCAGTTGCTGCAAGACCACATTCAACTCCCACTCAGGGGCTGGAGGACGGACAGGAGGCTTGAGCAAGAGCAAACCTCTGAGAAACCGGGACACCAAAGGGTGAACCGACAGAGAGTGTCCTTCCACCAGTGAGTGGTGGGCTGCTAGAGCTGAGAGGTGGACCCGAACAGAATTGGACTTAAGGCCCTGATTGGATAAGTGCAGCAGGTACTGAAGCACCACTGGTACAGCACAGGAGAATGGATCTTCTGTACGCAGCTGACACCACACAGAAAACCTCTTCCATTTCAGGGCATAGGTTTTTCTAGTGGACTGCTTCCTAGAGGCCAGGACAACCTCCTCAACTTCTTGAGTGAGGCCCCAGGGAGCCAAAACTACCCTTGCAGCTTCCAGGTCATCAAATTGAGAGATTTGAGATTGGGGGGCAGAAAAGACCCCTGGTCCTGAGACAGAAGGTCGGGCTGCAACCCCAGAGGTAGTGGAGTGTCCACTGCCAGTTGAAGCAGAAGTGGGAACCAAGGTTGCCTCGGCCACCTGGGGGCTACCAGAAGGACAGAGGCCTTGTCCTGTAGAATCTTGAACAGGGTTCGGGCCACCAGAGGCGTGGGAGGAAACGCATACAGGAGGCCCTGGGACCAGGAAATCAGAAAAGCATCTGCTGCTAGTCGCAGAGAATGTGGTTGCCTGGAGCAGAACCTGGGCAGCTGTCTGTTCAGGGGACTGGCAAACAGATCTATGGATGGAAGTCCCCATCTCAGGAAAATCTTCTGAACCACCAAGGGATGGAGTTGCCATTCGTGGGGCTGCAGAATCCTGCTCAGCCTGTCTGCCAGGTAATTTTCCTGGCCAGGAAGATAAACCGCCCTGAGAAACATGTTGCGCCTGAGCGCAAACAAGCAAAGGTCCTGCGCCTCCTGACAAAGGAGCCTGGACCCAGTGCCGCCCTGTTTGTTCACATAAAACATGGCTACCTGATTGTCGGTTTGTACTAAGACAGACTGGTGGGCCAGGGTTTGAGAGAAAGTCTTGAGGGCTAAGTGAATAGCCCGCAGTTCCAGTAGACTGATTTGCTGCTTGGCCTCCCAGGGGGACCACAGGCCCTGGGTGCACTTGCCCAGAAAGTGTGCTCCCCAGCCCTGCAGGGAGGCATCAGTGGTCAACACCACTGTGAACCCAGGTGGCTGAAAAGGCATCCCCTTTCAGTAAGTTGGGGGGATGCAGCCACCAACGTAGGGAGTGCAGGAATGGTCTGGACACCCTTACTCTGCCGCTGAGGCTCCCTGTGGCCTGCGACCACTGAGTTCTGAGGCACCATTGCGCAGGCCTCATATGAAGGCTGGCATGGGGAGTCACATGTACTGTCGAAGCCATGTGGCCAAGAAGCCTCAGGCAGAGCCTGGCGGAGACCAGTGACCTGCTGAGAAACTGGTTTGCCAAGGTTATCAGTCTTTGGGCTCTGTCCTCTGGCAAGAAAGCTCTTGCCTGCAGAGAGTCTAGCCTTGCTCCTATGAACTCCAAGTTCTGGGAAGGGAGCAAAGTGGACTTTGCGAAGTTTATGACAAACCCCGGGTGTTGGAGTAGAGAAATCGTTCGGAGAGTGGCTTGTCTGGCCTCCTGGCATGTCTGACCCCTGATGAGCCAGTCGTCCAGATAGGAGAAGACAAAGATACCCTGATTCCTTAGGTAGGCCGCCACCAATGTCAGGCATTTGGTAAAGACCCTGGGAGCGGAGGTGAGGCCAAATGGCAGCACTCTGTACTGATAATGGTTTCCTCCCACAATGAACCTGAGGTACTTTCTGTAGTCTGGATGAATGAGGATGTGGGTGTACGCATCCTTTAGATCTAAAGAGCATAGCCAATCTCCCTGCTGGAGGTAGGGCAGAAGTGTTCCAAGAGTAAGCATCTTGAACTTCTCCTTCTCTAAGAACTTGTTGAGCTTTCTGAGGTCGAGAATAGACCTTAGGTCCCCTGTTCTCTTTGATACTAGGAAGTACCTGGAGTAGAAACCGTGACCTTGTAGGTGGGGAGGCACAGGCTCCACTGCCTTGTCTCGCAACAGACCCTGGAGCTCCTGCAGGAGGAGGGCTGTATGAAGAGGAGGCCTTGGAGGCTCTCCTGGAAAGTAGGGAGGAGGCAACTGATGAAAATGAAGCATGTAGCCCTGGTGGACGATGCTTAAGACCCAATTGTCTCCTGCAATGTGTAGCCACCAGTGGGCAAACAGGGCTAGTCGACCTCCTGTACAGGGATGGGACAGCAGAGACAGAGAGGCTATGCCTTGGGAGTCAAAACCCCCCCACCCTGCTGAGTGGGAGCAGGAGCCGGAGGCTTGGGGGCCTTCTGCCCCTGTGGGGGAGCGGGGGAGGCCTGGTAAGGTGGGAACTGTTTGTAGGCAGTCGCCTTCCTCGGGTAAAAGGACCTCTTACCCGAGCCCTTCTTCTTATGTGAAGGGGCAGATGTCTTTCTAGACAGCCTTGTCCTCGTGAGGTGCTCGGTTTCTAGCTCAGCAGCCTTCTCGGCCATGGGCTTGTCAAAAAGGTTCTCACCTCGGCAAGGGACATCGACCAACTTGTCCTGAACCCATGGCTCGAGGTCCGATGACTGCAGCCATGCCTGGCGTCGAGCCGCGATGCCGGCTGCCTTAACACGGGCCGAGGCCTCGAAGCCATCGTAGGCGGCTCGGGACATGAACTTAGAGCATTCCCGGATCCCCGAAGAAAAGGACTTGAACCTCTGCAAAGGTTCCCCGGAGAGACCAGCAGAGAACCCGGCAAGCTCCTTTGCCAGGTCCCGCAAGTACATGCCCATGTACAGCTGGTAAGACTGGACACGGCAAGCAAGCATCAAGCCCTGGAAGCACTTTCTACCAAACAAATCCAGGTTCCGGGCCTCCTGGCCGGGAGGCACCACGGAGTGCATCTTCTGGCTTTTCAGACGATGCATGGCCGATTCCACCACCATGGAATGGTAAGGTAGCTGCGCCTTCTGAAAACCAGGGCTCTTACGGAGTCAATAAATGGAATCGACCCGCTTGCTTAGAACCGGCGCCAAGGCCAGTGCCTCCCACATCCGGAAGAGGAGCCATTCCAGCATCGGAGGAACCGGCACAATAAAGGCCTCCTTCGGAGGAGAGTCATACTGGAGGGCCTCGAGCTCTTCGGCTCGAGGCTCCTCCTCGGGGTCCGCCGAGATCGCCAAAGCAGTGGCCATATCCCTAACGAACTCCGAGAACCGGGTATCCTCCGGAGGGGACCTACTCTGGGGCTCAGACTGCGGTGAGTCCGACGGGACGCACCGAGTCTTGAAGGTATCGGGGGAATCCTCGTCCTCCGTCTCCCAGGCGGACTCGTCCGAAGAGGAGTCGGGCTCCGACCGCACGGGGCCTGGCAGCACCCGCCCCGACGGCACCGGCATCGACGCCCACGCCCTCGGTCCCGACCGGGAGGTCGAGGGTGACCGTGACCGAGGACGACCTCGAGCCTTCATGGTCTCGAGTATCGGCTCGGTCTCCGGGATCGACTTCGACGTCCCGGTGGTCGGGGCAGATGCGCCAGCGAGGCTGGCCATCAGCACCCGCTGCTGATCCATGAAGGCAGACAGTCTGCACTCCAAGGCTGTCAGCCTGAGACCCAGCTCAGGAGACTCAGCAGCCACCGACTCGGGCCCCAGTGGCGCCGGGCCTGACGTCGGCTCCCTGGGAGGAGAGTCCTCGAGGACAACAGGACTTACGTGTCCAGCAGACTCCGGCTCCACCCGAGGTACTTTTGACAGCTTCTCCTGTTCCACGGGCCCGGGACGGCGGTCACGGGCCCGGGACGGCGGTCACGGGCCCGGGACGGCGGTCAGGGGTCCGAGACCTAGCCCTCGAGGAGCCAGAGACCTCCTCCGACGCCACCCTCGCGAGCCGCTTCTCCCTCTTTCGCTCCCGCTTGGGGGACCCCCTCTCCGAGGAACCCAGATGATGCTCGGGGTCAGATTCCCGAGATGTCAAGGCCTTAGACGAGGTCTGGGCCCGGCCGGAGGCCGAATCCGAGAAAAGCCTTTCCTTTTGGTGCTGACGACTTTGCAGTGCCTTAGTGGACATTTTCCCACACGGTCCACAGATCTTAGTATCATGGTCAGGACCGAGGCACTGAAGGCAGCAGTTGTGTGTGTCGGTGAGAGACATTAGTTTCTTGCACCGATCACACTTCTTAAAACCACTGGAAGCCATCGGGGAAAAAAGAGCCCCCGTGAGGTCAAAGGACCGGCCTTCCAGGGAAAAAGAAAAAAAGGGCGCGAACGCCAGCCATGAAGGGCAAAAACCGAAAAATAAGATCGGGCTCGATACCGGTGTACCGAACCCAGTGAGAAGGGGAACCGGTGTCGAACCGGAGAAAAAAACGCGAAGAAATCGCAGGGATCCGAAGAAAAAATCTAACTGTTTTCCGGGTGAACTAGGACCAACGTCTGACGGGCTCCATGGAAAAAGAGACTGAGGAAGATGGCACCTTTAGGCGGGAAGGGGACTGCGCATGCGTGCAGTATTCCCAAAGGCTTTCATAGAAAGCTGGGGAAATGCTCCGCAAGGGCTCCATCAATGTCGATGTCACCCATATGTGAGGACTGACTTCCTGCTTGGTCCTGGAGAAATCTTGCTATAAGAGGATGAGAGGAAATAGGTTGTCCATTTAGAGGTTTAAGAGAAGCTGCAATATCTTTATCTTTATTCGTCACTTGATATAGCGCCCAAGCATATGCGTCAACAATCAATTAGAAGCAGGAAGAAAGGAAAGGAACGCCATCATTTTGGACAGGACAGAGAGAAACAGAAAAGATAAGGGCAGAAAAATAAGTGGAGATACCGGTTTTAAGGGTCTGGGAGTTCAAAGGCCTGCTGAAACAGATGGGTCTTAAGTAAGCATTTGAATTTTTGAAAGGATAACTCTGTGCGAATGGCAACCGGAAGGGAGTTCCAGAGGGCAGGGGCCAGGAAATAGAAAGTGGAATGGCGTGTTGTTTCCAGGTGCACAGAGGATGGGGCAGGAAGGTAGAGGCGATAGCCGTGGCCTGACCGGAGAAGACGTGGAGAAGGTTGAAGACGAATAGAGTCGGCTAAATACTGAGGGAAACCCGTGTGCAGTGCTCTGTGAGTGACTGTGAGGATTTTGTATTGAAAACGGAAGTTGATTGGAAGCCAGTGCAACTGAAGGAGGGGGGGGGGTAACATGATTGCGGGGGGAAGAGTAGGTGAGCAAACGTACAGTCGTATTTTGGACAAGTTGAAGACGACAAAGCTGACATTGTGGGAGACCTGCGAGAATGACGTTACAGTAGTCTAACCTGTAAAGTACTAAAGAAATGATTAGTGAGGTGAGAAAGGAAGAAGGGAGATAAGGGCGAACAGCACGAATTTGGCGCAGAAAAAAGAAAGAAGGACGGATAAGGAGATGTGAAGATGAAAAGAGAGAGAGGCATCAAAGGTGACGCCAAGATAGCGAAGAGAAGAGACTAGGGGTATAGGAACTGACAGAAAGAGAGGGGAGCAGGTAGGTGGGGGCGTGCTAAATGAGAACCAAAGAGCAGCTGATTTAGAGGGGTTCACATGGAGGAAGTTGGAAGTTATCCACGAGGCGACTCGGGTAAGACAGAGATTTAGGGTAGACAGGTCTGGAGAAAGAGAACTGGTATGGTGAACGAGAAGGATGTCATCAGCATAGAAATATCCAGAAATCCCTGACTGTTGGACAATGAGCGCTAAAGGGGCAAGAAAAATATTGAAAAGAAGGGGGGCAAGGACTGAACCCTGAGGGACACCACAAGGAAGGGGTGAAGGAGAGGAGGTGGAAGAGCTAGTCTTAACAGAGAATGTGCGTGAAGAGAGAAAAGAGCGAAACCAAGCAAGAACAGACCCACGGATCCCAAGGTCAGAAAGCCGAGTTAGAAGAGTACGGTGATCCACATCGAAGGCAGCAGAAAGGTCCAAGGTCACCACAAGAGAAAGATCACCCCGATCATGTGCCTGATGAATTTCACTCAAGAGGGAAGTAATGATAGTCTCCGTGCTATGACCCGTGCGGAAACCAGATTGACGCGGGTGAAAAGAGAGAGTGGAGTCCAGGTGAGCAGAGCTGAGAGAACACAAGTTTTTCAAGGATTTTAGAAAGAAAGGGCAGGTTCGAAACAGGACGCCAGTTAGCAAGTACTGAGGGGTCAAGGGAAGGATTCTTTAGCAAAGGTCGGATAAGGGCGTGCTTCCAGGCTAGGGGGAAGATACCAGAGGAAAGGCTATTATTAAAGATGTGAAGAATGTATGGGAGAAACACAAGAGAACGGTCAGTTAACCAACAGGAAGGTACAGGATCAAAAGGACCGGTGGTTTTGTGGGAGGAGGCAATAGCTGTGGAGAGCTCCTTTGAAGTGACGGGTCGAAACGTAGTCCAAGTGTGGGAAAAAACCTTGTCAGGAGCACTCAAATGGATTCTTACTGAATTTGTCTTAAGGCCTGCATTAGACAAATGGAGGAGATACTCCAGCAAAGATTCCAGAGGTATCGCAAGGGGGTTAAGACCCTCTTCTGAACACCAAATAGTAAACCTTTTCCACTTGAAAGCATAAGAACGTCTAGTGGAAGGTTTTCTGGAAGCATAAAGAACATCTTTCACTTGCTGAGAAAGATGAAGATCTTGGAGATCTAGGCCTTCAGCAACCAAGCCCTGAGATGCAGAGACTGGGGATTGGGATGCCATAACATTCCGTTCTCCTGAGATAGGAGATCTGGAGCAGACCTTAACTCCAGGGAGGGAGCTTGAGAGAGATGTAGAAGCAGAGATACCACACTTGCCGTGTCCAATGTGGTGCTATGAGAATCATGTGGCCTCTGTCTCTCTGAAGCTAGAAGAGGGTTTTGGGGATTAGGGGAATGGGTGGAAAGGCATACAGGAAGTCTTGACTCCAGTAAAGGAGGAAAGCATCCCTGGCCTGAGCCGGAATCCTGGAACAGAACCGGGGAAGTTTGGCATTCCACGGACTTGCAAAGAGGTCTATGTCCGGGGTTCCCCAAAGTTGAAATATCCTGGTCACCTGGTACGCATGCAGAGACCACTCGTGTGGAAGGAGAACTCGACTGAGTCTGTCCGCCCAAGAGTTTTGAATGCCTGGAAGATATACTGCCAGCAGATGAATCTGATGCTCTCTGGCGAGGGCCCATAGTTGCAAAGCTTCGTTGCAAAGCGACAGAGAGCCTGTTCCCCCCTGCTTGTTCACATAGAACATTGCTACTTGATTGTCCATATGAATGAGGACTGTCTTGTAGCTGAGTAGGGAGTGGAACACTCGCAGAGCCAGGAAAATTGCTCTGAGTTCCAAGAGATTGATATGCAGACAACTCTCTTGCGGAGACCAGGTGCCCTGGGTGGAGAAGTCTTGCAGATGAGCTCCCCAACCCTTTGGAGAAGCATCTGTTGTGAGAGTTGTTTGGGGTAAGGGTTGTTGAAAGGGGCACCCCAGCAACAGATTTTGAGTGGACGTCCACCATTGGAGGGACAAAATGAGGCGACTTGTGTTTGCTATTTTGTCTGACAGGCACCCTGATGCCTGTGTCCATTGGGTGGATAAAGTCCACTGAGCTGCCCTCATGTGGAGGCGAGCATATGGAACCACATGCACGGTGGATGCCATGTGGCCCAGCAATTGCAACATTTCTCGAGCAGTTAGATGAGGCTTTAGCACTGCTTGAGAAGCTAACTGCACCAAGCGAAGGCAACGGGCCTGGAGAAGATAGGCCCTTGCCCTTGTGGTATCCAGAAGAGCTCCTATGAACTCTAAAGATTGAGTGGGAGTCAGACGATTTTGGGATGTTTATTACCAGCCCTAAATATTGAAGGATACGCATTGTGCAGGATAGAGAAGTCTTGGCCTCTGACTGTGTTGGAGCTCGAATGAGCCAGTCGTCCAAGTAAGGGAAGACGAATATTCCCAGAGTGCGGAGAAATGCTGCTACCACAGCCATGCATTTCGTGAACAGCCTTGGTGCAGAGGCCAGACCAAAAGGAAGCACCCTGTATTGGTAGTGCTTTCCTTGAAAAAGGAACCGAAGGAACCTTCTGTGGGTTGGATAGATGAGGACATGGGTGTACGCATCCTTGAGATCTAGAGAACAAAGCCAATCCTGACTCTGAAGGAATGGAAGCAGAGCTCCGAGAGAAATCATCTTGAATTTCTCCTTGACAAGGAATTTGTTCAATTCTCTGAGATCTAAGATAGGTCTGTATCCCCCTGTTTTCTTTGGGATGGCAACCTCCTGACCTAACAGGTTGATGAGAGAGGTCGGAGAATTGAACTGCTTCACTATTGTGTGAGGGGGCATGCTTGAAAAATGAAGTTTGTACCCCTCCTTTATGATGGAGTGTCCCCAATGCTCTGCTGTTATTTGCCCCCATCTGGGAGCAAAATGACATAACCTTCATGGAATGGTGGATGGTTCTGGTCCTTCCAGAACCAGAAAGGCCAAGTTCTCTAGCTGAAAGTCAAAGGCCCTGAGGAGGCTGAGGCTGCTGGGCCGGTGGAGGCCTAGCAGCCTTTGCTTTCTTCTGTTTGGGTGGTTGCTGACGTTTGGTTGAAAACTGACCTGCAGAAGATGCCTGCTGACCATAAGCAGGATAAAATCTTTTCTTTTTAGAAAAAGATGTTTTCTTGAACAACTTCTTTCTCACAGGATCAGCAGTGGACTTGGATAGTCTATCCAAGGTGGAATTTTCAGCATCCATTTCATTGGCTTTTTCCTGCCAATCTTTACCAAACAGGTTCTCACCAGTACAAGGGATATTTCCCAATTTATCTTGTACCCAGAGCTCTAAATCAGATGCCTGGAGCCAAGCAATTCTACGTGCACCTATGGCAATAGCCGAGGTTCTGCTTATACACTCAAAGCAGTCAAAGGCTGCACGGTTGGAGAATTTAGAGACATCTTGTGCATGTTTGACCCAAGTGAGAAAGTCCTGTCTTCTATCCTCAGAAATGAAGGGACTTAAAGTCTGTAAATTATCTGTGACTTCCTTTAGGAACATTCCCATGTAGAGACTATAGGAACTGATTCTTGCAGCAAGCATGGAAGCTTGAAAGACTCTACATCCAAAAGCATCCAGGGTTCTGCATTCATGTCATAGAGGATTAGAGGCATGTCTTTTTGCACTTCTAATCCTTCTCATAGCTGACTCCACCACAACAGAGTGGTGAGGAAGCTGAGTCTTATTGTTTCCCACATCCTCAACATGAGATCATATAGAATCTCATGAATGGGTAAGGTAGCTGCCTCCTTAGGAGTTTTGGGATATTGTAAAATTTCCAACTCCTTGGCCCTTGGCTCTGTTTCAGGGGCCACAGTAATGGACAGGCCCTGAGCCACCTCTCTGATGAAGTCTTGGAAAGACATGTCCTCTGGAGGAGACATCCTGCGTTTAGGGGAGGAAGACTCCTCTGGAAGAAGCATCGCTGCATCGACAGAACTTTCAGAATCCTCAGATTCTTCTGAGGACTCGAAGTATCGTTTGTCCGGATGCTCCTGCACAGCCCGATACCCGTGCCGACCAAGGTCAGTACCGGGAATAACCAGTACCGGAGGGCATCGGAGGACAGAGTACCGGCATAGCAGACACCGATGCTATCGGTACCGGTACTGATACCGATGCCGGTGCCAGTGCTGGTACCGGTGGAGTTGTCTGTCGCGGTACCAAGGGCGTTGATGCCGCAAGGAAAGCCGCCAGACTGTGTTCCATGGTCAGAATTCTCTGGTCCATAGACGCCGCCAATGCCTGGATGTCGGTACCGGTGGAGACCACCGGTACCCCAGAGCATGGCACCAGGAGATCTGTTGAGGCTGAGCCATCGAGAACATCCTGGAACCCCGATAATGCTTTAGAAGCCGAAGCCTCCCACCGGGGTAATTCTGCCGGTGCAGAATCCTCGAGGGCAATGCCAGAGGCATCTCGATGCTTAGAAGATCTACCCTTCGAGGACCGGCTGGATTTATGTTTAGTTACCTGAGATCCATGGGAGGAAGAAGTAGCCCTGGAAGACGTCGATGCCACCGAAGCCGCATCAGAGGGAAACAGGGTACTGAGATTGGCAGCTCGGTTCTGCCGACCGCTTTTAGACATCATGGCACAGGACACACAATCTGTGATGGAGTGGTCAGGACCTAAACATTTTAAACACCATTCATGGGTGTCGGTGACGGAAATGGTACCGCCACACTTGGTGCACTTTTTAAAACCTGAAGCAGGTTTTTCCATGTTAAGGAAAGTTTTTAGGCCGAAGGCCCAAAAAGGCGGGTGCACCTGAAGAAAATGGAAAAAAAAACAGATTTTTTTTTTTTTTTTTTTAAATAGGAAAAGAAAGACCGGCGGTGCCGGTCGAGCGTCGAAGAAGGCAGATGCGACCAAAAAAAGAAATAAAGAAATTCTTCTGCGGTGACAGGAACACGACCTGCTGGCTCCGCGGAAAAAGAAGAACTGGAGAGAGGCAGTTGGGAAAGGTGGGAAGGCAGCACGCAGGCGCTGTGGGATGTTCCCAAAAGCGTTCTAATTGGACGCTGGGGAGCGTTCCCGCGCAGGCTCCGTCGGTACCGACGATACCCATATGTGATGAACATAAGAACATAAGATATGCCATACTGGGTCAGACCAAGGTCCATCAAGCCCAGTATTCTGTTTCCAACAGTGGCCAATCTAGGTCATATGTACCTAGCAGTTTCCCCAAGGGACACAGGTTCCACAATGCTTGTATTGGTTCAAGCACTGATATCCTGGGTCCCTTTCTTAATAATGGTTTATGGACCTTTCCTCCAGGAACTTGTCAAAACCTTTTTTAAACCCAGCTACACTAACAGCCTTTACTACATCCTCCGGTAACAAATTCCAGAGTTTGATTACATGTTGAGTGAAAAAATATTTTCTTTTATTAGTCTTAAATAGTTTACCTTGTAGCTTCATTGCATGTCCTCTAGTCTTTCTATATTCTGATAAGGTAAACAATCGATCTACGTTTACCCGTTCCACTCCATTCATTAATTTATAGACTTCTATCATATCTCCCCTCAGCCGTCTCTTTTCCAGGTTAAAGAGCCCTAACCTTTTTAGCCTTTCTTCATAGGAGTATCCTTCCATCCCCTTTACCATTTTGGTGGCCCTTCTCTGAACCTTTTCTAAAATCGCTATATCCTTTTTAAGATACGGCGACCAGAATTGCACACAATATTCAAGGTGCGGTCTCACCATGGAACGATATAGAGGCATTATAATATCTTTGTTTTATTTTCCATTCCTTTCCTTATCATACCTAGCATTCTATTTGCTCTCTTGGCCGCCGCTGCACACTGGGCCGAGGGTTTTAACATGGTATCCACAATGACGCCTAAATCTTTTTCCTGGGTGGTGGTTCCTAATGTGGAACCTTGCATCGTGTAACCATAGTTTGGGTTGTTCTTCCCTGGGTGCATAACCTTGCACTTGTCCACATTAAATTTCATCTGCCATTTTGATGCCCAGTCTTCCAATTTATCAAGATCCTCTTGCAATTTTCCACAATCCTCTTGGGTTTTAACAACTTTAAATAGTTTGTGTCATCTGCAAATTTGATAACCTCACTCGTTATTCCACTTTCCAGGTCATTTATGAATACATCAAAAAGCAGCGGACCCAGCACAGATCCCTGGGGTACACCACTATTCACCTTTCTCCACTGGGAAAATTGGCCATTTAGCCCTACCCTCTGCTTTCTATCTTTTAACCAGTTCCTGATCCACAATAGTACACTGCCTCCTATCCCATGACTCTAGTTTTGCCAAAAGTCTCTGATGAGGGACCTTGTCAAAGGCTTTCGGAAAGTCCAGATACACAATATCAACCGACTCACCTTTGTCCACCTGATTATTAACTCCTTCAAAAACACATAACAGATTAGTAAGACAAGATCTTCCTTGTCTAAAGCCATGTTGGCTGTCTCCCATTAGGTCATGACTATCTACATGCTGAGTAATTTTATTCTTTATGATGGTTTCTACTATTTTTCCCGGTACTGATGTCAGGCTCACCGGTCTGTAGTTTCCCGGATCACCCCTGGAACCCTTTTTAAAAATTGGTGTTACATTGGCGATCCTCCAATCTTCAGGTATTAGAGATGATTTTAATGATAGTTCACAGATTACTAATAGCAGGTCTGCAATCTCATATTTCAGTTCTTTCAACACCCTTGGATGTATACCATCCGGCCCAGGTGATTTGCTACTCTTGAGTTTATCTAATAGTTGTAATACATCTTCCCGATGTATTGATATTTCCTTCAATTCTTCCACACCTTTAAATACCACTTCAGTCATGGGTAACATCCCTACATCTTCCTCAGTAAAGACCGAAGCAAAGAATTCATTCAGTCTCTCTGCTATCGCCTTGTTGCCTCTTAGTGCTCCTTTAACCCCTTTATCATCTAATGGACCAACTGACTCTCTCACAGGTTTTTTGCTACGAATGTACTTGAAAAGGCCTTTATTTCGCATTTTTGCTTCCGCAGCAAGCTTCTTCTCAAATTCTCCCTTTGCCTGCCTTATCAATGCCTTGCATTTGATTTGCCAGTGCTTGTGCTGTTTCCAGGTTTCGTCGTTTGGCTCTTTTTTCCATTTCCTGAAAGATGCTTTTTTGGCAACAGCCTCTCTGACCTCACCTTTAAACCATGCTGGCAGTTTTTTGGACTTCCTTCCACTTTTTTTAAAGCAGGCAGAGATCTGGGTCTGGATTGCCGGAGAGATTTCAGGCGTAGAGAGGTAGATCTGGGTGTCATCAGCATACAGATGGTACTGAAAGCCATGGGAAGAGATAAGCACACCAAGGGACTGGGTATAGAGAGAGAAGAGAAGTGGACCCAAGACAGATCCTTGGGGGTACACCAACTGGGAGTGGGGTAGCAGAGGAAGAGCCGCCACCAGAACACACATTGAAAGAGCGATGGGAGATGCTATGCTACCGGATTCTAGACAATGGAGAGAATGCTCAAAAAACATTATTAATCCCTACAGTCTTTAGAAAAACCAACCAAGCAACAAGTAACAGAGCTTTTATTTTTATAAAATGACCTAGCCATCTTTTGGAAACAAATCAAAACACACCTGTTCAGAGAATATTACCAAATTAAGATATCTGGACCTAATATATACCCTACATCAGAGGTTCCCAACTCCGGTCTTGGAGGGCCAAACACCATTCAGGTTTTCAGGCTGTCCCTAATAAATATGCATGAGATGCATTTACATGCACTGCCCCCATTGTATTCAAATGTATCTCATGCATATTCATTAGGGACAGCCTGAAAACCTGAATGGTGTTTGGCCCTCCAGGACTGGAGTTGGGAACCTCTGCCCTACATAATCAAAACATAAATCAATGATCACTCATCATTGCTACACTTCCACATCCCAGACTAGGACATATTCTCTGAGTGCCACAATTTACTCAAATGCACTGCTCATGTAAATATGTTCCAGTTTATTAAATGTTCAGTTATAATGTTTGTTATGCATATTAGCAATGTATATTCTTGTTAAATGTTAACTCCTCCCATGTTTAATGTAATCTGTTCTATTTAAACTCAATTGTTTCATGTAAATCGCCTTGATATTGCTGATAAAGCGGTATAAAAACCCACAAATAAAATAAATACATTTTCAGTCCTTAACATAAGAAATGCTATACTGGGTCAGACCAAAGTCCATCAAACCAGTATCCTGTTTCCAACAGTGGCCAATCTAGGTCACAAGTACCTGGCAGTTTCTCAAAAAGACGCACAGGTTCCACAATGCTCACCTTCCAAATATCTGTTAAACAAATAACAGGAATCACTTTAGTTGATAAGGATGACACAGCACAATCAGCCAGAATCACAGCCTTAGGAGAGTTCACAGGGACAGACAGGGAAATGCAGTCAAATCAGAAGTCTCCATGCAAGACTCGGTCAGCAAATCCACTCTGACAGCAGGGGGGGGGGGGATATTGTGTGCAATTCTGGAGACCACATCTTTAAAACAGGATTGAATCAGTGCAGAGTGGCTACCAAAGTGGTCAGTGGGCTTTGTCATAAGGCATATGGGGACAGACTTGAAGATTGCAATATGTATATTATGGAAGAGGGGAGATATGATGAGAACCTCTCAACTGAAAGAAAGCTCTGAAACAAGAGGGCATAGGATGAAGTGAAAGGGAATATTTCTTTACGGAAAGAGTGGCAAATGCGAGGAATAGTCTACCAGTGGAAGTAGTATAGAATTCAAGAAAGCATGGGATAAACAGATCTCTAAAGGAAAATGTAGTTACTCATCTGTAGCAGGTGTTCTTCATGGACAGCAGGAAAGTCCTCACATAAGGGTGATGTCATCTGACAGAGCCCCGCACAGACTCCTTCTAGAAACTATTGGTTGGAAGCTCCTGTGCATGCATGTGCCTTCCAGCCTGTGATAGGCTGCCATCTTGACCTCAGTCCTATTCTAGAGCTGAGGAGGATACTATTCCTAGGGGAGGTGGGGAGGTTGTGAGAACCTTTCCTGCTGTCCACAGAGAAAAACCTGCTACAGGTGAGTAACTACATTTTCTCCATGGACAAGCAGGAAAAAAGGTCCTCACATATGTGTCTTCCTAGCTACATGCTACCTTGAACAAAAAGCAGGGGAGAACAGAGCCTAACATGGCAACAGATAACCTTTTTTGGTTGGCAACAAGAGGACCTCCATTAGACCCCTCTTGAAAAACCCTAAACTCGACCCACAAAAGGTTGAATCTTATAGACCCATAGCTAGTATACCACTTCTAGCCAAAATAATTGAAAAGAAAGCTCAAAGGCAAATACAGGACCACATAGACACCGCCTCCCCTCTAGACCAATGCCAGCACGGTTTCAGAGAGTTTCACGGGGTAGAAACCCTCCTTACCACCCTCTGCAACAACATTATCACAGGCATCGACAACATCCGCCAAGGCTTTGTTCTTATCTTCCTAGACATTGCCGCGGCCTTTGACTCTGTTCATCACGATCTTTTAATAGGGCGGTTAAACGAAAAGGGCATCAATGGCGCTGCCCTCAATTGGTGCAGGTCATACCTAGAGCAGAGATGGCAGTATGTAACTTCAGGAGTGGCAACATCTACACCTTTCCATCAAAGTCAAGGCGTACCACAAGGGTCCTCCCTATCATCGCTCTTATTCAACATATACATACAGCCCGTCTGCAACATCAGGTCTTTCAAGGTTGAATGCTTAATATACGCAGACGACATCCTTCTGTACATGCCTTTCTCCACAGTTCATATGGATCTGTCCCCGCTAACCAAGTGTTTCGATGCTGTGTCTGAATGGCTTCAATCCCAGAACCTCCGTATTCAACACAAGAAAACTGAGGTTCTCTTCATCACTAGGGACCCACTCTTCACCCCCCCCCCACCCCAGATAAAGGTGAAAGAAGCTGAGCTCCAAACTAAACCTTCAATTCGATAACTTGGGGTTACTTTGGACCAACGCCTCAATATGAAATTACACATAACCAACGTAGTCAGAGCGATCTACTTCAAGATCCGAACACTTCGTCACCTTCGCTCCCTACTTGATCCAGATGACTTCCGGACTATATTCCAAGCTTTAACCTTACCGCACCTAGACTATGCAAACTCCATTCTTCAAGGCCTCCCTCAGTCCACCTTAAACCCTTTACAACTTGCCATGAACACCGCTGCCAGAGTCCTCTACGGAGCATCAAGAAGGGACCACGTAACACCGATTCTAAAACAACTTCATTGGCTCCCCCATCCATGGAAGACTGTTATTCAAGACCTTAGTACTCACCTTCAAGGCCATCAAGGGCATCACCTCCTCATCACTAATAGACATCATTCAGACCGTCCCACCTAACAGATCTAGGAGAACGACATCTACAAACGCGTTAATAATCCCTAAGACAGCAACAAAATGCACTCTAGCAACGTCTAACAGGGCTTTCAGCTTCTATGCCCCTAAGTGCTGGAACTCCTTACCACCTGAGATCCAGGCTGTCACCGATCTGACTCTTGTCAGAAAAGCACTCAAATCTCACCTGTTCCCACAATATTACCATACTAGCCAAACACCAACCTGACCATCTCCTTTTTGACCTCCTTTTCTACAAGACTCATATCAAACTCAGATTAATTCCGCTGTACACATGTACATTCAGCATGTATATAGTTTCAATTAACAGTGTCCCCCATGTTTATCCAAGTTCTCGTACCTGTTCTATGTAAAGCCTGTTCTATGTAAAACCAAATAGCTTGTTGCTCTGGTCTTTTGTTATATTGTAAACCGCGCTGATGCTAAATAGAGCGGTATATAAGAGCCTGTAATAAATAAATAAATAAATAAAATTTTAAATTTTTTAAGGTAGCCTGAACAGAAATAAATGAGCCTAGGTGGCTTGGAATTGGATTCTACTTCTGAAACAGATTTCGGCTGAAACTGTTGTTGTGTCAGGAATCCCCCCTCCAGATAGCAGTGAGATGTCAATTGTGAATTGATATCCATCTCTTCAATGGAGACAGAGTGCAAGTGGGCCACCGCTGCAGCCATGGCTCAGACATTATGAGCTGTATCATTCATGACTCTCAAAAGGCTGAGGCCTGTCTGGGCATAAGTAAAAGAGATACAATCTGTTAGTCAAACTGATAAGGTGCGTTTGGAGATGGCAACCCCCAACTTGTTGCGGTCAAAAGAAAGGAAGAGAGAGAGACCACAGCCACATGAGATGGTCTTGTATTAAAACAGTTTATTGAGTCTTCTTCTCTCCTTCCTTTGGATTTCTTGGTTGTGGAGGTCTCTTTCCTCTTGTTTTCTTGTGGGTTCAAAAGAAACCAAAAGTTGGATGGTGTTTCTATGAGCTTTTATCCCCTCCAAGTAGAAAGCTAAGGCTCGCTTGCAGTCCAACAGAAAGAGAAAGACAAGCATCAATATTCAGAAAAGCTTAGAGAAGCTGGAAAGTAGTCAGGAAAACAGATACAAATGGAAGAAAAAATAGCCAGCATAGTAAAATGGGGAAATTAAACATTTTTTTCAGATATGCTAGTGATATGCATATTTTTCAGATATGGAAGTGCAAAAGTGGTATTGTCAGACTCAAGGTGAGGGGAAAGAATATGTAGAAGCTGATGACGATAAAGTAGAATGCTTAACAAATATTTCTATTCTGTGTTCACAGATGAAAGGCCAGGAGCAAGACCTCAGAAAACACAGACAAATGGAAAAAGAAGTGAACTGGATCTTGAATGATTTTCAGAAGACTGTGTTCGCAAGAAGCTAGCTAAACTAAAAGTAGACAAAGCAATGGGGCCAGATAGGATACATTCGAGAGTGCTATAGGAACTCAGGGTAATTCTACTGTCAAACCGTTTCAATGTTTCTTTAGAGTCTGGTATGGTTTCAGAAGACTGGAGAAAAGCAAATGTGATCCCTTTACACAAAAGCAGAAGTAAGAATGAGGTTGGGAATTAGAGGTTGGTTAGTTTGACTTCTGGGGTGAGTAAACTAATGGAAAGGCTGCTAAAAACAGAGGACAGTGAGTTTTCTGGAATCCAATGGATTGCAAGATTCAAGGCAACATGGTTCTATGAGAGGCAAGTCTTTTCAGAAATCTCATTAATTTTTTTGCCGAGATGACAAGACCAGCACTCAAGTCCAGATCTCAGACAGACCCCATCCAACCAACATCTCCAGGAGGCTCTTAAGCTGGATTTCTCTACTCTGCCCATCTGTTACGTGACTGAGCTCAAGGGAATCCAAAGGCTGCAGGGTCTGAGCTTCCACACCAACGACTAGGCTTGCCGAGGGAGGAAAGGAATTCCGTGGGAGGACAATCCAGCCTCCAGGAGCTCCCCACCCTGAGAAGGATTCCCAACACAAGGGACACAGCTGGAGCTGAGCCCTCAGAAGAAGGGGAGCAGCCAGCAATGCAGACAATGGAACTCAAGGCCGGACTAGGATTCTTACCCACAGCACCATCAATTGCCTCCTACCTTGAGGCGGAAAGCACAGTTACTTACCTGTAACAGGTGATCTCCGGAACAGCAGGAATTAGTCTTCACATATGGGGTTCGTCGGTGCCGACGGAGCCTGCACGGGAATGCTCCCCAGCATCCAATCAGAAGGCTTTTGGGAGCATCCCTCGCGCCTGCGCGGTAGCTTCCCGCCCTTCCCACTGCCTCTCCCCAGTTGCGTTTAATAGCTGAGACAGAAGGAGAGGAGCGGAAGAGAGAGAGAGAGAGTTACACCTCCTAGGGGAGGTGGGTGGGTTGTGAAGACTAATTCCTGCTGTTCCGGAGATCACCTGTTACAGGTAAGTAACTGTGCTATCTCCAGGAACAAGCAGGAATGAGTCTTCACATATGGGGACTCCCTAGCTGAGGGTGCCAGAGGAGATCCCAGAATGCGCGCCCCTGGACAGGGCGGCATCGCCCAACCTGGATCCCCGGCATCCCCTGCGGGATGGAGGGTAGGAGTTGAGAAGAGTTGCCAGGGTACAGCAACCAAAGACTACAGAGGAGTCTTCAAACCCACGTCAATTATCATTAAACCGTTAATGATTTATCACAATCTAGAGCTTACCTACTGGAAAGTAGAAGGCAGAGCTGCGACGGGTACTGTAGATGCCGTAGCGAAGTCTTCAAGGGAACTTCACCGCAGAGAGGACGAAGTTCCCAGTCCGGGCGGCTGGAGACGCAGGTGTCAACCGGCACCGGAAAGACGGCAGGTCTTCACGAGGAGCTCTAAGAGAAGCTGAGAACTCCAGTAGGAGCAGAGTCCCCAATCCGGAGGACTAATCAGAAGACTGACCGATCCGGGAGAACCCAGCCCGGAGAAGGACAGGAGTGTACCCCGGGATACCGAGGGGTACACTGTCCGCCCTAGCCGGCAATGGATAGGAAGACAAGGGGTTCGAAAACCTCCAGACAAGGAGGCGTAAACCAAGGAGCTGTTGACTTCACAGCAAGTTTAAACATGACCGGTCCGAGTACCCGAGCTGCAGAACGCAGGCAAGCGGGCCGGCCGGACCCCGTAAGAAATAACAAAACGTCAGTACCGACAATTGGGGGATAGTCGGTAAGACACAGGGTGCTATAACGTTTCCCAAAAGCGTCCGCCTGTACTGATATATATCCAATAACAGGTATAGATGTATATCGGGCTATAGGTGGGCCCGGGAGCGCCCACCCAGGTTACTAAACCGGTATGCACAAGTGAGAACGATACTGCCAACTCGGACCAGTCCTTGAACCACAGGAGGCGCCCACCCAGAGGTGGCGGGGAGGAGGGCCATCCAAGTAATGGGCCGATGTGCGTGGTGCAGGGCAGATCGGCGAGAGTAGCAGTATGGTTGCGTGACCGCCAGATCAGTTGGGGAGGAGCACATCAGGAGTACGTAGGCCCCTGAGGCGTCCACCTGACAGCCACGTGAAAAACAAAAACAAAAAACGTGTCCTCCGTATCACAGGAAGGGCAGGAGGATAGAAAAACCTTATGGCCACGGCGTGACCGTGGGGGCCATCTTCGGCCTATATAAAAAAAACCCTCGGGGAAGGGCCAATGCCCTCCGTCGCTCCGGAGAGTACCGGGAGCGGAGCCGGGGATCGGCATGTGTCAGTGGGACCCCTGTCCACCGCAACCTGACAGACCCAGGGGTTTCTCTGCGAGAGCGGAGACACAGACCGGGGGGGGGGGGGTTCGGCCCGGTCGAGGGTTGGTTCGGCTATGCCCGGAGGGTAGCGGCCAAGGCCTACACTGGGAGAAGGAGATTCGGTGCGCGATCCCCTCAATCCGGGGGGAACCGGGCAGGGGGGGAATCCGAGGAATGTACCCGAGGGTAAGTCCGAAGAAGACTAGCATGGCCCCGAGGAGCCAGGCTAACCTAGCGTGGGAAGGGTCCTCCCCCCCCCCCCCGGGGGCTCCATATCCCTAATCAAGCAGCCGAACCGCTTGTCACACTGAAAAGGACCCCAGTGTAGAACAGGATAGTAACTGCAGGTACGAGGAGTTACGCGCAAACTGCTGCATACCGGAGCCTAAGGCTGCTTGGCGTGGGCAGCCTGGTGCGAGCCCTGGCACTGCCGACCGGTGCGAGACGTCCCTGTCATGGGCGCACCCGGCAGGTGGGCAGAGGGATGAAACCTCCTCCTCTTCGGAAAGGAGGGTCGGGAAGGACATTTCCTACCCCCGGGCCGCGGGCGGCCAGTGCCAAACAGGTCGGCGGAGCACTGAGCAACCTGACTCAGCCTCGCCATTGAAGAGGTTCTCCCCGGTGCACGGGGAAGTACCCAGATTATGTTGTGCCCAGCTGCACAAGTCGGAGGCCTGCAACCAGGCTGTATGACGCGCCCCTATGGCTACAGCAGAGGACCTGCTAACTGACTCAAAAGAGTCCACGGCAGCCCGAGAAAGAAACCAAGCGATATTCCTGCAATGGTAAAGAAGCAAGGAATAGTCAGGGGCCCGAGGGGCCGACACAAAGGGAGACAAAAGAGATAACCTCTCGGTGACCTCCCGAAGCGCCAGGCTCATATAGAAAATATGAGAGAATCCTGGAAGCCAACATGGACGTTTGGAAGGTTCACCGCCCAAAGTTGTCCAGAGTTTTAGACGCACGATTCGGGGGGCAGGAAGAGTGCTTCTTCTTGCTTCCGACCTTCCTCAGGGCCGATTCCACCACAATGGAATGATGGGGAAGCTGGTGCGTCTGGAAACCTGGAGAGGGGGGCACCCGATACCGGGCATGCATGGCTGTAGGCGGCGCCGGTACCTGCAAGGGTGAGCGCCAAATCCCGAGCAGGAGATCCCGCAGGGCGGGATGTAGAGGAAGCATTACGGCTGCCTGTTCCGCAGTACCCGGACATAGCGAAGTGCCCGGGATAGGAATGGCGAGCAAGTCCGCCATGTCAAGGAGGAAGTCCTGAAAAGACGGCTCTTCCAGAGGGGCTATCCCGGGGGAGGCCGAGGTGGAGGGGCTCGCTTGAACACCAGGGGACCCACCGTGCTGGTGCACGGGAGGAATCGCTCTAAACAGAGGAGGGTACTGACAGTCCCAATTCGAGGCAGTCGGTACCGCATCGTCAGAGCCCGAGATTGACTCCAAGCGGGGCATCGAAAGGAGCGACGTCCCCGACGGACCCGCGGGACTTGGCCTCGGCCCTGACTCCGGGGGTGGGGCCGCCCCCGGGGCAATCCGCAAGGGTGGCTGGAGAGGTGCCGAGGCGGCTGGAGAGCAGGCGAGCGCAGCACTGCGCCGTCGGAAGAGACCGGGATCGGATCCGAAATGCGTCGGGGCCACGCTCTCTAGACTGGAAAGCGACTCGAGGCTGGGCATCGAACCGAGCGATGCCTCCTTAGGGGGCCCCGGCGTCGGCAGCCGCACCGGTGCTGCCACTCCCGCGAATGGAGTCGGGGTTGCGACGATCGTTGCCGCAGGCAACGAGGGCTTCCCAGGCTGAAACTCGGCGAAGAGGGAAACACCCGAAGCCGGCTCCGATGCCGGGAGAGAGACCCTTCGAGGCGCCGGGGTTCTGCCCGCGCCTGTTTTATTGGGTGGGAAACCCTTACGGGGCGTACTACGCGGCCTCGAGGGTACCCAGGTAACCCGCCGGCGAGCCCCGGCGGGGAGCGAGACGCCCAGCCCCGGCTCTGTGGCCGCGGCGTTTCTGTGGGTCGACTCGACCGAAGGACCCGGGTCCCGCGGGCAAACTCTAGTGACGAGTGGAGCACTCGACGCCCGCGTAGATGCTGGGAGGTCGGTGGCGTCCGGGGGAGGCCCCGGCCCCGTGCAAGGTGGGGGTGCCAACCCGCCCGACCGGGATAGATCGATTGGCTCCGCAGGTGGAGCCCGGAGGTGGCCCCTAGTGAAGAACGGGGCCCCCGTTCCCAAGACCGTCGCCGAAGGGGCGGAGCCGCTCAAGGCCCGTACCGCCCCCGACTCCGAGGACTTGGCCCCGCTCGAAGCGGTCACCACCTCCGCCCGGGTCAGGTTAGACCGACGATCCCCGGTGACGAGTGGAACACTCGACACTGACGCCGGGGAATCTGCACCGCCGAACACGGGTACCGCCCCCGCGCAGGGCCGGGATGCCGCAGAGCCAGTCTGGGTCGAGTCGAACGGCCCCGAAGGCACCGAGGACACCAGCTGACAGTCCCTGGCGAAGAGTGGAACACTCGACGCCGGTGCCGATGGATCTGCACCGCTCGAAGCAGGTGCCACCCTCGGCATGGCTCGGGAATGTTCTGTGAGGAGCGAACCTCAGGAACAACCCGAAACCCCGTGGAGGCTCTGGAGCCCGAAGACTCCCTCTGGGGTGTAAGGGACTGGAGGGGAAGGCCGGAGCCGTCGTCATGCCGCGCATGAGACTCACCCCTCAAGGCTCGGTTAGTCTTAACAGACTGTTGTTGGGTTACCTGATCCTGGCGAGGAGAGAAAGCCGACGACCGCGCCCCAGAGGGAAAGACGTCATCGAGGGACTCTCAAAACAGGGAGGGTCTTCTCCTGACGCTGAAGCCCAGGGAACGAGAAGGGGTCAGGACCCCAACAGGAGAGACACCAGGCATTGGAGTCGGAGAGGAAGACAATGTCGCCACAGTGGGGGCACTTCTTAGGGGAAGAAGGCTCCATGTTGGAAAGCCCGGTAGGCCTCAGAATAACATGAGGAGGATGCTCCTCGAAGGAAAATAAAAGAAACAAAAAATAAGGAAAAAGGGGCACCAGCGGTGCCAGAGTCAGCGGGAAAAAAACCGCAACCACAGGAAACAAGAAAAGAAGAAAAGTTTCTGCGGTGAGAGGAGGTACGTCCTGTCGGCTCCGCGGAAAAACGAAAACTGGGGAGAGGCGGTGGGAAGCTACCGCGCAGGCGCGAGGGATGCTCCCAAAAGCCTTCTGATTGGATGCTGGGGAGCATTCCCGTGCGGGCTCCGTCGGCGCCGACGAACCCCATATGTGAAGACTCATTCCTGCTTGTTCCTGGAGATAATGCTTGGCCAACCGAATACCTTTGTTGGGAGAAGAGAGACAGGCCTCCCAGTGAAGAATCAGAGGTTGCCATTCAAGATGGATCCAGTGAGAAGGCTCTTCACTTGCCACAGGTCAAACTACTACTACTACTACTTATTATACAGTGCTAGAAGGTGTACGCAGCGCTGCACAGGCACACGTAAAAAGAAGGTCCCTGCTCATAAGAGCATACAATCTAGTTAAGACAGACAACACAACAGTTGAGGACAAGGATATATCCAGGAAATGGTAAAGAGGCAGAAAGGGAACTAAGCAGAACAGGATTCAAAGGCAGCGTCAAAGAGGTGAGCCTTTAGCATGAATTTGAGGAGGGTCAGAGATGAAGCCTGGCGTACAGACTTCGGTAGTTTGTTCCAGGCATAAGGAGCAGCAAGGTAAAAGGAACAAAGTTTGGAGTTTGCAGTGGAAGAAAAGGGTATAGATAGAAGCAATCTGCCAGAAGAATGGAGTTCACGAGGAGGGGTATAGGGAGAGATATGAGGAAAGGTAGTGAGAAGCAGCAGAATGAATGCATTTATAGGTCAGTAGGAGAAGTCTGAACTGGATATGGAAACGGATAGAGAGTCAATGAAGGGACTTGAGAAGAGGGGTTATGTGAGCATATTGGGGTAGGCAGAAGATAAGCCGAAGCTGAGCTGAGTTTTGAACAAATTAAGGGGGAAAGAGATAATTCAGAGGGAGACCAGCAAAGAGGAGGTTGTAATAGTTTAAAAGGGAGGTGATTAAAGAGTGGAAAAGTGTCTTTGTAGTATGTTCAGAAAGGAAGTGGCAAATTTTGCTGATGTTATAGAGAAAAAATGAGAGGTTTTGGCTTTCAGTTGAATGTGTGTGGAGAAGGAGAGGGAGAGGGAGGAGTCAAAGATGACCCCCAAGGTTCTGAGTCGAGGAGAAAGGGTGTAGTAGAGAGTTATCAACAGAGATTGAGAAAGGAGGAAGGGAGGAGATGGGTTGGGGGGGGGGGGATAAGAAGCTTAGTTTTGGCCACGTTCAATTTCAAACGATGGTGAGACATCCAGGTATCAATGTCAATGTCAGACAGGTAGGCAGAGATCCAGGCCTGGATTGCTGGAGAGATATCAGGTATAGCGAGATAGATCTGAGTCATAAGCGTAAAGATGGTACTGAAAACCATGGGAGGAGATGAGTGCACCAAGGGATTGGATACACAGAGAGAAAAGGAGTTGGCCCAGGACAGACCCCTGGAGTACACCAACTGAGAGAAGGATAGCAGCAGAGGAGGATCCACCAGAACACACTGAAAGTGCGATGGTAGAGATAAGAGAAGAACCAGGATAGCACAGAGCCCTTAAAACAAAGCAAGGACAAGGTGTCGAGGAGGAGGTGGTGGTAACACAGTGTCAAAAGCAGCAGAAAGGTCAAGAAGGATGAGGATCGAGTAAAGGCCCTTGGATTTAGTCAGGAACAGGTTGCTGGAGACTTTGGCGAGGGCAGTTTCAGTAGAATGAAAGGGACGAAAGCCAGACTGCAATGGATCTAGAAGGGCACGAGAGGTGAGAAAGTCAAGGCAATGGCAGTGAACCGCACATCCGTGTAGTTTAGAGATGAAGGGGAGGAGGGAGATGGGTCGACTATTAGAAGGACAGGATGGGTCAAGAGAGGGTTTCTTGAGGAGAAGGTAAGACCACAGTATGCATGAAAGCTGTACGAACAGTTGCGGTGGAAAGTGAAAAGTTGAGAATGTAAAATATGGAAGGGATGACCGTGGAGAAAATGGAGCATAGGCGATGGGTGGAAATAGGATCAGAGGGGCAAACAACGCTTCTTGGAAGAAGACAGAAGAGTTGAGGCAGGAGTGGCCAACTCCAGAACCGGTGCACCACAATCCAGCCCGGTTTTCAGGATGTCCCCAATGAATGTTCATGAGATATATTTGCATACAATGGGAGGCAGTAGATGCAACTGTTCTTCATGAATATTCATTAGGGACATCTTGAAAACCAGGCTGGATTGTGGTGCACCACGACCGGAATTGGCCACCCCTGAGTTAAGGCAAGGCAAACATTTGTGCATGGTAAGACCACATAGGCAAAATGTTGCACAATAACAGAGCATGTATAAGAGCGTGTGTTAGGGTGCTTGTGCAGGAATGCATATTGTAGCCACTCAGGTAGAATGCGCACTGGGACCACTTGGGCTCAAGGAGCGCAAACAAAGAAAAGGTTACTAGAAAATGTTAATAGCGTGCGCTGGAAAATGGTGGGAAGTGCCGACGCAGGGTCAACAGTTGCCCACGATCCATCCCAACTGTCGCCCCAACGAACAAGAGCAGGACCCCCCAGCAAGGACAATGACTATGTCAAGCCTTGTTACTCACCTCCTGGGAGCCTCAGGCAGGGCAAACCGTGCCAGACTCAGTGCTACTCCCCAGCCACCGTCTCTCTTTTTCACATGCTAACAGTCACATACCTTTGAGGTATCTTCAGTCTTTGGGGAGAGCAAGGGCGGGGATGACAGCAGAGCAGGGAGGGGGCATCGAGGCTGTGTGAGGCTGCTGAACTCTTCCAATTTTCTGGCTGCTCAACAGGCCCTTAACAGGATAAGAGTGTGAAGCTGAAACAATTTTCCCTCCTCCTTTGGCTACTGAAAAGACAGCAGTCTAGTGGAGCCTCCTATGTCACGCTCAAGTGAGAGAGTCACGCTCAAGGTGGTCATTCACAAGCGAATAAATCTTTTTCCTCTCAACTGTTCAGATTTTATTCAGAGATGAGAAAATCCATCCACCATCTGCTGGAGACAGAAGAATACTGAGGTGTCTTCTAGTACCTCAGGCTGATAGAGACACGGGAATGATGCCATTAAAACCTGTGCATTTCATTGGCTTCTGTCTCCACCAATCTGGTGGTAGGGGAATACAACCCACTTGTCTGGACTGGTCTAGCAGGACGATATGGAAATTGTTAGATAACTCCAAAAAGACAGAAATGTCCAGACTGTCCACAGAGACGAGTGTGTTCATTCCCTCTTCTTCTTCCTCTTGTTATTTCCTCTCGGGAACATATAACATTCTATAAAGTCTTCATATGAGATTTTCAAAACCTCCTTCAGATACATCTCCCATAATTCTTGGAGGGGAGGGCGGTTGTGGAAAGAAACCTAGAAGAGGTGAAATTTAGCAACCTTAAATTGCAATTCAACATCCAATTTTCCAGGGATTTTATTTTAGCGTGTAAAACAAAAAACTGTCCTTAATATAGGAACCCCAGTCTGTATCTGGTTCTGCATTGAATCCATCCATTGTTCCAAGTGAGATGTTCTGGCTTTTTGTTCCTCCAATTTAAATATAGTAGCTATAGAAAATTCATTAGTTTGAACAACAGAATCAACCAGAGTCCTTTTAGTATTGATTCGGCCTTCCCATATATTCTCCAGTGTTATTATCCTAGGAGTAGCAAGCCTCTCCTCTATTGGGAATATACTGCACGTTGCCCTAAGCACATTCTGCACCCCCAACCAGGCCTTTCTGGGTCATCTCAGCCAGCCTATGGTTTTCCAAGGGGGAAGGAGGCATCTTCACTCACTCAAGCAGCAGGTGTGGGAGGGAGGATCGCCCACCAGAGCTCAGAGTTATACCATACTTGCTCAGAGTTATAAAATGCTCCACTATCAGGCTTTCCTTGCTCATGGTAGGCTCCAGACTCACTCTGCCACTGATGACATGTGCATCTACTGACCCCTGATTCACTGAAGCTGCAACACTGGATAAGTCGTCCACTTACATTTCAGCTTTCCTGTTCTAAGCTAGAAACCAAAGTAAAGCAGCAAGAAAGTTTTGGGAGCTTTCAACATCTGCATCCTATCATGGCACGTACATTTTCTGACCTCAGACATGAAGTTAAAAGCTGTTAGCCTTCTTCTGGGACCGAGTGAAAACAAAGAGAAAAACCCTGTGTCCGAGTCCTGATGCCAGATAAAAGACATCAAACTACTGTTGCGGGCAACAAATGCCAAGAAAAGCCTGGAAAGGTAGAACTCTCCATAAGATGATCAATGCCGCTGGCACTGGATGATGTCACCCACTTGTATGGATGATATATCCTGCTTGTACTTGGAGAATACATCATAACAGATACAGTGAGGAGCAAGTGAGCATCACAGAAATTTTGTAATGCAGCATGAAAGTCACAGATCATATGATCCAAAAAAGGGCCAAATAGACTGAGGGCAAAAAGAAAAAACTCTTTCAAAGGTTAAATAGCATTTTACCTATGGAAACTGGGCTTTTGATTATTGCCAACCTCTCCACAAGTAAAGGTATGCTCATTGTTCAACAATGTATGTACTTTTACTGGCAGACAAGCGAGATACTTCTGGAGACAGGCAGAGGGCGAGGCGATGAATATGTGTTGTTAGAATCAAAACAATATGCATTATTTCAAATGGGAAAATTATGCATAAAGAAAGCAGGCATAATCTTAGTGAGTATTCTTTCTGGGTGTTATAATCAAAGCAAAAGACTATGTGGACTTCTACTTTGATTACTGGTGCAAACTCTGCAGGTTAATGTATTTTTGAACTTTCCACCAACATGGGCAGATGGATTTTTGCTCCCCGTGTGACAGAGGTTTGGTATTCATTTCCCTGGTAGTGCAGCATCACCTACCACAGAAGCCTGCACAAGTCAGAATTTCATGGTTATACAAATAGTTCAGAGGCTGATATGCCAAAGATCTGCCTCAGTATTTTTGAAGTTACATAGACACATCTGGACTATTCAAAATTCTCTCCCATTGGATTAAGTTGGCTGGATAAAATTTACACAGTCAAGAAGAAGAGGTGCTCTGGGTATTCCACAGGCACTGTTTAAGTTTGACTGGATAGCTCTGAATATCAGTGATATTTGATTTAAATTAACTGGGTAAGTCTGGCCTCCAAAACTGCTGCCCTGGAGTTATTTAGCCAATTATATCTAGATAACTGTAACCTGCTATATTCAGTGGCTGGACTTAAGTGGCTAAAGCCCTCTGAATATCTGCTTTAAGTTTATATGCATAATGTTGAAAGGACACCAACAGCCTTCTAAATATCAACCTCTCAGTTTTGATTTTGAAGTAACTTTTCTTAAGGGTGCCAGGTGCCACTATACAGTGCTACAGGTAAGCATTTGAATATAATCAATTTTCTACCTGAAAAGCTCTGCTGTAATTGATTTTGCTGCATGTCCGATTTTATTTTTTCTATCACCTTTTTCTTTTGGGATAAGAGAAGGAAGAGAAATATCACATTACAAAACTGAATACTGTTGATAGTGGGGAGATTTACCTGCTCCCTTATGAAGATCTATACTGATGAACTCTACTGTGCCCTCATGAGGTGTACGGCTGCCTTCTCTGTAAGCTCCATGCTTCCCTCCAGGAGAGTATCGGAAGGAAAAGTAATAACCCACCAGGTAAACCTGTAACAGTACCATCAGAAACGGTTTGCTTTAGTTTAAACACATTAGCATCTGCTTTATTAAAATATAGCATCTTCTTATTTCAAACACAGAGAAATGTCTCCTACTTCACACATTTCGAACAAGAAAGTTTTACAAAACATAAAATGGAAAATTTTAGAGAAATCGTCCGGTATACACATGCAACACCTGCTGAAAAGCTATAATTAGGGGCTTCTATTCTTGCAATGCTGGTGTTTATTTTCCAGCTAATAAGATGTTTTTTGAGGGTTGTCATGAGGCTGGAGCCACGGAAGGTGCAGGTTTAGGAAAAAAAACCTGTTTTTCATAGAGATGTGGATATGCAGAAGATGCAATTACCTCGCAGCACAGCTAGAGGGGGCAAGAGTAATCCTACAGAGGCTGAGTCAACGTGCCCAGCCACTGATTTTATGAGTGTTAACCAGCTGCACCTGAAGGCAAGCCCGGGAGTTTCAAAGGTAAAATGCTTTTATAAAGGAAAGACAGCCAGAGGGTGTAGGTGTGCAAGGAGTGGAGGAGGAATCCAGTCAGGAGGAATCCAGTCAGGAGGGAACTCAGCCGGCAGCAGTTCAGCCAGAAGGAAGGAGAAGGAGTGTGGAGAAAGAGAGAGTCCACACGGAGCAAGCCCAGAGGGACAGAATCCAGATGGATAGAGTCCAGAGGGGCAGAGCACCGAGAGACGGAGTCCAGAGAGAGACTGCCAGGAGAGGCAGTTTGGCTGGAAGGGGTGACACTCCCAGCCCAAGTAACGTAGCTGGATCCAGCAGCACAACAAGAATAATAACAGCTGAAAGAGGAGCACAGAAAGCCAAGAAGCCATGCTTTGAGAGAAGCCTACATTCACCGGAGTACCCTGGATCAGGATTACAAGGTACCAGGAGGAGAGGTTCCTATAACAAAGCTACCTTTACACAGAAGCACAGAGGTTGGGAATCCTCACCAGGTTTTCCTGGGCTTCAGGAAGGCAGAGCACTGCACAAGGAAACCTGTCTCCAGAGAGAAGTACTTGAGAGAGAAAGCTCCAGGTGTAGCAGCTGCAGGAAGCCAAGGTATGGTGGCTCTTTACTTTTAAAAGAAAGCCTTGCTCCTAGAAGCTCTGATAAAGCAGACGCTCAGTATATGAGAAGAGGGAACAAAGCAGAGCTTTTCAAAACTATACCTAAGGGCTTAACAGGACAGTCTTACTGGAGGCAAAGAAACAGAGACAGACCCTGTAAAATTGTAGCCACAAGGGAAAGCTCTTATTCTGAGGGAGAAGCCAGTGACGCAGAGTCCATGGAAATAGAGTTTGAGAATACTATTCCCATCCCTCAAGAGGAGTCTATGGATTGTAGCTTTTGTGTTGCTACTAGCCGTGAGTCCTTAGTAGAACTGTAAATATAAAAGAATTCCCTGCAATCAGTTGTGAAGTTCATAACAGTTTGTTTGCCTGTTTGTTCAACTTTACTTTGGAGTAAAAGAATCCTCAGTTAAACCCTGCAAGCAATTGTGAAGCTTATAATAGTTGTTTGTCTGCTTATTTTGGTGGAACCCTTTATAAAGGAGGACTATCTTTATTTTCTTTATGTCTTAGTGAACCCTTGCGGTAAAGGGGAAATAAAGCCTTATTACCCTCCACTCTTGGCTTATATAATTTTGTTCTCTCAAGGAGCTAAAACTCCAAGGACCGAACTGCACTTGGGCCTTAAAGAGCCCTCGCTCCTTAAAAATAATAAAAAATGCTCAAGATGCCCTTACAGCCACTGGGGGCACCTGACGACAGGGTACAACTCAGTGTTTTTTGCACCACGGATACTACTATGGCTGGGTACCTTTTCAGATGGAATCAAACATGTATGTTTGTGCCACTTAGGAGTCCTTAACAGAGGAAAAAGCACAGTTACTTACCTGTAACAGGTGATCTCTGGGAACAGCAGGAATAAGTCTTCACATATGGGTACGTCGGTACCGACGGAGTCTGTGCGGGAACGCTTCCCAGCGTCCAATCAAAGAGCTTTTGGAAGCATCTCACCACGCCTGCGTGCTGCCTTCCCGCCTTTCCCAACTGCCTCTCCTCAGTTAAGTTTTAAAACTGAGACAAAGAGAGAGAGAGAGAGAGAGGAAAGGAAAGATAGATAGAGAGATACAACTCCTGGGGAGGTGGGTGGGTTGTGAAGACTTATTCCTGCTGTTCCCAGAGATCACCTGTTACAGGTAAGTAACTGTGCTATCTCCAGGAACAAGCAGGAATGAGTCTTCACATATGGGGACTCCCAAGCTAAGATGCCTGGAGTCCCAGCATGTTATAGATTGGAACATGCTACACCTCACATTGCCAGGCATCCTCAGGATGGAGGGTAGGAGTTGAAACAGAAAGGTGCTGTAAAGACAGCTAACCCAGCATAGGACTGCAGGCAAGGAGTCCTTGTGTGGATGACAATTATCATCAAATATATTGAAATGAAATATTGCAATATGGACCTCCCCTAACAGGATTGCAGGAAAGTATAGAGGTTCATGGAATCTACTGGGGAATCCAGTAGAGGAACCTCAAGGAGGACCTCACTGAAAGTGGAGGTAATAAACCTGTAGGACAAACAGTGGAGGTCAGAATCCTGAAAGGTGAGAGGTAACCCCAGGGATCAACTGGGGTAGTACAAAAACGGTAGGCCTTCAGCAGGCGGCTTTATGGAAAAAGCCGAAACTCTTTTGGCTGCAGAGTGGCTCACTCTTAGGAGCTAAAAGAGGAAAGGCTGACCGATTTGGACAAACCGGCCTAGTCCTTGAGGGAAGAAGGGGTATGGAAAAAACCTTGTATCCCAAAAAGAAAGGACAGGTGTCTGAGGCGTTAGAGCCTCAGATGTACTTAAGATCCGCCATGTCTTTCCTAACTGGTGGTAGCTAGGAAAGATACTGGAACATGGAGAGCTTCAGGGGTAACTAACCCTTAGGGTTATGGTAGAAAAGTTGTTAACTACCACGGGATTGGTTGTGTGTATAGCACCCCAAACATGCTGGAACAGCATGAGTATGGGTAGAGCCCAACTGTCAGAATCATATAGAGACATATATATCTATATGAGCATAGACAGTCAGATAGAGAAGTATGTAAATACATATCTACCTATAATAAATATCTCGACAGATACACATATATATACGTATATATATATAGATATATATATACATATAGATATATAGAATATATATCTATGGTGAGATATAGAAGGGCATAACTTATACACACACAAATGACATATATATCTATAGGGATGTATACAGATACAGTCAAACCTCGGTTTTCATTTGCCCCGGTTTTCATACGCTTCGGTTTTCAACGTCTTTTTTTGACTGAGATTTTGTCCCGGTTCTCATACATCGCTTCGGTTTTCAACGTCTTTTTTGACTGAGATTTTGTCCCGGTTCTCGTACATCGCCTCGGTTTTCGTAAAGTACAGTACTGTAAATACATACACCCTCGCGCTGCACACAGGGTCTGTATACACTGCCAGAACGCCCTCCCGGTCCCGGCAGCACTGCCCCCCGGAGTCACCGATTGCCAGCGTGATGAGAAGCGAAAGCCAGCTGAGCACGTAAATGAAACACATCCTCGAGCCTGGTCAGAGTTAGAGAGGCAAGGATTGCGCGGAGAGGAAGGCCCCAATCTCGTCCACCGCCTGCCCGTTCTCTGGAGCGCCCCCTCAGGCTCGGAGGCAGCAGGGAAGAAAAGCTGTCAACGTAAGCAGGAGATGTTGCATGAATGTGGGAGGCAGTTCTTTCTCTTGCAGGGTACGTCTGAAGCTATATCATTAAGATTTTCTGCCAGTCTGAAGCATTGAGCAGATAATGTAAAGGTATTTTAATGGGCTGAATCCAATGTGATTCTGAAGAGAGCTGGGCACAGCAGCTTGTCAGGGGTGGCTAAGGCCAGATGCTAACATACTGTACTGTACTTAGCTTGCTTTCAGTGATGTTAAATGTTCATTTATCCATTTCATTAGTCATTTATATTTATTTCTCATTGTTTTCTGTATGTAAAAATATAGTTATTCTCTATAAAATGTACTTTTTGTGAATATTTTTGGGTGTCTGGAACGGATTAATTGGATTTACATTATTTCTTATGGTAAATATTGCTTCAGTTTTCATACGTTTCGGTTTTAGTCAGACTTTTTTGAACGGATTAATCATGAAAACCGAGGTTTGACTGTATATATATAGATATGAATATATAGGCTTATATATAGATGTCTGCAATTAAGCAGAGATATGCCTATAGAAAGTATATTCACATAGGAGATGTGAAGAGGAAAGATTCATCTAATAATAAGAAGGTGGAACCTACTTGAGAAGATATATAGAGAATCTATTCCCCCTGGTTATGATGGAAGGAGTCAGGGGAAAAATCTCCCTGACAAGGAACAGACTAGATTGCTGCAGAAATGCTAGCTAGTGAAATAACCAGGATGGTTACGTGAAAAACAGAGGATAATATCAGTCTGCAGGCAGCAAGTCCCGAGTCCTCCAGAACTCTAGCATTGTAAATGGACAGAAGACGCATAGGAATGAGATACCAAGTTGACCTACTTGAGGGGCAAAAAGGGTATTATGCGTTCTTTAGCTAAACATGCGCTGTCCATGAGGGATTTGGATTCCATGAGGACGAGCTGCAAGGAAAAAAAAGAGCATATTCCCGGTGGGAATCCTGAGGTCCAAACCAGGGAATTGAACAACTCTTTAAGCTTTCACATAAGAGAAGGCCCACGTCCTTTGTTTTAAAAAGGAGATAGTAAGGGTAGGAAGAACCCTTCCAGTCATGAAGGGCATGACTGAGGGAGCCTTTTCCAAACATCTAGGACAGCTGTTTGAGGAAAACCTAATGCTCTCTAGCAAAGGCCCATGGTGGAAAGCTTCTCTGTAGAATTGCAGAGAGCATAATGCAGGAGAATTAGGAGATAGAACTGGCTGCTGGAAAAGCCAGTACCTACGTCAACTATGCTGCCAAGCTCAAGGGAATTGGAGATGGCAAGAATAGAAGACAATCCGAGAAGCCTGTAGTGATAAGGTTTCCCAAGAAAGATGAATCCACTGTCTTGGAGTCACTACTAAGGCCAGAAAGAATGTAGTGGAGGACAACTCTGGATGCTTGTGGAGAAGAACCAGTGGTTCAATCACTAGGGCTCCTGCATGGGCAGCTGCTGGTAAGACAGCAGAAAGAATCTTTCTGTTTAAAAACAGAAAGAACAGACAGAACAGGAGTAAGAAAACTCTGGACCTGTCTGATAAGCTGCCCCAAAGCAAAAATGAAGAAGGGAGTTAACTCAGAGGAAAACTCCACACTGGAATAGTGACAAAAACTAAAGAGGCTAAAGAAGAAGCCCTCCAGTGTAATAGTACCCCTCTTACAGAGGAAAGCTTGGTAAGAGGGTAGAGAAGATGGAGCTGAATGGAGACTTACAATGTGGTAAGTCTGTAGAAAGGAAAAATTCATGCTGGTACAGAAAACTATCATTTGATAGTTGTTAAACCTCTTTCCCTAGCAGAAAGAAGAGGAGAAACCTGTGACCTATAGGCATGAATATCCTAAGAGATCGTATACAGAGAAAAAATGGATGTCTTGTGAAAAGAGATCCATGCCTAGAGTTTAGAATGAAAACAGTGGAAGGCTTCTACTGAGAAGAAGCCAACTGCAGGTTCTAAACCCCAAGAGGCACAAAAATATGATGATGATTAATCAGAAACCCTGCGGTTGCTGGGTTTGCTGAGCCTGGTGAGAGTTTGGATTCTTCAGACCAGGGCGATGTTTCCCCTGTTTGGGAACATCTGTATGATGGGCAGAAGATGAATAAAACCTTCTCCCCCTAGGGGGAAGAAAGCTTGGTAGGACATTTCCTACCTACTGGGAAAGAAGGCGGCGTAGAACAGCCCTTAGAAACAGGTAAGTCAGTGGACCACTGAGTAACCTGACGTAAAGACTCATTATTGAAGAGATTTTCTCCAGTGCAAGGAGTATTACCCAGTCTTTGTTGTGCCCATTTGTCTAAGTCTGAAGCTTGGAGCCAGGCTCTACGTCGTGCCCCTATATCCATAGCAAAAGTTCTGCTAACAGACTCAAATGAGTCTAGGGAAGCACGAGTAAGAAACCAAGAGATATTTTGAATATGACTAAGCAGTGAGGAATAGTCTGCACTCTTGGACTCTGAAAGAAAAGGAGTCAAAAGATGTAATTTCTTTGTGACCTCCTCAAGAGATAGACAAGAGAATTCTTGCTGAAAGCATGGATGTCTGGAAGGTTTGACGTCCAAAGGCATCTAGTGTCTTAGACTCACGACCTGGCGGATAAGAAGAGTGCTTTTTCTTACTCTTCACCCGCCTCGTTGCTGATTCCACTACAATGGAATGATGAGGAAGTTGAGTCTTTTGAAACCCTGGAGAGGGGGGCACCTGATATAGGAGATCAGTTGCTCTGGAAGGTGGGGGTACCCTTAAAGGTGCTTCCCACATTCCTAGAAGAAGATCCTGCAAGGAATGATGCAAAGGAAGCATTATGTTCTCCTTTGCTTCGGTAGAAACAGAGCCTTGTGTAGGATCATGGCCAGGGATAGGAATGGCAAGTGATCTTGCCAGATCCAGGAGGAAACTCTGAAAAGAAGGATCTCCAAAGAGAACCTCACCTGGACAGGATAGATCTGAAGAACTAGCCTGGGCACCGAAGGATCTATCTGAGTATATAGGAATATAAGATCCTGCATAGTGCAGTATGGGATCCTTAACGGATGGACGCTGGTACTGGAGGTCAGGACCAGTGACAGTCAGTACCACATCGTCCATGCCAGGTATCGACTCCAAACTTGGTATAGAAGGGAGCGATCCTGTTGAAAGAAGCATGGAAGGAGCTGGCCACGATTCTGCTGTGGATACCGGTACCGATACCGCTACCGCTGTCGGAACCGCACCAGACACCGACATCGGAGCAGCAATCGGTGACAGCCCAATCGGTACCGAGGTAACTGAAAGCCTTCGGCAGTCACCCTCGGTACCGAGCATCCGGTACCGATAGATATCGGTACCAAGACGTGTCGGTATCCAGTCTTCCAGACTAGAGATCGATTCCAGACTCGGCATCGAAGGAAGCGAGTCTATCGATGCACGTCTGGAGGGTACCGACGTCGGTGGTAGTATCGGTGCCGGTACCGATACTGGAAAGTCAGTCTGGAACGTATCCACCGGTCCCGTAGGTACCGAGGACGCCAGACGACGATCCCTGGTGAGGAGTGTTACGTCCAACACCAGTGCCGATGCCGGGGTATCGGTACCGCTCGAAGCGGATGCCACCACCGGGCATGGCTCAGGTATGTTCTGTGAGGGGTGAGCCCCAGGAACAACCCGAAACCCCACATAGGCTTTGGAGGCCGAAGACTCCCGCCGGGGTTTTGAAGCCAATGGGCCCTCGAGGGCAAGGCCGGAGCCGTCTACATGCTGTGCATGAGACTTACTACTCGAGGGTTGGCTAGTCTTAACAGACTGTTTGTGGGTTACCTGATCCTGTGTAGAAGAAGAAACGGTCGGTGCCCTGACACTGGAAGGGAACCTGGTATCGAGGGAAACTCGATGTTGAAAATGTCTTCTCACAACACTGTAGCCCAAGGGCTCCGGAGGAAAAAGGTCAGGACCCAAACAGGTTAGACACCAGTTTTTGGAGTCTAAAAATAAAGTTCTACCGCCACAGCTTAAACATTTCTTAGCGAAAGTGGCTGGCGGTTCCATGAAGGATATGGACAGGCCTAGAAGGCCTAACACCTTAAGACACTCAGAAGAAAAAATATTCCCTGAAGGGAAAAATTACAGAAAAAGAAAAAAGAAACACCGGCAGTACCGGTGGTGTCGGGGAGACAGCCGCGACCACAAGAAAACAAAAGAATTAAAAGCAAAATTTTCTGTGGTGACAGGAGGACGTCCTGCCGGCTCCGCGGAAAAACGAAAACTGAGCAGAGACAGTTGGGAAAGGCGGGAAGGCAGCACGCAGGCGTGGTGGGATGCTTCTAAAAGCTCTTTGATTGGACGCTGGGAAGCGTTCCCGTGCAGACTCCGTCGGTACCGACGTACCCATATGTGAAGACTCATTCCTGCTTGTTCCTGGAGATACACAAAGACTGAGTGGAGGATACAAGACAAGCCAGAAGAGGGGTAAAGTACTGGGATGTTTTATCAGTTAAAACCTAAAACTAGAAGTCCTAGCTAAAACAAATAAAACAAGACAAACGAACTTTGGAGCTGTCGTTGTCACATAACAAGCTGCAAGCTGATCACCAGAGGAACTTTCCACAATCTATTATGTACAAAAAGCAGGTTGGCTAACTGCCATTAAGTCCTATTACAGGATTTACAGAGACAGTTTAAGCAGCATCTTACCTTTTGTGACAACGGCAACACCACCAAACTTAAACTGCGTGGAAGAAAGGCCCGGCAATCTACTTCTGTATCTTGCCATGAAAACCCAATGGATAGTTACAACAAAACAAATTGTGCTATGGTGCTGGAAGATGAGACCCCCAGGTCGGAAGGCACTCAACTAGCTACTGGGGAAGAGCTGAAGACTTTTCAGAGTAAAGCCAGCATTTATGTGGTTGGATCAAAGCCCTCGGGAAGTCCGACTGCTGATGTAGCTGCGCATGAAATGAGAGTCAGAAGCTATAAAGATGTCTTACACATTGGAACATGGAACGTACGAAGCATGAACCAAGGGAAGTTGGAGGTGGTCAAGAATGAAATGGAACGTGTACAACTTGATCTGTTGGGTGTCAGCGAACTGAAATGGACTGGCATCGGGCACTTTGCATCAGATGATCACATGGTCTACTATGCTGGAAATGAAAGACAAAGAAGAAATGGTGTTGCATTTATAATAAAGAAGAAACTTGCAAGAACTGTAATGAAATACAATGCAGTCAGCAAACGCTTAATCTCTATTCGTCTACGAGGATTGCCTATCAACACAACTATAATTCAAGTATATGCCCCAACAACAGTTGCAGAAGAGAATGAAATTGAAGAGTTCTATGAACAAGTACAAGCTGAAATTGACAGAACATGCAAACAGGATATCCTGATAGTCATGGGTGACTGGAACGCAAAAGTTGGCAACAAAGAAGAAGGCAAAGTAGTTGGATAATATGGACTTGGCAACAGAAATGAAGCAGGAGAAAGACTGATAGAATTCTGCGAGACCAATGATCTATTCATCTCAAACACCTTCTTCCAGCAACACAAGTGGCGACTGTACACATGGACTTCACCCAATGGATTGTATAAAAATCAAATTGACTACGTCTGTGAAGTCAACGATGGAAAAGCTCTGTAACATCAACAAAGACAAAACCTGGAGCTGACTGTGGTACAGATCATCAACTACTACTATGCAAACTCAAGCTAAAGTTGAAAAAGAGCAAACCACTCATGAATGCAGCAAAATATGAGAAGCAACAAGCAGTCAAGAAATCAGACGACGCATTGCTCTTGGCAGAATGGCTATGAAAGACCTAGATAAGATTCTCAAGAGCAGAGATGTGTCTCTCCATACAAAGATTCGACTTGTTCAGGCCATGGTATTTTCAATATCATATGGATGTGAAAGCTGGACAGTGAAAAAGACAGGAAGAAAATTGATGCCTTTGAATTATGGTGCTGGCGGCGAATACTGTGTGTACCAGGAATGCCCGAAGAACAAACCAGTCAGTACTAGAGGAGATCAAACCTAAGCTTTCTTTAGAAGCTCAGATGACAAGACTTCGACTTTCATACTTTGGACACATCATGCGAAGAGAGAGATCATTAGAGAAAGACATCATGCTTGGCAAGATAGAAGGTCAACGCAAAAAAGGAAGGCCAGCAATGAGATGGATCGATACAATAACAGCAGCTACGTGTACCAGTCTGTCAACAATGAGCCGCCTGACTGAAGACCGAACACAATTTAGGATAGCTATCCAGAGGGTCGCCATGAGTCGACTCAGACTCGACGGCACTTAACACCACCACCTTTTGGTTACAGATTCATGATAAGATTTTATGTGAAAGAAAACATCAAAAGTTCAATAGAAAGAGTAGTTACTTACCTTTAACAGGTGTTCTCCAGGAGCAGCAGGAATCAGTCCTCACATATGGGTGACATCAACGTCGATGGAGCCCCCATGCGGAGCATTTCCCCAGCTTTCTAATTAAGCCTTTGGGAATACACCCACGCATGCGCGGTCCTCTTCCCGCCCAAAGGTGCCATCTTGAGCAGTCAGATGACCTAGCTAAAAGACAGAACAAAAAACAAAATGAACTATGTACAACTGCAACTCCCAGGGGAGGAGGGAGGGTTGTGAGGACTGATTCCTGCTGCTCCTGGAGAACACCTGTTACAGGTGAGCAACTACTCTTTCTCCAGAACCAAGCAGGAAGTCAGTCCTCACATATGGGTGACTCCCTAGCTCTGGGCTACCAGGAACCCAGGCTGAAAAATAGAGCTCCCTCTGTGAAGCCTCAGCATCAGGGAAAGAACTTTACTGAGAAGAGAACCCACCGGTAGCCCAACAAGAGGGCTGGAGTTGCCTAAACCTCAAAGAGATTCCGGAGTACTGCCTGACCAAAAGCATTGTCCCTAGGGGACTCCCTTCTCCAGGCAGTAATGGGCTGGAAAAGTCTGGCTTGAGGACCAAGTTGCAGCCCTACAGATGTCTGCCAACGGTACAGAACGGAGATGAACTACTGATGCAGCCATTGCCCGGACACGGTGGGCTGTGACTCGACCCTGCAAGGGAAGGTCTGCTGCCCTGTAAGCCCAGGTGATACAGTCCGCTACCCATATGGACAAGGTACGCTTGGAGACAGGCAACCCCAAATTGTTTGGGTCAAAGGAGACGAAGAGCTGAGTAGCCCCTCTATGACCCTTAGTACGCTCAAGGTAGAAAGACAAGGCCCTTCTACAGTCCAGGGTATGCAGGACTTCCTCAGCCTGGCTGGCATGGGGCCTAGGGAAGAATGTTGGAAGAACCACCTCCTGATTGAGGTGGAAAGAGGAGACTACCTTCGGGAGGAACTTTGGATGAGTCCTAAGGACTACCCTGTTCCTATAGAAACGAGTGTATGGCCTGTCACAGACCAGGGCTTGAAGTTCACTCACTCGCCTGGCCGAGGTCAGTGCCACTAGGAAAAGAGCCTTCCAAGAAAGGAAGCGGAGAGGACACGTAGCCATCGGCTCAAAGGGAGGGCGAGTAAGCTGCTGCAAGACCACATTCAACTCCCACTCAGGAGCTGGTGGACGCAGAGGAGGCTTTAGCAAGAGCAAGCCTCTGAGGAAGCGGGACACCAAGGGGTGAACCGATAAAGAGTGCCCTTCCACCAGTGAGTGGTGGGCTGCCAGAGCAGAGAGGTGTACCCGAACAGAATTGGACTTAAGACCCTGATTAGACAAGTGCAGCAGGTACTGAAGCACCACTGGCACAGGACAGGAGAAAGGGTTCTCCTGACGTTGGTCACACCACAAGGAGATCCGTTTCCACTTCAGGGCATAGGTCTTTCTGGTGGATTGCTTCCTAGAGGCCAAGACCACCTCTTCAACTTCCTGAGGCAGGCCCCAGGGAGCCAGCACTAACCTTGCAGCCTCCAGGCCATCAAATTGAGAGTTTTGAGATTGGGGTGCAGAAGAGAACCCTGATCCTGAGAAAGAAGGTCAGGTTGCAACCCCAGAGAGAGGGGTGTCCACCGCCAGCTGTAACAGAAGCGGGAACCAGGGCTGTCTCGGCCATCTGGGGGCTACCAAGATGACCGAGGCCCTGTCCCTTCGAATCTTGAACAAGGTTCAGGCCACCAGGGGCGTGGGAGGAAACGCATACAGGAGGCCCCTGGACCATGATATCAGGAAGGCGTCCGCTGCCAATATCGTGGGATGCGGGTGCCTGGAGCAGAACTGAGGCAGCTGCCGGTTCAGGGGACTGGCAAATTGGTCTATGGATGGAAGTCCCCATTTCAGGAAAATGTCCTGAACCATCAAAGGGTGCAGTTGCCATTCGTGAGGCTGTAGAACCCTGCTCAATCTGTCTGCCAGGAAATTTTCGTGGCCAGGAAGATAGACTGCCCTGAGCAGCATATTGTGTCGAAGTGCAAAAGAGCAGAGGGCCTGTGCCTCCTGACACAGGAGTCTGGACCCCGTGCCCCCCTGCTTGTTCACATAGAAAATTGCCAACTGGTTGTCTGTCTGCACCAAGACCGATTGGTGGGCCAGGGTGTGAGAGAAGGCCTTGAGGGCTAAGCGTATCGCCCTGAGCTCCAGGAGATTGATTTGTTGCGTGGCTTCCCATGGAGACCACAGGCCCTGTGTGCACTTGTCCAGACAATGTGCACCCCAGCCCTGCAAGGATGCATCGGTTGTGAGTGCCACAGTGGAAACAGGCACCTGAAAAGGAATGCCCTGTAGAAGGTTGGGGGGGGGGGGGGTGTAGCCACCACTGCAGGGATTTCAGGAAGGGTTTGGACACCCTTACTTTGTCTCCTAGGCTTCCTGTAGCCTGCCTCCACTGAGTTCTGAGACACCACTGTGCAGGCCTCATATTCAGGCGAGCATTGGGAGTCACATGTACTGTCGATGCCATGTGGCCCAGGAGCCTTAGACAGAGTCTGGCGGAAACCAGGGGATTGTTTAGGAACTGGCTGGCCAAGTCCATCAGCCTTCCTGCTCTGTCTGCTGGCAATTAAGCCTTTGCTTGCAGGGAGTCTAACCATGCTCCTATGAACTCTAGGTTCTGGGAGGGGAGCAAAGTGGACTTTGCGAAGTTTATGACAAAGCCTAGTTGCTGAAGGAGAGAGACAGTACAGAGGGTGGCATGCCTGGCCTCCTGGAGAGTCTGACCCCTGATGAGTCAGTCGTCCAGGTAGGGGAAGACAAAAATACCCTGGTTTCTCAAGTAGGCCGCCACCACCGCCAGGCACTTCGTGAAGACCCGTGGGGCGGAAGTCAGGCCAAAGGGCAGTACCCTGTACTGAAAGTGGTTTCCTCCCACCACAAACCTTAGGTATTTTCTGTGGTCTGGATGAATGAGGATGTGAGTGTACGCATCCTTCAGATCCAAGGAGCATAGCCAATCTCCCTGCTGGAGGTAGGGCAGCAGTGTTCCAAGAGTAAGCATCTTGAACTTTTCCTTTTCCAAGAACTTGTTGAGATTTCTAAAGTCCAGAATGGGCCTGAGGCCTCCAGTCCGCTTTGGCACAAGAAAGTACTTGGAGTAGAAGCCCTGCCCCGGTAGGTGGGGAGGTACAGGCTCTACCGCTCTGTCTTGAAGCAGACTTTGCATTTCCTGGAGAAGGAGTCCCTGATGCAGAGGAGGCCTTGGAGGCTCCCCTGGGAACTAGGAGGGGGGTACCTGAGTGAAATGGAGCAGGTAGCCCTTCTGGACTGCTCAGTACCCAAGCATTTTTTGTGATGGGTGGCCACTGGTGGGCAAACAGGGCCAACCGACCTCCCGTGCTGAGGTGGGCCAGCAGAGGCAGAGGCTATGCAGTGGGAGTCAAAAACCCCCTCCCTGCTGAGTAGGAGCAGGAGCTGGAGGCTTTCTGCCTACGGGGCCCATGTCCCTGCCCCCTTGGCCTGCTGACCCTGCTGGGGAGCTAGGGAGGCCTGGTAATGAGGGAAAGGTTTGTAGGCAGATGCCTTCCTCGGGTCAAAGGCCTTTTTCCCCGAGCCCTTCTTCTTATGAGAAGGGACAGACGTTTTCCAGGACAATCTTGTCCTTGTCAGAGTCTCGGTCTCGAGTTCTGTGGCCTTTTCGGCCATGGGCTTGCCGAAGAGGTTTTCACCCTGGCAGGGGACATCGACCAACTTGTCCTGTACCCATGGCTCGAGGTCCGATGACTGTAGCCACGCCTGGCGTCGAGCACCGATGCCTGCAGCTGCCACGCGGGCCGAAGCTTCGAAGCCATCGTAGGCCACCCCGGAGATGAATTTGGAGCATTCCCGGACCCCCGAGGACAAGGACTGGAACCTCTGCAAAGGTTCCCCGGAGAGACCAGCCGAGAACCCGGCTATCTCCTTAGCCAGGTCCCGCAAGTACATGCCCATGTATAGCTGGTAGGCCTGGACACGGCAAGCAAGCATCGAGCCCTGGAAGCACTTTCTGCCGATGGCATCTAGGCTTCGGGCCTCCTGGCCGGGGGCACCACGGAGTGCATCTTCTGGCTCTTCAGACGATGCATGGCCGATTCCACAACCATAGAATGGTGCGGCAGCTGCGCTTTTTGGAATCCAGGGCTCTTACGGACTCGATACATGGAATCGATCCGCTTGCTCAAAACTTGCGCCGAGGCCGGTGCATCCCACATTCGGAAGAGGAGCCGTTCCAGCATCGGAGGAACCGGCACAGTAAAAGGCCTCCCTCGGGGGAGAGTCATACTGGAGGGCATCGAGCTCCTCGGCTCGAGGCTCCTCCTTGGGATCCGCAGGAACATTCAAGGCCTTGGCCATGTCCCTTATGAATTCCGAAAACCGGGTGTCCTCCGGTGGGGACCTACTCCGGGGCTCAGACTGCGGCGAATTCGAAGGGACACACAGAGTCCGAAAAGTATCGGGCGACTCCTCGTCCTCCGTCTCCCACGCAGACTCATCCGAAGAAGAGTCAAGGGGCTCCGACCGCGTGGGGTCTGGCAACACCCACCCCGATGCCGGGGCCATCGGCGTCGATGCCCTCGGTCCTGAACGGGAGGTCGAGGGAGACCGAGACCGTGACAGAGACCGGACTCGGGCCTTCATGGCTTCGAGAACCGGCTCTGTCTTCGGGGTCGATTTAGACATCGACGTCCTGGTGGTCGGGGTAGATGCACCAGTCAGGCTGGCCATCAGCACCCGCTGCTGATCCATGAAGGCAGACAATCTGCACTCCAAGGCTGTCAGCCTGAGTCCAAGCTCAGGAGACTCAGCAGCCACTGACTCTGGTCCCGGCGACGTCAGCTCCCTAGGAGGAGAGTCCTCGAGGACTACAGGACTTACGTGCTTGACAGACTCCGGCATTACACGGGATACCTTAGTTGGCTTCTCCAGCTCAAAGGGCCCGGGATGGCGGTCAGGGGTCCGAGATCTGGCCTTCGAGGAAGCAGAAGCTTCCTCCGACGCCGTCCTCACGAGCTTTCTCTTCCTCTTATGCTCCCGACTGGGGGACCCCCTTTCAGAGGAACTTCGACGAAGCTCGGGGTCAGACTCCCGAGATGTCGAGGCCTCTGACGAGGTCCGGGCTAGTCCGGAGGCCGAGTCAGAAAAAATTTTCTCCTTCTGATGCTGCCGGCTTCTGAGTACCTTAGTGGATATCTTACCACATGGGACACAGACCTTGGGATCATGGTCCGGTCAGAGGCAACGCAGGCAGCAGTCGTGTGTGTCGGTAAGAGACATGAGCTTCTTACAACGATCACACTTTTTAAAACCACTGGAGGCCATCGGGGAAAAAAGGGCCCCCGCGAGATCAAAAGACCAGTCCTCCAGGGAAAAGAAAAAAAGGGCGCGAACGCATGCCACGAAGGGCAAAAAAACAAAAATAAAGATCGGGTCGATACCAGCGTACCGAACCCAGGCGGGAAGGGGAACCGGCGTCGAACCGGTGAAAGAGAGCGCGAGAATCACAGAAAAAAATCCAACTTTTCCGGGTGACAGGGACAGACTCCGTTGGGCTCCACGGAAAAAGAAAGACTGGGCAAGATGGCACCTTTGGGCGGGAAGGGGACCGCGCATGTGTGGGTATATTCCCAAAGGCTTTCTTAGAAAGCTGGGGAAATGCTCCGCATGGGGGCTCTATCGACGTCGATGTCACCCATATGGGAGGACTGACTTCATGCTTGGTCCTGGAGAAATATATGTTATAATCTAAGTGGTATTATATCTGCAAGAAAGAGTAGTTACTCACCTGTAACAGGTGTTCTCCAGGAGCAGCAGGAATCAGTCCTCACATATGGGTGACATTGGCGCCGACGGAGCCCTCGTGCGGAGCATTTCCCCAGCTTTCAAAGAAAGCCTTTGGGAATGCAGCGCTTGCGCGGTCCCCTTCCCGCCCAAGGGTGCCATCTTGCTCAGTCTGATGACATAGCTAAAAGACAGCAAAAACAGAAAATAAATCATATGACTGCAACTCCAAGGGGAGGAGGGGGGGTCGTGAAGACTGATTCCTGCTGCTCCTGGAGAACACCTGTTACAGGTGAGTTACTCTTTCTCCAGAACCAAGCAGGAAGTCAGTCCTCACATATGGGACTCCCCAGCTTCAGGCTACCGGGAACCCAAGCTGAAAAATAAGCTCCCTCTAGAGCTTCACCATGCGTGATAAGAATCTTCTCTGAGAACGCCCCTGAACGGTAGCCCAACACAAGGGCCGGAGGATAGGAGTTGCCTAAACCTCAAAGGGATTACGGAGTACCGCTTGTCCAAAAGCACTGTCCCTGCGGGACTCCCTCTCGAGGAAGTAATGGGCTGCAAAAGTCTGGCTTGAAGACCAGGAAGCGGCCTGGCAGATGTCTGCCAACGGAACAGAGCAGAGATGAGCTACTGACTCAGCCTTCGCCCTGACACGGTGGGCCGTGACTCGACCCTGCAAGGAGAGGCCAGCTGCCCTGTACGCCCAGGTGATACAGTCTGCTACCCAAATGGACAGGGTATGCTTGGAGACAGGTAACCCCAGGTTATTAGGGCCAAAATATACGAAGAGCTGAACAGCCCTTCAATGCCCCTGCGTACGGTCAATGTAGAAAGACAACGCCCTCCTAAAGTCCAGAGTATGCAAGACCATTTCAGCCCGGCTGGCATGCGGCCTGGGATAGAAGGTCGGAAGGACCACCTCCTGATTGAGGTGGAAGGAGGAGACAACCTTTGGAAGGAACTTAGGATGAGTCTGTAAGACTACCCTGTTCCTATAGAACCGTGTGTACGGTCTATCAGAAACCAGAGCCTGTAGTACACTCACATGCCTGGCCGAGGTAAGAGCCGCCAAGAACAACGTCTTCCAGGAAAGGAAGCGTTAATGACAGGTAGCCATCGGCTCAAACAGTGGGCGAGTAAGTTGTTGCAAGACCACATTCAAATCCCACTCAGGGGCTGGTGGACGAATCGGAGACTTGAGCAAAAGCAGGCCTCTGAGGAAGCGGGCCACTAAGGGGTGGACCGACAGACTGGCCCTCCACCGGCGAGTGGTGCGCTGACAGAGCACTGAGGTGGACCCGAACAGAGTTGGATTTAAGGCCTAGGTCCGACAGTTGAAGCAGATACTGCAGCACCAATGGTACGAGGCACGAAAACGGATCCTCTTGGCGCTGAGCACACCAGGTGGAGAACCTACGCCACTTGAGGGCATAAGATTTCCGGGTGGATTGTCTCCTAGAGGCCAAACCCACCTCCTCCACTTCCCTAGGGAGAAGTAAGAGGACTAGAACTACCCTTTCAGCAGCCAGGCAATCAAATGGAGGGACTGGAGGTTGGGGTGCAGGAGAGATCCCTGATCCTGAGACAGGAGATCGGGTTGCACCCCCAGAGGGAGGGGAGTGTCCACCGCCAATTGCAGAAGGAGTGGAAAGCACGGTTGCCTCGGCCAGGATCAGGGAGGCCCTGTCCCGAAGAACCTTGAATAGGGTTCGGGCCACTAGAGGCATTGGAGGAAACGCATACAGCAGGCCCGCAGACCAAGAGATTAGGAAGGCATCTGCTGCTATTCTCAGAGGATGCAGTTGTCTGGAACAGAACCTGGGTAGCTGACGGATCAGTGGACTGGCAAAGAGATCGATGGTTGGAAGACCCCATTTTAGGAAGATCTGTTGGACCACTAGGGGATTCAAATGCCACTCATGAGGCTGTAGAATCCTGCTCAACCTGTCTGTCAGGTAATTTTCCTGGCCAGGTAGTTAACTGCCTTGAGAAACATGCCGTGCCTGACCGCAAAGGCGCACAGGGCCTGTGCTTCCTGACAGAGAAGCCTGGACCCTGTGCCTCCTTGTTTGTTCACATAGAACATTGCTACTTGGTTGTCTGTCTGAATCAAGACCGACTGGTGAGAGAGGACATGAGAAGGTTTGTAGAGCTAATCGAATAGCTCGCAACTCCAACAGATTGATCTGCTGTGTGGCCTCCCAAGGAGACCAGAGGCCCTGAGTGCATGCCCCCTGGCAATGTGCACCCCAACCTTGAAGAGAAGGTCGTCAGCACCTGTGTATGTGGTGGTGCCTGGAAAGGCATCCCTTTGATCAGGTTCGAGAGATGCAGCCACCACCGCAGGGAGGCCGCTAGTAGTTTGGACACTCTTACTCTGTCTCTTAAGTCTCCTGTGGCCTGTATCCACTGAGCTCTGAGGCACCATTGAGCAGGCCGCATATGCAGATGAGAATTTGGAGTTACATGGACCGTGGATGCCATGTGGCCCAAAAACCTCAGGAAATGTCAGGCAGAGACCAGAGATCCCCTGTGAAACTGTTGGGCCAGAGCCATCAGTCTATGGGCCCTGTTCTTGGGCAAATAAGCCATTGCTTGTAAGGTATCCAACCTTGCCCCTATGAACTCTACGTCTTGTGAAGGGAACAAAGTGGACTTTGCGAAGTTTATGACGAAGCCCAGGTGCTGGAGAAGAGACACAGTGCGAAGAGTGGCATGTCTGACCTCCTGTGGAGACTGACCCCTGATGAGCCAGTCGTCCAGGTATGGAAAGACAAAAGATGCCCTGGTTTCTGAGATAGGCCGCCACCACCGCCAGGCATTTGGTGAAAACCCTGGGTGCGGAGGTTAGGTCAAATGGAAGTACTCTGTACTGAAAATGCTTTCCTCCCACTACAAATCTGAGATATTGTCTGTGGTCTGGATGAATGAGGATGCGAGTATAAGCATCCTTTATGTCTAAGGAGCATAGCCAATCTCCCTGCTGGAGGTAGGGCAGCAGTATTCCAAGCGTAAGCATCTTGAACTTTTCCCTCTCCAGGAACTTGTTGAGATTTTGCAAGTCTAGGATGGGCCTGAGGCCTCCAGTCCTTTTTGGTACTAGAAAGTACCTGGAGTAGAAGCCTCGTCCTATCAGGTGGTGAGGCACCGGTTCCACTGCCTGCTCCTGTAGAAGACTTGCCAACTCCTGAAGGAGGAGGTTCCTGTGGAGAGGGAGTCTTGGAGGCTCCTCTGGAAAATAGGAGGGAGGTAAATGGTTGAAGTGGAGCAAGTAGCCCTTTTGGACTATGCTCAGTACCCAGGTATCCCCTGTTATAGCTGACCATCTGTGGGCGTACAGTGTCAGCCGGCCTCCTGTGCTGAGTGGAGCCAGCTGTGGGGAGAGGCTATGCAGTGGGAGTCAAAACCCCGCTCCCTGCTGAGCAGGAGCCGGAGCTGGCGGCTTGGGGGTTTTCTGCCTACGGGGCCCATGTCCCTGCCCCCTGGCCTGCTGACCCTGTTGGGGAGCTGTAGAGGCCTGGAATTGAGGATAGGATTTGTAAGCAGAGGCCTTCCTCGGGTAAAAGGGCTTTTTCCCCGAGCCCTTCTTCTGAGAAGGGGCAGAAGTCTTCCTGGACAGCCTTGTCCTGGTGAGAGTCTCAGTCTCGATTTCTGCAGCCTTTTCAGCCATGGGTTTGCGAAAGAGGTTCTCACCCCGCAAGGGACATCGACCAACTTGTCCTGGACCCATGGCTCGAGGTCCGATGACTGTAGCCAGGCCTGACGGCGTAAACCGATGCCGGCCGCTGCTACTCGGGCCGAAGCCTCGAAGCCATCATAGGCTGCTCGAGATATAAACTTCGAGCACTCTCGAATCCCGATGACAAAGTCTTGAACCTCTGCAAAGGTTCCTCGGAGAGGCTAGCAGAGAACCCGGCAATCTCCTTTGCCAGGTCTCGGAGGTACATGCCCATGTACAGCTGGTAAGTCTGGACAGCAAGCCAGCATAGAGCCCAGAAAGAACTTTCTACCGAGGGCATCCAGATTCCGGGCATCCCTGCCGGGGGGGCACCGAGGAGTGCATCTTCTGACTCTTCAGACGATGCATGGCCGATTCCACAACCATGGAGTGGTGGGGTAGCTGTGCCTTCTGGAACCCAGGGCTCTTATGGACTCGATAAATGGAATCGACCCATTTGCTGAGAACCGGCGCCGAGGCTGGTGCCTCCCACATGCAGAAGAGCAGCCGTTCCAACATCGGAGGAACCGGTACAGTAAAGGTCTCCTTCAGTGGAGAGTCATACTGGAGGGCCTCGAGCTCCTCGGCTCGAGGCTCCTCCTCGGGATCTGCGGGGAAGGCCAAGGCTTTGGCCATGTCCCTCACGAAGTTCGAGAACCGGATATCCTCCGGGGGGTCCTTCTCCGAGGCTCGGACTCCGGTGAGTCTGATGGGACACACCGGGTCCGGAACGTGTCCGGGGACCCCTCGTCCTCCGTCTCCCACTCCGACCCCTCCGAGGAGGAATCGAGCGGCTCCGGTCGGCCGGGCACAGATGCCATCTGCCCCGATGCCGAGGGTACCGGTGTCGACGATCTCGGTCCCATACGGGAGGCCGAGGGAGACCTTGGCCGAGGATCGACTCGAGACTGCATTGAATCGAGGATCGGCTCAGCCTCCGGGGTCGACTTGGACGTAGAGGTCTTGGTGGTCGGGGCAGATGCCCCGGTCAGACCGGCAATCAGCACCCGCTGCTGTTCCATGAAGGCAGCCAAGCTGCTCTCCAAGGCCGTCAACCTGAGTCCGAGCTCAGGAGACTCAGCAGCCCCTGACTTGGGCCCCGACGGCGGCTCCCCCGGAGGAGAGTCCACGAGGACAACAGCACTCACGTGACTCGGGGACTCCGGCTCCACACTAGGCATTTTGGCAGGCCTCTCCGACTCTGAGGACCCAGGACGGCGGTCGGGGCTATGCGAACTGGCCCTCGAGGGACCAAGAGCGTCCACCGATGCCGTCCTCGCGGGTTTCTTCTTTCTTTTGTGTTTCCGTGAGGGAGACCCCCGCTCAGAGGAGCCCTGACGATGCTCGGGGTCGGACTCCCGAGGCGTCGAGGCCTCTGACGAAGTCCGGGCTCGGCCGGATGCGGAGTCAGAGAAGATCCTTTCTCGTTGATGTTGACGGCTCCTCAGCGCCTTAGAGGACATTTTGCCGCACGAGCCACAGATCATCGGGTCATGATCGGGCCCGAGGCACAGGAGGCAACAGTCGTGTGTGTCGGTGAGAGACATCAGTTTCTTACACCGATCACACTTCTTGAACCCGCTGGCAGCCATCGGGGGAAAAAGGGCCCCTGCAAGGTCAAAAGACCGAGCTGCCAGTGAAAAAGAAAAAAAGCGCGAACGCTAGTCTCAAAGGACAAAAACCGAAAAAGTAGCTCCGGGCTCGATACCGGTGTACCGTGCCCAGGCGGGAAGAGGAACCGGCGTCGAACCGGCAAAAAACCATGAATCTTCAAAGGAAAAAAAAATCAACTTTTAACCGGGTGACTAAGACACACGTCCGTCGGGCTCCGCAGAAAAAAGAAGACTGAGCAAGATGGCACCCTTGGGCGGGAAGGGGACCGCGCATGCGCGCTGCATTAACAAAGGCTTTCTTTGAAAGCTGGGGAAATGCTCCGCACGAGGGCTCCGTCAGCGCCAACGTCACCCATATGTGAGGACTGACTTCCTGCTTGGTCCTGGAGAAAGTCTAATACAATTTTCAGAAGTGTAGCCATATTAATCTGCAGAAGCAAAAAAGACTGGTGGCACTTAATAGGCCAACCATTGAACAGAGGCATGAACTTCTGAGAATGAGTGTCCATGCTATCCTGTGCATGAAGTACATAATAAAATCTTAGTCTATTTGAGAGACTTTCTGGTTTCCAAGAATTACTTGATTCTATTTTAAGTTTTGTTCCTCATTTATGACATTACTAATATTCATATTGCTAATTTCCTAAAAACAATTTAGAAACATCTCTGCCTTCCTTCGTAAGGGGGACAGGAACTTAGCATATGTGGACCATGAGGATGGGCTAGTAGATGTTCTTGTTGCGCAATGACTGGGATGACCTCTTCAGAAGTTGTTAACACTGCCTCTGCAGCATCCTCAGCCCAGGTTGACACATGCAGCATAAACCATGCTCAGGGACACCACCTAGCTCAAGTGAATGGCAGCATAAAGCATGGCTGCTGAGCAATCAAACTGGTCTATTTACCTCACTCTTGGCTTGCAGTAGCCTTTCCTTTCCTAGTATTGAGATCCACAGCTTCTCTAATGTATCTGAATTCTAACTTGCAGTGATCCCTATTACTGCAAATGCAATGTGTGCCTTTGAGTCAGTCCTGACTCCTGGCGACCCAGAAGCTCCTGGGTTTTCTTGGCAGTGTCACCGGAAGTAGATTGCCAGGCCTTTCTTCCGAGGCAATGGAGGGTTAAGTGACTTGCCCAAGGCCACAAGGAGTGCTAGTGGGAATCGAACCCTGGTTTTACAGTCCTAAAATCTACATGGAGCTCTGCCAATTCATCTCAGTCCTGTCCTGAAGCATTCCTTGCTATTCCAGTGCTGAACCCCCATATACCTTTTCAAATAGATCTCTTTCATGACCTGTAGCACCCCTAGTATTCCAAAAATGAGAACTGGGTCTACTTTCTCCCTTTTCTTTTAAATGTAAAGTAGATCTTGGTAGGGTAGAATAATAGACGTCCAAATGGCAGATGAAATTTAAAGTGGGCAAGTGCAAAGTTAAGCATGTAGGGAAGAAAAACCCAAACTATGGTTACATGATGCAAGGTTCCATATTAGGAACCATCACCCAGGAAAGCGTAGTTACTCATCTGTAACAGGTGTTCTCCAGGGACAGCAGGAATCAGTCCTCACATATGGGTGACATTGGCGCCGACGGAGCCTTCGTGCGGAGCAATTCCCCAGCTTTCAAAGAAAGCGTTTGGGATAGCATCGCGCATGTGTGGTCCCCTTCCCGCCCAAGGGTGCCATCTTGCTCAATCTAATGACACAGCTAAAAAGACGTCAAAACAGAATAAAAATCAATAGTAGGACTGCAACTCCAGGGGAGGAGAGAGGGTCGTGAGGACTGATTTCTGCTGTTCCTGGAGAACACCTGTTACAGGTGAGTAACTACGCTTTCTCCAGGAACAAGCAGGAAGTCAGTCCTCACATGGGACTCCCTAGCTATAGGCTACCAAGAACCCATAGCTGAAAGTGGCTCCTTCTAGGAGAGCCACAGCAGCTGTGATAGGAATCCAGCAGAGACACGAAACCCCTGGTAGCCTGACACCAGAGGGCCGGTGGGTAGGAGTTTCCTAAACCTCAAACAAGTTCCGGAGTACCGTCTGGCCGAAAGCACTGTCTCGACGGGACTCCCCATCCAAGCAGTAATGGGCTGGCTTGAAGACCAGGTGGCGGCTTGGCAGATGTCTGCCAGTGGAACAGAGCAGAAGCGAGCCACTGATGCAAACCTTAGCCCTAACACAGTGGGCCGTGACTCGACCCTGCAACAGGCGGTCAGCTGCCCTGTACACCCAGGCAATGCAGTTTGCCACCCAGGTGGACAACGTGCGCTTGGAGACTGGTAGCCCCAGCTTACTAGGGTCAAAAGAGACGAAGAGCTGAGGAGCCCTTTGATGTTCCCGTGGCATACGCTCCAAGTAGAAGGCCAATGCCCTCTTACAATCAAGGGTATTCAAAACCGCCTCTGCCCGGCTGGCATGTGGTCTGGGAAAGAATATCGGAAGGACCACTTCTTGGTTGAGGTGGAATGAAGAGACCACTTTAAGGAGGAACTTGGGGTGGGTGCGTAGTACTACCCTGTTCCTATAAAACCGTGTGTACGGTCTTTCTGAAACCAGAGCTTGTAGCTCACTCACTTGCCTGGCAGATGTGAGTGCCACTAGGAAGAGTACCTTCCAGGAGAGAAAGCGCAGATGGCAAGTGGACATCAGCTCAAAAGGGTGGACGAGTAAGCTGTTTCAAGACCACATTCAAATCCCACTTGGTCACCAGGGGACGAAACAGGGTTTTCAGTAGAAGTAGACCTCTGAGGAATCTGGACACTAAGGGGTTCACCGAAAGAGGTTGTCCCTCCACTGGTGAGTGGTGTGCCGAGAGAGCACTCAGGTGGACCCTGACCGAGTTAGACTTGAGGCCTAAGTCAGAGAGATGAAGCAAGTACTGTAACAGCACTGGTACAAGGCAGGAGAAAGGGTTTTTGTTGTGCTGGTTACACCACACCTCAAACTTGCGCCACTTGAAGGCATAGGTTTTCCTAGTGGACTGCCTCCTTGAGGCCAGTAACACTTCCTCGACATTCTTAGTTAGGAGGAGAGGAGCCAGCACTACCCTTTCAGCCGCCATGCCATCATGTTGAGAGACCTGAGGTTGGGATGTAATAGAGAGCCCTGTTCTTGGGACAGGAGGTCAGGTCTCGTCCCCAGAGGGAGTGGGGTCTCCAATGCCAGCTGGAGGAGAAGCAGGAACCAAGGTTGTCTCGGCCATCTGGGAGCTACCAGAATGACCGAGGCCTTGTCCCGGAGGATTCTGAACATAGTTCGGGCCACTAGAGGCATGGGAAGGAATACATACAGGAGGCCCACTGACCAGGAAATCAGAAAAGCATCTGCAGCCATCCTTTGGGGATGTGGCTGTCTGGATCAAAAGTTGGGCAACTGATGATTCTGTGGACTGGCAAAGAGATCTATGGTCGGGTGTCCCCAGCAGCGGAAGATCAGCTGTGCCACTTCTGGATTCAGTTGCCATTCATGAGGCTGAAGGATTCTGCTCAGTTTGTCTGCTAGGTAGTTCTCTTGACCTGGCAGGTACACCACCTTGAGAGACATACCCTGGCTGATGGCAAGGGAGCAAAGGTCCAGCATCTCCTGGTACAGGATACGGGACCCCGTCCCTCCCTGCTTGTTCACGTAAAACATAGCTACCTGGTTGTCTGTTTGCGCCAGGACAGACTGATGCAAGAGCACATGGCAGAAAGCTTGAAGAGCTAGGCGTATCGCACAGAGCTCTAACAGGTTGATTTGTTGTGTCCTCTCTTGAGGAGACCATACCCCCTGAGTGCATGAGTGCTGACAGTGGGCTCCCCAGCCTAGTAGGGGCGCATCTGTCGTCAGGACCCTTGAGTACTCTGGCGGCTGGAAAGGCACTCCTGCGAGCAGGTTGGGTGGTTGAAGCCACCAGGCCAACAACCTCAACAGTCGTTTGGACATCCTTATCCTGTCTTGGAGTCGCCCTGTGGCCTACGACCACTGATCCCGGAGGCACCACTGAGCTGTTCTCATGTTGAGTCGGGCGTTTGGGGTCACATGAACCGTGGAGGCCGTGTGCCCTAAAAGGCATAGAAAATGCCTTGCTGAAATCTGTGACTTGCGACTGATTTGGTGCACCAGCTCCAGAAGCCTCTGTGCCCTGTCATCTGGCAGGTAAGCCTTTGCTCGAAGGGTGTCTAGTCTTGCCCCTATGATGCTGCAGCATGTTGACAGTGCGAGCTGTGGCCTGATGAGCCAGTCGTCCAGGTATGGGAAGACAAAGATTCCCTGGTTCCTGAGAAAGGCCGCCACCACCGCCAGACACTTGGTGAACACTCTGGGGGCGGAGGTTAGGCCAAATGGAAGTACTCTGTACTGAAAGTGGTTTCCTCCCACTACAAATCTGAGATATTGTCTGTGGTTTGGATGTATAAGGATGTGGTTGTAGGCATCCTTCAGGTCCAAGGAGCATAGCCAATCTCCCTGGTGGAGGTATGGCAGCAATATTCCAAGGGAAAGCATCTTGAACTTTTCCCTCACCAGGAACTTGTTTAAGTTTCGCAGGTCGAGGATGGGTTGAAGGCCTCCAGTTCTTTTTGGTATTAGAAAATACCTGGAATAGAAGTCCTGCCCTTGTAGGCTGTTGGGCACTGTCTCCACCCCCTGATCCTCTAGAAGACCGGCCAACTCCTGAAGGAGGAGGCTCCTGTGTAGAGGGGGTCTGGGAGGCTCTCCCAGAAAGTAGGAGAGGTACCTGGTTGAAGTGGAGTAAATAGCCCTTTTGGACTATTTGTAGGACTCAGGCATCTGTGGTGATTGCTGGCCACCTGTGGGCGTACAGGGCCAGCCTTCCTCCTGTGGCAAGTCTCACCCCTGTCTGGGGAGAGACCACACTGTGGTTGTCAAAAACCCCCAACTGGCTGGGAAGAAGCTAGTGCCTGGGGCTTTGAGGTCTTCTGCTTACGCGGGCCATGCCCTTGTCCTTTGGCCTGCTGCCCCTGATGGGGAGCCGGGGAGGCCTGGTGAGTGGGGTACTTGCGGTAAGCAGCACCCTTCCTCAGGAAAAAGGGCTTTTTACTCGAGCCCTTCTTTTTAGAAGGGGCAGAAGTCTTTTTGGAGAGTCTTGTGCGGGTCAAGTACTCGGACTCGATTTCAGCAGCCTTTTCAATCATGGGTTTGCCAAACAGGTTTTCACCTCGGCATGGGACATCGACCAACTTGTCCTGTACCCATAACTCGAGGTCCAACAACATTAGCCATGCCTGGCATTGGGCGCCGATGCCAGCTGCAGCTACTCGGGCCAAAGCCTCAAAGCCGTCATAGGCTGCTTGAGACATGAACTTGGAGCACTCTCGAATCCCCGAAGACAAGGCCTTGAATCTCTGCAAGGATTCCTCGGAGAGGCCAGCTGAGAAGCCGGCAATCTCCTTTGCCAGGTTCCGTAAGTACATGCCCATGTAAAGCTTTGGTTGTTAACAGATTAGATTACTGTAATGTGTATTTGGCCAACCTCCCTAAATACTGTATTCAGCGGCTGCAACGTATTCAGAACGCCGCAGCCCGTCTTGTTACCTTTTCCAACAAATTTGATCATATTACTCCAGTTTTACTTAGATTACATTGGCTTCCTCTTCAGTACCGTTTTCATTATAAGTTTTTGATCCTCCTCCACCGGACTATTTACACCAGTACCCCTCGTTACTTGGCCGACTGCATTTCCCGGTACACTCCTCACCGACTGCTCCGCTCTACTTATACAAACCGATTGTCCCTTCCCTCACCATCACAAGCCCGTTTGGAACGGACGCGGCACTCAGCCTGGTTTTTCCTTGGTCCCTCACTATGGAACATGTTACCTACCTCACTGCGCTTAGAACCCTCCTACCACCAGTTTAAGTTGTCCCTTAAAACCTACCTCTTTCAGAAAGCCTTTGATTTGCCCACTGACATTCCCCCCTAACTGGCCTGTCTGTATGTATGTATGTCCCAACCCGTATGTTGTCTACTGGTTAGTTACCTTATTTCTTATGATTGTTGGTATGATTTGATACTACTCTGTCTACGTTAAATTACTTGTATATTTTTATGATTTTTTGTTGAACAATCTCTTGTGTGCTATCTATTTCTTTCCCCTACTGGCTTTCCTGTCTACCTTTGGCGTTCTTTTCCTGGTTTGAGGTGCAAATTGTTTTTAATTGTACACCGCTTAATGCTATTGCCCAAGCGGTATATCAAATTTTAATAAAGAAAGATAAAGATAAAGCTGATATGTTTGGACACGGCAGGACAGCATCGAGCCCTGGTAGCACTTTCTGCCGAGGGCTTCCAGGTTCCAGGCTTCCCTCCCGGGAGGTACCGAGGAGTGCGTTTTCTGGCTCTAGAGCTTCTGCATGGCCAATTTCACAACAATGGAGTTGTGCGGCAGCTGTGCCTTCTGGAACCCAGGACTCTTGGACCCAATAAATGGAATCGACCCGCCTGTTGAGTACCGGCATCTAGGCCGGTGATTCCCACATACGGAATAACAACCACTCCAACATTGGAGGAACCGGTACAGTAAGGGCTTCCTTCGGGGGAATATCATACTGGAGGGCGTTGAGCTCTTCGGCTTGGCCATGTCCCTAACAAACTCCGAGAACCGGGTATTCTCCGGAGGGGACCTTCTCCGAGGCTCGGACCCCGGTGAGTCCAATGGGACACAAAGGGTCTGATGGGTGCCCGGGGAGTCTTCATCCTCCGTTTCCCAGGCCAAGTCCTCCGAGGAAGAATCGATGGGCTCTGGCCATGAGGGCTTCGGTCTCGACTGCCCCGACACCGATGGCACCGGCATCAACGAACTCTGTCCCGAACGGGAGGTTGAGGGGGATCTCGGCCGAGGATCGACTCGAGCTCGAAGAGTCTCGAGGATTTGCTCGGCTTCCGGGGTCGACTTGGACATCGAAGTCCCGATGGTCGGGGCAGATGGACCAGTGAGACCGGCCATCAGCGCCCGCTGCGCTCCAAGACCGCCATTCTGAGACCGAGTCCAGAAGACTCCGCAGCCTCCAGCTCGGGTCCCGATACCGTCGGGTCTGATACCGGTTCTCCCGGAGGAAAGTCCACGAGGACAACAGCAGTTACCTTCCTCAGCGTCTCCAGCTAAGTGTGAGGTACCTTGGCAGGCCGCTCCAAATCCGAGGACCCGGGGGCGGCAGTCAGGACTCCACGACCTGGCCCGCGAGGATCCAGGCCTATCAGAGGCATCCGATGCCGCCCTTGCAAGCTTTTCCTTCCTCCGGTGTTCCCTGGAGGGAGACCCCCGCTCAGAAGATCCCTGATGGTGCTCGGAGTCCGACAGCTCTTGAGACGTCGAGGCGTCTGACAAGGTCCGGACCCGGGTGGATGCGGACTCTGAGAAAATCCTCTCACGCTGCTGCTGTCTACTTCTAAGTGCCTTAGAAGACATCTTGCCGCACGGGCCACAGGCCACCGGGTCATGGTCGGCCCAGAGGCATCGGAGACAGCAGTCATGTGTATCGGTGAGGGACATTAACTTTTTACACCAATCACACTTTTTAAACCCACTGGCAGCCATTGGGTGAAAAGTGCCCCTGCAAGGTCAAACGACAGTGCTGCCAGTGAAAAAGAAAAAAAGCGTAAACGCTAGTCATGAAGGACAAAAAACGAAAGCTAGGGACCGGATTCGATATCGGTGTACCGAACCGAGGTGTGAAGGGGAACCGGCGTCGAATCGGGTCAAAGAACCGAATCTTATAAAGATTTGATGCACTTTTTCCACGAGGGAATTCGGACCACGTCCGTTGGGTTCTGTGGAAAAAGGGAGACTGAGCAAGATGGCACCCTTGGGCGGGAAGGGGACCACGCATGCGTGATGCAATCCCAAAGGCTTTCTTTGAAAGCTGGGGACTTGCTCCACAAGAGGGCTCCATCGGCACCGATGTCACCCATATGTGAGGACTGACTTCCTGCTTGTTTCTGGAGAAAGAGTAGTTACTCACCTGCAACAGGTGTTCTCCAGGAGCAGCAGGAATCAGTCCTCACATATGGGTGATGTCGGTGCCGACGGAGCCCTCGCGGAGCAATTTTCCCCAGCTTTCAAAGAAAGCCTTTGGGAATTGCAGCGCGCATGCGCGGTCCCTTTCCCGCCCAAGGGTGCCATCTTGCTCAGTCTGATGACATAGCTAAAAGACAGCAAAAACGAAATCATAGGACTGCAACTCCAAGGTGAGGAGGGAGGGTTGTGAGGACTGATTCCTGCTGCTCCTGGAGAACACCTGTTACAGGTGAGTAACTACTCTTTCTCCAGGACCAAGCAGGAAGTCAGTCCTCACATATGGGACTCCCAAGCTTAAGGCTACCAGAGACCCTAAGCACAAAAAAGGAGCTCCCTCAAGCTCAGTAGCACAGAAGGAAGGAATCTTCTCTGAATACGCTTCCAACCGGTAGCCCAACATCCGGGACGGAGGGTAGGAGTTGCCTATACCTCAAAGAGATTACGGAGGACTGCCTGTCCGAAAGCACTGTCCCTGCGGGACTCCCTCTCCAGGCAGTAATGGGCCGCAAAAGTCTGGCTTGAAGACCAAGTAGCGGCCCGGCAGATGTCTGCCAATGGAACAGAGGGGAGGTAAGCCACTGATGCAGCCTTCGCCCTAACACGATGAGCCGTGACTCGACTCTCCAACGAGAGGCCGGCTGCCCCATAAGCCCAAGCTTACAGTCAACAACCCAGATGGACAGAGTACTCTTGGAGACAGGGAGCCCCAACTTATTGGGGTCATAAGACACGAAGAGCTGAACAGCCCTTCGGTGCTCCCGGGTACGGTCAAGGTAGAAGGTTAACGCCCTCCTACAGTCCAGGGTATGCAGGACCATTTCAGCTCGGCTGGAGTGTGGCCTGGGAAAGAAGGTCGGAAGTACCACCTCCTGGTTGATGTGAAAAGGGGAAACCACTTTAGGAAGAAACTTAGGGTGAGTCCGTAGGACTACCCTATTCTTGTAGAACCTAGTGTAAGGGGGATCAGATAGTAGGGCCTGCAGTTCACTAACGCGTCTAGCAGAAGTGAGGGCTACCAAGAATAAGGTTTTCCAAGAAAGAAAACGAAGAGGACAGGTAGCCATAGGTTTAAAAGGCGGACAGGTAATCCGCTGTAAAACCACGTTCAGATCCCAGTCAGGGGCTGGTGGGCGCAAAGGTGGTTTAAGGAGAAGGAGGCCTCTGAGAAAACGAGCCACTAGAGGGTGGCTGGAAAGAGGCCTGCCATCCACCGGCATGTGATGCGCAGAAAGAGCACTGAGGTGGACCCTGACCGAGTTGGACTTAAGTCCAAGATTGGAGAGGCAAAGCAAGTACTGCAAGACCACTGACACCGAACAGGAGAAGGGATCTTGAGACTGCTGAGCACACCAGACGGAGAACCGACGCCACTTAAGAGCGTAGGACTTCCGGGTAGAGGGTCGCCTGGAGGCCAAGACGACTTCCTCCACATCTGGAGGCAGCAGGAGGGGAGCAAGGACTACCCTTTCAGCAGCCAGGCCATCAGATGAAGGGACCGGAGGTTGGGGTGTAGGAGAGTCCCGTGATCCTGGGTCAGGAGATCGGGCTGAAACCCCAGAGGGAGAGGAGTGTCCACCGCCAGCTGCATCAGAAGCGGGAACCAGGGCTGTCTCGGCCACCGGGGGAGCCACGAGGATCATTGAGGCTTTGTCCCGGAGAACCTTGAGGAGCGTCTGAGACACCAGTGGCATGGGAGGAAAGGCATACAGAAGGCCTGTGGACCAGGAGAGAAGAAAAGCATCTGCCGCTACTCTGAGAGGATGCGGTTGTCGAGAGCAGAATCGGGGAAGTTGCCGGTTGAGAGGACTGGCAAAGAGATCCATGGTGGGTAGACCCCACTTGAGAAAGATCCGCTGAAGCACTAACGGATCCAATCTCCACTCGTGTGGCTGGAGGATTCTGCTGAGTTTGTCTGCCAGGCAATTATCTTGACCCGGGAGATAAACAGCTTTGAGGAGGATGCCGCGGCTGACGGCCCAAGAACACAGTTTTTGTGCTTCCCGACAGAGAAGAAAGGAGCCTGTGCCCCCTTGTTTGTTCACGTAGAACATGGCAACTTGATTGTCCGTCTGGACCAGCACAGACTGGTGAGACGTGAGGTGGGAGAAGGCCCGTAGAGCCAGGCAGATTGCTCTGAGCTCCAGGAAGCTGATCTGCTGGGCAGACTCCCAAGGAGTCCAGAGGCCTTGAGTACATGTCCCTTGGCAATGTGCTCCCCAACCCAGGAGAGAAGCATCGGTCGTCAGGACCTGAGAAGGCGGAGGAGACTGAAAAGCCATTCCGAGCACTAGGTTTGGCAGATGAAGCCACCATTGCAGAGAAGAGACCAGCGGGTCGGAGATCTGTACTGAGTCCGCTAGGCTCCCCGTGGCCTGATGCCATTGTGTGCGAAGGCACCACTGAGCAGGCCTCATGTTCAGGCGGGCATTGGGGGGGGGGGTCACATGGACTGTGGAAGCCATATGGCCGAGTAGTCTCAGAAATTGCCTGGCAGAGACCAGGGAATTGCTGTGAAAGTGGCTGGCAAGATCCATGAGCCTGTGTGCCCTGTCGAGAGGCAGAAAGGCTCGCGCCTGAAGCGTATTTAATCTTGCGCCGATGAACTCGAGATCCTGAGAGGGGAGCAAAGTGGACTTTGCGAAGTTTATGACAAAGCCCAAGTGCTGGAGCAGAGCCACAGTGCGGTGCGTGGCGTGAGTGGCCTCTTGGGAAGACTGCTCTGATGAGCCAGTCGTCCAGGTATGGCAATACAAAGAGGCCTTGACGTCTGAGATAAGCCGCCACCACTGCTAGACATTTGGTGAATACCCGTGGTGCGGAGGATAGGCCAAAGGGTAGTACTCTGTACTGGTAATGATTGCCTCCCACAACAAACCTGAGATATTGTCTGTGGCTTGGGTGGATGAGGATGTGAGTGTAGGCATCCTTTAGATCCAAGGAGCATAGCCAGTCTCCCTGCTGGAGGTAGGGCAGCAGGAATCCAAGGGTAAGCATCTTGAACTTTTCCCTTGCGAGGAACTTGTTGAGGTTCCGCAAGTCCAGGATGGGTCTGAGGCCTCCTTTTTGGTATCAGAAAGTACCTGGAGTAAAAACCTTGACCTCTCAGGTGGTGGGGCACCGGTTCCACAGCCTGTTCCTGAAGACGACTTGCTAACTCCTGAAGGAGTAAGTCCCTGTGCAGAGGGAGTCTGAGAGGCTCCCCTGGAAAGTAGGAGGGAGGTACCTGGTGGAAGTGCAGAAGATAGCCTTCTTGGACTATGTGAAGCACCCAGGTATCTGTAGTGATGTTGGACCACCTGTGGGCAAAGTGGACCAGCTGGCCTCCTGTGCTGAGAGAAACCAGCTGCGGGGGAGAGGCTATGCGGATGAAGTCAAAAACCCCCACCCTGCTGAGCAGGGGCCGGTGGTGCAGGCTTGGGGGCTTGCTGCCTACGGGACCCATGACCCAGTCCCTTGGCCTGCTGACCCTGTTGGGGAGCTGCTGAGGCCTGAAAATGAGGGTATTGTTTATAGGCAGCCGCCTTCCTCGGGTAAAAGGGCTTTTTCCCCCGAGCCCTTCTTCTTCTGAGAAGGGGCAGAGGTCTTCCTTGAGAGGCGAGTCCTGGTGAGAGTCTCGGTCTCGATCTGTGCAGCCTTCTCATCCATGGGTTTGCCAAAGAGGTTTTCACCTCTGCAGGGGACATCGACCAACTTGTCCTGCACCCATGGCTCGAGGTCGGATGACTGAAGCCAAGCCTGTCGGCGGGCACCGATGCCGGCTCCGGCTACTCGAGCCGATGCTTCGAAGCCATCATAGGCTGCTCGAGAGATAAACTTCGAGCACTCCGTTGACAAGGCTAGGAACCTCTGCAAATGTTCCTCGGAGAGACCAGCAGAGAACCCGGCTATTTCTTTAGCCAGGTCCCGAAGATACATGCCCATATAGAGCTGGTAGGTCTGGACTCGACAAGCAAGCATAGAGCCCTGGAAACACTTCCTACCGAGGGCATCCAGGCTTTGAGCCTCCCGACCATGAAGGAAGCACCGAGGAGTGCATTTTCTGACTCTTAAGTCTATGCATGGCCGATTCCACCACCATGGAATGGTGCGGTAGTTGTGCCTTTTGGAACCCGGGGCTCTTGCGGACTCGATAAATGGAATCGACCCGCTTGCTTAACACCGGCGACGACGCCGGGCTCTCCCACATGCGGAAGAGAAGTCGTTCCAGCATCGGAGGAACCGGTACAGTAAAGGCCTCTTTTGGGGGAGAGTCATACTGGAGGGCATCGAGCTCTTCGGCTCGAGGCTCCTCCTCGGGATCCGCGGGGAAGGCCAAGGCCTTGGCCATATCCTGCACGAAGTCCGAGAACCGGGTATCCTCTGGGGGGGACCGTCTCCGAGGTTTGGACTCGGGGGAGTCCGATGGGACACACCGAGTTCGAAAAGAACCAGGTGACTCTTCGTTCTCAGATTCCCAGGCTGACTCCTTGGAGGAGGAGTCAAGCGGCTCCGGTCGGGCGGGCATCGATGCCGTCCGCCCCGATGCCGAGGGAGTCAGCGTCGACGACCTCGGTCCCGAACGGGAGGCCGAAGGAAACCGTGACCGAGGATCGACTCGAGCCCTCATGGACTCGAGAATCGGCTCGGTCTCCGGGGTCGACTTGGACGTCGACGTCCCGGTGGTCAGGGCAGAAGCACCGGCGAGGCCAGCGATCAATGCCCACTGCTGGTCCATGAAGGCAGTCAGACTGCTCTCCAAGGCCGTCAACCTGAGTCCGAGCTCAGGAGACCCAGCAGCCCCCGACTCGGGCCCCGACGGCGTTGGGCCCGACGTCGGCTCCTTCGGAGGCGAGTCCACGAGGACTACAGCACTTACGTGAGCAGGCGAGTCCATCTCGAGACGAGGATGTTTGGAAGGCCTCTCCATCTCCAAGGACCCGGGACGGCTATCGGGGCTATGCGACCTGGCCCTCGAGGAACCAGGAGCGTCCACCGACGCCGCCCTCGCGGGTTTCTTCTTCCGATGATGTTCCCGGGTAGGAGACCCCCGCTCAGAGGAACTTCGACGATGCTCAGGACCAGAGCCCCGAGACGTCGAAGCCTCTGACGAGGTCTGGGCCCGGCCGGAGTCAGAGAAGATACGTTCCCGCTGATGCTGCCGACTCCTCAACGCTTTTGAGGACATCTTGCCACACGGACCACAGATCATCAGGTCATGATCGGGTCCAAGGCAGCGGAGGCAGCAGTCGTGTGTGTCGGTAAGAGACATGAGCTTCTTACACCGATCACACTTCTTAAACCATCGGGGGAAAAAGGGCCCCTGCGAGGTCAAAAGACAGGGCTGCCAGTGAAAAAGAAAAAAAGGCGCGAAATCTGTCGCGAAGGACAAAAAAACGAAAAATAAGGAACGGACTCGCAACTGGCGTTGCGGGTCCGGGCGTCGAACCGAGAAAAAAGAGACAACAAAATCAACTTTTCTAGCGGGGAATTACAAACAACGTCTGTAGGGCTCCGCGGAAAAAAGAAGACTGAGCAAGATGGCACCCTTGGGCGGGAAGGGGACCGCGCATGCGCGCTGCAATTCCCAAAGGCTTTCTTTGAAAGCTGGGGAAAATTGCTCCGCGAGGGCTCCGTCGGCGCCGACATCACCCATATGTGAGGACTGACTTCCTGCTTGGTCCTGGAGAAAAGGTTTTACGTTGAAACCTTCAGCCTGATGTGCAGCAGCAGCCAAGAAAGCAAGTAGGATGCTAGGAATCATAAGGAAAGGAATGGAGAACAAAACCAAGGATATTATAATGCTTCTGTATCGTTCCATAGTACAACACCTTGACCGTTGTGTGTAATTCTAGTCACGATATCTTAAAAAGGATATAGCAGAATTAGGAAAGGCACAGAGAAGAGTGACCAAAATGATAAAGGCGATGGACAGATATCTCTACAAGGAAAGGCTTAAAAGGTTAGGGCTCTTCAGCTTGGAAGAGAGATGGCTAAGGGGAGATATGATAAAGATCTATAAAATAAATGGAGTGGAATGGGTAAACAGATTGGCTGTTTGCTCCTTCAAAAAGTAGAAAGACTAGGGGACATTCAATGAAGCTACTGTGGTAGGCGACGGCCTATGATCCATGCTAATTGAACTAAGCAGACAGGCCTAAGCAGCTTGACCTGTAACTGAAGCCTGTAGTTAGGCCCAGAGGAATGAAAACCTCCCTGAATGATGACACCATAGAATTGAAACTTAACTCAGCTTAACTGAACATAGCTAAGCAGAAACGAAACACTTAGAAAAGACAGAAAACAGCTCTAATTGGTACTGATAAGAGAGCACAGCTTCTATAGAATTAATTAACTCTGCAAAAAGCAAGGTTACAGTGCCCTGCTTCCCATATGTTTTAACAAGCTAAGCGACCTTGGAGGAGAGATGTAACAAGTTAGAGACACTGACCATTGTAATTGGGACTAGAAGGGGGGCAACCAGGTGCTGAGCCCAGACCAGAGTCCCGATTGGGTAGCCATATCAGTACCGGAACCAATAGATGGGTGAGAGGGGTTACTGGGACCAATGAAAAGTTTGCCTATGTCTAGAATGGAGAAGAACGCTATAAAAGCTGTTGTTTTGCTAGAAACCATGGCTCAGCCATTTTGAATTTGATTATTGCTTGAGCCATGTGCACATTAAACTGGCTTGGATCCTTGAAACGACTCCTGGTTTTATTTATTGCATGCTTATCTGCTGCTACATTTCTTGGTGCGTTTGGCCTGGAAGTGCGAGTGGTGGATGGTGTTCAAGTGAATAAATCCACGTAATTCGCCTTGAGGTTTGGTCCAGTTGGAACCATGCCAATCCGACGCAGGGGAATTTCCCTGGGCCCACCGATCCTCTTGAATCGGAGGGGGTTCTGCCTGGCCTCGGCAGGCACTGAATCCAACTGGCCAACACCTCCGACCCGGGGGGAGTCCAGGATCCAACTCAGAAGCTTGGGAACCAGATCTGGTAAGTATAGTTTTGAAAACCTGTCTAGACAGATGAGTTAGAACTGCAGTTTGAAACTTGTAAAACTTTGGTAAGAATTTGAAACTTGTAACTTGTAATCTCGAGAACTTGGAACTTGGAATTTGGTAATGAGAGCACTGATCCCCTCTCAAGGACGGTCCTATTACCCTTGCATGAGTATGCGCAAGGCGAAGCCATCGTCCTTCTTGTTTGGTAAGACTTAAGTCTTTGTTTGAAAATCCTTGCATGAGTATTCGCGAGGTACAGCTGTTTAAAAAAAAAAAAAATCATGATTCAGCCTAGTCAGAGCAGACAGGACTGACAGAGATAGAAAGAGCAGTGCTGCCATTGGAACCTGGAATTGGTAATCTCGAGAAAATTGGTAATTGGTAAGAGAGCATGATCACCTCTCTGAGACGGACCGAGTACCCCTGCCTGAGCATTCGCAGGGCGAAACTCTCGTCTCTTTGTAATTGGGAAATTGGATAAGACTAGTCAGAATAGATAGAAAGGAATGCATTCTGAGATACGTTGCTGGCATGACTGTGTGAATGAAGTGTGAATGAGAGGTTTGGCAGCACGGACCAAGCGAGAGTGGACTCTGGACTAGCGCAGTTCCTAGCCGGGTGACTGCGTCTAGGTCGCGAAACGGAGGAAGCGTTTGGTGTATTGTCCGTCTTACTGTGTATCTGTTTTTTTGTTCTCTGTTGAAACCACGAGTTTCCCTTCTGTTATAAATGTGAGATTATTCTGTTGGGTAATTTGTGACAGTTTACCGGTTAAGAAAATAGTATTAAGAAAGGAAGAAAGAAGACGTAAAACGCTACTTTAAAATCAAGGACTTCTCTCCCTCATTCTGTTTTCCTAGAGCACAGACAGTGTGAAAAGCTGACAGGGGGCGTGTCTGAAGGAAAGAATGTACAGTGTCATCTTTCTAAACCTGTGCAGGCTTAAATCTCAATGCTGTTAGTTTGTGCTTATGTCAGGAAAATTGTACCTGTTTTATTTAATATGTTTTTAATAATAATGTTCCTTCTGCTAGGGTTAGGTATTATATACCATTCGATAGGAATATTTAGTCAGGATTTTAGTTTTGAAGGTCGAATTAACCTCATCGGAGCTCCGTAAACTGTTTTTAGTTATATTCTCTGCTTTGTCTGTATTTTATTGTCACCTTTCAGAAATGATAAACTAAGCAAACTGTTTTTGGGTTTATTTCCTTTGACTTATAAACCTACAAAGTAATTATTAGATCACGACTTGACACTGATTTAAATGATTCTTGCTAGCATGTCTCTGTGAAACTGTGATTTCGTTTCCAGTGAGCGGAGGGGTGTGGCTCACACAGCTTACTAGGGAATGAGACAGCCGTTCCTGATTGAGCAGTCTCTCTTGTTTATTTAAAATAAAGGATTCATTCAATCAAAGTTTAAAAAAAAAAGTTTATCTTGCGGAGTGTTTGCACTAACCTTTTTATGAACAAGTATAAGTCATTTGAAACTCTGTACTAGTTACTAATGAACAAATCAGTTAGCTACACTGACCTTTACAATATTGGCTTTTAAGATAAATTAATCTGTTTTTCTGTATTTGAAAAAAAGGGAAAGGTGTGCTGTACTTTATGAAAAATATCCGGAATGTCTTTTGAATATTTGCTTTCTGAACTAAAAAAAGTAATAATTTCTTTTGCAGAGACATGCTGATTACGGCTGGCAGTTGCTAAGTATTTTTATTCTAGTCATACGTAACAGATAGCTATAGTTCTCTCTATAAGATATTTTAAGAACTGTATCTAAATTGTTCCTGTTTGGAATAAGTTGCAATAAGCATAATGGATGTATGTGCTCAATCTAAGTGTTTCCTGCCTGCCCTATGTTTACAGAAATAATAAGTGTCTTTTCAAGTATGATCAAGAATTTCAGTAAGGGATTTACTGAAGGCTATGAAATGTCTCTGTCCCAATCAGGAATGCTATGTGAAAGGGAGTGACTTCTGCTAGTTATATTTCCTTAGTTCACTATATTTTGCCCCAGAATCTCTAGATATCCTGTCTCGTCTCTCTCTCTCTCTCTCTGTAAATAGTTCTGTTCAGAGTGCTTAAGGGGGGGATGGAGCCCAGTCCACCGATGATGTCACCCCCCGGTGGGCGTGAACTAATGTGCCCACAGCAGAGAAGTAGATCATTTTTAAAAAAAATCAACCTCCTGGATAGAGCGTTGCTAGGAGAAAAGCGGGGATGTGCACCCCCTCTGGACCAGAAGTGAAAGTCAGCTGACCAGACTTGTTTAGAACTGAAAAAAAAATGCATTATACACTGAGAAGTTTTAGGACTTGATTGAACTAATGAACGGAAATTGCAGAGAACTGGATGAATTTGCGGGCATAATATTTAAATGAAAAAGTTGATCGTTGAAGAAGGACAGAGAATGTAAGAATTGTAAGATGGAAAAAGAGAACAGATCTTTTTGCTGATATTTATTTGGATGATGTGGAGGAGGTTTTCCTAATCGAAGGAGCAGCGGACGTGAAAACTGGGTGTGAGTGCGCCCATTATAGAAAAAGGAGGACATTAGAGAAGTGAATGCCCGTATCTTGACTCCACCCCAGGAGGGGAGGAGGGAGTACTTGATTGCAGAGTCATAGAATAAAACCAAGCACAGTGTTTCAGCACGAGAGTGAAGCAGCTATAGAGTGAGTGGCAGCCGAAGAGGGCTACAGCATGGATGAAGACTAGGCCAGACCGGACTCTCCAGTTTCCCTGGGTCCCCAGGAGTCAGTCTGAAAAATAGGGGACCAATATATGGACTTTTATGGGGGATACAGGAGCAGAATACTAAAGCCAGTAGCCCCTGTGTTTTTCTAGATGCATCACCATTATCAGAGCTACTGGGGCTAAGGCCACAAAGCCTTTTTTGCAGAACCGCATGTGTGAACTAAAAAAAAAAAATAATAATAATAATAATAATGTACCAGTTCCTGTATATGCCTGAATGCCCTATTCCATTTTTGGGCCGAGACCTGCTTGCAAAGCTTCAAGCACAGATATCCTTTGTTGAAGGGGGAAAAAATGAAACTCAAAATCTGCTGGCCTGATGGTGTTAACTGTCCCCCAAGAAGAAGAATGGCGGTTCTATTCACCTGCATCCAAAGCAACAAGCTGTACACTTACCAACCTCATAGCCCCACCTGGAGGATGGGCAGAAGATAATCCACCTGGCCTAGCGAAGAACATAGCCCCTGTCATTGTCACCCTCAAGCCAGTCAAGAAGCCTGGGACAGGTGATTACCGCCCAGTGCAGGATCTAAGAAGAATGAATGATGCAGCTGAAACTATACAACCAGTGGTACCAAAATCCTTATATTCTCTTGGAACTGATCTCTGCTGAAGCTATATATTTTACCATTCTGGACTTAAAAAGATGCCTTTTTCTGTATACGCTTAGCCCAAGACCCCACTACAAGGAGGTAGGGCCAACTCATCTGGACAAGATTACCTCAAGAATTCAAGAACTCGCCTTACTCAGCAAAAAGATTTGACAAGTTATCCAGTAATTCCAGGAGAAAGAATTCTACTGCAATATGTGGACAACTTGCTTATAGCCACCAACTCAGAAAGTGAATGTCCACAAGCCACCAGTGAACTCTTGCACCTTTTTAATGAGGCTGGATACAAAGTCTCAAGAGCCAAAGCATAATTATGTCAAACAAGTTAAATACCTAGGATTCCAGTTGTCCAGCGGAATTCGACGCCTGGAACCCTTACCAGAACGCAAAGCAGCTGTATGCAGTATTCCTACTCCAACCACCAGGAGGCAAGTGAGAGCCTTCTTGGGTGCCACAGGGTACTGTTGTATATGGATCCCCAATTTTGCGCTGCTAGCAAAACCATTGTATCACATTGTATCAAGCTACCAAAGGAATGAAAAAGTCTCCATTGGAATGGGGACTTGAATAGGAATGCAGTCTTTTGATCTTTGAAAACCGCTCTGATGTTATCACCAGCTCTGGGTCTACCAGATGTCCAGAAAACCTTACAGTCTCTATGTTCATGAGTCGCAAGGAAATGTTCTAGGAGTGTTGACTCAATCTCTTGCACCTTATTTGAGAAGCTGTTACAGCTACAGCCTTCCTAGTAAGCAAAAACTAAAAGAAAAATCCCTTTGAGACAGAATCTTCAAGTTACTGTACCACACTCTGTTCTAACCAATATGAAATACAAAGGAAACTACTAGCTAACAAATCTATGAATGTTGAAGTATTAGAGTATGTTGTGTGAAAACCCCAGATACAACTGAAGGGTCAGTCAAGCTTTCAATCCTGCTATGTTGTTATCAGTTGGTCTTTATCCCCTGATCATGACTGTTTAGAAATTATGGACACTGTATTCTCAAGCCGCCTGGATTTGACTGATGTCCCTCTGGAGAACCCTGAACAGACTTTCTTTGTGGCTGAAGGCAGTTTCATCATCAATGGACATTGTTGTGCTAGATATGCAGTGGTGACCCCTGATTTGGTAGTTGAGTCCTCAGCCCTGGCCCCAGAAACTTCACCACAGAAAGCTGAACTGATAGTCCTCACTAGAGCACTAACAATAGGAAAAGAGCCCTGTCTAAATGTGTACCCAGATTCCAAGTATGCCCTTACAACCTTGCATGCATATGGGGCCCTGTACAAAGAATGAGGGTGGATAACCTTAGGAAGCAAGTCCATTAAGTATAGCCCCAAGATATTGATATTAACAGATACATACTGCCTATAGATCTCAGAATTTAGGAAAAGTAGAATGTATGAATAGAACCCTGAAATCTCAGTTGTCTAAACTTTGCCAAGAGGTTTACCTGAAGTGGCCCCAGGTTCTTCCCATAGCCCTTCTTAGGATATACTTAGCCCCTGCTAAGTCTTTAGGAGTTTCCCTTTTTTGAGATTCTGTATGGGCAACCCCTGCCTATTGTATAGGAAATAAAAGGAGATATGAGACAGATAGGATCTGAAATTATTAGACATGAACTATTGGTTTTAAGTTCTGTTTTGCAGGAGTCTTCATACCTGAGTACAAAATCGATTACCCATCAATTTGCCTGCACCCCTGCATCCTTTCAAGCCTGGAGTCTCGGTGTGGATCAAAGAGTGGAGAAAGATACTGTTAGCCCTGCATTGGAGGGGACCCTATGTTGTCATCTTGTCAACTCCAACTGCAGTAAAAGTCGCAGAATTTGAACCTTGGATCCATCATAATCAAGTGAAGCCAGCAGCTGCTCTTGAACCTGATCACTGGACTACTGTACAGCATCCTGAGACTCCATTGCACCTCACCCTACGACAACAGCCACGGACCTAAGACTTATTGGTCCCTCAGAAACTGCACTGTTTCAAGACTGTTTGTTTATCTGAAGGTAAGCTTCGCATCTGGAGAAAACTGCAATCATCAGAAAGAGACTATGTTGTGTTAAGAAATTGAATCTTCTAAGAGACTGTGTTTAAATACTCTGAAAAGACTGTTTTGATCTTCTAAAGAGTGAACTGCTCTAAGGAAGCAATAATAGCCTAAGAGACTATGCTATGATATTTTAAGAAATTGAGACATCCCAGAAGACAGTGATACTTTGGAATCTACAGCCCTACTCCTGCCAAAACGCTGGTAGGTCTACGTACGGCAGAAGCTTGAGGATCTACAATCAACCCTACATCTGTTATCTGTTGTGGAAGTCGACAGTTCCACCAATTTTCCAGAGACTATGCCCATTATGAATCATTATTATTGCTTTATTCTGGCAACAGTTTTGGAGTGCTTTGAAATGACTTTTGCCTTGCCTCCCTGGGCAGCCTGTATAAGTACAACATGAACTGGACCGAAGGTCACTCAGACCTTGTTTTATCATTCTTCCTATACTTGCATTGGTATACTCTCCAATCCAAAAGTTGTTCTAGATCTTGACTTTCTACAAGGCTATGCAAGCCACCGTTGTAATTCCTCATACCACCACCAGAACTTGTTTCTTGAACTTGCTGGAGCAATAGCATCTAGTCTCCACACTTCTGACTGTTTCTATTGTGGAGGAACTAAGATGGGAGATCAGTGGCCCTGGGAGACGCAAGAACTGAACTATTCTATCCTATACAATCAGATTTACATAATACTACTAGTGAGTGGGTATTGGCCCACCCCATTGTTGACAGTTTGTGTTTTGTTTGGACTGGACCACAATCTACTACGAAGGATGGACAGCTGGTCTGTCTAAATCAGAAGCTTTACGACAGCACAACAAAGATGCAACTGAACCTTCTAATCCTTTAGTTCTTTTTCCCACTCTTGCCAAACTATGGACTTTGACTATCTGCTTGTTGCTCCCTTGTTTCTTGCCACTTTGCTTGCGAATGATAACTTCAGTTATTAATAACACTGTAGAGCATAAGGCAGCTACAAAGATACTAGCTATGTGAACTTACTACCCTATACCACAGAGTGATACCTTTACCTAGTATTATGTGATTTGATTCTCATACCTTATTAACATGCGGGTGAGAATAATCAAAGGGGGGAATGTGGTAGGCGACGGCCTATGATCCAAGCTAATTGAACTAAGCAGACAGGCCTAAGCAGCTTGACCTGTAACTGAAGCCTGTAGTTAGGCCCAGAGGAATGAAAACCTCCCTGAATGATGACACCATAGAATTGAAACTTAACTCAGCTTAACTGAACATAGCTAAGCAGAAACGAAACACTTAGAAAAGACAGAAAACAGCTCTAATTGGTACTGATAAGAGAGCACAGCTTCTATAGAATTAATTAACTCTGCAAAAAGCAAGGTTACAGTGCCCTGCTTCCCATATGTTTTAACAAGCTAAGCGACCTTGGAGGAGAGATGTAACAAGTTAGAGACACTGACCATTGTAATTGGGACTAGAAGGGGGGCAACCAGGTGCTGAGCCCAGACCAGAGTCCCGATTGGGTAGCCATATCAGTACCGGAACCAATAGATGGGTGAGAGGGGTTACTGGGACCAATGAAAAGTTTGCCTATGTCTAGAATGGAGAAGAACGCTATAAAAGCTGTTGTTTTGCTAGAAACCATGGCTCAGCCATTTTGAATTTGATTATTGCTTGAGCCATGTGCACATTAAACTGGCTTGGATCCTTGAAACGACTCCTGGTTTTATTTATTGCATGCTTATCTGCTGCTACATTTCAATATAGCCCATTTAGGACTAATCAGAGAAAATATTTTTTTTTACTCAATGAGTAATCAAACTCTGGAATTCGTTACCAGAGGATGTAGTAAAAGCTGTTAGTGTAAATGGGTTTAAAAAAGGGCTGGACAACTTCCAGGAGGAAAAGTCCACATACTATTATTAAAGAGGACCCGGGATATGCATTGTGGAATCTGTGTACCTTTTTGAAAACCTGACAGGTACTTGTGACCTGGATTGGCCACTGTTGGAAGCAGGATACTGGGCTTGATGGACACTGGTCTGACCAAGTATGGCATTTCTTATGTTCTTATGCTTTAGAAATGTGAACCTGACTCAGCCTGCAAGACCTGGTTTTGATTTCCACTCAGGCCTTTAACTTTGCAGGCCAGTTGGAGATTTATACAGGCAGCATTCAGCCACTGACTCACTATTCTTCATATCAACTTGTCCTCCTTTACTGTTTGCCAGTGTTTGCTGAAGAGTTTGTCTGTTGCCAAGTGGAAGGGATGCTATAGGGGAAGCAATGGCTATACTGCCCATTTCCAGAAACAGTCTGAGGCTGGATTGCAACTGAACCTAGCCTTGTGTTCTTTATCAATATTTTGGACTCTGCTATTTTTAGGGTGCACTGAAGGACTCAGAGGGAGGAAGAAACTGAATTAATAAAAATAAACTGGGGGGGGGGGGGTGTGGAAGACTTCCTCCAAGTGTCCTTCTAAAAAGAAAAATACTGTAAGAGCAGAATCATGTCCATGAAGCACCTGAGATGAAAAGAGACAAAGGCAATTTTTGAAGTAAAAGTTGAAAGTTAACTCTGGCATATTTTCAGAAAAACCTTCCTGGCATCTATTTATAAAAATGTATATACAGCCTATTTTGGACAACCTGCCATTCAAAATCATTTACAATGAAAATGACAGAAAACCACAATAAAATACCTTAGAAATATGACAGAATGTCAGGATAACATTAATAAAATATAACAAAATCAATAAAAAGGGCAAAGTAATACACACAAAAAAGGAGTATAATACTGACATCATCACTGTTAACACAGCAGGCCTGATTGTGCAACATTCTATGAATTTCAGTTGCTTGCAGTGCATATCTTGTTCATTTTGTATAAAAACTCTTACATCTTGTTATGGTTCTCAATATGTACAACACTGGTGGTATTTTAGGTCTCATTATATGCTTTATCTTACCTCGTGAAGATCTGTAGGATTCACAAAGATATTTTCTGCCTTGATATCTCCATGAACATATTCATTCTCATGGATATATTCTAGTACATCTAGCTAGGTAGAAACAAAGCAAAAGCTATAAATGTTATACAAGTGATGGAGCCTGCGCGGGAACGCTCCCCAGCTTCCTATAGGAAAGTTTTTGGGAGCATCTCACTGCGCCTGCATTGCTGCCTTCCCACCTCTCCCTCCTCAGTTGGGTTTGAAGCTGAGATAAAAGGGGAGAGAGAGAGAGAGAGAGAGAGATACAGAGATACAACCCCTAGGGGAGGAGAGTGGGTTGTGAAGACTCAATTCCTGCTGTTCCTGGAGATCACCTGTTACAGATGAGTAACTACACTATCTCCAGGAACAAGCAGGAATGTATTCCTCACATATGGGACTCCCTAGCTTGGAGATGCCAGGGAGAACAGTGAAACACAGGCTGAATTGGGTCATATTTCCTCCTAAGGATCTCTGGTATCGAAACCCGGGATGGGGGGTAGGAGTTGTTCTAAGTCTGAAAGAGATGCTGGAGAACAGCCTGGCCAAACGAGGCATCCCGATAGGAGGCCTTGTCCAAGCAATAATGGGCCACAAAGGTGTGGACAGAGGACCAGGTTGCTGCTTTGCAGATTTCATCAAACGTTACCGAGTGTAGATTTGCCATAGAGGCAGCCATTGCTCGCACATTGTGTGCTGTGACATGACCTTCAAGAGAAAGTCCTTTACTCTCATAGGTAAGAAAGATACAGTCTGCAATTCACTTGGAGAGTGTTCTCTTAGAAACTGGTAGACCAAGGTGACTGGAATCAAAGGCAACAAAAAGCTGTGAAGCCTTTCTGTGCTGCCTAGTTCTCTGAAGATAAAAGGCCAAAGCACGCTTGCAATCCAGAGTATGTAGATTCCTTTCAGCATTAGAGGCATGAGGCCTAGGAAAGAAAATAGGCAGGTAAACTGACTGGTTCAAATGAAAAGGCGAAACCACCTTCGGCATAAAGTGTGGATGAGTCCTAAGGACTACCTTATCATGGTGGAACTGTGTATAAGGCGGGTCAGCCACTAAAGTTTGGAGCTCACTGATGTGTCTTGCAGAAGTGAGGGCAATTAGGAAGATGACTTTCCAAGAAAGAAACTTCAGGGATGTAGTGGCTAGGGTTTCGAAGGGCGGCTTCCTGAGCTGTCCAAGGACAAGATTGAGATCCCACGCCACAGGTGGTGGCTTAATGGGAGGCTTAGTTAAGAGTAGACATCTCATAAAAAAACGCTACAAGCAGCTGAGAGGAGATAGGTTGTCCAAAGGGCATGTGAAAAGCTGCGATGGCACTGAGGTGAACTCTTACTGAATTAGTTTTAAGTCCAGAGGATGAAAGGTGGAGGAGGTACTCAAGTAACGCCTCTACTGGAACGGAAAAAGGATTAAGATCCTTTTTGAACACCAAATTGAGAACCTTCTCCATTTAAAAGCGTAAACAAGCCTTGTGGAAGGTTTCCCAGAGGCCAGAAGGATATCTTTAACCTGTTGAGAGAGGTTGACATCCTGGAGTTCTAAGCTCTCAGCAGCCATGCCATCAGATGCAAAGACTGAGGATTCGGGTGCAGAAGCATCCCGGTCTCCTGGGTTAGAAGATCTGGAGCACATCCCAACTCCAGTGGTCTGGCTTGAGAGAGATATAGAAGCAGTGGACACCACGTCTGTCATGGCCAGTGTGGGGCTATGAGGATCATATGGCCCCTATTTCTCTGAAGCATGAACAGAGTCTTGGGAATAAGGGGAATGAGTGGGTAGGCATATAGGAAGTCCTGACCCCAGTGGAGGTGGAAGCATCCATTGCCTGACTGTTCTGAGCAGGAATTCTTGAACAGAAGCGGGGAAGTTTGGCATTCTGAGGACTTGCAAACAGATCTATATCTGGGGTTCCCCAGATTTGAAAGATTCGAGCAATTTGCACTGAATGGAGAGACCATTCGTGTGGCAGTGCTCCTCGACTGAGTTTGTCTGCCAGGAGATTCTGCTTGCCAGGGAGATATACCGCCAGTAGGTGTATCCGAAGGCATATGGCAAAGAACCATATGTGTAGGGCTTCGTTGCACAATGCCTGAGAGCCTGTTCCACCCTGTTTGTTCACATAGAACATGGCAACCTGATTGTCTGTCTGGACTAGAACTGTTTTGGAGTGGAGGTAGTCCTGGAACACTCAGAGCATTGAAGATGGCTCTGAGTTCTAGCAGGTTTATGTGAAGCTGAGCCTCCTGCCGAGTCCAAAGACCCTGAATGGAAAGATTGTCCAGATGAGCTCCCCAACCCAATTTGGATGCATCCATCGTCAGGGTGGACTGGTATGGTGTCTTCTGAAAAGGTGACCCTATGAGCAGGTTTTTTGGTGATTGCCACCATAGGCCAGACGAAATGAGGCGTGCAGAGTTACTGATTTTGTCCCCAGATGCCCTGATGCCTGCGTCCACTGTGAAGCCAGGGTCCACTGAGCTGCACGCATGTGTAGACGAGCATAGGGAACCAAATGAACAGTGGAAGCCATATGACCGAGCAACTGAAGCATTTCTTGAGCAGTTAGGGAGATTTTCATAACTGCTTGAGAAGCCAGTTGAACTATTCGAGCGCAGCGTACCTGTGGCAGAAAAGCCCTCGACTGCTGCGTGTCTAGAAGAGCCCATATGAACTCTAAGGTTTGAGAAGGGGTGAGTTGGGATTTTGGAAGATTTATTACAAACCCCAAATGTTGAAGAACCTGCATTGTGCGGGACAGAGTAGAGCTGGCCTCTGGAGCGGACGATGCTCAGATGAGCCAGTCATCTAAGTAAGGGAAGACAAATATCCCTAGAGTTCTTAGAAATGCTGCTACTACTGCCATGCATTTTGTGAAGACTCTTGGGGCAGAAGCCAGGCCAAAGGGTAGAACTGTGTACTGGTAATGTCTTCCCTGAAAGAGGAACCAAAGAAACCTCCTGTGTTCTTTGTGGATAAGGATGTGTGTATATGCATCCTTTAGGTCTAGAGAACATAGCCAATCCTGACTCTGGATGTAAGGGAGAAGTGTTCCGAGAGAGATCATTTTGAATTTCTCTCGGAACAGATACTTGTTTAATTCTCGGAGGTCCAGAATGGGCCTGTATCCTCCTGTTTTCTTTGGTATAAGGAAGTAGGGGGAGTAGAAGCCCAGGCCTTGCTGGGAAAGTGGCACTTCCTCTATCACACCCTGAGCGAGAAGGGTGGTGATCTCCTGGTACAAGAGTGTGGTAAGAGAAGGCCAGGAGCTGAACTCTTTTAGAGTGGAGGGAGGGGGCATACTTTGGAAGTGAAGTTTGTACCACTCTGTCACTATGGAGAGAGTCCAATGTTCTGATGTTATCTGGTGCCATCTTTTGGCAAAGTAACAGTCTGCCTGGGATGTTGACTGGCTCTGGAATTTCTAGGTGTAGGATAGCTAAGTTCTCTAGCAGGAAGTCAGCTGAGCTGGTTGAGCTCTGGGGGGCCTGAGCCTTCCGTTGTTGCTTCAGTTGTTGTTGTCCCTTCTGGGAAGCATGGACTGGACAGTGGACCGCATGGGTATAAGGAGGATAAAACTTCTTGTTGTTGAAAAAGGGCTTCGTAACCGTCTTTTTCTTAGCTGGGTTGGCAGTGGTCCTAGAAAGCCTGTTTAAGGTGGTATTCTCTGACTCAAGCTGAGAAGCTTTATCTTTCCAATCCTTGCCAAAGAGGTTTTCTCCTGTGCAAGTAATATTCCCCAGCTTATCTTGCACCCACTGTTCTAAATCAGATGCTTGTAACCAAGCAATCCGACGTGCACCGATAGAAATAGCAGAAGTCCTGCTAATACACTCAAAACAATCAAACGTTGCTCTGTTCATGAACTTGGAAACATTCTGGGAATGTTTAACAAGTGTCAGGAAATCAGCCCTCTTGTCGTATGGGAGAAGAGGAGTCATGAGATTCCAAATCTTTAGTCACCTCCCGAAAAAACATACTCATGTAGAGTATGTATGAACTTATTCTGGCCGACAACATGGAGGCCTGAAAGCATCGACGGCCAAAGGCATCAGGAGTTCTTGCCTCACGGCCCGGGGGATTAGATGAATGTGTCTTAGCAGTTTTAATTCGACGCATTGCCGATTCCACAACCATGGAATTGTGTGATAACTGCATCTTCTCGAAACCGAGACACTGCGGTACCCGGTACATGGTATCAAGTCTTTGAAAATGTGGAGACACTGTTAAAGGTGTTTCCCACATCCTAAGAATGAGGTCATGCAATATGCGATGAATGGGTAAGGTCACGGCCTCCTTAGGGGCTGCCGGATACTGAAGAATTTCAAGTACTTCAGCTCTCAGTTCCTTCTCGGAGGTCACAGTAATCGAGAGGCCCCGAGCCACATCCCATATAAAGTCTTGGAAAGACATGTCTTCCGGTGGAGACATTCGGCGTTGTGGGGAAGGAGCAGGATCTTCTGGAAGAGCCTCTCCGGTACCAACTGATTCATCGGAAGAATTGGAATCGGACAACTCAAAGTATCGACAGGCCGGGTGCTCCCACCCAACCAGACGACGGTACCAATCAAAATCGGTATCGGATCCTCGATGCCGGACACCAACTCCAGGGCCGGCGTGGGTGGTAGTGTGGAGAACGGTACAATGGTCGATGCCGATACCTCAGGTACTGGTGCCGGTACTGATGGCTGTGGAACCGATTGCAGAGGCTTTAGCGGTACCGAGGTGGCTAGCAATGCCGGAAGACTCTGCTCAATGGCTAGGATACGTTGATCCATGGCACCAGCTGATGCCTGAGTATCGGTACCCGACACCAGAACACGGCACAAAGAGCTCTCCAGAGGTGGACGCCTCGGGAACATCTTGGGATCCCGATAATGCTTTGGATACAAGGACCTCCCATCAGGGCTGTTTGGCCAGTGTATTCTCCTCTAGGGAAACGCTTAAAGCATCTCGATGCTTAGAAGGAGATCTATCCTTTGAGGACCGACCAGTCTTCGAAGAAGACCTGGGTTCTGTTACCTGAGATCCATGGGAGGAAGATGAAGCTCTGGACGATGTCGATGCCAAAGACATTGCATCCGAGGCAAAGAGGGTGCCGAGTTTCGCAGCTCTATTCTGCAGGCTCCTCTGTCATCTTTCTGCAAAGGAGACATTCCGACGGTGAATGGTCTGGTCCCAAACATTTAAGACACCAGTCATGGGTGTCGGTAGCAGAAATAGAGTAGTTACTCACCTGTAACAGGTGTTCTCCAGGAGCAGCAGGAATCAGTCCTCACATATGGGTGACATCGACGTCGATAGAGCCCCCATGCGGAGCATTTCCCCAGCTTTCTAAGAAAGCCTTTGGGAAAACACCCACGCATGCGCGGTCCCCTTCCCGCCCAAAGGTGCCATCTTGCTCAGTCAGATGACATAGCTAAGAGACAGCACATAAAACAAAATGAACTATATACAACTGCAACCCCCAGGGGAGGAGGGAGGGTTGTGAGGACTGATTCCTGCTGCTCCTGGAGAACACCTGTTACAGGTGAGTAACTACTCTTTCTCCAGGACTAAGCAGGAAGTCAGTCCTCACATATGGGTGACTCCTTAGCTCTGGGCTACCAGGAACCCAGGCTGAAAAATAGAGCTCCCTCTGTGAAGCCTCAGCATCAGGGAAAGAATTTTTACTGAGAAGAGATCCCACCGGTAGCCCAACAAGAGGGCTGGAGGGCAGGAGTTGCCTAAACCTCAAAGAGATTCCGGAGAACTGCCTGACCAAAAGCACTGTCCCTACGGGACTCCCTCTCCAGGCAGTAATGGGCTGCAAAAGTCTGGCTTGAGGACCAAGTTGCAGCCCTACAGATGTCTGCCAAAGGTACAAAACAGAGATGAGCTACTGATGCAGTCATTGCCCGGACATGGTGGGCTGTGACTCGACCCTTCAAGGGAAGGTCTGCTGCCCTGTAAGCCCAGGTGATACAGTCCGCCACCCATATGGACAAGGTACGCTTGGAGACAGGCAACCCTAAGTTGTTTGGGTCAAAGGAGACGAAGAGCTGAGTAGCCTTTCAATGACCCTTAGTATGCTCAATGTAGAAAGACAAGGCCCTTCTACAGTCCAGGGTATGCAGGACTTCCTCAGCCTGGCTGGCATGGGGCCTAGGGAAGAATGTTGGAAGAACCACCTCCTGATTAAGGTGGAAAGAGGAGACTACCTTCGGGAGAAACTATGGATGAGTCCTAAGGACTACCCTGTTCCTATAGAAATGAGTGTATGGCCTGTCACAGAAGTTCACTCACTCGCCTGGCCGAGGTCAGTGCCACTAGGAAAAGAACCTTCCAAGAAAGGAAGCGAAGAGGACACGTAGCCATTGGCTCAAAGGGAGGACGAGTAAGCTGCTGCTAGACCACATTCAACTCCCACTCAGGGGCTGGCGGACAGAGAGGAGGCTTTAGCAAGAGCAAGTCTCTGAGGAAGCGGGACACCAAGGGGTGAACCGATAAAGAGTGCCCTTCCACCAGTGAGTGGTGGGCTGCCAGAGCAGAAAGGTGTACCCGAACAGAATTGGACTTAAGACCCTGATTAGACAAGTGGAGCAGGTACTGCAGCACCACTGGCACAGGACAGGAAAAAGGGTTCTCCTGGCATTGGTCACACCACAAGGAGAACTGTTTCCACTTTAGGGCATAGGTCTTTCTGGTGGATTGTTTCCTAGAGGCCAAGACCACCTCTTCAACTTCCTGAGGCAGGCCCCAGGGAGCCAGCATTATCCTTGCAGCCTCCAGGCCATCAAATTGAGAGTTTTGAGATTGGGGTGCAGAAGGGAACCCTGATCCTGAGAAAGAAGGTCGGGTTGCAACCCCAGAGGGAGGGGAGTGTCCACCGCCAGCTGTAACAGAAGTGGGAACCAGGGCTGCCTCGGCCATCTGGGGGCTACCAATATGACCGAGGCCCTGTCCCTTTGAATCCTGAACAAGGTGCGGGCCACCAGGGGTGTGGGAGGAAACGCATACAGGAGGCCCTTGGACCATGGTATCAGTAAGGCATCCGCTGCCAATCTTGTGGGATGCGGGTGCCTGGAGCAGAACTGAGGCAACTGCCGTTTCAGAGGACTGGCAAAGAGGTCTATGGATGGAAGTCCCCATTTCAGGAAAACGTTCTGAACCACCCAAAGGGTGCAGTTGCCATTCGTGAGGCAATCTGCTCAATCTGTCTGCCAGGAAATTTTCGTGGCCAGGAAGATAGACTGCCCTGAGCAGCATATTGTGTCGAAGTGCAAAAGAGCAGAGAGCCTGTGCCTTCTGACACAGGAGCCTGGACCCCGTGCCCCCTTGTTTGTTCACAAAGAACACTGCCACCTGGTTGTCTGTCTGCACCAAGATGGACTGGTGGGCCAGGGTGTGAGAGAAGGCCTTGAGGGCTAAGCGTATCGCCCTGAGTTCCAGGAGATTGATTTGTTGTGTGGCCTCCCATAGAGACCACAGGCCCTGTGTGCACTTGTCCAGACAATGTGCACCCAGCCCTGCAAGGAGGCATCGGTTGTGAGTACCACAGTAGAAACAGGTACCTGAAAAGGAATGCCCTGTAGAAGATTCGGGGGGTGTAGCCACCACTGCAGGGAGTTCAGGAAGGGTTTGGACACCCTTACTTTGTCCCTTAGGCTTCCTGTAGCCTGCCTCCACTGAATCCTGAGACACCACTGTGCAGGCCTCATATGCAGGCGAGCACTGGGAGTCACATGTACTGTCGATGCCATGTGGCCCAGGAGCCTTAGACAGAATCTGGCGGAAACCAGTGGGTTGTGTAGGAACTGGTTGGACAAGTCCATCAGCCTTCCCGCTCTGTCTGCTGGCAAGTAAGCCTTTGCTTGCAGGGAGTCTAACTGTGCTCCTATGAACTCGAGGTTCTGGGAGGGGAGCAAAGTGGACTTTGTAAAGTTTATGACAAAGCCTAGTTGCTGAAGGAGAGAGACAGTGCGGAGGGTGGCATGTCTGGCCTCCTGGAGAGTCTGACCCCTGATGAGCCAGTCGTCCAGGTAGGGGAAGACAAAAATACCCTGGTTTCTCAAGTAGGCCGCCACCACGGCCAGGCACTTTGTGAAGACCCGTGGAGCGGAAGTTAGGCCAAAGGGCAGTACCCTGTACTGAAAGTGGTTTCCTCCCACCACGAACCACAGGTATTTTCTGTGGTATGGATGAATGAGGATGTGAGTGTACGCATCCTTCAGATCTAAGGAGCATAGCCAATCTCCCTGCTGGAGGTAGGGCAGCAGTGTTCCAAGAGTAAGCATCTTGAACTTTTCCTTTTCCAAGAACTTGTTGAGATTTCTCAAGTCCAGAATGGGCCGGAGACCTCCAGTTCTCTTTGGCACAAGAAAGTACCTGGAGTAGAAGCCCTGACCCAGCAGGTGGGGAGGCACAGGCTCCACCGCCCTGTCTAGGAGGAGACTTTGCAGTTCCTGGAGAAGGAGTTCTCGATGCAGAGTAGGCCTTGGAGGCTCCCTGGAAAGTAGGAGGGGGGTACCTGATGGAAATGGAGCAGGTAGCCCTTCTGGACTATGCTCAGTACCCAAGCATCCTTTATGATGGGGGGCCACTGGTGGGCAAACAGGGCCAACTGACCTCCCGTGCTGAGGTGGGCCAGCAGAGGCGGAGAGGCTATGCAGTGGGAGTCAAAAACCCCCTCCCTGCTGAGTAGGAGCAGGAGCTGGAGGCTTGGGGGCTTTCTGCCTACGGGGCCCATGTCCCTGCCCCTTGGCCTTCTGACCCTGCTGGGGAGTTGGGGAGGCCTGATAATGAGGGGAAGGTTTGTAGGCAGATGCCTTCCTCGGGTAAAAGGTCTTTTTCCCCAAGCCCTTCTTCTTATGAAAAGGGGCAGAGGTTTTTCTGGACAAACTTGTCCTTGTCAGAGTCTCAGTCTCGAGCTCAGCAGCCTTTTCAGCCATGGGCTTGCCGAAGAGGTTTGCACCCTGACATGGGACATCGACCAACTTTTCCTGTACCCATGGCTCGAGGTCCAATGACTGTAGCCATGCCTGGCGTCAAGCACCGATGCCGGCCGCCGCTACGTGGGGCGAAGCCTCGAAGCCATCGTAGGCCGCCCAGGAGATGAATTTGGAGCATTCCCGGATCCCCGAGGACAAGGACTGGAACCTCTGCAAAGGTTCCCCGGAGAGGCCAGCCGAGAACCCGGCTATCTCTTTAGCCAGGTCCCGCAAGTACATGCCCATGTACAGTTGGCAGGACTGGACACGGCAAGCAAGCATCGAGCCCTGAAAGCTCTTTCTGCCGATGGCATCTAGGCTTCGGGCCTCCCTGCTGGGGGGCACCGCAGAGTGCATCTTCTGGCTCTTCATACGATGCATGGCCGATTCCACAACCACAGAATGGTGCGGCAGCTGCGCCTTCTGAAACTCAGGGCTCTTTCGGACTCGATACATGGAATCGATCTGCTTGCTCAAAACCGGCGCCGAGGCCGGAGCCTCCCACATTCGGAAGAGGAGCCGTTCCAGCATCGGAGGAACCGGCACAGTAAAGGCCTCCCGTGGGGGAGAGTCGTACTGTAGGGCATCGAGCTCTTCGGCTCGAGGCTCCTCCTCGGGATCCGCAGGAACACTCAAAGCCTTGACCATGTCCCTGACAAACTCCGAGAATCGGGTGTCCTCCGGTGGGGACCTACTCCGGGGCTCGGACTGCGGTGAGTCCGAAGGGACACACCAAGTCCGAAAGGTATCGAGGGACTCCTTGTCGTCCATCTTTCACGCAGACTCATCCGAGGAAGAGTCAAGGGGCTCCGACTGTGCGGGCTCCGGCAACACCCGCCCTGAAGCCAGGGCCATTGGCGTTGACGCCCTCGGTCCCGAACGGGAGGTCGAGGGAGACCGTGACCGAGTCCGGACTCGGGCCTTCATGGCTCCGAGAACCAGCTTGGTCTCCGGGGTCGACTTAGACGTCGACGTCCCGGTGGTCGGGGCAGATGCACCAGTCAGGCTGGCCATCAGCACCCGCTGCTGATCCATGAAGGCAGACAGTCTGCACTCCAAGGCTGTCAGCCTGACTCCAAGCTCAGGAGACTCAGCAGCCACCGACTTGGGCCCCGGCGGCGCCGGGCCCGACGTCGGCTCCCTGGGAGGAGTCCTCCTCGAGGACAACAGGACTTACGTGCTCGACGGACTCCGGCTCTACACAGGATACCTTAGTTGGCTTCTCCAGCTCCAAGGGCCCGGGGCGGCGGTCAGGGGTCCGAGACCTGGCCCTCAAGGAACCAGGAGCATCCTCCGCCGCCGCCCTCATGAGCTTTCTCTTCCTCTTATGCTTCCGACTGGGGGACCCCCTTTCAGAGGAACCCCGACGAAGCTCGGGATCAGACTCCCGAGACGTCAAGGTCTCTGACGAGGTCCGGGCTCGACCGGAGTCAGAGTCAGAAAAAATTCTCTCCTTCTGATGCAGCCGGCTTCTGAGTGCCTTAGTGGACATCTTACCACACGGGACACAGACCTTGGGCTCATGGTCCGGTCAGAGGCAATGCAGGCAGCAGTCGTGTGTGTCGGTAAGAGACATGAGCTTCTTACAACGATCACACTTTTTAAAACCACTGGAGGCCATCGGGGAAAAAAGGGCCCCCGCAAGGTCAAAAGACCGGCCCTCCAGGGTAAAAGAAAAAGAGCATGAACGTGTGCCACGAAGGGCAAAAAACCAAAAAATAGAGATCGGGTCGATACCGAGATACCGAACCCAGGCGGGAAGGGGAACCGGCATCGAACCGGACAAAAAGAGAGCGAAAAATCACAGAAAAAAATCAAACTTTTCCGGGTGACACGGACACATGTCCGTTGGGCTCCACGGAAAAAGAAAGACTGAGCAAGATGGCACCTTTGGGTGGGAAGGGGACCGCGCATGCGTGGGTGTATTCCCAAAGGCTTTCTTAGAAAGCTGGGGAAATGCTCCGCATGGGGGCTCCATTGACGTCAATGTCACCCATATATGAGGATTGACTTCCTGCTTGGTCCTGGAGAAGGTACTGCTACATTTGGAACACTTTTTGAAACCACTAGCTGGTTTCTCCATTCTGAGGAAGAAAGGGGCCTAAGGCCCAAAATGGCGCCTAAGCACCTAGAGGGCAAAGACCCTCCAAGAAAACTTTTTTTTTTTTTAAGAAAGAAAATAGAAGAAAAGAACACCGATGATACTGGTGCTGGTGTCGACGGGAAGGCAGACGCACCACAAAAGAAAGATTTTCTGCAGTGACAGGAATTGCTTCCTATTGGCTCTGCGGAAAACGAAAAACTGAGGAGGGAGAGTTGGAAAGGCAGGAAGGCAGCAGCACAAGCGCAGTGGGATACTCCCAAAAGCTTTCCTATAGGATGCTGGGGAGCGTTCCTGTGCGGGCTCCATTGGTGCCATTGTCACCCATATGTGAAGACTACATTCCTGCTTGTTCCTGGAGATACTGGAGAATTACAAATACAAAAAACCCATATCCTCCTGAACCTTTTTCTCACTTGATATTTCATATAGCTTATTTAGGTAATTACTCTTCTCTGCTCCCCCCCCCCCAAACCTTTCTCTTTATGAAACTCCATTTAAATTATTTCTCCATTATCCCGTTCCCTTCCCCACCCTACACTGTAAATAGTTCTGCCTTAGCATCTGCTATTCTGCTGTATATGTGAACAGCTGATTTGTAAATAGTACCTTGTAATATAGTTTGATATGTTCTATGTTCTTTGTAAATGAGTTCTGTTCATTGTAAACCTCCCCTGATCACTGGAAGGGGCGGTATATAAAAGCATTTAAATAAATGCATAAATGCAGGAGGGAAGGCGCCAATCTATAGGTTGCAGGGAGGAGCCAGAAACCCTAGCACTAGCCTTGGATTTGGCCACTGTTAGAGAAATGATACTGGGCTTGATGAACCTTTGGTCTAAGCATGGTGCATGTCTTATCTTATGTGACTTACAGCTTCACACTTCTGCAAGGTCTATGTGAGACCTCTCTCAAAACAGTAACAATTGGCCAAACCAATCCCTTACCATTCTGCATGAGATTTGTAACACTGCTTGTTCCGAGGGTCTGGCCCCAGTCTCATCCATAATCGATTGGAGGCTTCGCCCCAAGTCAGGGAAGACCAAGAACCTGCAAAGAAAACCAGTAGCATTAAAAAAAAGTTCCTTTTTCTTAAATTGTCTTTTTTAAGCTGCTCCCTAGTCCGTCCCTACTACTTTTCAAGAGAAGAAAAAAATTAAGCATACCATTCTCCAAAGTCAGAGTTTTCTTAAGCTGTCACATTATATCATATATACAATACGGAAATGAATTCATAAAACTCTCTGATTTAATTAGTAATGCACTTTAAGCTCCCTTCACAGAACCAGAATCACACAAAAACTGTTTTCATATTTTTTAAACACATGAACTTCTCGCTACAATAAACTTTGCCTGAAATAAACCTGAGTCTCCTGCTGCAAATCCTGTAGAATAAATTTTATAGTAAGTACATTCTACTGTACCAAACTGACTTCATGGTAAACAACAGGAAAGCTACTTCCCCCAAGAGATCCCGGGAAATGGCTGCTTCCAGGCAGGATTAGTGGCTGGTAGCAGAAACTTCCAAAACAAGAGAGAGAATTAGGACTGCAACTTCAGGGGACCTGACACGCCACGGAATACTTTAGGGAAAAAATGAGCAATGGGACTCTGGATCACAGTCTCTGAATGCTGTATGGGAAAAGAACTGGATATCAGCAGTGTAGGAACCTAAGAACATAAGATATGCCATACTGGGTCAGACCAAGGTCCATCAAGCCCAGTATCCTGTTTCCAACAGTGGCCAATCTAGATCATACGTACCTAGCAGTTTCCCCAAAAGACACAGGTTCCGCAATGCTTGTACTGGGTCAAGGATTGATATCCTGGGTCCCTTCTTAATAATGGTTTATGGACCTTTCCTCCAGGAACTTGTCCAAATCTTTTTTAAACCCAGCTACACTAACAGCCTTTACTACATCCTCCGGTAACAAATTCCAGAGTTTGATTACACGTTGAGTGAAAAAATATTTTCTTTTATTAGTCTTAAATAGTTTACCCTGTAGCTTCATTGCATGTCCCCTAGTCTTTCTATATTCTGATAGCGTAAACAATCGATCTACGTTTACCCGTTCCACTATGTTCATTAATTTATAGACTTCTATCATATCTCCCCTCAGCCGTCTCTTTTCCAGATTAAAGAGCCCTAACCTTCTTAGCCTTTCTTCATAGGAGTATCCTTCCATCCCCTTTACCATTTTGGTGGCTCTTCTCTGAACCTTTTCTCATAACGCTATATCCTTTTTAAGATACGGTGACCAGAATTGCACACAATATTCAAGGTGCGGTCTCACCATGGAACGATACAGAGGCATTATAATATATTTTGTTTTATTTTCCATTCTTTTCCTTATGATACCTAGCATTCTATTTGCTCTCTTGGCTGCCGCTGCACACTGGGCCGAGGGTTTTAACATGCTATCCACAATGACGCCTAAATCTTTTTCCTGGGTGGTGGTCCTAATGTGGAACCTTGCATCGTGTAACCATAGTTTGGGTTGTTCTTCCCTAGGTGCATAACTTTGCACTTGTCCACATTAAATTTCATCTGCCATTTTGATGCTCAGTCTTCCAATTTATCAAGATCCTCTTGCAATTTTCCACAATCCTCTTGGAGAAGTATTAAAAAAGAGATGGAGAGAGCAACACTGAGAAGCCAAAGCATTCTTTCTCCCAAATACCAGACAAAGAAAGAGAAACCAGTGGGACCCAAGGCTGGCAGTGGGAACCAGATTTCAGGCTGAGATAAGAGGACCAAAGACTAAAAGGGAGAAAGGAGCAGAAAGACAATGCCTTCGAGTTGTGTGGCTTGCCTTGTATTTTTCTCATTCCTCTCTCCAGAATCTGTATCCAGTATGTCCAGCAACCCTTGATAGCATGCAGGGCTCAAAAGTAAAAAAAGACGCAGCCTGACCCAGGAAACTGCAGAGATCATGATACCAGCCGCAGAAGCCTAAGAGGACTGTTGGACTTTTTTTTCCTTTCTTTTTTTGAACATTGAACTAAATGACAGAATAAACAAAGCCTGTATGTTCTCTGCATTGTATCTTTCTCTGAAAATTTATCTAAAAGATTAACAGGGAGAGTTAAAAGTTCCTTTTTTATTCTTTGCAACCCAACAGAATGTTGGAAAGAAATGTTAGAAGAGAGGGCAAGAACGTTTGTCCATCTAGGGGAAATATAGCTCTATGAACAGTTAATGGAACCAGACTAAATTTGGTGTGGAAAACCAATGAAAAGATAGAGTTTGAAAATGGGTCAGAATGGACCATGGTTTCCAGAGAAATATGGCCCGATGCATTTCTATGTGAGAAGCAGTTCCAGTTTCTGCAGTATAACGCTGATAAAAAGTACTTTCAAGCTGCCTCTCCCATTCTCTCTACTCTCCTAGTCATAATACACACTTTTTCCTTCTATCCATGTGTAACAAGAGGGATATAGATGAACAAGTGACATATGGTGTTCTTTATCCATGCATGGCCATGTCGGTCAAATAATACACACACGACTCAAATGCGCCCTTCTCAATGCGCAATCTGCACGCAATAAGACTGCGATACTCTCAGAATATCTCAAGGATGACTACTTCGACCTAATGTTTGTAACTGAAACCTGGCTATCAAGCACTGACAACGTCCTATTGAACCAGCTACTCCCACCTAACTACAACCGTTTTAGCTGCTCAAGATCCACCAGAAGAGGGGGGGGGGGGTACTTATCCTAGCTAAGGACACTAGACACAACATCAAAAGACGGCCTAGACAAGATCACAACAACAAATACCTAACACTGTGTTTAGCCTATAGAGCACCAACTGCATCTACAGATGAACTCTCCCTAATTCTCCAAGTTATATGTGACTTGCCCAAAACTGACAAATACTACTATTGCTAGGTGACCTAAACCTACCATCAGTCCCATTCAAAACAGCCAGAGCCTGGAGGCACTGGAATACACTCAGCTTATTAAGGAGCCTATACATGAGAAGGGCAATCTCCTAGACCTACTCTTCATCGCGAACTACCCTGAGCCAAACACCCTACCTGCAATGTCACTAATGAAGTCCCCTCGTCTGTCCATAAAACTATAACATTCCTCCTACCCCAAAGATTACCCACAGGCCCGAACATCCAACTACAGACTCAGCAGACAAGGTTCAAAAGATGGGACAAGGAAACCTTTCTTCAGATGGCAATCCCACAACTCAAGTCACAACTCACAAAACATTGATACCTTAGTGGACAACTGGAATACAACAATACAATGAGCAGCGACTGCACCTCAATCTAGAAAACTTCTGAGGAAATAAAAAACAGCAGAGCTAAGAAATAAAGAGAGACTACTCCAGAAAACTGAAACGAGCTAGAGACAGTTACACTCTGAACAAGACCGAAATGAATTCCTGTCCATTCTGGAAGACTACCAGAACACAACCAATACTGTGAAATGTGAATATCACTCTAAACTCATACTATCTGCTATAAACCATCCCAGAGAACTATTCGATTTGGTGAAATATCCACTCAGAGACCCCAATTAAGCAAACAAAGCTCAACCTATATCTCCAAACCAAAGCAAGCGATGCTCATACCTCAACAACCGTGCTCAAAGACACAGATGCACTCCCCACTATTCAGACTTCCTGATCCCCTCCACAAATCAACTGGAAGACATCATAGACTCCCTCAACACTACATTGATTCATGCTCAGTAAGCTGGATCAAAAAGACCCGATCAGACCTAATAACTGACATACATAGAATCCTCAATTCAAACTAACCCAAGATATATGGCAACAAGTCTCAAACATACCTCCATACACTCAATATTAAAAAACTTGAAATTATCTTATCTTTATCTTGGCTTGATTGACCGCTCAGGCTAGTGCAGAGCAGTGAACAAAATACACAGTATTTAAAAGAAAAGAAATAGAATGCCATCAAATCATAGGACAGGGACAGAAAGAGACAGAAAGGTCAGTGCTACAAAGAAACAGAGAAAAGGACAGTCAGGGGGAAGAGGGAAAAATAGGGATGCCAGGGCATTCAATGAAGACTGGTAGGGAGGCCGAAGGCTAACTGAAAGAGATGAGTTTTTAGGGCAGCTTTGAATTTGTTGAAAGAAAGCTCTGAGCGGAAAGTGTGGGGAAGCGAGTTCCACAATGTGGGGCCCAGGAAGAAGAAAGCAGAGCTCCTAGTGCACTCTAGGTGTGCTTGAGAGGCAGATGGAAGGAACAGACAATAGTTATGGATGGCGCGCAAAAGAGGAGGAGGGGTGTGATGATGGATTAGATTCACCAGATATTGTGGAGTCCCGGTGTGAATAGTTTTATGGACAGTGGCAGTATCTTGTAATGGATTCTAAAACGGACAGGTAACCAGTGAAGCCGGATAATGTGATCAAACCTAGTGGAATGTGTAAAGATCCGGGCAGCTATATTCTGTAGGAGTTGCAATCTTTGAAGTTGATTTTGGGGAAGGCAACACTGGGGAAGGCAACACTGCAAAAATCAAACCTCAAAGTGACCAGGGACAGGAGAAGCATAGTTAAGGAGGGTGTGGAGAGAAAGAGATGGACTGCATGGATTTGAAGTAGGCAACAGAAGGCCTGCCATGTGAGAGAAGAGATGTGTTCTTCAAAAGAAAGAGGAGAGTCAAGGATTATGCCAAGACAGCAGAAAGAAGAGGCCAGTGGAATAGGGGCTGAAGAGATCATGGGAACCTGAGAGAGAAATGGAGCACCAAAAGTAAACCATGTAGCAACCGATTTTGATGGGTTTAAATGCAGGAAATTCGTGGACATCCAATAATGTATGGTGTAAGACAGGCATTTAGAGGGTCTAAGTCAGGAAGCAGTGAATCAGTACGATGGAGGAGGATATCAATCATCAGCGTAGTAGTACCTGAGATACAGATTGTTGGATCAGAAGACATAGTGGGGCCAGAAAAATGTTGGAGAGGGGGACAGCACTGAACCTTGTGGGACACTGCAGGCCAGGGGCAAAGCAGAAGAGGCTGAGGAATCAGAGAAAACTGTGAAGGAATGATCAGAGAGAAACGAGTGAAACCAATCTAGAACAGTACCACGTAGGGCTGAGGGAAGCAAGACAAGTGAGGAGGGTATGGTGATCCACTAAATAAAAAGGCAGCAGAGAGGTCTAAGGAAACTGCAAGAAGGATGTCTCTGTGCTCGTGAGCCAAGTGGAGTTCACTTAGAAGAGAAAGTAGGATAGATTCGGTACTGTGGCCTTCCCGAAAACCAGACTGATGGGAGTTAAGAGCATTGGTGGAAGTGAGAGGGGTGGACAATTGTGCGAAGATCATTTTTTTGAGAATTTTAGACAGGAAAGGCAAGTTAGAAACAGGGCGCCAGTGAGTAGGGACAGCAGGATCAAGGGAGAGCTTTTTGCGGATGGTATGTACAATGGCATGCTTCCAGGGGTCTGGGAATATACCGGTGTTGAGACCGTTATTAAGCAGCAAAAGAAAAGGGGGAAGGAGGCAAAAGAGGGCTCAAGAAGCCACTTGGAAGGAAGCAAATCCAACATACAGGTTGTCTTTCGGGAGGAAGACAATTTTGCAAACAGTTCGGCCGGGGCAATTGGTCGGAAAGAAGACCATGTATGTGTCAGCGATGGGTTACCAGGCAGCCCTGGGGAAGATGACTCTGGAGAAGCTGGGAAAAGTGAGGAGGGATATGAAGAAAATGTAGCATGGAGGGAGAGAACCTTGGTAGAGAAATAATCAGCCAACAAGGCTGGGTCCAGGACAGAGGGCACTGAGACCTGAGTGGATGAGAGAGAGCAAAGGATGGAATACAACTCGCAGTAAGAGTTAGAAGATGAGGAATCAGAAGACCCTAATGTGCCCAGCTCATATCGTCCTATAGCGAGCCTATCTTTCCTTGCAAAAATTATTGAAAAAAAAAACTGCACAGCTCCAACTACAAGACCATAACAACCAACATGTGCCTCTAGACCTTCAGCAACACAGCTTCAGACCACACCACAGAGTTGAGACACTCCAAACGGCCCTACTAGACAGACTGACTCTAGGCATCCAGAAACTGTAGACAAGGCTTTATGCTGATGTTTATGTTTCTGGACATAAAGCTGCATTCAATTCAGTTCCCCACAATGCTCTGCTCCACTGTCTACAAGACAAAGGAGCACGAGGAACAATGCTAAAATGGTTCATATCCTACTTATCGAGCCACATCCAACAGTAAGATCTGCAGGAGACACCACAGCCCCCTTTCAGCTCAAACAAGTCATATCATAAGGCTCATCTCTATCAGCACTTCTTTTCAACAAATTCATACAACCCATATGTTCAATTATACAAGCTCACAAGGTATGGTATCATATATACACAGATGATATCATGATCTACCATCTGTCCTTCTCCATGGTAAAACCCTCCTCCTTTCCCTAACAAACTGCTTTATGGCAATCTCCAAATGGCTCTCAGACCATAACCTAAACATCAACTTAGATAAAACAGATATAGAGTAGTTACTCACCTGTAACGGGTGTTCTCCAGGAGCAGCAGGAATCAGTCCTCACATATGGGTGACGTCGGCGTCGACGGAGCCCCCATGCGGAGCATTTCCCCAGCTTTCAGAGAAAGCCTTTGGGAATGCATGCACGCATGCGCAGTCCCTTTCCCGCCCAAAGGTGCCATCTTGCTCAGTCTAATGACATAGCTAAAAGACAGCACAAAAAGAAAATGAACTATATACAACTGCAACTCCAAGGGGAGGAGGGAGGGTCGTGAGGACTGATTCCTGCTGCTCCTGGAGAACACCTGTTACAGGTGAGTAACTACTCTTTCTCCAGGACCAAGCAGGAAGTCAGTCCTCACATATGGGTGACTCCCTAGCTCTGGGCTACCAGGAATCCAGGCTGAAAAATAGAGCTCCCTCTAGAGCCTCAGCAACAGTGAGAGAATCTTCTCTGAGACCACACCTGAACGGTAGCCCAACACCAGGGCCGGAGGGTAGGAGTTGCCTAAACCTCAGAGATTATGGAGTACCGCTTGCCCGAAAGCACTGTCCCTACGGGACTCCCTCTCGAGGCAGTAGTGGTCCGCAAATGTCTGGCTTGAAGACCATGTAGCGGCCCGGCAGATGTCTGCCAATGGAACAGAATGGAAGTGAGCTACTGATGCGGCCTTTGCCCTGACCCGGTGGGCATTGACTCGACCCTCCAGGGAGAGGCCGGCTGCCCTGTACGTCCAGGTGATACAGTCTGCCACCCAGATGGACAACGTACGCTAAGTGACAGGCAACCCCAATTTAATAGGGTCAAAAGAAATAAAGAGCTGAGAAGCCCTTCTATGCCCCTGCGTACGTTCTAGGTAAAAGGACAGTGCCCTTCTACAATCCAGGGTATGCAAAACAGTTTCAGCCCTACTGGCGTGCGGCCTGGGAAAGAACGTCGGAAGGAGGACACTACCTTTAGAAGGAACTTAGGATGAGTCCGCAAGACTACCCTGTTCCTATAGAACCTGGTATACGGCCTATCCGAGACCAGGGCCTGAAGCTCACTCACCCGCCTAGCCAAGGTGAGTGCTACAAGGAACACCACCTTCCAGGAGAGGAAACGTAAATGGCAGGTTGCCATCGGCTCAAAAGGTGGGCGAGTCAGTTGCTGCAAGACCACATTGAGATCCCACTCAGTGGCCGGTGGAGGAATAGGAGGCTGAAGCAGAAGCAGACCTCTGAGAAAGCGAGACACCACAGGGTGGCCTGAGAGAGACTGTCCATCCACCGGCGAGGGGTGAGCTGAGAGGGCACCGAGGTGAACCTGGACAGAGTTGGACTGAAGTCCTAGGTTGGAAAGGTGGAGCAGGTATTGTAGCACCACCTGAACCGAGCAGGAGAAGGGGTCCTCTTGCTGTTGAGAACACCAAGTAGAGAACCTACGCCACTTCAAAGCATAGGCCTTCCTAGTGGAATGCTTCCTGGAGGCCAACACCACCTCTTCAACCTCCCTGGATAGGAACAAGGGAGCAAGGACTAACCTTTCAGCAGCCAGGCCATCAAATTGAGGGATTTGAGGTTGGGATGCAAGAGGGACCCCTGATCCTGAGTCAGAAGGTCGGGTTGCAACCCCAGAGGAAGTGGAGTATCCACTGCCAACTGCAGAAGAAGAGGGAACCACGGCTGCCTGGGCCACCTGGGGGCTATCAGGATCACCGTGGCTCGGTCCTGCTGGATTCTGAATAGAGTCCGGGCCACCAGAGGTGTGGGAGGAAAAGCATACAGCAGGCTCTCTGACCAGAGGATCAGGAATGCATCTGGTGCTGTTCTCAAGGGATGCGGTTGCCTGGAACAGAACCTGGGTAGTTGCCTGTTCAGCGGACTGGCAAAAAGATCCATGGTCGGAAGACCCCACTTCAGAAAGATCTGTTGAACTACCAGAGGATCCAACTGCCACTCGTGAGGCTGCAGGAGTCTGCTTAGCCTGTCCGCCACGTAGTTTTCCTGGCCTGGGAGGTAGACTGCCCAGAGGGTCATGCCCTGAGTGACAGCCCAGGAGCAGAGAGCTTGTGCTTCCAGGCACAGAAGTCTGGATCCTGTGCCTACCTGCTTGTTGATATAGAACATAGCCACCTAGTTGTCCGTCTGAACTAGGACAGACTGGTGAGACAGGATCTGAGAGAAAGTCCGTAAGGCTAGTCGAATGGCCCTCAATTCCAACAGGTTGATCTGCTGGGCGGCCTCCCATGGAGACCACAGGCCTTGGGTGCAGGCTCCCTGGCAGTATGCCCCCCAGCCCTGCAGGGAAGCACTGGTTGTCAGTACCTGAGTGTGTGGGGAGGCCTGAAAAGGAACACCCCTGAGCAGATTTGGGAGATGTGTCCACCAGCGTAAGGAGTATACCAAGAGTTTGGACACCGTTATTCTGTCTGACAATTTCCCTGTGGCCTGCAGCCACTGCGCCCTGAGGTGCCACTGAGCCAGCCTCATATGCAGCTGGGCATGTGGGGTGACATGCACTGTGGAAGCCATGTGACCTAAGAACCGGAGGAAGTGTCTGGCGGAGACCAGAGAGTCCGCCCAAAACTGGCCGGTCAACTTTATCAGCCTGTGAGCTCTGTCCACAGGCAAATAGGCCTTTGCATGGATGGTATCCAACCTTGCCCCTATGAATTCCACGTCCTGTGAGGGGACCAAAGTGGACTTTGGGAAGTTTATAACGAACCCCAGGTGCTGAAGCAGGGATATGGTTCTGCAGGTGGCCTGCCTGGCCTCTTGTGGAGACTGGCCCCTGATTAGCCAGTCGTCCAGGTAAGGGAACACAAAGATCCCCTGGTTCCTGAGGTAGGCCGCAACCACCGCCAGGCATTTTGTAAAAACCCTGGGGGCGGAGGTGAGGCCAAAAGGAAGCACTCTGTACTGGAAGTGCTTTCCTCCCACCACAAGTCTGAGGAATTGTCTGTGACTTGGATGGATGAGATGTGAGTATAAGTATCCTTCAGGTCTAAGGAGGATAGCCAATCTCCCTGCTGGAGGTAGGGCAGTAAGATCCAAAGGGTAAGCATCTTGAACTTTTCCCTCTCCAGAAACTTGTTCAGATTTCTCAGGTCGAGGATGGGTCTGAGGCCTCCTGTTCTTTTTGGTACCAGGAAGTACCTCGAGTAGAAGCCTTGCCCTTCCAGGTGGTGAGGCACCGGTTCCACTGCCTGGTCCCTTAGAAGACCTTCCAACTCCTGAAGGAGTAAGTTTCTGTGCAGAGGGAGTCTTGGAGGCTCCCCTGGAAAGTAGGAGGGGGGTATCTGGGTGAAGTGGAGCAGATAGCCCCTCTCGATGATGCTTAACACCCAAGTATCCCTGTGATGGCTGGCCACCTGTCTGCGTATAGGGTCAGCCGACCTCCTGTGCTCTGGAGAGGAGGAGAGGCTATGCTGGCATAGTCAAAAGCCCCCTCCCTGCGGAGCAGGAGCCGGAGTAGGAAGCTTGGGGGCCTTCTGCCTATGGGGCCCATGACCCTGCCCCTTGGCCTGCTGGCCCTGTTGGGGAGCTGCAGAGGCCTGGTAGTGAGGGCAGGTTTTGTAGGCAGCGGTCTTCCTTGGGTAAAAGGTCTTTTTCCCCGAGCCCTTCTTCTTCTGAGAAGGGGCAGAGGTTTTCCTGGACAGCCTTGTCCTGGTAAGAGACTCGGTCTCGAGTTCTGCAGCCTTTTCGGCCATGGGCTTGCCAAAGAGGTTTTCACCTCGGCAAGGGACATCGACCAACTTGTCCTGTACCCATGGCTTGAGGTCTGAGGATTGTAGCCAGGCCTGGTGGCGTGCACCGATGCCGGCCCCTGCTACACAGGTCGAAGCCTCAAATCCATCGTAGGCTGCTCGAGATATAAACTTCGAGCACTCTCGAATACCAGAAGACAGGGCCTTGAACCTCTGCAAAGGTTCCTCGGACAGACCAGCAGAGAACCCGGCAATCTCCTTTGCCAGGTCTCGAAGGTACATGCCCATGTACAGCTGGTAGGTCTGGACACGGCAAGCAAGCATAGAGCCCTGGAAGCACTTTCTACCGAGGGCATCCAGGTTCTGGGCTTCCCTGCCGGGAGGCACCGAGGAGTGCATCTTCTGACTCTTCAGGCGATGCATGGCCGATTCCAAAACCATGGAATGGTGTGGTAGCTGTGCCTTTTGAAACCCAGGGCTCTTGCGTACTCAATATAGGGAATCGACCCGCTTGCTTAGAACCGGCATTGAGGCCAGCGCCTCCCACATGCGGAAGAGCAACTGCTCCAGCATCGGAGGAACCAGGACAGTAAAGGCCTCCTTGGGAGGAGAGTCATACTGCAGAGGCTTCTCCTTGGGGTCCGCAGGGAATGCCAGTGCCTTGGCCATGTCCCTTACAAAATCCTAGAACCTGGTATCCTCTGGAGGGTACCTTGTCCGAGGCTCGGAACCCGGTGAGTCCGAAGGGACGCACCGAGTCCAGAAGGTGTCAAGGGACTCCTCCTCCTCCGTTTCCCACACCGATTCCTCCGAGGAGGAATCGAGTGGCTCCGAGTGGGCGGGCACCAACGCCGAGGGAACCGGCATCGACGACCTCGGTCGAGGATCGACTCAAGTTCGCATGGTCTCGAGGATCGGCTCGGCCTCCGGGGTCGACTTGGACGTCGATGTCCCGGTGGTCAGAGCAGATGCGCCGGTGAGACTGGCGATCAGCACCCGCTGCTGTTCCATGAAGGCAAACAATCTGCTCTCCAAGGCCGTCAACCTGAGTCCGAGCTCAGGAGACCCAGCAGCCTCAGACTCGGGCCCCGACGGCGTCGGGCCCGATGTCGGCTCCCCCGGAGGAGAGTCCACGAGGACCGCAGTACTCATGTGACTTGGGGCCTCCGACTCTACACGAGGATGCTTTGCAGGCCTCTCCGACTCCGAAGATCCGGGACGGCGATCGGGGCTATGCGACCTGGCCTTCGAGGAGCCAACAGTGTCCACCGATGCCGCCCTCATGGGTTTCTTCTTCCTTCGGTGCTGCCTTGAGGGGGGGACTCCCTTTCAGATGAGCCCCGACGATGCTCGGGGTCAGACTCCCAAGACGTCGAGGCCTCTGACGAAGTCCGGACCCGTCCAGAGGCAGATTCGGAGAAGATCCTCTCACGCTGGTGCTGACGGCTCCGTAATGCCTTGGAAGACATTTTGCCACAGGGACTACAGACCGTAGAGTCATGGTCTGGCCCCAGGCACCGGAGGCAGCAGTCGTGTGTGTCTGTGAGAGACATCAGTTTCTTGCACCGATCACACTTCTTAAAGCCACTGGCAGCCATCGGGGGAAAAAGGGCCCCTGCAAGATCAAAAAATTGGGCTGCCAGGGAAAAGAAAAAAGGCGCGAACGCAGTCTCTAAGGACAAAAACCGAAAAAAGAGAGATCCGGGCTCGGCACCGGTGTACCGAGTCCAGGCAGGAAAGGAACAGACGTCGAACTGAAGAAAAAAACTCAACTCAACGCAGAAAAAACAACTTTCTTCACGGGTGACAAGGGACAGGCGTCCGTAGGGCTCCGCGGAAAAAAGAAGACTGAGCAAGATGGCACCTCTGGGCGGGAAGGGGACCGCGCATGCGTGACTGCATTCCCAAAGGCTTTCTTTGAAAGCTGGGGAAATGCTCCGCATGGGGGCTCTGTCGACGCCGACGTCACCCATATGTGAGGACTGACTTCCTGCTTGGTCCTGGAGAACCTCTTCATCACCAGACACACAGAATTCACAATCCCAACCCAAATTAAAATAGGCAACTCACAAATACAGGTCAAAAGAGAAGCACATTACCTAGGGATTATACTAGACCAGCAATTAACCTTTCAAACTCACATAATCATAACCATCAGACTCACCTATCAAAAGATAAAGACAACCCAACTTCTACATGCACTATTAAGCCTGCACGACTTTCAGACAGTCTTCCAAGCACTTGTATTTCCCCCATAGACTACTGCAATATCATCCTACAAGGCCTCCCGGACTATGTCATCCACCCACTGAAGTTAGCGCAGAATACTGCTGCACAGATCTTATATGGGGCCTCCAGGCACGAACAAGTAACACCAGTCCTCAAAGCATTATACTGGCTACCAATTGCTGCCCACATACAAGGTCATTCTCACCACCTTCAAAATATGCAACCAGCTCTCAGCTGCCTACCTACAAGCACGAATTCACAAAGTGCCATACAACTGGCTAAGAAGGAAAAACAAGCATGCTTTGCTCACCATACCAATAAAGCACAGTTACTTACCTGTAACAGGTGATCTCTGGGAACAGCAGGAATAAGTCTTCACATATGGGTATGTCGGTACCGACGGAGCCTGCGCGGGAACGCTTCCCAGCGTCCAATCAAAGAGCTTTTGGAAGCATCCCACCACGCCTGCGTGCTGCCTTCCCACCTTTCCCAACTGTCTCTCCTCAGTTAGTTTTTAAAGCTGAGACAAAGAGAGAGAGAGGAAAGGAAAGATAGATAGAAAGATACAACTCCTAGGGGAGGTGGGTGGGCTGTGAAGACTTATTCCTGCTGTTCCCAGAGATCACCTGTTACAGGTAAGTAACTGTGTTATCTCCAGGAACAAGCAGGAATGAGTCTTCACATATGGGGACTCCCAAGCTGAGATGCCTGGAGCCCTAGCATGCTGGAGAGTGAAACATGCTACACCTCATATGGCCAGGCATCCTGAGGATGGAGGGTAGGAGTTGAATAGAAAGGAGCTGTAGGAAACAGCTAACCTAAGATAGGACTACAGGTAAAGAGTCTTTATATGTATGATGATTGTCATGAATATATATATATATATTGAAATAAACCATTGCAATATAGAGCTTACCTACTGGATTGCAGGAGGTAGATAGGTTCATGACATCTACTGGGGATCTAGTAGAGGGACTTCAAGGTGACCTCACTGAAGTGAAGGTGATAACCTATAGGACAACAGTGAAGGTCATACCATGGAGTGAAGGTGACCCCAGAATTGAACTGGGGTAGTACAAAAATGGCAGGCCTTCAGTGAGAAGCTTTATGGAAAAGTTGAAACTTTTTTAGCTACAGAGTTATTTACAGATAGGAGCAAAAGAGGAAGACTGACCGAACTTGAACAAACTGGTGAAGTCCTTGAGGGAAGAAGGGGTATAGGAAAGACCCTGTATTTCCAAGGAAGAACAGGTGTCTGAGGAGTTGGAACCTCAGATCTACTGAAGATCCGCCATGTCATTCCTAACTGGTGAGAGGTAGGAAAGATATTGGAGCATGGAGCTTCAGGGACACCTAACTCTTAGGGATATGGTAGAAACTGTCAGTACCACAGGAGTGGTTGTGTGCGTAGTACCCCAAACATGCTGTGGAACAGCCTAAACATGGGTAAGCCCACTGTCTGGAACACATAGGAAGTGAAACCTATATGAGTATAGACAGAGAGATAAGTATGTAAATACATATCTACCTATAAGAAGAATCTCGCCAGATAGAGATATATATGTATATATATATATATGGAGATATATATATGTAAATATGTATAGATAGATAGATATATAGATGAACATACAGGAATATATATCTATCTATAGCGAGATCTAGAAGGACATAACATATGCACACCCAGCTGACAGACCTATACAGCTGTAAAGATGTATATAGAAATATATATATGAATATATAATTCTAAAATAAATGTCTGTAAGCAGACAGAAATATGCCTATGAATAGATTCACATGGGAGATGTGAAGGGGAAAGATTCATCTGATAACAAGAGGGTGGAACCCACTTGAAAAGATATATAGAGAATCTATCCCTCCTGGTTATGTAGATGCAGGATGGTATCCAGCAGAATAACCAGGATGGTTACGTGAACAAACAGAGGATAATATCAATCTGTAGCAGCCAGCCTGAGTCTTGTAGAACTCTAGCATGGTAACTGGACAGAGAACGCATAGAATGAGATACCAGGTTGACCCTCTGAAGGGACAAGGTGAATCATGCGTTCCTTGGTTAACTATGTGTTGTCCATGAAGGATTAGCTGCAGGGAAAAAAGAGCATATTCCCTATAGGAATTGAACAACTCTTTAGGCTTTCACGTGAAGAAGGCTTATGTCCTTTGTTTAAAAAGGAGATAGCAGGGTATAAAAAAACCCTTACAGTCATGGGGGGCATGACTGAGGAGCCTTTTTCAACCATGTAAGATAGGCATTAGAGAAAAGACCCCATGCTCTCTAGCAAGGGCCAATAGTGAAGAGCTTCTCTGAAGAATTGCAGAGAGCATCATGCAGGAGATGGAACTGGCTGTTGGAGAAGCTAGCAGTCATATGAATTATGCTGCCAAATCCAAGCCTGTAGTGATAAGGATTATCCAAGAAAGATGTACAGACTGTCTTGGAAGCACTACTAAGGCCAGACAGAAAGTAGTGGAGGACAACTCTGGAAACTTGTGGGGAAGAACCAGAGGTCCAACCACTAGGCTCCTGCAAGGGCAGCTGCTGATAAGACAGCAGAAAGAATCTTTCTGTGTAAAACAGAAAGAACAGACAGAACGAGTGTAGAAAAAACATGTCTCTGTCTGATGAGCTGTCCAAGCAAAAAGGAAGGGCGTTTACTCAAGAGAGAAAAACTCCACACTGGCAAAGAAGAAAGACTAGATAGACTGAAGAAGCCCTCCAGTGTAATGGTACCACTCTTATAGGGGAAAACCTGATAAGAGGGTAAAGACAAAAGAGCAGGAAGGAGACTTACCATGTGGTAAGTCTGTAGAAGGAAAATTCAAGCTGGCACAGAAAACTATCATCTGATAGTTGTGAAACCTCTTTTCTTAGCAAGAAGAAGAGGAAAAACCTGTGACTTATAGGCATGAATATCCTGACAGCTCAAATATATATATATTAGAAACTAGATGTCTTGTGAAAAGAGATCCATGTATAGAATTTAGAATGAAAAACAGTGAAAAACTTCTGTACAGAAGAAGTCAACTGTAGATTCTAAACCCCAAGAGGCAGAAAAAATGATAAATCAGAAACCATATGGTTGCTGAGTTAGTTTAGCCTGGTGAGAGTTTGGATTCTTCAGACCGAGACGTGTCGATACCCAGTCTTCCAGACTAGAGATCGATTCCAGACTCAGCATCGAAGGAAGCGAGTCTATCGATGCACGTCTGGAGGGTACCGACGTCGGTAGTAGTATCGGCGTCGATGCCGATACTGGAAAGTCAATCTGGAACGTATCCAACGGTCCCATAGGTACCGAGGAGGCCAGATGACGATCCTTGGTGAGGAGTGTTATGTCCAACACCAGTGCCGATGCCGGGGTATCGGTACCGCTTGAAGCGGATGCCACCACCGAGCATGGCTCAGGTATATTCTGTGAGGGGTGAGCCCCAGGAACAACCTGAAACCCCTCATAGGCTTTGGAGGCCGAAGACTTCCGCCGGCGTTCTGAAGCCAGAGGATCCTCGAGGGCAAGGCCAGAGCCGTCTTCATGCTGTGCATGAGACCTACCACTCGAGGGCTGGCTAGTCTTAACAGACTGTTTTTGTGGGTTACCTGATCCTGTGAAGAAGAAGAAACGGTCGGTGCCCTGATACCAGAAGGAACCCTAGTATAAAGGGAGACTCGATGTCGAACCTCTCTTCTCACCATATCCCAGCCGAAGGGCTCCGGAGGAAAAGGGTCAGGACCCAAACAGGTTAGACACCAGTTTTTGGAGTCTAAAATTAAAGTTGTACCGCCACAGTTTAAACATTTCTTAGAGAAAATGGCTGGCAGTTCCATGAAGAACATGGAGAGGCCTAGGAGGCCTAAAGGTTAAGACACTCAGAGGAAAAAATTTTCTGAAGAAATAAGAAAAAAGAAAACACCGGCGGTACCGGCGGAGTCGAGGAGACAGCCGCGACCACAAGAAAACGAAAGAATTAAAAGACAAATTTTCTGCGGTGACAGGAGGACGTCCTGCCGGCTCCGCGGATAAACGAAAACTGAGGAGAGACAGTTGGGAAAGGCGGGAAGGCAGCACGCAGGTGTGGTGGGATGCTTCCAAAAGCTCTTTGATTGGATGCTGGGAAGCGTTCCCGCGCAGGCTCCGTCGGTACCGACATACCCATATGTGAAGACTCATTCCTGCTTGTTCCTGGAGATTGCATAGATCAAGCACTCAAGCAACCTCAAAGAAAGCCTTCTCAATCTACGTACCAATCACCTGGAACGAACTTTCAAACGACTTACGGGCCACTCAAGAGCTCACTGAATTTAGAAAAAAAGATAAAAACCCACCTCTTTAAGGAATACGTTTGGACCCAATGCCACCTCGCTCACCATCTCTAACCCCACCCTCCCAACCACATTTCATCCCTCCCATTACCCACTTTCCTACCCACCTTTCCTGTCCATTTCTCAATTACCTAATCCTTCTCCCTTAAGTACATCACTTATCCTTTTGTTAAGCACGCCTTCCTGCATATGCACCATGTATAACAAGTAGGCAGAGTTTAACGTATTTCTTAATCATTGTTCCTGTTACCTAACATTCTATACCTTGTAACTTTCCAAGTTATGCAATACCTCCCTCATTGGTTAAATGTAAGCCATAACGTAATGTTCTAACGCTAGGCCTAGTTCATGTTATCTGCAACCCGCTCTGATTTTAAGATAAAGCGGAATATAAAAACAGTTAAATAAATTGCTGTCACTCTCTGTTCCAGAGAGGGGTAACTCTGGCAGCAATAGGCGCCTCCAGAGGGCTGGTACTCTAGGCAACTGCCTAGTTCGTCTAATGGTAGCATTGGCCCTGGGAAGGAGAAGTGGGTGAAATTGTGGCTGCTTTAAAACTGCTGTCCACAGAGAACCCTTGCAACCTCATTTTCTCCATAAACAAGCAGGTGATTCCCAAGTTGAGAGTGCAAGTGTCCTTCAAGAACATGCTCAGATAGAGCTGGTAAGAGAGCACTCGAGCTGCGAGCATAGAGCTCTGGAAACACCTCCTCCCAAAGGAGTCCAGCATTTGTGCTTTCCTACCCATGGGCATTGAGGAATAAGTCTTGGTGCTCTTAATCCTCAAGGGCAGACTCTACCACTAAGGAGTGGTACGGAAGCTGAGGTTTCTCAAACCAAGGAACCTTTTGAACTCTGTACGTCGAGTTCAGCCTCCTAATGACTGGTAGCACAGTGAGGAGGTTCTCACAGATTCTCATTTGTAGCCTCTGTAGGATGCAGTTATACTGACATCAACACTGCTTCCTTATCGGCCGAGGAATACTGGAGGATCTCCAACTCCTCTGCCCTGGGCTCATCTTTAGTCTCCAGTGAAAATGGAATGGCCTTGGCGATATCCCTCACGAAATCTTGTAAGAACATGTCCTCCGGAGAATTCTGTTTGTGCAGTGGGGCAGGGCCTGACGGGAGCTCAGGAGACCTGCCCTCTGACAAGTTCTCCAATCCATATCGGTCACCCAGCTATAAGAGTCAGACTCCGAGAGGAAGTCAAAACAGAGTCTCTGCTCAGAGCTCCCTCTTGCTTCGCAGGGAGTGTGAGCCTCTGGGATCAATGATATTGAGGGCTTCCAGGATTTCACTGAGGCATCGGAATCAGACACACTCAAGATGGAGATGGCCCTGCTGGGTACCGGCATCAGATTTCCTCGATTCCCCGACATCGATGCCTCAGAGGGCAGAGCATGCATCTCGAAGATAGCTGCATAGTGCTCAATGGCAATGTCATGGGCACTGAGGCACCAGTCAGCTGTTTCTCTAGCAACAATTCAATGCAGACCTTGAATGCCAGCAGGAAGTACTCCTCCATGGCTGCCGATTCTGAAGGCCTTGGGGCCTGAGCAGCTTTGACCGATGTTTCCTGTATCCATGAGGGGGTATCGACGGCATGGCCTTGGTTGTCAGCTAACGGTCTGTGCCCCTTCAATACTCTGGAGATTGATCAGTCTTCTCTTTATCTTTGAGTTTTTGATATATCGCTCAGGCGGAGCATCAGAGCGGTGTACATAAAATAAAACAGCTACATGAGAGAAAAGGAAAAGAACGCCATTATTGACAGGAAAACACAAGAAACTAGCAGATAGCAGATAGCATAAGAAGAAAGATAGGAAGAGGACATTACAAAGTAAGACAAGGGTCAGGGGTCAGGAGGGAAACTAGGAGGCAATAGGCAAGAGATCAAAAGCTTTGGGAAAGAGGTGAGTCTTGAGCAGGGATTTGAACTTTAAAAAAGATGGTTCTGAACAGAGGGGGGCAGGTAAGAAGTTCCAAAGGGCAGATTCCAGGAAAAAGAAAGTAGAGTGTTGGGTAAGTTCAAGGTGGGCACAGGAGGGAGAAGGAAGAACCAAACGGTTGGAATCGATAGACCTGAGGAGACGAGGTGGGGTGTGATATTTTAGGTGATCTGCGAGGTATTGGGGAGTGGCAGTGTGGAGTGCTCGATTAACGAGGATAAGTATTTTGTAATCAGTGCGGTATTTCAGCAGTAACCAGTGTAGTCATATAAGCAGGGGATTAATGTGGTCTGAAAGGGTCGAGTGTGAGAATTTGAGCTGCCGTGTTCTGAAGACATTGGAGGCGTTGAAGCTGAAAAAGGGGAAGGCCAGCCAGGGCAACATTGCAGTAATCCAAAGGGCACCTTAGCGGGGTGCTTGCGTTCATCACTCTCGACACTGTTTGGATGGTTCTGATGCCGATGCACCTGGGCCTTTGTCCTGTGCTTGGATGGATCCCCCTTCGATGCCAACAAAGACAAGATCAAATCCTTCCTCGACTCCAATCAGTGAACGACCAATGTCTGATGCTCTGGGGCACTATAGGCGCTCTGCTCCGATTGGGTTCAAGAGCTTCTCTATGTTGATGCACAGTCAGCGGATCCCTGGGAAGCTACTGGACCAAGGGAGACCCCTAGATGTGGTGTACTTAGATTTCGGTAAAGTCTGATACCGTTCTACACAGGCGACTTAAATAAATTGAGCACCCTAGGGATGGACCCTAAAGTGACTGACTAGGTCAACAAAGTACAACAGACGAATGGTACGTGGAGGTCACAGGTGCTTTATTGTATTGAAAAACCTCAACGCGTTTCAGCTGTAGCCTTCCTCAGGGGATATAAATCTTCAAAAAAACAATACATGTACAGTTAATTATAAAAAATAAAAATTAATAATTGTAAACAAATTATATTAAAAAATTGAACCAAAAGGATATTAAAAACAAAGATAAGAATATAAATGTATCAACTAATATACATTGATAAAAACTTATTAAAAGGCAAGGAGGAATATACATTAGAGCCAAAAACACATTTATACATATAAATCACATGTAAGTATGCACATTAAAAAAGGAGAAGTAAGAGGAGATGAGGAGGAGCAAAAAGCATACGCTAATACTCACAATAGCACACCATGTATATTCGATTTCAAATCTGTGAAGGTAAGGGCAAAACTGTAAAGAATTTTGCAAACTAAAACCAAACAGGAAGCCCATGATGTTAAACTCAAATGCGGTGTAGGTTATACTACTCTTTAGTAATAAGAAAACATAACAAAACTAAGAGTAGGAGAAGACACCAAAAACAGATTTACTGTAAGTAAACGCTGATGGCAGGGGTTGAGGAGCTAAATGAACAACACAGTAAGCAAATATGAGTAAAAACTGGGAACCCTTCATAATGCTATAACTATGCACGAAGAAATAAAAAAGGCGTCTGAAGTTAACTATTAAAGCTACTGTCGTTATTGTCTGGAAACTTTGATAATGTAAAAACTGAAAACTTATTGTACCTTACCCACATGACAACGGAGATGCTCATTTGCAGTAGCTGAGCAGCTTAAGAGTTGTAGACCAACGAGAACACAGGCAGACTAAAAAAACACTGCTACTTTCGTGCCTTTCAGAGGTCAAGGGTCTGACTACTGCAAATTCATGAAATCGCATAGATCGATGACACCTTCTATTTTAAAATGCATTCTAAATAAAAAGTGAAGACATCTGACTAGGAAAAGGGAAAATGATTTTAACATACATCATAAAAGTTGCATCAAAAAATATGTAGAGACCGCGGGAGGAAAAATGCACAGGCAGCCTCAAAGGAGCCCGCTGTTTTCACGACTTTCAAGGGTCAAGGATCTAACTAATGCATATATGTAAAATCGCGTGGATCAATGACATCTTCTATTCCAAAAGGAAATACATTCTGAGCAAAAAATGTAAAAATCGGGCTAAGAAAAGGAGTGTAAATAAAGCATATGTTATAAAAACTGGCAAAATTGATAATAAAGGATATGTCAAAAATTGTGATAACCACGGGAATAAAAATGAAAAACTATGCAGACTATATTATAAGTGCTATCAAATCTATTAATAGGTGCCAAGATTTGGAGCGAGGGGGAAGAAGGGAGGGGGTAAGTAGGGGAGGGGGAAGGAGGGGGGAAGGGAGAGGGCATTATTGGCATCCTTGTGCCCTTTATGCTGTGAAAATGCTGTTTTAATGGGCATTAAAGGCACCAACAGTGTAAAGGGCGCAGTGGGCGAAAAGTGGGCGTTGACGGGGCGGTGAAAGGGTGTCAACAACGGGTGTTCCCGTAACGCATGTTTCGCAAAAGTGTCCTGAAGTGCCTTAACGCTGGGAACCCTATGCAAAATAAAACCATGCAGAAAGGGTGTATTTTGAGGAGAGAGAGCCTATTTTAATGTCTGCAATGTTATGCACAGACAGGGGAGCCCAAGATAGTGATAGTAGTGCTCCATTAGCAGCAACAGCATAGTGCCCACGTATGAAACGGCACTGTGTTGATGGTGCAAATGGGGCAAAGAAGGTGGCACACAGGTCATGCAGTGGGGATTGCCGGTGTATAGGGCAGACCAGTTAGCTGCCCACGTTGCACATAAGAACATAAGATTACAAAATATGCCAGACTGTGTCAGACAAAGGTCCATAATGCCCAATATCCTGTGTCCAACAGTGGCCAATCTAGGTCACAATTACCTAGCAGTTTCCCCAAAAGACACACAGGATCCATAATATTTGTATTGAGGCAAGCAGTGGATATCCCGGGTCCTCTCTAACAATGGTTTATGGACCTTTCCCCAAGAACCTGTCCAAACCTTTTTTAAACCCAGCTACAACAGCTGTTAATATATCCTCTGGTAATGAATTCTAGAGTTTGATTACATGTTGACTGAAAAAATAGTTTCTCCTAGTAGTCTTAAATGGGTTACACTGTAGCCTCATTGCATGTCCCCTAGTCTTTCTATATTTTGATGGCAAACAATCAATCTATGTTTACCTGTTCCACTCCAGTCAATAATTTATAGACCTCTATCATATCTCCCTCCCCTCAACTGTCTCTTCCCCAGGTTGAAGAGCCCCAACCTTTTTAGCCTCTCCACATAGTAATATGAATGGCAGGATACCCCTATCTGTGATGTCTGTCATGATCCCACAGTGACAGTGGGACACACAGACATGCTACTGCTGCGGAAAGGAGATGTGCCCAATGGGGTGGTCCAAGGGTCTTGGCACCCCAGGCAGAGATCCTGACTTCCCCTCCTCCTGCTGCCACTGCATACTGCTGTGGGGGAAGAGGCAGATAGTGCCAGCAGCTGTAGCCCTCCAAGTAGCTGCAACATGCAGGCACCCAGGGGGCTACCACAGCAGTGGCTGTCATCCTTCCCCCGAAATGTATTGTTGGCAGGTGGTAATGGGGTCCCTGCCAAGGCAGATGGTTGGGGGGGGGGGGTCTGTGTGGCCATCTATATATGCCTCTGTCTCCCCCCATCTGGACCTTGTGCTCTAGGCAACCACCAACCCGTATGTTATCATCAAGAAAGCCCACGCTAATGGATCGAGGAAAGGTCTCTTTTTTGACGCCTTTCGCAGGTACCAGTCATGCGTTTCATGACTCCAACTTTCTTCAGGGGATCACTCTAGCGTTCGCATCCACCATTATACACACTAACAAACAAAGACAACACAACAGCATATCACTAAAACAAATAACCCATTAGCGTGGGCTTTCTTGATAACACAGATAAGTATAGTGATTTAAGACACCTTCAAAGCTACTTTGGAATCTGTGCCTGTGTTATCTAACTCGCCCAACGTGAGGTCGTTGATGCAAATGGGCAATCTGCTGTATGAACGGACGTGAGTCCTAATGGCAGAGCCTAACTAGTCAGAGACCTCTGTCATTTAAGATATTGATTATTACTTGAATATAGTGCTTGATAATATACATTACACTTTGATACATGAACGATTCTTTTTTCTATTTTTGAGCTCTAACCATGACCATGGCACAGCTATGTATCGACATAGTGCTATATAGTGTATGGTTCCAGTGATGTGGGTGCACTTCCTGTCCTGGGGTCCCAATCACTGAACTGAATGCTGTTTTTATCCCAAGCCTGGGTGCACATGTAATGTGTGCTGACCAGTGGACTGTCTGCAGTTGGTATGTGCATGGCTGGAAAAACCAGTGGTGGGCAGCAGGTGCAGTCTCTGACTGTGCTTGCTGTGGGTGAATGTTAGACCCTAGGTGGTTGGGACAGGAGGTGTTCCAGGCCTACTCCCTGTGGTAATGGTAGGGCCAGTAGGACTCTAGTAACAACCCCATGCAAGCCTAGACACCCCTCACAGTAGCTGGCGTCCATGGCATCAGCAGTTGAACAATGGGTATTGACATGCACTGTTCTAGGAGGGTCCCTGTCCAACAGGGGCAGGACACTGTCAGATGTGACTGGTGCATACAGCCCGCTGCAACTGTGCAGGAAACTAACATAACACACTGTGTTAACAATATCTGCCATACACTGGCAGTGATGTGGATCTGCAGCACAGCCAGCAGAGACCGTCTCTAACAGTGCAAGTTCTGGGGACCAGGTGCTGGGTTCCCATCCTCACTCTCAGTGACCGCAGAAACTGCTTAGTAGCATGGTTCGTAGCTGCTCTGTGCTTGTATCACACACTGTCTGTGCATCTTACTGAGCTGAAGTGATGGATCAGTGCATTCTCCATTTGGTTATCAGCTGCATACTGCTGTTGTGCATGTGCACTGCATCATGGGTAGTGGAGGGGCTAACCTATACAGGCACACACAGCAGACATTTTAGAAAGTGATCTGCAGTCTCTTTGTATCCAGCCATTGCTGTGCAGGGAGGTGTGGTGGTGTAGCCTACTGGTTAGTGCAATGTCTCCATAATCAGGGGACAGGGATTCAATTTTTACTTGTTCTTTTTGTGACTGTGTGCTACTCAGAGCATTTTCATGCCTGTAACTATCAGGACTCTGCTGTGACTGGCAGACACACAGGCTTATAGTTTGTTATGCGTTCTGCCCACAACTTGGGCCACCAGACTATTCGTCATCATGCCTTTCTGAGAGCATGGCTTTCTTGGCTGTGCTACAGCACACTGCAGTGTCATACATTTTCACCCTGCAGATGCCTGGTAAGTGCTTGGAGGTGTGGTGTAATGGTCATGGCACAGACTTGGGACCCAGGATACCAGGGTTTGTGGCTCATCAGCACTCCTTTTGTCACACTTTGGAAGGTTTTCTATGCAGTTTAATGTATGCAATTCCCGTCATGGATTGCCCACACATCCATCTGACCTTGGGCAGGTCACCTAAACCTCCAATGCCTCAGCTGACTGCAGGTTCTTACAGTCCCTGTTTTTTAAAATCAGACATTACAACTATTTCAGTAAAAGGTATCCCAACGTGACTGCACTGATGCAGCGATATACTAACAGGCAGTTATATGCATACAGCTGTAACCTACTTGGACAACATGAGTCATGTATGACATCAAGACTGTTACTGTACAGCTTTGGCTCCATTACATCTCTGCAGTAATTCGGACACATCCTAGCCCTCTGACAGCCACCGGGAGGCATCACCTCATGTCCGTACATGCCCCATTTGCCCAATTTGGATGACACCTGTGCTGCTGTTATCGGCACATTTATCTGAGCTGTTCTATGGTGGCTCTGTGGCTGGGAAGGTGTGTGTCTCACATGTCTGGTATCAGGCCTTCCAAGAGACACTGGCGCACATTTTCACACACAGTACAAATATGTTGGGGATGGCACCTATGACACACCAGTGCTGCCAGTCCATACCACCCACTCCTCAGCCACCATACTTCATTCAGCCTATCCATCTGTCTCTGCCAGCTGTGTGCAGCCATGTCTTCTTGTGCAAGCTGCTACACCATGGCTTACACTAGTACTCTTTTCTGCATTTTGGCTCTTCACATACGCCTCTCTTGTGCCTGATCCACACATCACCACTCCTACTCTGTCCTCCTATTGCTGTACACATCCTGCCTTTTCTGGTTCTGCTGGGAGACACACGTCTTCCCCATCCTATGCCACACTCTGACATTGCACCATTTTACATTGGCACCCTCCCGTGCATCAGTACAGCTGCCTCCCACATTCTCATCCACTTTACTGGCTGCCACGTAGGGTGCCCACAGATATGTCAGATCCATAAGCTCCCAACTATCCTTCTATCTATCACCTTTTCACTGACTTTTCTTGGTGCTCCTTTATCCAGCGTTAGGGTTACAGACGTTTTTCGTGCGTTAAGGAGAATGCTAGCCACCTTAACGCCAGTTGTCCTGTTAACATGCGCTAAATATCCCATAGGGCACTTTATGCCGGAATGCCCCCTACCCATCCAACGCCTTTTTAGGATTAACGCCCCTTATCGCTGCCATTAACGTCTGTTGCCTTAACGTACTTTAGTAAACATACCCTATGTCTCACTGAGACTGATGCCGGAGGCTGAATCAGACCTCTGGCCAAAGAGAATTTCCCTCTGTTTCTCTCGACCCGTCAGACCTCTCCTTGTCATCTGCAAACACATTACAAGAAGAGGGCTGGTGATCGGGACCCAGGCACTGGAGGCACCAATTGTCTGTCTGTAAAAGAGATGGTCCTGGCACACTTGGTGCATTTCATAAACCCGCTGGCTGGTTTTTGGGACATGTCGGGAAAGAAGGCCATGGCTAGATCAAACGGCTTGATGGTGACGACAGGCCACAGGGAAGAACCTATAGTTTCAGGAGTTGGAAAAAAATGCAATATTTTACCAAAAATGCTGGAACCAATAAAGGTATTGCAATGGAACGACAACAGCAGACGCTAACAAGAAGTAATTAGACCTTACCTGCTAATTAGTATTCCTGAAGAGTCTCCAGTCCAGTCCCTGAATGCTGGGTTGTGCCCCTCTTCCTGCAGCTTGGAGACTGAATCTGTCAACTTCTTGATGACATCAGGATATATATAGCACCGGCACCACCCACCAGCCTCAGTATCCTGTTGACAAAGCAAACCTAACGGAGAGACAACTAGAAAAAGGAGTATAACTAAAAACTACCTAAAACACTCCCTGGAAGAAGCCGAAACCCCCCCCCCCCCGCCCCCCCAAGAAGGACAAGGAGGAGGCGGCTTACCTGACCAAGCCCGTACGGAATGCCGAACAGGCTATACATCCTTACCAATAGCAGGGTTCCGCCTTGGTCCCCACAGCCTTGCCACCGGAACCCCCACAGCTACACTGGCGGTTACTAACTCTGGAGCCAAAACTCCCTTCCTGAAACTGCTTCGAACGGACTGGAGACTCTTCAGGAATACTAATTAGCAGGTAAGTTCTAATTACTTCTTCCTAATCGTCTCTCCAGTCCAGTCCCTGAATGCTGGGATGTAGCAAAGCAGTTCAAGCCTGGGAGGGGCCTGCCAAACCAGATCGAAGCACCACACTCCCAAATCTGGCATCTGCCGCCGCCTGAACATCCAACCGGTAATGTTTAGCAAAAGTGTGCAGAGACGACCAGGAGGCCACTCTGCAGATATCCAACGGAGGAACCTAGCTAAACTCCGCCCACGACACGGCCTGCGCCCGAGTGGAATGAGCTCGCAACCCCACTGGAACCTGCCTGCCCTTAAGAATATAAGCGGAAGCAATAGCTTGCCTGATCCATCTAGAAATAGTGGCCTTGGCCGCCGCGTCTCCCTTGTGCGGCCCTCCAAACAATACAAACAAATGCTCCGATCTGCGGAACGCCTTAGTACGCTTCAGATACCGCTTCAAAACCCTACGAACATCCAGAAGGCGCAGCCGCGCGTCTGCTCCCGGCTGCTCCACGCCAGCGAAGGAAGGAAGTGACACGGATTGATTAACAGGGAAAGGGGAGACCACCTTGGGCAAAAAGGATGGAACCATCCTCAGAATAACCTTTTCCTTAAAGAAACAAGAAAGGGTGGATGACAAGATAACGCCTGCAACTCCGAAACTCTTCGGGCTGAGCAAATGGCTACCAAAAACACAGCCTTGAGGGTCAAATCCTTCAGAGAAGACTGGGCGAGCGGTTCGAACGGTGCCCCGACCAGAGAATCCAGCACCAAATTGAGATCCCAAGGAGGCACTACCACACACCGATGAGGCCGCATACGCCCTACCGCTTTAAGAAATCTCACCACATCGGGGTGCTGACCCAACGCCGTGCCCTTAACCTTGCCTCTATAACACGCGATAGCGGCCAGTTGCACCCTCAAAGAACTATCCGCTAGGCCCTTTTCAAGGCCATCTTGCAAAAAATCCAACACTTCTGAAACTGACACTGCCAAGGGCCTCTTACCACGCTCCTCACACCAGCTCTCAAAAATGCGCCAAACTCTCACGTATGCCAAACAGGCAGAACGCTTGCAGACTTTCAACAACGTTGAAATCACTGCTCCCGAATACCCTCTTGTACGCACCCTTGCCCTTTCAATAGCCAGGCCGTAAGCGAGAACCTGCGGCATTTTCACCAGTCCCTGCCTGAGGAGGTCCTCCCTCACGGGGAGCCGCCATGGACGATCCGCCAATAACCGAACTAGATCGGCATACCACGGACGCCTCGGCCAGTCTGGAGCTATCAGGAATACCAACCCCTGATGAGACTCTATCCTCTGCAGAACTCTGCCGATAAGCGCCCAAGGGGGGAACACATACAGCAACCCTTCCGTGGGCCATCCTTGAACCAGAGCATCCAGCCCCTCTGACATTCGCTCTTTCTTTCTGCTGAAAAACCTGCTTGCCTTGGCCGACTGCCAACGCGCCATCAGGTCCATCACCGGCGGGCCCCACCTGTGCATTACCTGCTCGAAGACGTCCTGGTTGAGCTCCCACTCGCCGTGATCTACCTTGTACCTGCTGAGGTAGTCGGCTGTGACGTTGTCCACTCCGGCGACATGCTGAGCCAACAAGGCTACTAGGATGATCCTCGGCCCACTTCAAGAGGCCTTCCGCCTCCTCCTCCAAGAGACGGCTGCTCGTGCCGCCCTGACGATTGATGTAGGCCACCGCCGTCACGTTGTCCAAGAGAATCCGGACCGCTCTCCCGAACACCAGATGCTGGAACGCTGCGAGAGCCTTCGTTACCGCACGTAACTCCAACCTGTTGATGGGCCATTGCGACTCCTGAACATCCCAGAGTCCCTGGGCAAAGCGACCCTCGCAGTGCGCCCCCCAGCCTGACAGGCTCGCATCCGTTGTCACCTGTATCCAGTGAGGAGTCTCGAGGGGCATTGCTCTCTACAGAACCCCCGGAGAGAGCCACCAGCGAAGAGACTCCTTGGCCACTGCTGTACAGGGTAAAGCCATCGACAGCGAGTGCCTCTGATGGGACCAGCAGCTCAGAAGGGACCTCTGAAGCGGCCGCATATGGGCTCTGGCCCAGGGAACTAGATCCAACGTCGCCGCCATTGTCCCCAGCACCTGAAGATAATGCCATGCTGAGGGAGCCTTGCGCGCTGCAAACTCCCGTACTAGCTGACGCAGGCATCGTGCTCTCTGAACCGGCAAAAACACCCTGCCTAAGACCGTGTTGAACCTTGCCCCGAGATACTCTATCTCCTGAGTAGGCACCAACCGGCTCTTTGCCTGGTTGATTACCCATCCCAGATTCTGAAGAAGAGCTACCACCCTGGCTGTAGCCCTCAAACTCTCCGCCTCGGATTTGGCCCTGATCAGCCAATCGTCTAGGTAAGGGTGGACTAAAATCCCTTCTTTCCGCAGCGCCGCTGCTACTACTACCATCACCTTGGTGAAAGTGTGCGGCGCCATCGCCAGGCCAAACGGCAGAGCCTGAAACTGAAAATGACCTTGCGGAACAGCAAAACGCAGAAACTGCTGATGAACGTCTCTGATGGGGATGTGCAAATACGCCTCGGTGAGGTCGAGGGAAGTCAGAAACTCCCCTTGCCTTACCGCCACTATCACTGATCTGAGAGTCTCCATCCGAAAGTGCAGCACCCGGAGACACCGATTGACCCTCTTCAGGTCTAGAATTGGTCGCCAGGAACCCTCTTTCTTTGGAACCACAAAGTAGATCGAATACCGACCGCCGCCGCGTTGGTCTCCTGGCACTGGGACCATGGCCCCCAATGCCACCAGCCTTGCCAAAGTTTCCTCTACCGCCACCCGCCTGGCCACCGTCCCGCAGGGAGACCGAACAAACGAGGGGCGGACCGGACTTGCAAACTCTAGGGCGTAACCGAGTCGCACTACGTCCAGCACCCACCGATCTGCTGTGACCCGGGCCCAGGCGGGAAAGAACTGCCACAGCCTTCCCCCTACCGGCAGCACTCCCCCCTGAGCCCCCGTTATCTCATTGTGGCTTCCGCTGACCTGAGGAGGCCGAAGAAGAGCCAAAACCTCTTCCGGCCCCCCGAAACCCACGGAAACCCTGATTTCTGGAGGGGAAACGACCCCTTTGAAAGGAGCTCTGACGGGCCGGCCTAAACCTACGGCTCTCCCATGGTTGAGAACGACCCGAAGGCGAAAAACGACCCTGCTTTGGTCTATCCTCCGGAAGCCTGCCTCCCTTAGACTCCCTGAGGTCCTTCACCAACTTGTCCAAATCCTCTCCAAAAAACAGCTTCCCCTTAAAGGGAAGCCTGCTAAGACGGGCCTTGGAAGAAGCATCTGCGGCCCAATTACGGAGCCAAAGATACCGGCGGGCCGCCACCACTGAGGCCATATTCTTCGACAAACTCCTAATAAGGTCATACTGACTGTCCGCCCGATATGCCGCTCCGGACTCCAACCGAGCCGCCTCTCCTTGTGACCCTGCCTGTGACTCCCCCGCTAACTGCAGCTGCTGGGACCACCGTAAGCAAGCACGGGCCACCCAGGCCCCACATACCGAGGCCTGAAGTGCCATGGCACTGATGTCAAAGGCCTGCTTCAGCAAAGTACCCAACTTCCTGTCCTGAACATCCTTTAGCACTGCACTACCCTCTACGGGGATAGTAGTCCCTCCACAGAGCCTGCCCACTCCATTGGCTTTTAAACTGCCATTCCACCAGCGTGTTCTGTGAGGGGAGAGCAGCAGCCAGCATCAGAGGTGAGAGCGGGAGCTCCACCTCCCTCCACAGAGCCTGCCCACTCCATTGGCTTTTAAACTGCCATTCCACCAGCGTGTTCTGTGAGGGGAGAACAGCAGCCAGCATCAGAGGTGAGAGCGAGAGCTCCACCTCTCTCCACAGAGCCTGCCCACTCCATTGGCTTTTAAACTGCCATTCCACCAGCGTGTTCTGTGAGGGGAGAGCAGCAGCCGGCATCAGAGGTGAGAGCGGGAGCTCCACCTCCCTCCACAGAGCCTGCTCACTCCATCGGCTTTTAAACCGCCATTCCACCGGCGGGGCCTCGCCAGAGGGCCCTTTGGCGTGGCCCTTAGGCGTTGGTCCATGGCGTTTGTCCTGAAATGAGCATTGAATATCTGGTCTGGATTGTCATATGTTTATATTATGGTAACCTGCTGTTCCCTTTCTTTTCTTTGCCTATCCTTTTGACTGTTTCTGTCCTCTACTCTTTCCTATCTTACAAATGGCGTTCCTTTCATATTTCCACAAATGATATATTATTGTAAACTGTTCTAATGCTTCGGCCTGAGCGGTATATCAAATTCAAATAAACATAATAAACAAACAGTCTTCTTGGTCACGGCAGCCACTGCCGCATCTACCCTAGGAGACTTCAACAAGTCCTTTTCCGCCTCCGGTAAGGGATACAAACGCGACATAGAGCATACCCCCCTTAACCCAGCCTCCGGCTGATCCCACTCCTCTTGGATCATGTGCCGCACAACCTTATAGACCGGAAAAACTCTTTGAGATTTCCGGACCGCCTGAATCAATGGGTCCTCCAAAGCTTCTTCGTCACCTGGGACTCCTGTGGATATGTTGAGTACCTTCAATGACTCATCAATCAACGCAGGCAACTCCTCACGGCGAAAGACCCTCACAATCCTCGCCTGTTCCTCCGGGATCTCGCCCTCCTCATCCCCCAGCTCTCTATCTGATTCTAGGACCTCTGAACCCGGGGGAAGGAGCTCCTCCTCATCAAGTTTGGCTCGCTTGGGAGGGAGACCCAACTCCGAAATAGGTTTCTCAACCCTCTGCCGCTTGCGAGAGCCCCCCAGACCCTCCTGTTGACGCATGCAGAAAGCTTTGTGCAACAAAAGCACAAACTCTGGGGAAAAACCGCATAGGCCTCCCTCCACCGAGGAAGTACTGGGAAGCGGCTGGGAGGGCGCCAGCTGCCCCAGTGGCAGGGATCCCTTTCCTAGGGGCTTTTCCGACGCTTCTCCTGCCTCCAGAGCCCCAGAAGCCATCGGGAGCAAATCGTCCGCTGTCTGAAAATCCTGCTCCACTGAGGCCGCCTCCAGAGCGCAGCCCCTGCACACACCGGCCTCAGACACCGTCCCCCTGCGTGCCCCACAAACTAGGCACCTCGGACGAGCAGGCATAATCCTTCTGACTCTGTTTTATTTTACTTTATTATTTTTTTTTCTTTTTCACAGAAGAAACTGTATCTAAATCTATATCTATATATAACTATATAGAAATACACACATATATATACACACATATAAATATATATATACATATACATACACACACATATACATACACACACATATACATACACACACACATATATATACACACATATATATATATTGTCACTCGGTTCCCGGTGACACAAAGATTATACGCCACTAGGTAGCGCCGTTAAAGAACAAAGAGTCCAAGTGTAGGGTAATAAAGGCTTTTATTCCCCGTTTAAAGCAAGGTTCAACTAAGAGATATTTTAGATAACAGAAACAGTCCTTTGTTTTAAAAGGTACCAATATTCACTGGCTAGTTAACTGTTACTTCACATTTTAAAGCAGGTTT